>CP053163.1:3263066-4499417 GCA_014607495.2 Carposina sasakii | reverse complement strand
TTTTGTATGTGCTCTATGGCGATATCTACCAATGTCTGTGAACGCGGTCTGCAGGCGATCAATAACCGATAGCTCTAAAATGTTGCTGGTTGCTAATTGCAGTTTGAAATGGATAACATTGAGATATATCATTTACATATGTAGTCAAAACCTTTACAACGTTTGCTGTAGGAAGGCAAGCATCCCGATTTTCGATTAAGGGGGCTAAGCTAAGGGGGGCTTCACTACCTAGAATATGTCGGCTGCATCTCCTTCCGAGTATATCGTAACAGTCGACTAAGGAAATTAGAGGTTATATCATGTGTTCTAGCTAACTTGTTGTTGTATGTATATTATTATATGTATATTATGTAATGTAATGCATAAATTCGATTTGTATTTGGAATTTTTGCGAATTTTTTACATTGAATAATGAATAAATAGATGCTGAAGTAATTCCGTTGCTGCAAGTTGAAATGGAAAAATCGTATTTAAAAAAAAATCCATTGCATATACACATACATATATATATATATATAATCACGCCTTTATCCTTTACGGGGTAGGCAGAGCACCAAGGGCCGATAGAACCACACGGTGACACTTCTGACCCATTTTGAGGGTATACGTAGTTGAGATGGTTAGTAGTAACAGGTGATCAGCCCATCGCACACACACACAAAATATAAATAGCAGCACCGGTATGATGAATTTGGTGAGAGCGAGATATCTCACTTTTAAACGTCAAATTCACAGAGCTATTAATAAATAGATAAACTAAGTATATGTGCTTTGTGTGTAAAAAATAGAATTGGGAATTAGAATAGACACTCGTTCTCAAGCCAAGACTGAATGAATTAGAGCTGATAGAAGTGGTTTGCAATCCTTTTTTACACACCAAGTAGAAACACTTGCCTCGTCTAGTTATTAGTTAGCTCTGTGGATTTGTCGCGTAAATGTGAGACATCTCGCTCTCACCAAAGTCATGCTACGGGCGCAGGATAAAATAAGAGATGCATGTACAATACAAGAGACTCGACAAGAAATAAGCTTCAATACATATCCAGACCGCTCATTAATCGCATGCAGTATTTTAGCGACCTCTCCTATATCATTTTACTGCCGGTATCCAATAAAGTAGATTCCGGGTCGCTCAGTCACTTGACGTACAATATTAATTAATTTACATCTTAATATTTCCCTTACAATAACAGCTCAACTTGCTTGTGATTAATTGCCAACACTCGAGCTATAGATTAAATTCTTGTTGTTGTGATTTTAAGCTGTAATACTGGCTTTGGCAAATATATATGTTCAGAATTATATTTTATGTACACATACCTCAGCCTACAGTCTTCTGTTGGACTTAGGCCTTCTACAGGGGACAGCCACAAGGCTACTGCCATAATAGGGTTTTCACCACACATATAACCTTAAGCGAACATGACATTTGATTCTTAGGCTGATTTTTCCAAACGTCAGATAGCCTATCAGAGGAATAAAGTTGATGCTGTCTCTATCATGATCAAGTTTTAGAGAAAGATAGCATCAACTTTGTTCTTCTGATAGGCTATCTGAGAACGTAAGGAAGATAATTAAATGGGCATGATAGCAGAGATCTGTGGATGCCCGCTGCTCCATCTATACCTCATTTTATTTAAAAATAGAAAGAATCTGAAAGAACGAAATTAGGTTTTTTACTAGGCACACTTTTGTGTATTATAATCATCAATAGTTCCTAATCTCAATTTGATAGTACCTACTCATATAAAGTTTGCACTATAAAAAACATAAAGAAGCTGATTTAGCAAACACAAAAGTGAACTTTTTAGTAGGATACCATTAGGATACATCAATATGGAAAAACGTCAAACTTCACTCATATCTTATAAGTATGAGCATAGAGGAATATTCCTCTATGGTATGAGTGTTCTAATGTTTATTCGCAATGCTTCTTCGCAAATAAGATTTCTACCTTAAATACCAATCAATAATATTGGTGGATACTCGTATAAATGTGGGTTCACACGGTGCGTGATATTACGGACGGACGTGCACAAGCCCGCACCATGGATCATGGGAAACGGAGCGTCCGTGGTAATACAGGCGCGTCCGTCCGCGAAATCACGCACCGTGGGAACCCACCTTAATACGCATCCGTAGTAATTAAAGTACTTAATAACGAGTAAAGCAGTTTTTTCTGAACCGCGTTGCTATAACTGTGTCGGCATAAATCTAGCCAGACACAAATACCTAAGTAGTATGCAAATACAGCTTTGCACAGCCATAAGATATTAGCTGTTAATCAACGCGTTTCCTTGAAATTTAGAAGTTTATGTAGACTGAATTTCGAGGTTATGGTTGTTGGCAATATTCAAAGTAAAAGTGGAATAGTTAATTTTCTGAATATCAATAAACCTGTTTTCATTAAAATGAATCAGGTAACTCATTGAAATTAAAACAATTAGAGCAATAGCAAGTTTCAATATCTGTAACCCGGCTTGATATGAAGACCCATCATTAATGTAAGCCGTAGAACAATTTCATGAGGATAATAAAATAATTATTTCAGTTATCGATAATTGTAGTTGGGTTATCGAAAATATATCGAATGGCTCAGGGACTTTCCAATGGTCATGCAGATAACCTATCTGTGGGATAAAGTTGATGCTGAAACGCAATACGAGTATGCACTCTTTTTCTATTGATTCTTATCATCCGTCATGTCGTAACTCACTAACTCGTAAATAAAATAATAATAATGAAACCTGTAGAGTAAAACTGTGTGCAAACATCCAAATTGTAACATCTGTAACGCAGTTGATTTTGGGCTCAATTCTCAAGTTTGTTTCCACCTCGAGCTTCTATAAAAATATAGAATTACAAAGTGAGCCACATATTCCGCCGGCGCGCGTAACTTTCAAATACAACAGTTGGCAGTTTGTTTTCCAAGTGTTCTGCCTCGTTCATATTAGCAGTTCATTCATATATTTAACGTAGTTTTTAGTCACTACATATTATAAGACGAAGTCGCTTCCCGCTATCTGTCTTCCCCTATGTATGCTTATATCTTCCAAACTACGCAACGGATTTGATGCGGTTTTTTAAATAGATTGAGTGATTCAAGAGGAAGGTTTTATATGTATGTATAGTATCAGCACTGCACCCGTGAAAAGCCGGGGCGAGTCGCTAGTTTTACATATTTAATGTATTTTCTCGATCATGACTGGGATGGAACTTTTGCTTTTAAATAACTATAGGGGACATATTATGCCAAAAATTTACCTTAATACCAAATTGCCAATTTATGTGTCTGAAAATTTATATCACGGTGTGATCTGCGATAGATAAATTAACCATTCACCATTCAAGGTTGATTAAGAGGGCAGACGGTAGGTGCACCGAATGGCAGACTGTTTAAAAACTATGAAGATAAGTATCCTAATCTGTACAATAAAGAAGGTAAAGTTTAAAGAACAAGTGTGACCGAGCTCGCTTTGATTACGACCTCTTTGTATTCCAGTCGGTGCATCACAAGTTTCTGTGCCTAGACAATTTTATGTCGTTATAAACCTTTCCTCTAGACTAAGAATTTTATATATTAAATTAAGAAAGATTTGTACATCACAGAGAATTTATGGATTTTCTAAATTCTTTGATAACTGCTCTAAATTCAGTTTAAGCGGTGATAGCTCAATGCTTTGGACATTTCTAATGGGGTGCCTATACCACAGAATTTATTTTTTGTATGGATTTTAAAGAAGTAACTACCCATTTAACCCGTCAAGTAATATTTTTCAAGAAAAACTAAACTATCCATCTGATTAGGCACATAATTATATATCAAGATTCCATTAACCATATAAACCGATCGGCTTTGTCGTTATTGCTTAAAAAATTAACCACCGCAATTATAACACTATCTAATTAAACGAAAAGGCTTTGTTTATTCCCGACATATTTGCGAACACGATAATCCAGCTAAATGCATGAAAATAATTATGCATGGACACTACAGTCAAAATTTTTATCAGTTCCACTATAAATAACTACAATGTTATTTAAATCGACATTTGCGGGATATCGCCAATGTTTAATGAAAATTGATATGTACTTCAACTTTAATTATAAATATTGATACATAAAACAAATGTCAACTCTATTGCTTCAATAAAATTTATGCACACCTTATAATAAATTATTTCAATTGTCTTTATTTTTACGCTGATTGTCTTGTTTCTACATTGTTATCATATTTATTATCATTTTATGTGTAATTTTCTTGTAAGTCTTTTCTAACGCAATAGTTGCTTGTAAAATTTAATGGGTTCTATTTCTATCGAGATATCATACATTCTATATTTTTCATAGAATATGTCTGGTGCAATTGTATAACAAATGCTTTGATTTTCTTTGTAACTTTATTTTTATTATATCATGGGTCACGGGTTGAAGTATGGACGCGGATGTCGAAGTATCTTTTACTATTCATTTTTATTATAGGCATGTTAGTTTTACTATCTCTGTGTAAATAATGTGAATCAGCACTGGAATGGTACCAATACAGCTAGTCCAGTTGACTTACATGGTGGTCTATTATTAATTCCAGCTTGCCTATTCCAGTGCCACTGGAATGCCAATCCAATGCTGGATTGAACGTTTTATTTTTGTTTTACTTCCTAGAAATCATTGTCATAATAGGGTCGTACCACTCCAACAGTAATTTTATTTTTTTATTATGTTCAGGAAATACTAGCCCTCATTATTAGTAAACAGTACCCTAACCCTATTGTTAGTACAAACAAAAAATTCAGTTATATTATATTACAGTAATAAGGCCTGAGGCGATAATAATGTCCTAATACGAGTATGTAAACTACGAGTATTTTAATCGTATCCAGCCCAGCATAGGATTGGCCTGCTGGATTACTAGACTGGAATAATGTAAACCAGGCAGGTAATATTTTTATACGTAGGTAACGAAAAAAATCTGTAGGTACATTAGCAATATAACTTCAAACTGGTATCTTAGAAACCTTGGATCCTAAAACATTAGGTACATATAAGTACATACATAAAGTCATTATCCACCAAAGAGGTTGGGCAGAATTGTGCAAATCACACATTCTTTTTCACCAATTAGCCTATTAAAACATTAATTTAATGTGTATATTTTTTTATACATATAATTACGCCTTTATCCCTTACGGGACAGGCAGAGCACTAAGGGCCGATAGAACCACACGGTGCCACTTCTGACCAATTTTGAGGGTATAGATGAGATGTAAAAGTTCGGTTAGTAATGTCAGCCCAGTTACCTCTTGTAACTTTACTGACTTGTACAGTATGCCCGGGAAGAGAAGCAGCTGTAGTATTGGGTATACGTTTTTTTTTTTCACTTCCGAAGCAACATAGAAGTACACAAATATAGAAGTAGTTCTATTTTAATATCTATTTAAAATTAAGTCAATACTCCAACTATGGCGCTCGAGGGCTTTTGGATACATTTCCGTAGATTGTCATGGGAGAGATGCCAAATGCGAGTCATATTGCTATTCAAATGGCGTACCGTAAGGCATTGTATCCAAAGTCGAGCGAAAATAAATGGAGCTAAGCTCGGGACCATGCCTATAGAAATATAAATATACTTGCGGACTCTACCCATTGATATGGAATAAATAATCGGAGTGCTTAAGCGGCATCAGATGAACGAAGTACCTTGCATCCCACTTATCTTCATGAAATAGGGTAGCTAAAACTGCCGGATCATAAAGAAGATCCAAGTGACAAGTTGCTAGCTGAGATGCATTCTCTCTCATTTCTAAAAATTTATAATATGCACTAACACTCATGTTTACACAAAATTACAATTTTCCTCAAATTTTCATACAGTCGGCGACTCATTAAGCGACCTTTCGGAGCGGACTGTTGGATCCACAAAATAAGAGCAGATGCTAGCTTACATCCTAGTTAGACTATACTGGAGTGAAGACCTAACTGGATACAAATTGTACCTACTTATTCCTTATTTACGACTAGATAAAACCGCGAACAGTAGGTAAGAATTATTTATAGTTGTGTATTACGTTTCGTCAAATAAAAAAAAGAATGTTAACAAGAAACAAATCGTAGATGTAGATGGTAAATGGGGTAGACAGATCTGCAGGATTGTGAATGAGATTTTACAGCCACGTTTAGCACATCGGGCTTGGTAATTTTGAACAGTGTCAAGTGCCCCTAAATTCTTTGGGCGACTCTTCCAAAACGCACGGAATGAGAGAGATCGATTATTATAATGCACAAATACAAGGTAAGTTTTATTATTAATTAATGTAAGGATATTAATTTAAAGAATTTAAAATATTAAACTAAATCATTTTGTTAAAAATATTTAATATTTGGATAGTTTGACATTATTACTGAAACTATTGTTTGTGATCAGTTCATTTAATTCTTCAGCTTTCTTCTTAAATACATTCCACTCGTGTATTCTTGAAGG
The DNA here is from genome assembly GCA_014607495.2 of Carposina sasakii. Lineage (NCBI taxonomy): Eukaryota > Metazoa > Arthropoda > Insecta > Lepidoptera > Carposinidae > Carposina > Carposina sasakii. Next base: position 4,492,939 of record CP053163.1, on the reverse strand, counting down.
GTTTTCAGTTTTAGACAAAATAGAAATCGGCTTCGGACAATTAATACTGCTTTTGGTAACCATTTTTATATTTCCAATTTTCCTCTCATAAATTTGCTGACATACGAAACATTCGAATTGAGCCGTCCTTTTATAAATAGATAGCTGATAGGGATTTCTCTTCACATAGTTTATGAGATTATCATTACTCACGATCTTCATAGTTTTATGCTTTAAATGCTTTTCATATAATTCATCATTTTCATTTAACTGATTAATATATTCACCTAATGCTTGTGGCGATGGAAAATCTTCTACAAGAATTGCCGAGTCACTGTTCGGCAGCCAATCTCTTATTAGGGGTGAACCAAAATAAATAGGCACAGAACCAACTTCTATAGGTCTCCAAAATTTTTCAGTGACATAATCATCACATGCATAGTTTTCTATTGCTATCACAAATTTATATCTTCCAACAAACTTTAAGAAATCAGGATCGTCAAGTTTATGATGATAATTTGTTTTGAATTCTTCTGGTAATACTTTGTTATTCAAACAATCTCCATATGAATCGATTTTTGTATACTTCATTAGTTCTTTCACATATTCGTCTCTTTCAGTAGCCGTTCGACATACTGACTGCAAATAGAGTGTTGGCGCAATTTCCACTAATAAAGAATTCTTTATTGCAGTAGCTGTAAAGTACTTATCGCTAGTTATATGATCGATAGAATTCAAGAAATACATAGGAAAAGGCACATCACTATGTCTGCTAAACGTAGAACTAATGTTGAACAAGCTCAAGTACTTCTCGTGCATTAGTTCAAATGCTAGTAATGGAGTCTCTTCATAAACAAATGCCCAAATTATATTTTGATTCCTCGGTAATGGGAGAAAGCTTGGGCTGCTGCCGTAAAATAAATAAGCTTCTACATCGTTATATTGTAATGAAGTATTTTTGTTATGTAATAGTTCACATTTCTGATTATTTGCACATTGTATAGTTCGGTCCTCACTTTCTGAAACTTGCCACCACATTATTTTAGGGATAGCTCTTTTGATTTCTAATATATTATTGATTTCAATTTGTCCAACAAAAGGAATAATGAGAAATAAGAAAAATATTCCATAGAGCCAATACAGAGTTATCATTTGAACCTTATGTAATGCATTTGAAGTATCCGCTGTATGAAGTCTCAAGTATTTGAAAATGTAAAGCATTGTATATTCCTCGGTATAGTATTATTTTTATCCCCATTTATTGGTTTGATTGATATGTAATATATAAACAGAAAATACTACAAAAATTTTTGCATGTAATTTATCCTTTAATTTATCAATGTCACCTCTTGTCACATATGAAAAAAAAATATAAATGTTATTTTTAAAGTAATAGTCCCAAAAAGAACATTTTTCTAAAACTTTCTTAGAGCAATTAATAATCAAAGGAATTTACCGTCTAAGTGAGAGAAAATAATAATAACTTTTTTAAAACGAAAAACCGACTTCCCTATGAGCCAAAACTAAAGTAAAATTTTTCTAAAATATATGTTACGTTATGCCGTGTAGAAGGCATAATATTGTCAGATTTAGATGCCAGCAAATTATTAAATCGGCCACATAAAGAAAGGGCACAGAGAGAAATGACTAGGCTTCGAAATTTGACGTCTGACAATATAAGCAACATATAATTGCACTCCTTCTTCCTGCCCTGTTCCCAATCATTTTACCTCTTCCTCTTACCATAACCATCTTACTTAGGACACGGCTTAACGGAACATATAATTACACGACTTAATTTATTATCTTATTATCTTCATCTTCATAAGCCTATTGCAGTCCACTACTGGACCTAGGCCTCCCCCTGCCATAGGGGGATTTTGTTACTAAAAAGTTCCACTATCTGTTTTTCGGCGGCTCTATCATCAGACCCTCGTTTTCTTTATATTATGTGTAGCTGACCAAAATTCTCTATAAATATCTAAAAACGGACTACTCGTGCCTTTTATGTTTGAGGATATCCCTAGATTCCTTAGAGATTCCATCATCAGATGTTATGTTTTATATGTAGGTGATCAAAACGCTCAGTAAAAGTATAAAAACAGACTACATGTGCCTACAATATTCGAGGATTGCCCTCGATTTCTCCAAGATCCCATCATCAGATCCTGATGTGGTGAATATGGGACCAACCTGGAAGTATACTATGACCAACTATAAAAAAAAATTGAAATCGGTTCTTAAATGACGGAGTTCTGAGGTAACACACATAAAAAATAAAAATAAAATAAAAAAACATACAGACGAATTGATAACCTCTCTTTTGAAGTCGGTTAAAAAAAACATTCAAAGTAGAAATAAAAAATCTTGTCCAGGATCATGTCTATTAGCATTGCTATCTGTTCTAAATCTTTACATTCTCGTAAAGTCCGAATCAAGTGAAAGCTTTTTGCCGACCATTCCCTAAGTCTATAAAAGACATCTGTTGCCGAATCGAACTGTTGTAACAAAAAAATGTAGAGTAAAAAAACCGTAATCGAGGCTCAAAGCGGCCTTTAGAGATCACTAGCGGTATTTTATTGCGGTGAATTTCACGTTTTCGGACCCTAAATGGTTTCTTTCCTATTGGAATAACAGAATAAGAACGATGATAATAGTTTAGTATCGAAAGTTCCAAAAAACTAGGTTTTAAAGATGCAATTTTTTATAAACATACATTTTGTTGGTCGGTGATACGAAGTTTTTTCTCTGACGCCTCACAAGGCTTCGTTATAGATTCATGAGAACTCTTTGACAGTATCTCTTTGTTTTTTTTTCAATCAGCTATTATTCAATATCCTCACGTTTCTCGACACCTGATTGTATCCATATGTTTCAAGAGGTTGCCTTTGAAAATATAATGATGAGGGAAAATCTCGGGTTGTAACGTAAGGGAAATAAAAAATACACCTCAAAAGAGAAAACTGCTTATGTTGTGCTGATGGCTGCTGTGTATGTTTATTTGAAGATTCTGCGTAACAAATGAGAATTGTCTGCCTTTTTAGCATAAAATGGCTGGACGGATCTGAAAACCTTTTCTACAGGTATGTAGTTAATAAAAATAAGTTGATAAAAAAATACTAGAAGTATTAAATTAAATAATACGTAATATATGAAAGAGAGTATAGGAAAGTATACTTTTATCCCAAAAAAATAGGTCTTTTTAGTTTCCATGTCTATAAAGTTTATAAACGCATCCAAAGTTAAAAAAGGAATCAGTTCAGTTTAGAATTAAGCCGAATCGACTTCTTGCAAGAAAAATACATACTACTACTGATTATTATAATTAATGATAATAATTCTTACACAATGATGAGGTAACACAAGACAAGTAATTTCACTCAAGGAGCTATGAATCCAGAATCCATTCAATTACGACACGAAACTTGTTCGGCCAAAACTTTGGCTGAGCTCGAAGATTACACCGTATTTTCGAAAATTACACCGAAAGTCCGTATAAGGAATGCCAAGGAAAACTTATAGTACAGATTCAGAAGTCGCAATGTGCAATCTCTTCAAAAAAGTTACTCGTATTATATTGCATTTTGTTACATACATACGTCTGTTTTCCCAAATACGGTAGCCAGAACTGCAGGATCATAAAGGAGATCCTAGGATCACGCATAGCCTCTTGTATTGATGTAACTTATAAAGTGAGATTATAAGCTTAAACTAAGCTAAGATTAATGTATTGTACAGTTAATATATATTACAGACATCGTCTTTATAACATCCTAGTCAACGCTAAAGTACGGACTCGAATTATATACGATTTCGTACAATGATCTACTAGCCTAGCATGACCTGCGAAACATGATATGATAAACCGATTTATCGACATTTAGTCTGTCAAAATACGATAAATATAGCCGCCATGTTGAATTTTGTATAGAGACGATACGATATCCACGATGCGTGGTCATGCTAGGGGGGCTGATATTCTTCGTATTCCACGTCCGTAGTTTAGGCGTGTATTTTCTGACACCTAAGTTTACATATTAACTAGGTACTACATATCCTTGCTCACATTACATATAATGTCAAGTGTCGCAAGCTTTAATAACATTATTCCCTATCTTATAGGTTGGGAGCTTATCGTAAAAATCCATTAAAATAATTTAAAATTAAACTAAAATCCTATTTTCTTAGCAATATGGAAACTTATATGCAATACAATATATAACTATTTCTCTAACTTCTACCCATGACACCAATGACACTGGATAATAAACTTATTAGTTTTCAAAGAAAAGTAATTTCCGCAAGTAATTATGTAATAAGTAATAATTAAGTATATATGTATAATCTAGATGTGTAAAGGGATAACGATGTGAACTGTGTAGCACTATCACACAAACCTCGTTGGTTTTACAAAGTGCTATTGTAACAAGTTTTTTTTGTATAACCATTTAAAAGATAAACAAATTTTAAAAATATATGTATACAGGATGTAACAAAAGGGGTATGTTAAGCGAAAAGCTATATAAATATCCCACTAAAAGGAACCTACCCACAAAATTTCAGACTCGAAATCCTATGTTTATTTTTCCAGATAGTATGGAGAAATTTTAAATATCTCAGGAATTTTCATACAATCTTGAAAAATAAAAATGTGATTTCGAGTCTCAAATTTTGGAAATAGGTTCTCTATAGTGGCTATTTACATAGCTTTTCGCTTAACATACCCTTTCTGTTACACTCTGTGTATATATATATATATATATATATATATTTTAGACTTTTTCTAGCAGGCTTCTGGTCTATTTATCATTATAGCTTCTACTAAATTATGCATACGTCATGAAGTGTTGACAGGACACTACGTTACTGTCTTATCTATACTAATATTATATATAATAATATAATATATTATATATAATATTATAAAGCTGAAGAGTTTGTTTGTTTGTTTGTTTGAACGCGCTAATCTCAGGAACTACTGGTCTGATTTGAAAAATTCTTTCAGTGTTAGATAGCCCATTTACCAAGGAAGGCTACAGTCTATACAACAACCTGCCCGGCTTCGCACGGGTACAACGCCCCCTCACGCGGACGAAGTCGTGGGCGGCTGCTAGTGGGATTATAATTAACAAAGAATATTTGATAATATTATTACTCTCATATCGTCGTTGACTCAAACTTGAATTACACTCAATTATTAATTGATTAGGTACTATAGTGACTTAACATAGGGTAAAGGGAGGTATGTTGGTGACAAAAAATTATAAAACTAGTTTTATAGTAATTTTACAAGGAAACAAGAACTGAATTATTTTTTTTACATTCTTTATTAGTTGAATTATATACTTAATACAGTTTACGGAATGATTATTCAATACTTAGGAAGAAAAATGTTTATTAAATTCCCAAGAAGTTAAAGGTAACTTGGTGACAGAGTTCGGTAGATTGGTGATAGTAGGTAGGTAATTTGGTGATACTACTCTAAAATACATATTTTGTACTTGAAAATTAAATAATATATATATATGATCTTTAGTACATTATTCTAGGCAACGATCGCATCTATAATACAGGTGTTCCTCAGGATCAGCATCTTCGATAGATGCGCAAATTTCATGGTAAGGCGTCAGACAATAGGAACATTGGATCCATTTCGCTCCATTTCTTTTTTTCACATCAGTAGAGTACAAGACTCCACACAATCCACATTCCCAATCATTTTCTATCTCTTGCGTTTTGCTTTTTTGTTTTTGGGGCAGATTTGCCAGATGTCGAAGGTTGAGGCTGAAGATTTTCCTGTAATTGATTTTCATTTAAATCTGCATTAGTCGGTATTAAGCATTTGGCACTGGAATCTCTTTTTCTTACTTTCTCTGGGCGTTTTGAAGCTTTGGGTGTTTCTAAAATTTGTTCCACCGTGCGTTGAAGACCTGAAGAACTATTAGGTGTTGTGTTATTTGAAGCCGTGGTAGCGGGACCTGTAGCTGGAGCTGTAGCAGGATCTGTGTTAGTCAAAGCAGAAGGTCGTAATGCTTCCTCAGCAATAACACTGCCATCTAATGGGCATATGCCAGTTTTTTTAAAAGCGTTTTCTATATTTTTTTTCGTGAATGCGCTTATAAATGCCGGATTCAAGATGGAATTAAAGTTACTGCGATTTGGAGCGTCTGTAGGGTTATTGTTCAAGTATCTATTCATGCTATCGCGCCAGTAACTTTTAAGAGGCTTGAATAGACCTACATCAAGAGGCTGCAAAAGATGTGTGCAATGAGCTGGGAATGTAAATAAATATATTTGGTTCTCTTTTGCAAGCTTAAGAACTTCTGCTCCAACATGTGCAGAATGTGAATCCATCAAGAGGACTACTGGACGTTCAGGTGGTATGGCAGTTATGAAAAAATTTAACCATTCCAGAAATAAATCGGAATTGATCCACCCTTTGGGAGATAGTTTAATAAGAGCGTTGGGTAGAGCATCATTTTTGAGTGTATCATTCCATCTAACACCTTTAAAGATTATCATCGGGGGAATCCATGTTCCATCGGCACATACACATGCCATCATTGTTTGTGTTTGTCCACGCTCAGCGTAGGATCTTTTGTACACGTATTTCTTACCAATTCCAGTGACAACTTTCGATGGTTTAACAACATACGATAATCCAGTCTCATCACAATTCCAGATAAGATGAGATTTATTTTTGATATTGAGTTTCGTGAGAACATCATCTAGTTTAGAAAAGAAGTCTTTGACCATTGTTTCGTTAGCCATAGAAGCCCTGTAGGCTGAAAGATTTTCTGGCACACGTAAACATAAATTATACCTGCTCTTAAAACTATTCCACCACCATTTACTTGCAATACGATTAGCCGATGGCAAAAAGTTCTCTCGACCAGCTGCTTCAGCAAGATCATACGCATATTTTCTAATTTGATAAACAGTCAGTCCGAAACCCAATTCTTGCATTTCTATAATATAATTGTAAAGTTTTAGCTCTAGATCGCAAGGCAGTGCATAGGGCCTCCCCATTTTTCTTACCGAATCCTCTTCATTTCCAAGGTAACGTTTCAAGGTGCTCCATGGGACGTCTGCGTCCTTGGCAGCTTGATATATGGTTTTACCTTCATTTCTAATAAGACTGACAGCTTTTTGAAGTTGTTGCTGGTTATATTTCCTATATTTTCTCTTTTCTTCCATTGCCAAACCTAAGAAACAGGTAATTTGGTGATAAAAAAAATGTATAGGTAATTTGGCGATAAAAAAAAATTACTTTAAATTCAAATGAAAACCCATTTTACTTAAACTTGAAAATGAAACCTTTCGATGTGTGTACTTGACTATTCCAATTAATTTTCAATTCAAGCGCAAAATAGATCTAAAGTTAACCATTCAAAAACATACCCAACATTTTGACGAAAACACTAAGAAACAACGGTTACAATATAAGGAAAAAATACTTACTTTGACACAGACACGACTTCACTATAGCTTTAATTCAGTAATATATGGTATATTGAACAATTTGAATAAGAATTACTTTGAAATACTAATTAAATAAATTAATTTTATCCAAAATACGAAAGCGCAGCCGACATTCATTGAACAATGGCGCTGCAGGTCCCAACTTGTCAAAAAAGTTTGTTTAGTAAACATAGGAACGTTAGAGCGGAGCGCGTAATGTATATTTATCTTCCTCACACTCGTAACAATGACCTAGCGCTGTCTCATGAATCTGATCGCATAGGGAACTGTGTGGTAGCCAGTATAAAAAATGTCACCAAATTACTTATATCACCAACATACCTCCCTTTACCCTACCTAGGTAATTACATAGAAAATGTACAAAGGCAAGCTTATCTCTTAAAGAAATTATAATATTGAATTTCATTGTAACAATTGTCTAGTAAAATTAATTATCAATATCGAATAATATAAACGTTAGCTTTCACCACTGATCAACGTTACACTGCGATAGTAACATTCAATATTCTGTTCAAATTTAAATTTGTCGGACTGTATGCATTTCCCTGAATTTGCACGTAATGGTATTCGATCTTAGTAAACGTGAGTTCCCTTTATCAAGGGGCAATCTTGTGGGGAAAACGACGGAATTGATCGATTGGCACATTTATATTCAAATTTATTTTAGCGTGCGTCCAAGTAAAATTCTTTTTCGTAATGCGATGGCTTCCTGCGCTGATGCCGGGCATCACTAGAATACATTAGCTGCATCTCTTTCTCAGCATGCCGTATGACTCGAGTTGAGTCGACTAAAGTATTCGAAAATTCTCGCAAGCAATTATAACTTGACACTGATAATTTAAATCTGTCTCCGCTATACTAAAAGTGGCTGTGGGATTTCTTTTATCATCTTGCAGTTCTGGCTACCCTAATTTGGAAACACAGCCGTGTGTTGTATACAGGGTGTGGGTGACAGCCAGGCAAATACTGAAATGCTGAACAAGTACCATTGTGTTGAGTTATACGACAGTGTTATTACCAGTGGTCGGAGTAGGTATATTGATTTTACATACTTGCGTCATGATATCATAACATGGACATGCATTTTTTCCGGAATGTACCGGAGTTTCCAAAAACTAGCAGCATAGCGTTGAGAGTATTGATACATTTTTAACTAGTTTCATGTAATAATTTCAAAGTTTCGGTATTTTTATTTTATTTTTATCATAATAATCCGGAAACTCGGAGGCGTATCCATATTAACATATACGTTTAATGTCAATGACCTTAATTCAATATACCTACTCCGACCACTGGTTATTACTCACAGGAATTGTATTTTTGATTTGATTATTAGTAATCTTTGCTCTCCGCGCCAATTGTATCGGGCGATTCTATGACTAATTAAATGGGCTTATAGGTTATTGTGACACATTGCTGTTTTTTTGGATCACTTGTGAATCTTCATTAGGGTTGATCAGTTGTTTGAAATTTTTTTTTTTCATCTTTTGGTTAAAATTCTATTTTTAGTAATTATCTAAGGCCTAATTAAACGAACTAGACTATCTTTTTCCTGGAAATATGAAAAAAATGTTCGAAAATTTTGGAATTTTCCTGCGAAAATTTTCAGTGCTTTTCGCCACAGAATCATGGTCTTAAGTCATGTTATCAATATTTGCCAGGCTGTCACAAACACCCTGTATGTATGTAATACGATGGTTTTTCGTATTTATGAATTTTAGTTATAAAAACTTATTGTATATCAATGTCACTAATAGTTATTAAGACACATCAAACGATCTCAAATTTCGCTAAATGAACTCTGTGGCAAATTAATTTTACTTTGTAAGATTTCGAAATTAATTACTTACCCACTCCACTATTTTATATCTATATTATAACTAGGTATGGCTTCCAAATACCGTATAAATTTGATTACCTTAATAATACAAATAAAATTTATTATTTTATTTTAATTTAAGTAGATTAAGTTAAATTTATTAAACGAGTTCATAATACCTTAAAATATTTAATTACGTTTGTTCTGAATTCTCATTCAACAAATTAATGTAAGTTAAGCTTTAAAAGCCAATATTTCTTAAGACATTTACTGTATTAAATTGCTTAATTACAAGTTATAAAATTAAATCATAGCGAATTTGGTATGATTTGTACTTATTGTCTCATCATCGTCAGCCTATTGCAGTCCACTGCTGGACGTAGACCTCCCCCAGTGTACGCCACATGGCTCGATCTCCCGTTTTTTCCATCCAGTCACTACCAGCTGCCGTAGTCTGGGGTAGTATGGCGGCCGGGAACTGGGGGCCTTTTTTAAGTTGCCATCATTGGGGGGTTTTTGCCCATAGTCACCATGCTGGGCAGGCGGGTTGGTGACCGCAGTGTGCTTTTCGGACTATGTTGTCTACACGGGAGGCACTGCTGCCCACCTCCCGAAACCCTTAATCGCCTCGTACAATACCCACGGGCAGGTACAAACTCTACTCTGCCGGCACCACGCGGCACTTATTGTCTAGTAACAAGATTTTTTTTAAATAACTTCGTAAGTACCTAGTATATAAGGTCTTTTCGAAATTAGTGATTATCTTTTGACACGAAACTAGGTAGGTAAAAAGAAACAACTTTCACTATGAGGCCAACTCGTAGTGGAAAAACACCGGTTCCATACAATCTTGAACAATTACTGCACTGGAATGTATGGAACAGCTGATTTTTTTTCACTATTTCGGAATTGGCCCTATAGTGAGTTGTTTTTGTACCTAGCTAGTTTCGTGTCTAAAGCAAATCACTAATTTCGGAAACACATATATCGTAATATACCGTATATCGTAATATATCGTAATATACCTTCATGAAAACGACACGACTTTACACTTTGACCAAAACACCAAAATACATTTCTGAAAAAAGAAAATTAACAATAGAGTCAGTAACAGAATAAAAATTTTATGCAGCATTATAAATTAATACGGTCTTTGATGCTGTAGTGAAATAATTATAATTATTTTAGCAGGTCTTATTTCTCTAAAGGACAACGAGACACAACTCAAATATTATAACTTTTCGATATTCGAGAACAAGCTCAATATTGCCTATCAATTTTACCTACGTCTATAGGCATCTGCTAACATAACTATTACACAGGCCACTTCAGAAACTAGATACCTCGCCTTCGAGTATAAAAGCTCAAATTACACTACACCAAAGCCAATTACCATTGAATCGGAACGTTTCAACGTCTATTGTGAATTTCTTAAGCTAGAAATAATTTCTTACATCTTCCCATTGAAACTTGGTCTAGAAATTGGAAAATTGGCCCCAAGCTACATCAATGAATGAGAACGCATTTGCTGAGTGGTTGGCCCAGATATTGGAGATTTTTATTTTACGTGATGCTATAGGCCGATGTCGCCATTTTTAAAATACATTTCAAATTTTTATTATTTTATTCTGATGTAATACTCGTATCTCGTAACCTTTTAACTACAGTAAAAACAGTTTTAGACCAATTTTCAATGGGACGATGTAGGACTTTATAATGTATTGTATTGCAATACCGCCCCGTTAATCTCCAAACGTCAAAAATTAAAAGTAAAATCTATTACAATTAGAGGCGGCTATTCCTAAAGAGCGCTGGTGCAGTGTACTCCCACCCACGAAGATTACATGGACAGTCAATATTTCTAATATCCTTTCTATTCTACTATGCCTATACAATAGTCTTAAGTATAGAATTTCTACCTATGCCTACGTGACCGCGTAAAGTAAGTTATAACTTGTATCGAGTGGAGCGCTAGCGATGGCGCTCCAATGAAACGAAATTTAGTACGATTCTTAGTACTGTATTCAATGAGTGCGAAAGAGACATATCGACAAAGGCCAACGCGTGAAACTGAAGATGTCGTATGAGAAATTTGCCTAACCTGGAGCTCTGCACACGCGCGGCATTACCAATCCGTGCGCGCGGGGGGATAACCTGCGTGTGCGATGTTGCCTATTTACCGTTTTATGTTTACAAACAAACGTGTCGGAGTTTTTAGCTTTTTAGTTTTTAGGGCCAACACGTCCTGGAATTTCTTTTTATCAAAAATGTAAGTAATTAGAAAACTAAATCTTATATACGGGTATTTAAATCTGAACAATATTTAAAGAAATGTGAACCCCCATCAAAAAATATTTCTAGCCGCCTCTGATCACAAGCCTCCCCGACCATGCAATTTTGACATTCACACAATCCTCTTATACCGGACATTGGATAGACCTGTAACGACATCCACTATTTCATGCTCTTTCAACGAATCCTCATAAAGGATCCCAAGATAAAAATCTTTTCAGTTGTGTTTGTGTTTTATTTCGTTAAAAATCTCCGCGTCTCTCACAGACCCGTGTAATATATCGAGACGATTTCTCAAGTTGTGTATCTTTGGTCCCATACCTCTGAAGCGGTGCGTCAATTTGGCACATACAAATGTGGCGTTTTGTCAAAAATAAATTTCGCCCAACTCCCACACAATTATCCGTGGGATTTTGTAATCATTACGGTTGGGATGATTTTTTGTTATTCATTTGTGCGTTCATTCCAACTGACATTATAAACGTGAAGCTCTTGAGTATGGATACCAAATATAATAATCATTGTTAGTTTAAACCCCGAGATAGATGGCCTACTGTGGTTTAAAAATCGTGTAAAATCTACAGTACTGACACGAGACCTAAGTTACTATTAAAATATGAGACTGTTAAGAATATCTTTCTGTCTACCTATTTTAAGATTTATTACAGTTAGTGCACTTTATATGCCGACAAAAGTTTCCCAATAAATTTTATGTTGGTACAATACAAAACTATTTTGTTTTGTTTTTACCACTACAATATGTCTGCATCATTTACCTACGAGTTTGACAGTTTCTACAATGTTGTAACTTAAGAATTGAATTTCACGTTAATTCATATCGAGAGTGAATATTATGTAGGCGTATATATGTAGAACGGCATCGATTACACAATTAAATTATAACGTATTCTTACTAGGTAAATAACATTTTTAACCGACTTCAAAAAGGAGAGGTTATCAATTCGTCTGTATGTTTTTTTGTTATTTTTATTTTTATTATTTTTTATGTGTGTTACCTCAGAACTCCGTCATTTATGAACCGATTTCATTTTTTTTTTATAGTTGGTCATGGCATGCTTCCAAGTTGGTTTCATATTCACCATATCAGGATCTGATGATGGGATCTTGGAGAAATCGAGGGCATTCCTCAAATATTGTAGGCACAGGTAGTATGTTTTTATACTTTTACTGGGTGTTTTGATCACCTACATATAAAACATAACATCTGATGATGGAATCTTTAAGGAATCTAGGGATCTTCTCAAATATTATAGGCACGAGTAGTCGGTTTTCAGATTTTTAGAGAATTTTGGTCAGCTACACATAATATGAAGAAAACGAGGGTCTGATGATGGAGCCGCCGAAAAACAGATAGTGGAACTTTTTAGTAACAAAATCCCCCTATGGCAGGGGGAGGCCTAGGTACAGTAGTGGACTGCAATAGGCTTATGAAGATGGAGATAGTAAGATAATAAAGATAATAAATTAAGTCGTGTAATTATATGTTCCGTTAAGCCGTGTCCGAAGTAAGATGGTGGTGGTAAGAGGAAGAGGTAAAATGATTGGGAACAGGGCAGGAAGAAGGAGTGTAATTATATGTTGCTTATATTGTCAGACGTCAAATTTCGAAGCCTAGTCATTTCTCTCTGTGCCCTTTCGTCACGTGGCCGATTTAAATATTAGCATCTGCCTTCTAAACTTCGTACATGGCATAACGTAACATATATTTTAGCAAAATTTTACTTTAGTAAGCTCGAGTTTTGGCTCATAGGGGCGGAAGTGGGATATTCGTTTAAAAAAAATTATATAAAATATTTTTATATGTCGGAAATAATGAAGGCGCCACCTGCAGTCATGACGAAATCACTATGATTTAAAGACCTCTAACACCATCTAGTTTATAATTTTGTATTTAATTTAAAGGAAGTTGATTTGATATGAAACACGCCATCTAGTGTTTGCATTTGTAACTAATTTAAAGGAAGTTGATTTAATTTTATAATGTAAAGCCCCATCCGGTTTACAGTTTGTAGTTACTTTAAAAGAAGTTAATTTGAAATAAAGTATCGTGCACCGGAAACGCAGACCACCTAGCTGGGACTGGACATCGCCTTTGGTATTATAAAAGCTGAGTTACAGGCAGCGAGAGGCAGTCTAGAGTTATCTCATGATCAGTGCACTAGTACCAAGGGACTTGTCTGTTTCTTGTACACGACAGTAACTAATTCTAGTGTTCATTATTTTATCCACGTTGCTCGGGGAACCCAACTACGCCCAACATCATGGAGAACCAGGAGCCTACCGACCTGATCTCGGAATCTGCCACCCTAGATCCGTCATATACAATAAACAATATTAAATTTTTACTTAGCTGTATCCGAGAAGGGCGTCAAGCAGGCAGCCGACTTTCAATCAAACGCCAAATATTTAGCAATACATATAAGTTTCGAAAGAAATCATATTGCGTCGATCTCATTTATAATAGGATAAGGGCTGGAATATGATGATGAAACAATACATATACATATGTATAAGTTTCAAATTAATAGGTGTGGCCCATATCTGTTTAAGAGGTAACACAATAAAAATAAAGATTCGCATAGTTGAACCTACCAAATAAATATTTTAAAAAATAACAAAAAGACAATGAAACATATATGAAGATCCCAAAAATCCCATTAATCATACCAAGCATCAGCTACTAACTAGAACATAATAGTATATGTAGTTCACCTCCAAAATTGACATTGAAAAATCATCCTTATTACAGCCGTATAAGGTTTAATGATATAAGTACACGATCTAATATTAATGTGACCTTTGGTAGGTCATATGAAGGGTCGATTACGTGACTGGAAACTGAATTCTGGCAATCGCATGCTTAATAGAACCTTTGTCATGGTTGGTCAGTTCAAATACTTCATGTATGATGATTTTAGGAGAACTAAAACTGCGTTGTAGCAGCTTAACCGGCCCCCGTTGTACCTAACTAGGCTAAAGCAATAGGGATGTTTACTATGGTTGAATTTTAATGACATTTTATGCTTATCAGAATAACTCATCAAAATCATACCTATCTGTAAAATTACAATTTGATTAAGTTTCCAAATGAGGTAATAATAAGCCTTCAAAGTTAAGTGGGCAAGTCCATTTTTCAAATGTAAAATTAATTTAAAATTACAACATTACATATCCACCTACATCATTTACAGTAACTTTTGTTTTGTGACCATATTTATAAACGCAATATTTAAAATAGCTGCAGAACAAAAGTTCTTTTACGCGCATACAAATTACGAAAGAGTGACGTCATAATTGTGGTAGCCGTTTGTATGGAGCGTTTTTTGGCAAGTCTAAAGTGTGATTTTGAAATAGTTATATCCCGGAAAGTTTTCACACTAGCAAAGTTTTTCTTTCACAAATGTTTCTTTTATTATATGATCTTTCGATGTAAATGCAAATAAAAAAACCGTAAACATCCCTATTGCGAAAAATTTATAAAATTCGCTTTTATTGCTTATATTTGTATCACGTAACCGCAATATCAATGGAATTTGGCTGATATTATATTCTATGAATTGGACGTTAGACGACTTTTGAAAGTTCTATTTTTGAAAAGATTCTTAACTCTTAATAGTGAAATCATATCTAAGGAAATCATTAGGGGAGACCGGGTATAAAAGTAACGGCGGGTCGAAAGAAACAAATGCTCTCTAGAAATATCCAATAGGCGAACAGCGCTTCGCCGCCGTCAGGTGATAGCCGGGAGCGCCCCCCTCACTTGCATTTAGTCGCCGCGTGACCAGCGCGCTGTTAGGTTGTGTTATAGGACGCCACGTGTTTTCACAAATCAAAAGTAAGTTTTTCGATGTTTTCTTATTTAATGTTTACATAGTCATAAAAGGATGATAGTAATCTGAATGTTTGCATATCCGTTCTTGATTATATTGATTGTACATTGTTTAAATTAGTTTTTGTCTAGCACGTTCCGTTTTAAGATTGTATTACACGTTTTAACAAAAAATGCGGCCGGGTACAAAAGTAACATAGCCCTATGGGTATAAAAGTAAAACGTTACTTTCGTCCCCGTTATGATTTAATTACCTATATCATATTTTTATGTGTGTCTTAACTTTAACAGAATGCCGCGACAACGCATAAGAACAACTGCACGAGGAACTACCGACACGGAAGTGTATCGAAAAGCGGCTGAAGAGCATTTCAAAGATGGTGCAAAAATAAGAGCCCTGGCAAAAAAATATGATGTTTGCCATGTAACATTATATAGATTTATAACAAAATTAAAAGCAGGAAATACGAACGCAGTTGTGGGCTACCGTTGCGTCAACCGAGTTTTTACTAATAATGAGGAAAATAATCTACGTGACTATTTAATCGAATGCTCTCGAGTTTATTTTGGGTTATCTCCATCTGAGGTACGTAAACTGGCATACGAGTTAGCTATTAAAAATGGAAAAACATTTCCTGAAAAGTGGCACGATAGTCGAATGGCGGGTAAGGAATGGTTGACGGGGTTTTTGAAACGAAACCCGAGCCTCTCTTTGAGATGTCCTCAAGCAACAAGTCTGTCGCGGGCTTCGAGTTTCAACGAACATAATGTGAATAAATTTTTTGATAACCTTGCTGAGGTAATGGATAGATATAAATTTGAGCCAAAAGATATCTGGAATATGGATGAGACAGGGGTGACTACTGTCCAAAAACCGAGCAAAATTGTAGCTCAAAAAGGAATTAAACAAGTAGGTGCATTAACCTCAGCAGAACGTGGAAGATTAGTAACTGTTGCTGTTGCGATAAATGCTCAAGGAGGACACATACCTCCTTTTTTTGTATTCCCTTTGAAACGATTCGAAGACCACATGATACGTGAGGGTCCTGTTGGTTGTGCCGGAGCTGGCAATGCTAGTGGATGGATGCAGGATGCAGAATTTTTTATTATTTTTACAACATTTCAAAAGACAAGTTAAGCCCACAGTTGATCAAAAATGCTTGTTACTGCTCGACAACCATGCATCGCATATATCTATCCAAGCTCTAGATTTTTGTAAAGAAAATGGAATAGTACTGCTGTCGTTTCCACCTCATTGCACACACAAACTTCAGCCTCTGGATAGAGCAGTATTTGGGCCATTTAAGAAAATGATAAACACAGCTACAGACAACTGGA
This sequence comes from Carposina sasakii, assembly GCA_014607495.2. NCBI lineage: Eukaryota > Metazoa > Arthropoda > Insecta > Lepidoptera > Carposinidae > Carposina > Carposina sasakii. The sequence goes on along the minus strand of CP053163.1, from coordinate 4,476,179 downwards.
TGCGAAATCATCCTGGTAGAACGATGACTATCCATTACATTCCTGGGATTGTAAGAGAAGCATTTCCTCTTTCTGTAACTGATAGAAATGCAATTGCTGGATTTACCTGTACCGGCATAAGTCCATTTAATAGGAATATATTTACTAATATTGACTATGCGCCATCATCTGTGACTGACCGACCGTTACAAGTTGACAGTCAAATTTCACCAAATGATCTGTTGACCAGTTCTTATGCAACGTCCTCCTTTCAAGTTGATCTAGATACTTCAGTTAGTGATCTTCCAACATCAATTAACCAGATTGATCAGCGTACAGGTAGCAATGATTTGTTAAACAAATCAAACAATAATGTCCAATCACCGGCTGTTCAAAATTTACCGGACTCGGTCTCTGCTCAGACTGATACTCTGTTAGCTATCTCAATTTTTCATCAAAGATCCAAATCACCAGTGTCAGGACCTAGCGGGCTACAACAAGCAAATTCTATCCAACCGTTTCATTTTTCACCTAAAGAGCTTAGACCTTTACCACAAGCGGGTCCGAGGACTGAAACAAATAAAGGTCGTAAAAAACGTAAGACTGCAATACTGACGGACACGCCCGAAAAAAATTTAATCGAACAAGAATACCAACAACGAAAGCAAGCCAAGAAAACGGTACTACAAACCGATACTGGAGAAGGTAAAAGGAAATTGACATCTACAAAAGGAAAGGGTAAAGGAAAAAAGACAAAGAAGGCACCTAAAGACAAGGAAAATAAATCTGACGACGACGATTGCTTCTGTCTTGTCTGTTTAGAAACTTTTAGCAATAGTCGACCAAATGAACAATGGATACAATGTATCGAATGTAGAATGTGGTCCCATACAGAATGCGTGGACAATGATAATAATTATGTGTGCCATAATTGCGTGTCTGAGTAGGAGAATAATACTGAATAGCCTGCTTATAAAGGAATGATTAACATAAATATTAATTGATCTCATTACTTAAACCAAGAGTAACTTCTATTGATTTGTTTTCTTAAAATATATAATTTTTAGCATTTAAAATGCTGAAGTTTGTTTGTGTTATTAATACAAAGTCTTTAAATAAACAATTTGTTGATTTAACATGTAGTATTGTTTTCATTAGCAACCTCTATGTTTTGTTACTTTCGACCCACAACGTGTTACTTTCGACCTGCCTACGTGGTCGAAAGTAACAACTGACGATTTTTTTTAAACTCTGTTTTATTCATATAAAACACATCATACCAAAATAAATCGAGTTACCAGTGTAAAGAACATAAACTGAATTTATATGTGGTTATATTCATTAAATGACATTAATAACACCCAGCTAGAAATCAAGCTAAAACTACAAAGTGTTACTTTTGTACCCGGTCTCCCCTACTAAAATAATTGCTTAAGTATATATCTATACGAAGTCTTCCTTACGGACACGGGTCTTGGTCAACTTTACCTTATGTCGTGTTAGCGAAATAATCTAAATCTAACTAAATGTTATTTAAGCCTCGGTGTTCGATCGAGTCAAGCTTACTATTAGTCAAAATATGTCAAAAATGCTATAGTTTGACATAAGTAGGCTTTAAATTTATTGTTTATTTAACTATGAATAGCACACAACCGTGAACACAATAACCCTACACCGAAATGTAGCTAGAATCGTACTAGTTTAATAACCGAATCAAGTATTTAAACAGGCTAGTGGCATACTAACTCAAAATTAATCCTATCAGAATTCAGTGAGCATACACGTAAGTTAGAGCTTCTGCCATTGTGTAGTTACATAGAAGAGGTAGCATAACAACAAGTGTTTATTGAGAATTAGTTCGTAGATACACTTGTGCCCTGTAATAGAATACATCAGCTGCATCTGCTTCGGTGCATATCGCAAGTCTACTAGTCAGTCAAGTCTACTAAGGAACTTAGGTATCTACGTTCTTTCAGGCGATGAGCTAGAAACTTGTCATTGATCTTCTGAGGAAAACCCGCCGCAGCGCAGTCGCATTATGTATCTGCTCCATTATGTATATGCTTCAGAGTTATAGCTTGTTAGGATGAGGCGATTTACATGCGCTTTGACTTGATAGTTCTAAGTGTTTGTGTCAACTTTACCTACTCTGTTTTGTTGAAAATCTCGTTTTGGTTTCTATAGGATTATCATCAACTTCTCCCGGTGTTTTCGTTACTGTGGGTAAGGTCTCCCTCAAAAATACCTATAAAGAAAGATGCTTAATTATTAGAAGTTTTATTGAAACACTAGTGGACGCCCGCGACTCCGCCCGCGTGAACTACAGAAAAAACGAAATGTCAAAATTATCCGGGATAAAAACATTTTCCCGGGATAAAAAGTACCTATATGTAAAGTGGGACCTGTCACAATATATTCCTGAAAACTGCATCAAAATAGGTTCAGCCGTTTCTGAGATTAGCGTGCACAAACGCACAAACAAACAGACAAAAATTCAAAAAATAATCGTTTTGTGTTCTATTTTGTTGATAAAGGTCTCCTATAATATTTTTTCTCATATATCTTCTATGTACAGACAGCGATCCGTTACATTTTTATTATATGTATAGATAGATAACTTAAACTTGTGAATTGACAAAGAAAATCTATATGAATGAGTCGTGTTGAAAGATTTTAATCGAAACGACACAAAACCATTTATGATATATTTTTTTATTTCATGACATTCCACTTCTTTTTTCCCTGTACCATATTATGAAGCTGATTGATCTAAATTTCCCGTTCGATGTCCGCATAAAATAAGATTGGCTTTTAACGAAAACAATGGGCTTGTGTCCTAAACACACAATAAAGCCAAATAGTGCTCAAACCGCGTAGGCTGATAGTTGATAGATATTATTATTAACTTTGAACGAGGACGGTCAACATTACTTTGGACGTAAGGGTCCGTTATAGGATTATGAGTATATTACATACACTGTTTGAATACACTATATTTTTAATGGTAAGAATAGAAATATACGTGCCATGTGGTATCGACAGAGTACAATAGCATCACCCATATCGACCTGTGTGTTTCCAGGAGGGGAGTAGCAGCTCCTCCCGATTTGACAACATAGTCACCAAGCTCACTGCCCAGCGTGGTGACCATGGACAAAACCCCCATATTGCAGTAGCCTTGTGGCGTAGCGTGCCGTTAGTCCACGACGTCCAGTAGTGGACTGCAATTAGGCTACTGTCTATGTGTGTAACAGAAATATATTTTTAGTTTTTTTGTTATATAATTTATGATTTTTCTTTCACCGTACCCTAAATCGACAAGCCTTCATGAAGAACGTCATAAAAATCGATGAAGTCAAACCTATGCGTTACAAACAAATCAATCAAAGAACTCTATTCGAAGCAGAGTGTGCAAACAGATAAATTATATAAGAGTGTCTGTTTGTAATATAAAAATACCGTTTTTTTCATAAATGCATATTGATGTAAGTATACACGGTACATATACTAAAATGTATCTTTTTTTTTAAATATTCGTTTATTTGTCGGTCTGTCTGTTCCAGCTAATCTCTGGAATGGCCGATTTTAACTGAACTTTCACTGGCAGATACGAGTAGCTGATTGTAATAATATGTACCTTACTTAGGCGACTTTTATTTCCGATATTCACACGGAAATTCTAAATTTCACACAGATAAAGTTGCTAGTTATGAAATACGTAGAAAGTGCATGCATGCTTATGCCGCAGTGAGACTCCACTTACATGTTTAACTTTCAGATTTAGATCTTATCTTTTAATACGATACAAACCTCTATGCAACAGAGTTTTATTACGATAGTCACTTCAGCTTGTGGTCTAATATATAGGTACACGGTATTTTTTGGTCGTCAACGTTCCTGAAAACTACGGAATCTCCTCATCATCACAATCATTTTTCTCCATGGAAGCATTCCTAGGAAGTGTCTGGTTCTTAAGATATTAGGGTCCAAAGTTGAGTAAATAGACTGCGTATTTCTGCATAAATGCACATAGTCGCGAGTAGCAAGATTTTTTCACGAGAAATAATTAATAAGTCAGTGGAGGGACAAGAGGGTCTTTGTGTTTTGTAGGCGATGGGCTGACCACCACTACTAACCAAACTTGTACATCTCAACTATACCCTCAAAATTTTAAGAGAAGTGGCACCATGTGGTTCTTTCGGCTCTTGGTGCTCTGCCTACCCCGTAAGGGATAAAGGCGTGATTATGTATGTATATAAATAATTAATGAAAAAACCAACATAAACACTGGCACTATACTTTCGCCAGATCAAGTCGTGCCCAGCATTTTTTTTGAATAAACTTACTTTATTTGATATATAGAGTGCGTACCCTTTGTCAAGGGTGGCAACGAAAAAACATCCTGCATATAGAAGAAGCGAGACGTGTCACATGAAAAATTTGGAAAAAAAAAAATACCGTTGTTAACTATGAGTGAGTATCATAGATATTCATGAGTATAGTCTGAAAACTACTGTAATAATTCTGTTTCACATACCATTAGGACTTTGTAATTTTCTGACTTAACTATCAATAAACTAATAGTTAGCGCCATACATAAAGTATCAAAACTTTTGAACTTTCTCTTACTACATTTAACTGAACGTTTGTCAGGTCGTAGAAATCTTTAAAACTTGCAAAAATGACTTGTGGCACGTTTCGTTTTGCCGACGATATGGTCGTAAAATTACTCCTACTTGTCCTTTTCTCTCTCAGCCATTTATGTTAAGAACAGAGAGAGATAGACCTGACTAAGATTAAGTTTAGGTTTAAGTGTGACTACCGGAATCGACCCTGCTGTCAGTGAATGTCTGTGTTAATACAGGTTTAGTTTTTCTTTTACATATAAGTACCTAAGCAAATTGATATTAAAACTATATCGCCTCTAGGTTCCACTCATTTAGTTACGTCGCATGATACGCGGGTAAACTGGTTGAAATTTTGAAATATCTAAATGAAAGTCACGAGTTATATTAATTTTGTATTTGTGGTTGTGGTTTGCTGTTTATACCTAAAATAACTAATGGTGGCTTACGTTTTGGTAAAATTGAACCGCAATTCAATAAGAGCGTAATGTAAATTTGAATATACAGGTACTCGACTAAACAAACATTATAAATATAACAAATTTTATAGAATTACTAGGCACCTACTCCTCTTGAAAAGCTCATTGTAATTTAAAAGAGGTTAAACCAAGAGAACCTATTTTTTTACAATCGTACAATAATGTTATTGACAAAATAAGATAAAAGTTAGTTCAATACAATCATAGAAAACAACAATGAACATACAAAAGCCCAGGGAGAAGTGACAAGTTACAAATTGAATGTTATAAGGCGACGAGTCCGCGTCTGACCTTTTGATTCATTTTATGGAAGTTGTAAGTAGTTTTAGGCCTTCGAGTTTACGAGTATGTTATAATTTATTCTAGAGAGTACTGCAACATACTTTATTATCTACGATATCTATACATATAATAAAATTGTAACGGATCGACGTTTGTGCACGCTAATCTCAGAAACGACTAAACCGATTTCGTTGCAGTTTTCAGGAATATATTGTGACAGGTCCTACTTAACATATAGGGAAAATGTTTTTATCCCGGATAATTTCGACATTTTGTTTTTTTCCGCAGTCCACGCGGACGGAGTCGCGGACGTCTACTAGTATTATACTATAAACAAACTTAATTTAAACTTAAGCATTATGTATTTAAAAGATAAAGATGATTCTGCCTCTATCTTCGGATAGGTTATCTTATCATTAGAAAAATCTGCCTTAGAAGATAACTAATTTATGGAAACAAAATGTATCCTTAATTTTCTATTTAAAAAAAGCAGTTTTTCGAAAGAATACAAATTTGCAAATTTATGAAATTTGTAGTACCACCATATTATACAAAACCTTTAGCTTTATACATACTTCATTGAATCATATTCGGATAAAAGAAAAGAAAAATAATTTAATAGAACATAATTATACAAAATTGCGGCAAGAATGTGCTTATAAAGTCTAAATATAGTAGGTATGTATTATAGGGTATTCGATAGGGGTTCCAGGAGATTGTGTCGGACAGCGATTGTTAAACGCAGCGGAATGACTCGAGTGATGGGAGCCTATTCACGCGCACATAGGGCAGTTATTTTGTGATAGAAATTAATAGTAGGTACAACTAAGTGAATAGCAATCTATACATATAATAAAATAGTAACGGATCAATGTTTGTGCACGCTAATCTCAGAAACGGCTGGACCAATTTCGATGCAGTTTTCATGAATATATAGGTATTGTGACAGGTCCCACTTAAAATATAGGCTACATTTTATCCCGGGATTTTTTTTTTATCCCGGATAATTTTGACATTTTGTTTTTTCCCCAGTCCACGCGGACGTAGTCGCGGACGTCGACTAGTATATTATACAATTAATAGTGTATTTATATTAATAGATAAATAAAGATTTTCTTTAATAGAATATTAATTCAAACTCACAGGAAGGCAATCGTCCTACACAATTAGTGCTGAATGGTGTTTAATTTTTCAGTTAGTTTATTTGTTAATAATTTGGTTTATAAAAAAACACACATTCTCAAATTAACGCAGTATTCAAACAAGAGATACCAGAGCTGCATAACTACGTAGCATTTAAATGAACCTGAACCCGGCTATCATAGGCAATCAATGCAGCGCTAATTACGTAGTCATTTGTTCAACGAACAAATTCTGGTTTAATTACCACTAGTTTCCAATTTTATACTAGTAGACCCGTTTTTGGTTTGCTTCGGCATTCATTCTAGACGAAGTTGTAGAATAGAATAGAATAGAATAGAAAAATCACTCATTCTCTTCTCAAACAATCTTCATGACGTTAACATAGTGCTCCGCTAAATAATGACAATAATCAAGAAATAAATACTTAACATAAAGTGTAAAAATGTTTTGTACTCGTATTGAATAAACTAAGTCTGTCGCATAACTGATTTCACCTCAATTTCACGTCTGAATCGTGGACTGATTTCCACTTCGTACTCGTATTTTTTTACAATGGCACTTATCCTCTTTTATATTTTATTCATAAAAATACCTTATTTTTCGGGGATATTGTGTACAGTTGTATGAGGTGTGACATAAATGTCTTCGAAAAATATTAATTTTAGTCTATAAATTACAAATTACCACTAATTTTCGGACTTCACTACGAGTACATCTGTCGCATATCCTTCCGTGCATGTCGTAAGAGTCAACTAATGAATTGAGGGCGTTTTCTCAGGCGATGAACTAGCAACTTAACACTGATTTAACATCTGACCCCACTAAACGTGGCTGTAATATCTCCTTGGCGATTATTAGTTCTGGCTATCCCATTTTTGGTAATATAACCGTGAGTATATGTACGTACGTATGTATTTTCTATTACCTAAACTGACTATATTGAATCGCTAATCGACTGATGATGAAGATGATGATGATGACCTCCGACCGTATTTCGGCCAAGGCGACCAAGAATGTTATATTTATGGTGCAATATGAACATGCCCATAATTGGTATGCGCATAAGACAAAATACCTTATTACCTATAATACTTTAATTTATATGTGTATACTCTTGGTGTGTCTTAATAAATAAATAAATAAATCTCTACGGAGATTGGCCAGGTACGCAGGAGATATTATAGTGCACAAATGTGTGCCCAAACACAGATGCACTCTCTATTCCGTTACTCTCATAGTCCGATGGGATGGAAAGCCGACACGACCGATCGACTAATAATACGGCAGTAAATCTTGATTCAGGCACTTAACTAATAACTGTGTGAAATTACAGGAACTGTAATTATAATGAAGAGCAACCTTCAAAAGACAGAGTAATGGAGTAAACTATTCATTTCCTATCCAGACGTAACAAACGTTACCCAATATGGAAGACATAAAAAATTACAAAACAACTCCTACAACAAAAATCTTCTATGACGTTGGAAAATTTGCTTATTTCTGGGGATTATCTTCAGTTTGGATTGAGAACCCGCATTCACCGGATATTCTTGCGAAAATATACAAATATTTATTCAAATTCGTCATGGTTATAATTTTTTTATTCATACTGTGCGAGCTAGCTTCATTTTTCACTTTGCAAGGTTTGACTGAAAAGCAACGCTCTGATAGGCTAGTGTTTGGCTTATCACATCCTATATTATATTATTTCAATATAAGTATAATATACCACAAAAAATACTTTAGAAAAGTACTTTATAATTTGGCGATTGCTTTAAAAAATATTTACAACGATGTTGAAATTGAAAAAGAAATGGTAAAGAAAATAAAATTTTATTCCATGGCCTGGTTTATAGGAAGTTTTGGGACATTACTCACTTATGGCTTGGAAGGATTACAGAATGTTATAAGTGGCGAAGGCACGTTTACCACCGTATTCACTTTCTATCCGGATGTAAATGATCCATCAGTTTCGGCCAACATAACCAGAGTCATTAGCTACTTCGTATGGTGGATATTTATTTTTCGTGCATCCACAGTATATGTCATAGTAATATCAATGATGATTTGCAGGAGTTACCAGTACAAAAATCTACAGAGCTACTTCTACAGTTTAGAAAAGATTCAGAAGAACTGCAGTCAACGCGAGAAAGAAATTTTATACGAGCAGAAGGTGAAAATTGGCATCAAAATGCATTCGGACACGCTGTGGTGTACACGGTACTGTCAGCTGACGTGCAGCGCTGTCATTACAGGTCAGATAGTGGTTAATATTACAGTTCTTGTTCTGCTAATGATGCAGATGGTAAATACTGATCGCACTCTGACTAATACTTTACCAATAGTCACTATGGGAATGACGTTACTTGTTACTACTGGAGTGTTTATGTGCAACGCAGGTGATATTACCATTGAAGCCCACAAATTAGGAACGGCTATATACTTTTCTGGATGGGAAAACTGTCAAGGGGAATCTTCCGGCAGGATAAAGGAGCTGCTGCTGGTCGCAATGATGCTTTCACAGAAACCTACGGAAATTAAGAGCCATAATATAATTAAATTGTCGTATCAGTCTTATCTGAAAATCGTGAAGTCGTCATACACAATTTTTTCGGTAATATATTAGAACAGTTGAATTTTATTTTTTATCACTTATCGATGCAGAATTTCGTATCTTTTACTGCACTTTCATTATAACTAATATACAGGGTGATTTTTGGTCGTCAACATTCCCGAAAACTACAGAATCTCCTCACCATCACGATAATTTTTCTCCATGGAAGCATACCTGGGAAGTGTCTGGTTCCCAAAATATTAGGGTCCAAAGTTGAGTAAATAGACTGCGTTTTTCTGCATAAATGCACATTGACGCGTGTCACAAGATTTTTTCACGAGAAATAATTAATATCTGTCTATGAAAAAAGTAGCATAAAAATAAATAAAAAATTACATCATTTCCCAGCATTTTTTTGGCATTAACTCACTTTATTTGATGTATAGAGTATGTATCCTTTAGCATATTTATTTTATTTATCAATTAGGTCAGAGATATTTTAGGTGCATGATTATCAGCTTTTTATTTCGGCACGTAGAAATTTCAATAAAGTGTAGGTATAAAATATAACTCAATGACAATTTATTTCAACTTGTAGCAGTTTATATGATACAAACAGTTCCCCTTCATTCTATTCCACTTACGTTAGTAATTTTACGTACACCATAAAAATATTGAGGAAAAATGCAGAATGTATAAAATATTATACCTAAGAATGCTTAGATTCTTGAGGAAAAATGCGACATTTTTACATGCGGGTTACTTTTCACATCATTTACCTTTGATTCTGTGCCAGAACAGGCTTTACGTAAGTAGCAACATTCAACTTAGTCATTTGCAAGATTGCCTGTGCAGCAAAAAGATACCGAAAAATATTATTCATCGTGAAAATGAAAGATTTACAAGGTAGCAAGACAAGTAGAAATTTGTGCTACACACATTAGCGTTTTGAAAAATTCTCGTATTTTACCCGACTGCGCGACGCAAAGGAGTGTGGTATTGTGTTTAACAGCCTATGTATGTATGTTCCTTTGAAGCACTACACAGACCAAACGCTTCGACCGATTTTTATGATTCATACGTCAATCGATTCCTCTGAGCTCGGGAATGTTACTAAAGACATGACATTAGTGAAAATCGAATATGGCGACTACTGGACGCCATTTTGTGAAAATTAAAGTCGACAAACTATATCGAGTGGGGTATCGTTGAATAGGTATTTAAAAATCATTATTAGGTTTCTCTCAACATTTTTCGATTTGACCAACTGATTAGGATCTATATCGATTGAAATTTGCGTAACAACCATTCTCACATAGTTTTTAGACAGCAGCAAGACGAAAACTTCTTGCTGCCGAGCATGTTGAGCATGTTTCTTGCAGCTAGGTACTCATAACAAAAAAGTATAAAATAAAAAAACCATAATTTAAAAAATCCAAAAACCTGACTGCTTAAAAAAAAACAAACCAGGATCCATTGAAATATTAGCTTGGCTGTCGGATAATGGATCCCGACTATTCAGTTATTTTATTATTAGAAAATATTTTATGTTCCTCAATAGTATTCATTCCATAATAATATTATAGAATTCTAGACCACCGGACATCTAAGTGCTTGTTTTTTTTCTTTTCAGTTTTTTTATTATGTACTTATTATGTATTTGGTTCTTTTTTAAGCAGTCGGGTTTTTTTTTAATGTAAAGTGAGGATCTAATGAGAATTAATAATCTGGTTCTATCAAAAGGTGTCATTATATACTTGCATTAAATACTTCATCATCATCATCATCAGCCTATTGCAGTCCACTGCTGGACGTAGGCCTCCCCCAAGGCACGCCACAAGGCTACCATGGGGGGTATTTGCATAGTCACCACGCTGGGCAGGCGGGTTGGTGACCGCAGTTTGTATTTTGGACTATGTTGTCAACACGGGAGGCGCTGCTGCTCACCTCCCGGAAACCCTTAATCGCCTCGTACGAAACCCACGGGTAGACATGGGGTGGTACGAATTCTACTCTGCCGGCGTCACGCGGCGAAATTAAATTAAATATTTACTACTGGCTAATAATAAAATTTAAAATCATCCTGAGTGGCACATGACGGACGCCAGCGTAAGGGTTGGCCGTGGCGGCGATGGCGGAATGACCTCTGGATTGAAATTCTACTAGAGGGGACAGACATAACCCAGGATGTTTGGATGTTTTGGATGCAACATCAACAGTCCTTTGCCTAGAAGTGGGACACATAAAATTAAAAATATAGGTATTACCCACTTACATCACATGCAAACGATTTATGGGCACTCTAAAGAACAGAAGTTGGTCTTACATTAAACCAAATTCCATGCTAAATAAACCAAATACACCATCACATTAGTATTCCCTCCTATCGTAAGAACACGTCAAATTCCCCGGTAACCGAGCAAGAGCAACTTAATCCATAAAGAGCAGGAGGGCAATCGCACTGTTATTAAACGTATTTATTATAAAACCAAACACACCCAAAACGTTATGATGTTTATGCACATTCTTATCACAAAAAATTATAACAACGTTTTACGCGGAAAAAATCTTTTAAAATGTCTCAATCGCTGTCAAATCAAACCTAAACCAAAGCTAACCCATACCAAAAACGTTACGTTGAAAGATAATGTTGTCATTTAGCGCGATTGCCCTCCAAGTTAAAAATGAGTTCACGTATTTCAGAAATCTCTGTCGCAGCCTTGTTCTAAGCTTAAGCAATTCTAATTATGTGAAAATTTGAAGGGGATTTATTTAGGTATTTTGGATGCCTGGATGTTAGTTACGAGTTTTTGTTAACGGATTTTGTACCTACGTACCTAACATCACAGCTTAAATAGTTAGTACCACGAAGATGCGGCAGTCTTATACAAAATGCAATTTGTAATCCTTACAAATAATATGTATTACTAAAACCAGCGTTTGCATTAGGGAAAAAATGAATAACAGCCAAATAGTGCCTGATAAGTACCCAAATTTCAATAGGCCATGTAAAATCGGCACAATTATCTTCTCCCTCACTCCTGCCATGTCTAACTATTCCCCATCTCGTTCTCAAGCCGGCGAGATGAATCGAGTTTCGCCGGGGAAATTTAAACGTCATGACCATTAACACACTTAACAACTCGTAAATTGTTTAAACTTTTCCCATTAAACGAGAAAATTTGTGAGCAGTTAGTTATATACCGCCGTATTGCTTGGCTGTTCACACTAAAATTTTCGGAAACCGTCGAAAAGTTTGGGCAACACTGGTCTGATTGAACAACTTGGTATGTAAGATAACTTTGGTATAAATTCCGGTACCTACTTGTATTCGAAATAATTACGAATGTCAAACTTTATATTGTTATTACACTCATGTTATACATAGGTAGTCATTATTAAAAGTTAGCAACTGTAAATATATATCTGTATATTACCTTACACATTGGACCGTGATATTTAAAAGTTTTAAATATAGTACCCATAAGCTATGTATTACAAAATAATTTAAACATTGCCTAAATTTTACTGTTATTCCATAAATTTTGTTGTAAATGTTATTTTTTAAACGATATCTAACATTAGACGCGTTTTTGTAGTAACCCCGATTACTAACATACTTATAGATATTCCATATACCTATTTTGCTTTCATTAGTTTTATTTAACTGAGTTGTAACTTTATACGCGGTTTATTAGCAGCACCGACTAGCGACCGGCCCCCTTGTTACCTAACTAGCAAAAGCAAAGCGATAGCGAAAATTGTACAAAAATCGCTGATTGCTTGTCAAATTCGTATTACGTAAAATGAATTTCAAAGGAACTTTGACATTTCAAGGCGAATATTGTACAATTTTCGCTATCGCTTTGCTTCGGCTCTGCTATTGCTTTTACGTAATCATGGGGCGGTAACCAATCCCATAGGAAATGTTTACGTGCCAGCTATTAGCTACAGAGCCTCGTCCGTTAATAGCAGGGTGCACCACAGGCAGGTGAGGTTGACTTTGGGCCCTAAAGTATTAGTCGTATCCACTTCCACGCATAGTGTATGTATACCTACTTAGCGACGGTAAATAAATATATAATTACCCAGTTAGATCCATCCAAACCTCCATGACTCGGAAACAAACCTATTCATTTTGTTTGCCCCTACCGGGATTAAAAAATGACCTATCTTATGGTAAACAGGATCACTACCAACTATCAACTCAAAAGATACATTCTACCATGACAGCTTCACTCTGTGTTTCCTTCATGTCACAGATGAACAGATAGAATTCAATTAAAAATTACTTGAGAAAGTTTCCAGACTCCATCATTTCACAGAGATGATTAGATTGTACAATAAAAGTGTATTCACATCCAATTGAATAATGACTTCGGAATCGAATTTAGCTACAATTTGCGCAACTGCAAATGCGAGTGTTTAACTTTTTGTTTTGAGTGAAATGTTTGTTTGTTATTACATGTTAACGTCAGTGAAATTTGTGTAACATTGGCCGTGTAGTGTCGGTAGAGTAAAATTTGTACCACCCCATGCCTGCCCGTGGGTATCGAAAGAGACGATTAAAGGTTTCTGGGCAGCAGCGGCTCCCATGTTGACAATATTGTCTGAAAATCACACTGCGGTCATAACTCTTGCCCAGCGATCACGCCTCTATGGGCAAAAACCCCCCTATGACAGTAGCCTTGTGGCGTGCCTCGCGGGAGGCCTACGTCCAGCAGTGGACTGCTATGGGCTGATGAGTTTGTGTGTGGTGTAACGTAAGGCAAGATAAGACATAATAAAGTTCTCCTTTCTCTTAGTATAGTGTGTAGGGGTATGTTAAAAATGAAATGCTAGAAAAAGTTTACTACAAAGAACTTATCCTTTAAATCACATTTTTATCTTGCTACGATCGTAATATTATAAACGCGAAAGTTTGAAATTATGGATGGATAGATGGATGTTTGATCCATAGATGGATGGACAGGAACCCCAGGGGCCAGAGGCTGGCCGATTTTCTAGAGATGGAGGGACTCTTTATGATGAACTCCTTCTTCAAGAAGCCGCCTCATAGGAAATGGACCTGGCTCCATCCCAACAAGCACACGAGGAACGAGATAGACTTCATATTGACCACCGATAGACGGATATTCAATGATGTCTCAGTGATCAACAGGGTGAAAACCGGTAGCGATCACCGAATGGTTCGAGGCACATTGAATATTAATGTCAAACGGGAGAGATCACGACTAGTGAAGTCTACACTCCGACCCTCATCCGTGCACATCCAAAACCCCGAGAGCTTTCAACTCGAGCTGACAAACCGCTTTGCTTGCCTAGAGGATTGCATGTCAGTGGACGATATAAATAACAGGCTGGTAGAAACTGTCCACACGGTGGGGTCTAAATTCTTTAGACCTAACCGTAGAAATAGACCCCAGAAACTAACTGGTCATACCCTCAACCTCATGGCGGAAAGGCGCGCAATGTCTCTGCAGTCCTCTGATGACGCTGAAGCATATCGGCAGCTCAATAGACGTATCTCCAAGTCTCTGCGACACGACATCCGCAGCTTTAATACTCGCTGCATTAAGGAGACAATAGAGCGAAACCAAGGCTCCAAAGTGTTCGCGAGAGAATTATCTATTGGGCAGAGCCAGTTGACGAAGCTGAAGACAGAGGACGGCAGTGTAGCGTCTACCATACCAGAGGTGCTAAGGGAGATTGAGAGGTTCTATGGACAGCTATATACCTCGGTCGCTAAACCTGTTAGATTAGGCAAAGACCCAAGAGCCAAGCTCATCCGACACTATACTGAAGACATCCCGGATATCAGCCTGTACGAGATTAGGACTGCCCTTAAACAACTCAAAAACAACAAAGCGCCGGGCGACGATGGAATTACAACAGAGCTTCTAAGAGCGGGTGGAACTCCGGTACTGAAGGTCCTCCAAAGGCTCTTCAATTCCGTCTTGCTCGAAGGGGTAACGCCGGAAGCATGGAACAGAAGTGTGGTGGTGCTGTTCTTTAAAAAAAGGCGATAAAGCCTTGCTGAAGAACTATAGACCCATCTCGCTTCTGAGTCATGTCTACAAGTTGTTTTCAAGGGTAATCACGAATCGTCTTGCTCGCAGGTTTGATGACTTCCAGCCTCCCGAACAAGCCGGTTTCCGAAAAGGGTTTAGTACCATAGATCATATCCACACGCTACGGCAGATTATACAAAAAACGGAAGAGTATAATCGGCCACTATGCCTAGCGTTCGTGGACTATGAGAAGGCCTTTGATTCGATCGAGACATGGGCAGTGTTGCGGTCTCTCCAGCGGTGCCATATTGACCATCGATATATCGAAGTGCTGAAGTGTTTATACAGCAATGCCACCATGTCGGTACGAGTACAGGAGCGGAGCACTGAGCCGATTTCTTTGCAGAGGGGAGTGAGACAAGGAGATGTTATTTCTCCGAAGCTCTTCACCAATGCAGTGGAAGACGCCTTTAAGCTTCTCGAATGGAAAGGACTCGGCATCAATATCAATGGCGAATACATCACTCACCTTCGGTTCGCAGACGACATCGTGGTCATGGCAGAATCGCTGAAGGATCTAAGCACAATGCTCGATGGCCTCAATCGAGTCTCCCAACAGGTGGGCCTGAAGATGAACATGGACAAGACGAAGATCATGTCGAACGTCCATGTGCCGCCCACTCCTGTACTGGTTGGGAGCTCGATGCTTGAAGTTGTTGACGAGTATGTTTACCTGGGACAGACGGTCAAACTAGGTAAGTCCAACTTTGAGAAGGAGGTAACTCGGCGAATCCAACTCGGCTGGGCAGCGTTCGGGAAACTACGAAGCTTATTTGTGTCCAAGATACCCCAGTCCTTAAAGACGAAGGTATTCAACCAGTGCGTGCTGCCGGTGATGACCTACGGTGCCGAGACGTGGTCTCTAACTATGTGCCTCATAAAAAAGCTCAGGATCGCACAGCGAGCGATGGAGAGAGCTATGCTTGGGATATCTCTGCGTGATCGAATCAGAAATGAGGAGATCCGCAGACGTACAAAGATCACCGACATAGCTGAACGGTCCAGCAAGCTGAAGTGGCAATGGGCAGGGCACATAGCTCGAAGAACTGATGGCCGATGGAGTCGGAAAGTTCTAGAGTGGATACCACGTATCGGCAAGCGCAGCGTGGGAAGGCCACCCGCGAGGTGGACGGATGACCTGGCCAAGGTTGCGGGCGTCGGTTGGATGCAGGCTGCTTCCGACCGGTCGGAGTGGAGGTTGTTGGGGGAGGCCTATGTCCAACAGTGGACTTCTCAGGGCTGTAAATGATGATGATGATGATGAGATGGATGTTTATTAGTCTTTCACGTAAAAACGGCTGAAGTGATTTTAATAAAATTTGGTATGGAGTTAGCTGACACCCCGTATTAACACATAGGCTACTTTTTATCCCGGGAAAATATTTTTATCCTGGATAATTTCGACATTTTTTTCGTCAAAATAAAAGGTAATTTCGGTTTATAGTGGGAAAATTTCAATGCGTTTCGCTTAACATATACCTTTTATAATAATCTCAAGGATAAATTGCTATTACCTTTCTAAAATGCTGATCAAAGCATCAACTTTTTCCTTTAGAAAATCTATCTGACCATTGAAGAATCTTCTTAACATCCTCTATATCTACCTTATTTTGTGCAAAATAAATAAATTGAATTGAATTGAAGAAATCGGCCCTTAGTCGTTATATGCTAATGAAATAAATCAAATTGTCTGATAATAAGATCCATGTATCTCCATTTATCATCTATTCTATATAGGTACATATAATAAAATTGTAACAAGTCGATGTTTGTGCACGCTAATCTCAGAAACAGCTGAACCGATTTCGATGCAGTTTTCAGGAATATATTGTGACAGGTCCCACTTAACATATAGGCTACTTTTTATCCCGGATAATTTCGACATTTTATTTTTTCTGCAGTCCACGCGGACGCAGTCGCGATCGTCCACTAGTAGGTAATATACGTAAGTTTGTACATGCATGTAGTTGTATAGTTCGGTACAGGTCTGAAGGGCAACGGTGTTACCCACCAATAAATGGGTGGATTGTCCTCGCTGCCGCGCTGGTAAGAGACATAAAGGAAGCACATAGAAGAGATAGCCTAACCACGTTTGTTCATAGAAAGTAAATAAAACGAGAGCAGAAACTAAGTAAACATACTTAGCAACACATTAACCTAGTCCCACATAAAGATAACTAACCTAACCCCATAATATGTCCTGTGAATAACGGTATATATCTATATGCATATATAATTAAAGAAACATCCATGAATCTGAAACAAACATCGATATTCATAATATCTATGTTCGCACCTACCGGGGTTCGAACCCAGAACCTGTTTCGTAAAACATGGTACCTATATAAAGTTATTATTACATGTACAGATTTTAATGTTGTTGATGTTAATTGTCACTTAGCTCGTGCCACGGAAAGCACGTAAAACAGTTGGTCCTGCGCCTGATCTCTCTCAGGTCGTGTCGGCTTTCCGTCCCATCGTACTATGAGAGTAACGGAGTAGAGAGTGCGTCTGTGTTTGCGCACACATTTGTGTTTGTGCACTATAATATCTCCTGCGTACCTGGCCAATCTCCGTAGAGATTGATCGCCTTGGCCGAAATACGGTCGGAGATCAACATCATCATTACATTATTAGATAAGAGACATGTGGCGTGCAAATATAATAATTTATTCAATATGTAATATTACAATATTTATTATTATGTATAAGTAAAAGTAATACTATAATCCGCCAGTTCTGTTACTCCTGCACAAGAAGAACGGCAAATAAACTTGACAGGGTTCTCCTTGTATTGCTTCCTTTATGTTTAGATCTCACTTCACGCACAATAAAGCCTAAATTTAGGCCGAGGCGCGAACAAAGCCTCGACGAATGCCAACAGAAATAAACTAAAATCTCCAACCGCGCCATTTTAAACAAAAATTGGCTGTTCGTTTTATTAGTTTACGAGGTTTTATCAAGTTTTCTTTTGTGATAAGCTGACGAATGTTTGCTCTATATTTTTTCTGATTGATAGAGAGGTAAAAAAACTTCTTATTGTATATATTATGTTTTATTATTTATTTCACTCACGCACATGATCAGTAACAGAAACTATGAAAATTAATTATGAAAGACCTCCCTTATGATCCTGCAGTACTAGCTACCCCATTTCGGCAACATAGCCGTGTCTAATATGTTTATAATATTAACCAAATGTATTTTAAAATCAGTATCCGCTTGAAAATAAGATTAAAAATAAGTATTCATTCAAAATAGTTAATCCTATAGGATATTTATGTCCAATAGCAATAACGTGGAATGGAATATCCTCAGGAAATGAGAGTATCGGGTTATTTTATTACATTACAAACCTTAGTTTTATTTCCCTGAAATCGAGACTTAGTACGAATTGAAATTCCATATTTATATTGATGTTGTAGAGCCATCTTTTCTTGGCCTGCCTCAGCCTGCCATATCCTTTTACATTAGTTACCTACTTTAAAAAAATTAAGTAAGATGCTAGATTTTGACCGTCAAATATAAACTTAAAATTATATCAGTCCCTATACATTCTTGACGTAAATGGCTAAGACAGAAAGGAATAGGTAGCAAATTTTAAGTTGATGTTTATATTCGGTGTGGCAGTGGAATTGACCACAAACATGTCGATTAGGGGTCGAATATTAAAAAACATACTAACATAGTCACGTCCATTATCTCAAAAAAAGGAGTGACGGAAGTGAGGTTTCGCACCCACTTTGCCACCGCTTTGGAACACACATAGAAAACTGCAATCGCAGTGTTATAATACGAGTCTCTAAAAAATACTATTTGCCTATCCAGGTTGTGGTAGGGTAAGCATTTCTCTCACTAAAAATAGGTCAACTGTGGTCCTGTTTAGATTTATGAAGGTGCTATTACAGTGACGAATCGGTGTGTAGCCTTTATTCATGTATGGGTCTCGAAAACCTCTCAAAGGATTAATATATTGCCCCTGAAGCCAATACATGAAAAACAGTTTTATTTTATGGTAAAAATGTCCAGTAGGCTTTATCATAGAGGAATAAGATGTAGACATAGAGTGCTAATGTCATACTAACAGTTTTGATGCACCATTAGACTTTTCAGTGCCTCACAATTCCAGTCCTTGACACTTATAGGTAGATTGCATTACTATACGTTACAATACATTCGTAGTGTAGTACATTACTTTAGATTACACTAATAGAATAATACACTAATCCCACAAGCAGTTTTGTGGGACGTTGTACCTAATTTTAAGTTCTAGAATATTTAAAGAATAATAAATAAATAAATTAGCTCTCTATGATATCTTATTCCTCTATGGCTTTATAAAATTGATTTGTATTTAAAATTGATTATTCGAGTGTAAAATTAAATCGGAATATTTTCTTGGAAGTCTTTTTTTGTCCTGATGCAGGACTTGATAGTTGTGTTTGCTTCCGTGCATATCTGGATGAAGACTATCGTTGCCAATATGTAATTTAGAAAAGAGATGGTAAAATTCGTCATCCGAGTAATTGACCCGGTGGTTATAGCGGCTGGCACGGTTTGCAGTGGTCGTGGGTTCGATTCCCACTCGGGTGAAGAATTTTTTTCGTTTTCTTTATTGATACTTTTATAACATATCGTAGGAGTCGACTAAGGAACTCCAGGGCCAACATGTCTTCTCTTTTACATCTGGCCCCGCTATGCTAAACGTGGCTTTGGGATATTATATATAATCCTGCAGTTCTGGCTATAGTGTGAGCGAGACGCCGCTAAAACAGTCTTAATAATAATAATAATAAATAAATAAATATTCACACACTACACAACACATTAACCTAGTCCCACATTAAGATCCCTAAGGTCTTGTGTCGTAGGTACTAAGCAACGGTATATAAATACATAGATAAGTATAGAAACATTCATGACTCGGAAACAAACATCGATATTCATCATATCAATGTTTGTACCTACCGGGATTCGAACCCAGGACCTATGGCGTCGCAGGCATAGTCTAGAGCGATATCCCGTATTCTCGATGGAACTGATGGAAACAATTAAACTTTAAATTTTCAGGTTATATAAAATAAAACTGCAGAATCGTTAAAAGCAGTCAAATGGTCAAACCACATATAAAAAAACTTGGACGCGTTTACAAATTTTATAATCGGTCACTTTTGGACCAGCTCCAAACGGGACGAAGTTGAGCAATGCCAGTCTAAGTTAAAAGATCTACGTTAATTTCTCCTGTGGTTTTCGCGACTATAATTTAAAACCATCATAGGAAAAGTGATCAAGTCAATCCCATCTCAAATAATATCATGAATGCGAAATGAATTTATTTGTTTGTTTATTACCTCTTTACATTTTATTTATGATTCTTCTATTCTTTAATCTTCTTGAAAATTTGCACGTAGTTGTGAGTATGGATCAGGGTATTGGCTACAATAGTCCACGCAAACGATGTCGCGGGTAACACCTAGTTCCTAAATATGAAATAATTACTTATCCATCTGTCGATTATATGCGGGTAGACACAGTCTCCATTCTACTGATAAAAAGGCCTTTACACCTACAAAATAACAAAATTAATCAATAATATTAGCGGTGGTTTCCAAAAGTCCAGCTATATCTAAATCTTATAGGACGTACGTAGTAATAAAATTCTACGCCGCCCACGCCGCCGGCCGCGTCTCCTAATTATATTTTGCCTTCAGGAATGACTTTAAGGCCCAACTAATAAAACTTTCGCTCTAAAGCTGAGTTTTCTCAGTACGACTACGCTCGATCCGAGTGGGCTCGGACGCTACTCGTATCGTGCCAACATTTATTCTGAGCGCAGTCGGACATCGGTAACCAATCCGCAGCGCCCGAGATGTCACTCGAACTCGCTCGGTCCGAGTGTACTCGTACTGTGAAAACCCAGCTTTATTCAAGACACTCGGACCTTGGTAACCAATCCGACTGGACTCGGACCGTACTCCACTTTTCAAGCTGATTCGGATTCATTGTATGAAAACAAAATGGCGGCAACTAGGAAAAAGTTGAGTGAACGATACATTGTGAGGTACTCGGACCGTAGTAAACTAGTAACGTAAACACCACTATGCGAATGCTCACGTATACAACCTAACTCGTACGAGCCCACTCGGCACGTACTCGTACTGTGAAAACCCGGCTATAACCAGTCCTCAATTCCCATACATCCCTTAACGTAAGCTGGAATGAAACAAAAGGTCCATAAATAAAAGGGTCACACTTATGTTTATGACTTGGGCCATTACATACGATACTCCGTGTTGGCAAGAGCCCGACAACTCCGGGCTCCGAGGGACCGCTTTATTTTGTTTCCGTATTTGATGTGATTTGAATTAAATTTCTCTCTTTGTTTCACTTACAATCTTTTTATTGTTGATTTTATGATTGAAAATGGGAAATTAAAACAGGCCAAACGGTGCTTGCTTGAAACGTATTTGTCTTCGCAAATTGAATATTAAAATGAATAAGCTTTCTTATTTGGAGGCTTAATAACTTTGTTGTCGGTATTTAGACTGAATATAGACGTTATCCGAACTAATATAAATGCGAAAGCAAGTTTGTTTACTTATTTAATTGTTTGATTTTGCCACGATTGTTTGCCACATTTTTTTGCGAAATATGTCTCTGATATAATAAATGTAATAATAACTTTATTGTAGTACCTATGTTTTGAGTAAATAATCATTTCATTACCTATTCCTTGGGCAGAGTGGAGAAGCCTTAAATAGGATTTACAGACCTAGGCACTTACATTAATTTTTTACCTATACTGCCGTTAGTTATCTTTATATGTCGTGCGTATATGTCGTGCGTGGCCATATCAATGCTTGGGTATGTCATGAAATGGTTGCATTTTAGAAATGTTCGACTGCCTATTGGCCGCACCATGATATGGTTTGGGCAGATCAATGATAAAAATCGTTTCTCGATGTGGGCAACTAAGCGCGCGACTACTTCATGAAGTAGTCAAGATTATTTGATCATATCGGAAAATAGTAAAATTATCAAATCTATATATTAATCTTCTGTTCGCGTGTTTGTAATTTAACTCCTTCGGCTGAACAGATTTTAATGAAATTTTTTGTGTGTTTTCAAGTTGGTTCGAAAATGGTTTAGATTCTCAATTCGGTCAACTAGAACAAGTTTTTCTGCAGTCCCCGCGGACGGAGTCGCGGGCGTCCACTAGTGTTATATAATTAGCATTTATTGATGCATAAAGCACAAAAATCCATTATCAAAGTTCGTTAACGTCTCACCTTTTTCTCTTCAATGATAAATTTGCTTGCATTATAAAGTGAAAAATATTCATTTTAACCCACACAAAGTTGAAGTTTGCGCTAGCACAGATATGATAATACCGCCTAGCGCTAGCGTCCATGGGATGTTAACAGTATTCATACATTTTCTTTCAGTTCCATTAAATTTCGCCTGCCATCATTGTAGGTACCACTAATCTAGAATACGCCATGATTAATAACTGTAGTTTATTTCCTTGAGTAGAATATTAGTCAAAATTAGTTCAAACTCGTAGTCTTCAGCTTGAAAATCAAAGAAAATCTAAGAGCCTATTTGGAGCATCTTTTCCTACTCGTCAATGCATGATTTATATACGATATATATACACACCAAAAAAAAATTCTCAAAAATGACTGGACCAAAATTAAATATTGAAAGGACTTTCACCGCTGATGTAATAGTTGAACCTGTCTCGTTGTCTGTAACCAAATCTTGCACTTCAATCCACTTCCCAGTTTCTGATTAGGCTAGGGTTGCCAACTCTTATACACAGATTTTCGGGACAGTCGGGTTAAATATGCGGGACCAGAGCAAGAAAAACGGGACACACCAACAAATGGGAAGTTTCTAAACATTTTTAAAGACAAATAAATATTTCGTGATTTTATAATGCAAATGGAAATCTAATTTCATTATAACAAGTAGTGGCGTATCTGAGATATTTTTTGTGTTAACCCAGCCGATAGTAGGTTGATAGGTATACCTACTTTGCTTGATACTCTTCGTCTTTTAGAACAAACACGAAAACGCAAACGAAAGCGAAATTTTTTCACTTGATTTCAACAACAATTTAAGTTTTATTTATAAAATAAATAAATACCTCCTTCGTATGATACTCTCCGTCTTGTAGTATAAATACAATAACGCGGGCGGAGCGAGCGTGAAATTTTTTCACTTTATTCCAATAACAAATTATTATTTCTTTTTATAAAAAAAATTGAAAGTTGGGTATGGCAGAAACCAAAACATCAAAGTCAAGTGAATGCAGTGGAAATGAGAACATTGAGAAGTATGTGTGGAGTCACTTTGAAAGATAGAATAAGAAATGAGGTGATCAGAAAGAAGTGTGGTATAAATGAGGACGTGGTGACGAAGATTGAGAAGGGTATGTCGAGGTGGTTTGGGCATGTGGAGAGAATGAGTGAAAGTAGACTGACAAAGAAAGTGTACAACGGAAGAGTGGATGGAAGGGTTGGAAGGGGAAGACCTCGCCGGACTTTCACCGATCAAATTGGTGAAATTCTAAAGAAAGGTCAGGTCAAGAGTACTCTAAACCGACGAGCGTGCATGAAAAATGTCATGAAAGTAGATGAAGCGAAAGAGGTGTGTCAGGATCGTAGCAAATGGAGATCCGTGATCTCTGCCTACCCCTCCGGGAAAGAGGCGTGATTATTATGTATGTATAAAAAAAATATAACGTGTTTATTATGCCAATTTATAAATTCTACTTGAACGCGAGCGAAGTGAGCGCGGAAAATATTTGCTTAATTTGATTCCTTAGTCAACTTTTAAACTTTTCCACATTATTATTATAATGTGGAGTAGGGTGGTCCAAAAAATGTTTTTTTATTATTTTATTTTAGCCACCCCGTTATTTTGTTACATGTATTTATAGTAATGACATAGTAAAATATCAGTGAGATAGCATAAGTAGAACAGGGTGCTCAACCAAATCTTGTTTTTGATTTTTTTGTGTAAAATGCTAAATTTTTATTTTTTGTTACAGATAAATTTCGTATTTAAATTAATCAATATAGTGAAAATTATTTGTTAAACAGGTTTATTAACATATTTGATACTTATTAGTAGACTATGAAGTGAATCAGTGTTAAAAAAAATGTGTTCATCTACTAGAAAAAAGATGATTTTTTTTTAGGGCAATTGAGTTATCTAAAGGTATTTTAAAACTCAGCTACATTCCAATATCTGTTTTAGAGTTTTTGCGCTCACTATATTACTACAGCCCTGTAATGATGGTCTACAAACCCACATTATCACAATTTCGCTCTATAATTGATGTTCAATAACACAATAATAAATAAATACAATAACAAAGACTCATTAAAGTTCGTGTGGAACCTTTATTGCGTAAATCAGAGACGTAAGGGAAATTGTGAACACTGCTATAGAGTTCTATGGTTTGCATACTGGTCACTTTAGAGGTCATTACAACTCCTATCTGTGACTGAAACTTCTGGTTCGATGAGCACCCTCTTGTATATACGATAGGGGGCTGAAATTTTTCGTACATAATAAGAGTGGTAGGTATAATAAATCTTAGGGGTGGCGAAACATATATTGCAAAAAATATTTTTTACTATATGTTTATGGACCACCCTAGTGGAGGTATTATTTAGTAGTAATATCTCCACATATTATAAAAATAATCCACAAATCCCCAAAATGAGTCTTCGATTAACCAGTGTCAAAACGGCGATGGCGCCTTACATATCCATAATATTTATCGATTGGTTGAGTGATTGATACACATACATAGTACGTAATAGCGAGTGAAGAGAAGGAATGAGAACGATTTGAATAATATTTAACCTAATACTACTTATAAATTTAGATGTTTCATTGACGATGAATCAATTAGGTAACAAATATATTAAACTAGTAGGTACTTAGATTATTGAATATTCAAGAATCCACCTATGAAATTTAAAAAAACAAGATTTGTGTATCACGTGCTCTCCATGATAATAATTTGAAGAAGGGGTTTTCTATCAACTGGGGATGATTCATCTGAAAGCGGGACATTTGAAACGGGACGCAGGCGGGGCAACCCTAAATTAGGTCGAAATTTGGCATGCATGTATAAATCCGATGACAATGCAATATTATTATGAGCTGATCTGATGATGAAGCTGGAAGGGGGCCATAGGAACTCATAATTAAACAACGCAACCCAATCGAGTTTAGGCTTGTTTGTTTGATCAGTTCATTTTATGAACAAATAATGCTTGTTTTTAAAAGGGTTTTTTTTTTTTTAAATTGGAGCTTTTTATTTCCGAATCAACGGTAATTCTAAAGTTTATACAGACGAAGTCGCTGGCGGCCGCTGGTAAAAATTTAAATACCATTAAGTATGTAATGTTAAATAACGGTTTTGTAAAAAAAGTTCACAATTTTAATTTAGCTGCGTTCCAGACGTATAAATTTTGCCAATGGAATCCCTTAATTGGTTCGATTTTCATAAAAAAATACCAAAGGATAAAAAATGGGGATCGGTATCCGGTAACCGGTATCTATATATCACGTTAATATTATCGTAAATTATTGGAGGGTTAAATTCTTACAGTTTTTAACCAAATACACAGGGTGTAACAAAAGGTATGTGAGCAGCCTACTGTAGTGAACCTATCCACAAAATTTGAGACTCGAAATCACATGTTTATTTTTCAAGATTGTATGAAAATTCCTGAGGTATTTAAAAATTGTCCATACTATTGGGAAAAATAAACATGTGATTTCGAGTCTCAAATTTTCAGGAGAGGTTCTCTATAGTGGGCTACATAGCTTTTCGCTTAACATACCCTTTTTGTTACATCCTGTATATAATTTTTCTTTTTTATTAGCTGATTTTTATAAAAAAGTAGGACGACTAATGAAAATCTTTTAGTTTTATAGCAAATCGATATCACACGTTATTTAAAACTAGAATTTAGAATTCGTTTTCATTGGTTTATTAGAAATAAGATTTCTCAGTCATCGCAAACACGAGACTAAACTTTTAGCAGATATCTCAACATGAAAAAAAGTCAACAGACATGCATAATTATCTTACAGGTGAGTGTATTAATGTTTACTATCACTGCTTCTTAGAAATTTAAATTTCTACCTTCGAAAAAAGTGTGGTACTTATAGCAGAAGCAGATGACGTGCAGTCCTTCCACGGTGACACAACTTTTTTCCATGTATATTTCAGAAACTCGAAGCACTCATAAAAAAATATTGAAGTATACGTAATATATATGTATAGTGCATACCGTATGCTAGTTCGAAATAATTCATGTAACTTTCTAGACAAACATGTACCACCTTAGGCCGCATCTTGCTTAACATCAGGAACGATAGCGGTCAAATGTTTGACTAGTTATCTGTAGAAAAAAATGTAACGATTAAATAGTAAATATCCTACAAATTTCATACAGTATCTTTTTCATACGAGCAGTTTTCCTTAGTAATCGTTATCGTTAAAAATCACATTACCTTAAGCTCGGACATCCTCGACATACAAGTTTCAGGGTCGTAAAAATCCCTCGTTTTTTATAACCTTCCAACCTAATGCGTAATGGCCGTCGGTTCATATCTGACGGAAGATGCGTCGAGCGTATCTCCAGGTACAGGCAAACGCACTAACGCATCATCGGTCGAGTGTGAAGGTTGGATGTTTTGTCATATATTTGCCTGTTCTTACGTTACGCGACCGACAAATACGCTACGGATTTTCCGTCAGATGCGAACCGACTCTTAGATACACAGTGACGTAGGATTTTGATAGTAGAAGCCTCCGATGCCTTTCGTGATCATATAGTATGTATGTATGTTATTTCCAAATTTAGTAATATCGTTTTCGGATTGGATTGGACGCAGTTAATAATGCTGATTTGATAACCCAATCCTCAATCATTTAGATATGAAATAATACTTCATTCAATAGTCAGGATGTCAAAGAGATATATTTGCTTGTCAGATCGGTCGATGCTTCACTATCCTGAATTCTCATGTCTCTCAATTAGATTTATTTGCCCATTCGAACTGAAAGTAAAAATGCCGATATTTTCGAATAGATATATTCATCAGTGCAACATTCGCATCCATCTCTACGGCGATCACTCAAGAGAATTTCCCTATCAGTTGATGACAGACCGGAAAAGTGCTATTGACTTAAGCTATTGATATCAGCCATTTTGTTTCTCAGATATTTGTGTGAAAATTTATGTCGAGTTTAGAGATTAGCTATATTAATTTTATGTTCTAGTCGATTCTGTTGACTTATTGTGTACCTAGTCTACGATCAGAAATCGTGCAATTATCGCCAATTGCTTTATTATAAAAGTAAAATCTATTGCAGCGTTATAATAAATTGTGCAACATTTGCCAAATATTACAAGATACGTAATAAGCCTACAGGGATGACCGCGTATGAAGACTAAATCGCAATATTTCAACAAGTTTTTTATGCTTTTGTATACATACATCAAAACTGGTCATAACTTCGTTGTTAAAGTAAAATAAAATATATCACAAGACCCCAGAAATGTCCTAAAATCATATCTCATTATTTATCTACTACGTGTCTCATATATTTTCCCTCCATTAGTGCTAAGTATAATTTATATTAGTCCATTAGCCTGCATCGACGCCACATTGTCTAGCTAGAGCTTGCATTGTGCTTTCGTTCGCTTGTCCTTATACGGCTTTGCCGGTATCTCACGTTACTCAAAGTAATGTTAGTTAGTTACTTATACCGTGTCATTACAAAATAAAAATTAATTGTGATAAACATTGCCTACAATCCGCCTGCCCAGCATGGACAAAAACTCCCCAATGGCAGTAGCCTTGTGGCGTGCCCTAGGGGAGGCCTACGTCCAGAAGTGGACTGCAATAGGCTGAAGACGAAACATTGCCTAAATTTGACATATTTTCTATATACTTTGCTGTCAAAAATACATTTTTAAATTGTGTCTTACTAAAGACGGGGTTTTGAAATAACATCGTTAGATTTAGGGTCTGCGCTCAAAATACGGGGGATGTAAATAATCTTAATAATAAATGATCAATTAATTATACAAGCAAAGCCTCCTACCAAAGGCTTCATGGTGATAACATAACAATTAAGTTTTTAGTACGTGACATTTTTAAAATTTTATATGCAAATCTGTATCTCTACTAAATTAAATCGCTAGATACGTAGCGAATATAAAGAAACACACACTCTTAACAGAACTCTAAGACCTGCGGCTTAGGCTGTGCGACAATGTATAGATAAGGGCCAAAACATAATGGTAATAGTTAATTTTCATGAGTTTCTGTTCCATCTATAACCGTATAATAATTTTGCAGTAATAACTGCCAGTGACTGTATATTTTGTTCTTTGTTATGCGAGCAATATGTGTCGTTAAAGTATTGAAATGGCGCAAGATTTGTACGACTTTTAGCCTGACGATACATACAATTTTCAGTGCCACAAACATTGAACAGTTAAGGGCGGCGCTACTGACATTGTTTTGAATGTATTACGATCAGTGGGGTAAGCACGAATCTTTTTACGCGGAGTAACTAGCAAAAATCTATGTAATTTGACAGTTGGACGATAGCATTACGGACTATCGAGAGGTTCGTGCTTACCCCTCTGGAGTCTTTGGTCGTCTTTGCGTATTTCCAGTTTAGAGCCTGAAGTAAAAAGGAATAGGTAGGCATGAATTTTATTAAGTACTGTATATTATTTATTTAATAATACATTGAGTTTGTGTGTATATAGCACAGTGTGAGTAGGCCCTTGGGTATGTCCCCATCCTGGACTCGGAAAAAAACTATTAAAATAGGTACATAGTTTGTGAGCAAAAGACAGTAGTTATCACATAATTTCAATGATTAACATTGATTGCATAATAATATGAAAATTAAAGTAATAAATCAATGTTTAAAAAATATCCACTACTTTTTCCGCGTAATATCTAAAATTTCCGTTTCTTTGGTGAATCTCTTCCAAGTGCCTACGCCATACAAAGAGTATACTCCCCAGGTTTCAGCCCTCTTAGCTGTTTCGAATGTCCGTCAGTCATTCAGGACAAAACATTTTATATTTACCTAGAGGTCCTATTATGTTCTTACATATTTACTATATTATTATTATGTGGGACTCGGTGAGAGATTGTTTGTGAATAATCGTGTTTTAGATTTAAGTTTTTTTTCTGTATTTACCCAACTATATAATTCATCATTACTCATATTAATAAACAAACCAATGTAGGTACTATATACCTATTTAAGGACGATATATAAAACGTAGGCTATAGGGGTTTTGTAAGAAAAGAAAATATTCCCAAAAAAAGCAAAGCAAGAGTCATCCTCTATCGAAACAATTACATTAGGTGCTTGGCTACAGTCCAGTTTCTTATTATATTATTTTCTCCTTGCCAGATTTCTTTGATGATAATAATAATTTAAGTATGCCTAATTACGCGAGGAAATGCTGTTTGCCTTGCCTACTTAGGCAGGTTATTACATTCGCTTAATTGGTTTAATATCTGTTTGTGTTAAGAAAAAACGGACAAGCCTTTTTTCAGTATACAGAAAGGCTGTACTTGTATGCTGGGGGCAATGGACAAAGAAGTTACATTGACGTTTCGTATAAAACTTGACGAGATTAAATCGATTCAGTCGTTCTGGCGAGACAGTCGGATAGACAGACCGAGTTACTTTCGAATATTTAATATTAGTAACAGATTAGTAAAGATAATATTAAACACGTCACAGAATAATTTTCGTGTATCTGGAAGTATGTTAACTAGAATTCTAAAAAGTTCAGATTAATAAAATAAATTAAACCTACAGCTATTTGTTTAAATATTCAATGCATACCTCAATCGCTACATGATTTTAATACACAATATGCTCAAGAAAAGCCACTGTGGATTATCAAAAGAAATATTGCCTTTGTCTGGTTATTGCCTATTCCTGCACAATACTTTTTATTATTCTAGTAGAGAAAGCTTTCTGTGTATTGATTAACTAAACCTTCAACCGATTTTGCTTTAGCTCAATGGTCAGGTAAAAAATATCTGATAAAGAAAGTTATTATTGTCTTGATCTACTTACCTAGGTTTTGCAGTAAGATCAACACACTTATTCTTTATAGTTTTATCTAAACATTGAAATCTCAAAACTCACTCCTTCAGACCTACACTTCACTAGAATACATCAGCAGCTTCTCCTTCCGGGCATGTCGTTGGAGTCGACAAAGGAACTTAACCATTCTCTCAGCCGATAAAGCTATACTTGTCACTAATCATTTCGTCATCGTCATCGCCATCAGCCTATTGCAGTCCACTGCTGGACGTAGGCCTCCCCCCACAA
Source organism: Carposina sasakii (assembly GCA_014607495.2). Taxonomy (NCBI): domain Eukaryota; kingdom Metazoa; phylum Arthropoda; class Insecta; order Lepidoptera; family Carposinidae; genus Carposina; species Carposina sasakii. The sequence continues at coordinate 4,445,628 of CP053163.1, read as the reverse complement.
GGCTGTGGACTGCCATGGGGGGTTTATAACCTATAGTCACCACGCTGGTCAGGCGGGTTGGTGACCGCAGTTTGTATTTTGGACTATGTTATCCCGGAAACCCTTCATCGCCTCGTACGATACCCATGGGCTAATAATTTATCTCTCATTTATCACTGTTTTTTATTGATCTGTCTTGGCTATGGAATGATCTTTATGACCCTGCAGTTCTAGCTACCCCATTTTGGCTACCCCATGTGTATATCAAAGCATAAGTATTTAGAGACATACGGTGGGAAGCGACGTTCTTTATTATACGCAGTGATATTACTGTTAAAATCGGTTAAAGCCTTTAACAGATGCTTAAGTAGCAATAACGTTTGAGTGTGGCACTAAGAATGCTCTTGGGGCAAAGCATAGTTCGTTCCTTACCGAGCGCTAGGGATTTCGGGAATTTACGGATAACTACGGGTATTCTAATCTTTCCTATTGGATACTATGTATTTGGTAGATAGGTAGAAATAAAATTAAATTCTTTGCTTGGGATCCATCCAGTGCAGTTTTAAATAAAATTACATACACATATACACAAACAGACATAGCCTCGAAATGTAGCAGATTGAAGTGGCAGTGGGTCGGCCATATCTGTCGTAGAACCGATGGACGGTGGAGTAAACGGGTTTTTGAATGGAGACCGCGCCTCGGCAAGCGTAGCGTTGGGCGCCCTCCGCCCAGATGGACCGATGACTTGAAGAAGACGGCTGGTAGTGACTGGATGGCAAAAACGGGAGATCGAGCCATGTGGCGAGCCACTGGAGAAGGCCTACGTCCAACAGTGGACTGCAATAGGCTGACGATGACGATGATACACATGGCTGTGTTCCTGAAATGGGATAGCCGGAACTATAGTATCATACAGGGGTGTTGCGGATCCACTTTTTTCCACATCCGCGGATGCGGATGCGCATTCGGATTTTAAGAGGCTCACATCCGCGGATGCGTATGCGGATGCGGATATGTATTATAAACTTAAGTGTTGTGTTTTATATCCTTTTTTTATTAAATAATAAAAACAGATGCCAAAATTTTGGCAATGTGAGTTTCGAAAGAAACCATGTTGTGCCGACCCCATAAAATAATGGGATAAGGGCAGGAATATGATGATGAATAAAGTAGTTAATGAACTACTATTACTAATTAATTATTTTAGTAATTAAATATGAATATTGGAGCATTATATTTAAGTCTAAAGCACTGATGTTTGCTACTAATTACGTTTAAATGAAACTGCTATGATACACGGGATAAAATTTGACGCATTTCATGGACAAATAATAAACTAATTAATTCTAACTCACTAATAAATAATAAAACAATATACTTAACTTATAAATTATGGACATTTGAACAAGTACAATAATAGAATTTAATTACTTACTTAATTACATTGACATTTTGATTTGCTATCTTTCCTTTCCGTAGTACTTACCTATACAAAAATATTAATCCAATCGTGACTTAAAATTAAAAATGAATAAAATATAATAAAAATACTACCTACTACAGGAAGTACATGATAATCAGGCACGATGGCGGTAAAATGTTTGCCTAGCTAATTGTAAAAAAAATATATATGTAATAAATAAATAAATAAAAATGTAGACGGTACATTTGTACTTTGCACATCAAACGAATACATGGAATTAATAATGGTAACATTTATTTATCTATAATTATTTACAATAATAACTAAACCTACGTAAAAAAAAACTAGAGCTACAAAATTTAACTATATATGAATGCAATAAATGATTGAGTATTGTGTACACTAAAAATGTACGTCCTATATTATATTATAATATATATATTATGAAACGCTGCGCCCCGTCCGGAAATATAGAGAAGAATAATTGAGTATTGTCGATAGTTTCCTTGTCCAATTATTTTTATACGAATAGCGTTTTGATGTCAAGCCATAGGCGCCACACTGGCGGCATGTCTCGTTTTTATCCGATTTTTATATCCGAGATTATAAACAGCATTTTTACAAACAGCAAATCAAGATAACTAATTTAATTATAAAATTGTGATATCGCGGTGTTTATTACCAAACACCTCCGAAACGGCTAGACAGATAAACGAACAATATACAGTAATATATATTCGGTAGATCCGATAATAATCGTAAACTATTTTAATACCACTTCCACGCAATAAGCAACATCCACGCGAGTGCAGCCGCGAGCAACAGCTAGTACTCATATAGATTTGTCTTTTCCTGCCACGAGCGCAGAAGAAACAGTCACTGTTAAACTTTTTTCCTTACAAAATGGTACAAATGTGATTCGAAGTTTAGGTACCTACTCCGAAAGAGAATATAGTAAACTACTAGCGACCCGCCCCGGCTTCGCACGGAAGCAATGTTGATACTGTACATATAAACCTTACCCTTGATTCATTCAATATATTTCAAAACCCCGCTATAAAATCCGTTGCGTGGTTTGAAAGATCTAAGCATACATAGGGACAGCGGGAAGCGACTTTGTTTTGTAGGTACTATGTTATGATTTTGGTAATTATTTACCTACAGTTACAAAGTCAAAGCCCCTCTAGAGAAGGTATTGCTTTTTATATCTTTTCTTAAATAAACTGTAGAATGAATGAACTGTATTTAATTAAAAAGTGCCACCGCTATATTTTAAGGCATAATAACATATAACTTCTAAACAGTTTCGGTGAAATTATAATAAATAGTCTCAAGTCTCGTCGAATGAGAAAATAAATCCAAATTAACGCTTATAATCCGTCCAGAATGCGACTATTTGAGATATTAGTCGCCATTTCGACGTATAAGTGGCCATTTTGTTTTAAAATTCTATTTATATACTCGTAGATAGATATAGAAATGAAATGTTTTGTTGTTATAAACGGAAGATAATATTCTGTCTCTTTTAGTTTCTCATTTATAATTATTAGTACAAGCATATACATCAGCCTATTGTAGTCCACTGCTGGGCATAGGACTCCCCCAGGGCACATCACGCTGGGCAGGCGGTGACCGCAATGTGATTTTCGGACTATGTTGCCACTTGGCCCACCTCCCGGAAATCCTTTACCTCTTACGATACCCACTACTCTGATATTCTACTCTGCCGACACCACACCATACGGTAAAACATCACACGGAAATATTAGTTATTATAAAACTAAACTGCTCAGTATTTGTGTCAGGCAACTTAGTTAAATTACAATAATTTACATAAACTCATCTAATAACATGGCCTTATCTCTTTATAAACGTGTGATGAATATTCTAAGGTAATTAAATAAGTATATCATAATATAGTTACTACCGTCTTTAAAAAGTGACCTATGACCGATTAGATATCACATCTGCCAAAGCAAACATTTTTAAAAATATTTAACAAATAGGTTTCTAATCGGCTACCCTTTTGACTTACCTAGACCTAATTATGTGTTAAAAGGAAGTAAAAAATTTGAAAACACCATTGAAAAGTTCAAAAATTCCTTCGGAACTTGCAGCTTGTCACTGATCTTTTACATCTGGCCTCAGTAGGCTAAACGGGGCTGTGGGATCTCCTTTAAGACTCTGTAGTTCTGGCTACCCCTTTTGGGAACACGGTCGTGTGTAGTATTGTATTTAACCTGTCACATCTGTCACTTCTGTCACACTCAACTGACAACTATGTGTTTACTTACCTGTAGATACGTACCCTTACAGCAAAAATTATAACTAAAAGTGTTACCTAAACCTTTTCCCACAAAATGGAAAGATAAATCGACACTGCTTTAGCACTTATGGTACAAACTTATGTAACACTAGTGGCCGCCCGCGACTCCGTCCGCGTGGACTACAGAAAAAACAAAATGTCGAAATTATCCGGGATAAAAACATTTTCCCGGGATAAAAAGTAAATGAAATGAAAACCGCATCGAAATCGGTTCAGCCGTTTCCGAGATTAGCGTGCACAAATGCACAGACAAACCGACAAACAGACAAAAATTCCAAAAATCATTTTTTTTGGTTCTATTGCGTTGATAAATGTCTCCTATAATATTTTTTCTCATATATCTTCCATGTACAGTCATCGATCCGTTACATTTTTATTATATGTATAGATGTTGTTCATAATGCGTAAGTTTAAAATCCTGGAAATTATGTTATGTCGTGAAACTACATATTTTATGGAATCGTCACTACATATTATGAAGCAAAGTCGCTTGCCGCTGTCTGTCCGTCCCTATGTATGCTTAGATCTTCAAACTAGGGAACGGATTTTGATGCGGTTTTATTTTAATAGATACAGTTATTCACGAGGAAGGTTTATATGTACCTATATAGTATCAGCACTGCACCCTTGCGAAACCGAGGCGGGTCGCTAGTATAGAATTTAATGCTATCGGATATATGAAAGCGGTTAGCTCTCTTCATTTTAACTTTAGTTAGTGGCATTTCAATAAAGTTACGGGTTTATTTAAATAACAGAAAAGTAAACTATGAAAATGGCTAGGGCAAATAATTTTAGACCCATAATCACATGTTTATTTTTCCATATTTTTCACATTCCTGTATTGTTCAGGAATTTCTCCATGCCAAGTATCTGGAAAATAAACATGTGATATGGGTCTCAAATTAGGATAGCTCCTGGGTGTAAAAAGACAACTTTGTTCTTTTAATACCTCGTATTCTTAATAACATCACGATCAATTTTTCAATGGAAGCACCCCTGGGAAACCACGGGTTTCCAAGATATTGAGATCCAAAGTTACATTAATATTATCATTTTGTCTATTTAAAATCGGTTAACAAACATTTTTTTCAAAGAATATCATGTCAAAATGTTAGTTTTGTAGGTACATTGTACTTTGCGCATAAAACGAATACCTACATTGCTTGCAATAAAATTACAGTATTTTTCATATTTTTTTTGTCGTTTCCCAGGGTTGGTTCCATAGAAGAAAATGATCATAACCTTACAAAGAATACGAGGTATTAAAAAACATAATTGTCTTTTTACACCTGTATAAGAGGATATATACATAGCTTTCCACTTAACATACCTCTTTTATATACGCTGTATATTTTCTTGCAAAATATATACTTAGGCCGTATTCTCAAACAGTATGTAACTATTTCTGTTACTACAAGAACATACTCTGTGCACTTCATGAGCCACATTTTACTCAGGTTCCGTTTTAAAAAGGAATTGTGGCGTCCCCTTTTCTGCCTTATTATTATTTACTTTTAGCGACAGAACTAGAACGATGTTTCCCTTTGGGCCAAAAGTAGATAGCATATTTCTTTATCCTTGAAACTACTTTGGGCCAATTTGCTGGGATTTTGTGCGATGGAAACTATTTAAAAAACTCTTTCCTATAAGATTTAGATATAATTTTTTATATTTTTTTCCCACTATAAGTATCAAGCTTTCTGCCAGCAAATTCGTCCCTTTAAAACATAATTTTGGAAAATAATACAACAGCTATCTAATGCATTTTAAAATAAGCGTATTAATTCCGATTTTGATAAAAAAAATAGAAGAAAAATATCTTAACCCCTAATAATTGTACGTCACAAAAGCAAACCGCGGTCCTAACTTCACGTTTCTACTATTAGTATGGCTGTTTTCGAATTTATACATATTTTAACATATAGTAATTCCTTTATATACCTACCTAACCTAAATAACGTTTACTTAGGACAAAAATTAGGTACATAATTTAGGAATTGAGCGTGAAGACATGAGAACCAATAATTTCAATATCAATTTTATTAAGCACAATTCCATTAAAATTTTCATAAATCAAATTTTTATTCGTAGCCACAATCTATAAATTATTTATGAGCCAAATTAGGATAAGTAAATATTTTCGCCATTTGACTTTATAATAGAAATCAAAGATAATTTGGGTATAAAAGACTATGCCCCAGGATATTTACTGAGTTGCCCAACTTGGGGCCAGAAAACCTTTGTGAAAGTAGATTACTAAGGGGCTTCTGTCTTCGTGATTATAAATTACCTTTCTTTGAACTATTTGATAGGATAGTCATGCTGTCATACACATGTTTTTTGATCGTCAACGTAGGATCTACCATCTTGATGGTGATTTTAATAAAAAAAAATATAGTATCATCTACAATCCGTCTGTTACAGCCAATTTGTTCCGAATCTACTTAACCAAATCAGATGTTTGATAGGTTTGTTTAATCCTGTGACCCTAACACAAGTATGTAAAGAAAAAATTTTTTTTTTTTTATTTGTAAACTTTTTTTATTTCATATTTTGTTTCCTGTGGTGGGGACAAATAACCGAAAACAATCTAGAATCAGACCACAACAATACTATCAACCCTTAAAGTCGGTTAAAAGTACAATGTACAAGATAACATAAAGATAAACTTTTTCATAAAGACGCAACAAATTAAGCTGTTTCCACAGTTTCCTCGAGACGGTTAACAGGGACCACAATTCACTCGAGAATTTCTACCCTAAAGTCTTAAGAGCACTGTATCGTACAAATTCTGGTACACGGAGGCGGGATGTCTGTCGATACCACGAACTACCTACGAGTATATGTAATGTTCAATTGTATAATTTATACTATACAGAGTATAACAGACAATCAATGTTTATTTTTTAAGTATGTTTTTGCGTATTGAGTTGAAAATATGTTGGGTTGAGATGTAGACATGCACCACTTAATTTATTTCATGTACGAATTTTCTACAAACATTTACATAGCTATACCCGAGAAAGGTTGGCATCAGACAGGCACGCGGCCGTGAAGCAAGCGCCAAATTTATCACAGTATGAGTATCGATAGAAACCATATTTTATTGCGCCGACACCATAAATAATGGGATAAGGGCAGCAAGATGATGAGAGTATATAAGGTGATTTTTGGTCGTCAAGATTCCCGAAAAGTATGGAATCTCCTCATCATCAGAATCACTTTTCTCCATGGAAGCATACCTGGGAAGTGTCTGGTTTCCATAATATTAGGGTCCAAAGTTGAGTAAATAGACTGCGTTTTTCTGCATAAATGCACGTTGACGCGTGTAGCGAGATTTTTTAACGAGAAATAATTAATATCTGTCTATGAAAAAACAAGCATAAACACTGGACACTGTAAATTTTGCCCTAGTAAGTAATAAATTTTTTTTTCAAAAAAATTTACATCTTTTCCCAGCATTTTTTTTAGCATAAACTTACTTTATTTGATGTAAGTATAGAGTACGTACCCTTCGATAAGGGTGGCAACGAAAAAACATCCTGTACACCGCACCGTTACTTTGAAAAACCGTTATTAAGCCACCTCCTCACTATATCTACTCTGTTGTTCGTATCGTGAATAAGTATGCAAATCCGCGAGAAAGCTAATCTGGCTCGGCAGCCGACACTTGTATCGGCAAATTGAGAGGTTTACTCCTTTAAGCCGCATTTACCTTTGAAGGGTGAAGTTTGTATTAATTTAAATGAAATTATGCTTTGCGAAACTGCATTTGCGAAGTATGGTTATAAACTTGTTTTTTCACGCGATTCCACAAGCGTGGACTACGAAAAAACCTGTACGGTAGATTTTACGTGAAAGAAACAAAAGGGCATTTGGTTTTCTATGACCGTGTAACTGTAACCCTGTGCATCTAAAGAACAAAACCTTTATATTCTAACAATCTTTTATTTTTAACGGAAAAACATTATCCAAGCTATATTGTTTTGAGTTATATGACAGTGTTAGATATTACTCGAAGGAAATTAATTTTTGATTTGATTATACGCAATGTTTGCTTTCCGCGCCAAATTGTATCGGGAATCCTGTGACTAGATTAAATGGGCTTTAACCTCAAAATTGGTCAGAAGTGGTTCTATCGGCCCTTGGTACTATGCCTACTTCGTAAGGGATAAAGGTAGTATTATATGTATGTATGATTTTTTTTTTGTTTGAAAGCGGTTTCATTTTAAGTTGTGAATATAGAAAGCAACATATAAAAAATGACAATCGACAAATAAGTTTGAAAGGTCGAATAAATTATTTGAGTTTTGATGTTTTGGTTTAAGATCAAACGCTATTCCTAGCAAAAGTAGCATATCTTTGGTGGAAAGGCAGCCTTACTTCTTCTAAGTTTTTTCCTACACGAGTAAATATTACTGAACGTAAACATGATTCGTCATTATAAACATAAATATGAGTGGCAAAAATGAACACGGAAGCCCCCGAGCGAAGTTTAAGCTTTAAAAGTAAACATCAAAAGCTGGCGAACGTATTTACTGCCTCACGTTCGAAAACATTTCGCTAAAATAATTACACGCCCACATTTCGCCGAACAGCTACAAAACGGAATTAATTTTGAGTAGGTGGATGTCGTCACATTATTATGTTCTTTGTAATGTAGGCCAGCACTGAAAAAAATACTAATTTGAAGCAGATATTTTATATCTGGACTTGATAATCTCATGACTACTAATTGCTTTGTTAGTGTTATGTAACTAGCCGCTATTGTCATTAACGTAAACAATAGAAAATTTCAGATAAGTAATATATAGTACCGTTAGGTATTTATATTGTATCAGGCGTTACTATTCGTAAGTTAAAATTTCCTCCTGGTATTTTTGGATGGGAATTCACATCTCTGTCATAATGAGCAAAATCCTCACTCTTAATAAAATTCAGAGGACCTAATGAAACACATTAAAGGCAACCATAACGCGTTCTAACTCGGACTAAGCGACATCTAGTGGCCGCATACGCACACTACGAATTAATGTGAGCGGCGCTCCAGATAAGGCTAATATTTAATACGAAATCTTCTGTTTCACGCGCCGGCCTATGTCGGTATGTTTCTTTCGCACTCATTGAATACTGTACTAGGAATCGTACCAAATTACGTTTCATTGGAGCGCGATCGCTAGCGCTCCACTCGATACATAAGATTACAACTTACTTGAGACGAACGCGTAGACACTATTGTATAAACATAGTAGAATTGAAAGATAGTTACAAATATAGAGAAATATAGATTGCCTATGTAATCTTCGTGGGTGGGAATGCACTGCACGAGCGCTCCTTAGGACGAGCCGCCAGTGGTAGGTATCCTACTAATATTATAAACGCGAAAGTTTATGACTATGGATGGATGGATGTTTGTTACTCTTTCACGTAAATACGGCTGGAGCGATTTTAATAAAATTTTGTATGGAGTCAGCTGAGACCCTGGATTAACACATAGGCTCCCTTTTATCCCGGGAAAATATTTTTATCTTGAAAAATTTCGACACTTTATTTTTTCTGCAGTCCACGCGGACGTAATCGCGGGCGTCCACTACTAGTACAAGTACGTTGAATTTATCGAAAGTGTTTCATGTGACTGACGGCTCATATTCCTTAAATACCAAGTTATGATTAGGAGAAGACGCGAAATATATTCTCTGTTGGGGTAAAAAAGTATTTATACAAAGAAATATCGTTGTACCGTCAGATCTCTCAAAATTCCAGGCGACTATTAACTTGTCCGCTGCACAAAGAGCTCTTTACTCTAGTCTCCTAATATTGTGCTCCACTAGATGTCAGATTACGGCGGATATTAGTTTCATCACGCTGTCCTCTTCTCTCACGTTTTACGTATCAAAGAAATGCACTATGGCTATCCTGTTCTTTTCGTTTCAATTTCACAAGTTCTCTACGTGTTTGTTGTTCGTATTTTGTCAATTCCGAATTTACATCTGTGAAGAGCGTAAATGAAGTAGGTACCCTAATATATATTTTTACGAGAAGACTACTTTTTGTTTTTGCCTTCAGATATATTCTCATCCCATTTAGAATATTTTCAGTTTGTGGAAAAATATGGAAAAAAACACAATATACTGCTTATGATCTTATTGTGAGAATTAATGCCGACTAAAATCCGCCCGGTAATGTAGTAGTGTAGTAAAAGCAGGTAGACGCGTGTAACAAAAGTTTATAACGAAAAAGAAAATTAAAATCTACCTATAAAAAAACTAAAACATACAATGGACACGATACATATCGCGTGATCAAGTAAATAAAAAAAATTATCAAAAAAATCAAATCGTTACTCAGCAATTTTTTTGCCAAAAACTTACTTTATTTGTTGTCCAGATTATGTACCCCTCGTAAATGGCGACAGCGAAAAAACATGCTATATATTATGTAATTATGTTACACGGCGAGCATTTATGCGATACAACTACTAGCGAGCAACGAGCCGCTTTTAGGTTCACAAATTTTGGTACACGGCCGTATCGCGTAACATGCTCGTTGCAAATGCATCACACCGCGTGACGTCGGTCAGTACCGACATTTACGTTACGGAACGTAAAAAAGCCCGTACCTACCCCCGTAGAAGCTTCCGTTTACTTCCGCTATACCAGAAAATTGCGTCACCTTTCTTCCTGTGTTTGGACGAAGATTAAACCAGATATTATCCGTGCTCTGACACAAGCCGACCTTTTCTTTGTGTGCTCGTAATTTGTGCAGTGTCAGGCTTGTTAGGTGACGCAGTACATTCCAAAGAGGTTTTATCATAAGTACATTCCAAAAAGGTTTTATTACGAGCCTTTTTATTATTAAAGAGCGCGTTTTCTTGCTTTTGTTTAGGCAAGCGTGTTTCATGCTAATTAAAGGGGATGTTTGGATTGAATCAGAAAATGTTGGAAATCTCTTTTGTGATCCCTTTTCTGAGATTATTATTACTGGATGATTGGTTTGTTTCCCCTTACATGCTTCATGCTGCCTTACAAACATCCACCGTGTTTTTTATTATTTTTGTCTGCGAATTAGTTTTATTTTCTTTGAAGAGGGCGGCTGGTAGTAACTGAATGAAAACGGGAGATCGAGCCTTGCGGCGTGCTCTAGGAAAGTCCTACGTCCAACTGTGGACTGCAATAGCCTGATGTACCTATGTGTTAGCTTTATTATAGAGACAGCGAAAGTTATTAGTACGAAACATTTTAATATTTGAAATAATATTAAGAAATTAAAAAAAATCACCCGAGTGAGACTTGAACTCACGACCTCTCACATTCCGTGCTTCGCTCTAAGCTTTTAAACTGAGCTACCGGGTCAATTAACTCGGATGACGAATTTTACCACCTCCTTACACTTTTACATTATTGGCAACGTTATTTTTCATCCCGATAGCTTTACCCTAGCCAAATCTCGGTAAACAAAGCTGAATCCCTCAGCACAATATCTTTTAATTTTTATATAAATTAAGATATTAGAAATAATATTAAGAAATGAAAAAAAATTCACCCGAGTGAGACTTGAACTCACGACCTCTCGCATTCCGTGCTTCGCTCTAACCAACTGAGCTACCGGGTCATTTAACTCGGACGACGAATTTGACCATCTCATTACACTTTTACATTATTGACAACGTTATTTTTCGTCCTGGTAGCTACAATATTTCTTTTTAGGTTCGTGCTTACAGCCATCCTTTCTTTGTCACCTCAATTTTTAAGGGTTGTTAGGTGACTCGCTACATTTCATGGCGGTATTATTACTTTCTTTTGGGTAGGGTGAAAGAGTACTTCCCAACGTTTTGCGCTTATAGAATGAAAAATGTTATGCGTGAAAATTAAACCTTTCCTATAAGAGCATTACAGCCATTACCTACAACTCACTTAATAATTTAGAGCTGTGCTATTGTTTGTATAGGATCTTTAGCTTACACTGTCCTAAATAAACGTAGGTACTAAAGTGTATCAAAATTTATTAAAAATCCGATTTACAACAGACACTATACTGTTCAAAAAGTAATTAAAAAAGATAATTTAAAAATGTTAAATTCCTAATATTAATACATACCTACATACAATGATGCCCATTAGCCATATACTTCTTCTTCTTCTTCAGCCTATTGCAGTCCACTGCTGGACGTAGGCCTCCCCCAGGGCACGCCACAAGGCTTCTACCACAGGGAGGTTTTGCCCATAGTCACTTCGCTGGGCAGGCGGGTTGGTGACCGCAGTGGGATTTTCGGACTATGTTGTCAGTACGGGAGGCGCTGCTGCCCACCTCCCGGAAACCCTTAATCGCCTCGTACGATACCCACGGACAGGCAGGGGTGGTACAAACTCTACTCTGCCGGCACCACGCGGCTTACATACATTTGCTTAATGAATTAACGGTTAAACTCGTAATTAGTAGATCAATATTGATGTGTTGTTTAATAGTACCTAAACAAGATTTGAATGCTACAAATCTACCTCCGTAGCAGCTGCATTGATCGGTAACAATTTGTATTCTTAATGTGGTCATTTGTATCGTAATGTTTTGCCACTCGACTTCACTTAGCGTCGGGAGAAATGTTGCTCATGAGAATTCTTCTACCCTATGAAATATTACATCGCTCTTTGGGTTTGGAGTAAGAACTAATAGGTAATTTTGCGGAATAGAGATACATGACTTATATTAGGGATAATATAAAAGTATTTTTCCACTGTTTATAATTTATTTGTCAGAAGCGTAGGTATCTTCATACTTTCACAATCTGTATTTTTATCATTAATAATTCATAGTCGCATGTTAGGTCCCTATGCCTTTTTGTCCCTCTTCTATTCTTTATTTGCATTTTTCTGGTTGCCTTTATTGATCCTGGATTACAGTAGTTGCAGTAGCTTTGCGATTTATTTTTTAGGTCGTTTAAATTCACCTCCTTTTTTTGTTTGGTAGCTGTTTCATTTTGGGGTGCGAACATAGAAAGTAACATATAAAAAGACCATTGACAAACAAGTTGTTAGTGCTTTCATGTCGAATAAATGATTTTGAATTTTAAATTTTGAATTATACTAACTTTGTTTTTGTCATTTACTCACTGAAGTTGTGCATACATGTAAATATGTGTATATGGATAAGTAGACTATAGAGGCAGATTTTTCAATAGGCAGATAGTTCTAGCTGATAAATAAAGATGCTGACTTTTCCTAAAAATTCATCAAGATAGAGAGACAGTATCAACTTTATCCTTCAAAGTTAAAGATTTTTTATCCCCACGTGACGTATAAACTAAATAGGTAGTCCGGTCAATTAAGACATTTCAAAGTACATACATTTACAACAAACTGAAGTTATTGACATAATAATAATATTAAAGATATAAGAATGTTAACCCTGAGGTCTTATTACTAATGAAACTACCACTTTCTCAATTTCGACTTCCATTAGTTGATTAGCTGTACAAAGTTTACTGAACAAAATGTTCACGCGAACACGACGCTGAACCGTGAACTAACTTCACGTGAACAGCGTTATTAAACTAAGTGATTTAGTTCTCCATGTTCCAGTCTAAGGAGATAGTCAAATTAGAATATGTAAAATGCAGACTTTATTATTAGTAAGGCAAAAATATGTAATTAATATGAGATTACACATTTCTAATATGAAAATCGTGCTCTCAAATACATTGTTTTTCGTTACCTTATCGAATATACCTTAACGAAAGGTAAGTACACTATACATGAAATAAAGTAAGTTTATGCCAAAAAAAATGCTGGGAAATGATGTAAATTTTTTAAAATTTGTTTTTAATTACTCGATCGGGCGAAATTTATAGTGTCCAGTGTTTATGCTAGTATTTTCATATATAAATTATTTCTTGTGAAAAAATCTTGGCACACGTCAATGTGCATTTATGCAGAAAAACGCAATCTATTTATTCAACTTTGGGCCCTAATATTTTGAAAACCAGACACTTCCCAGGTATGCTTCCATGGAGTAAAATGATGAGGAGATTTCGTAGTTTTCGGGAACGTTGACGACCAAAAATTACCCCGTATATACATAAATTACTAATATTTTTAATATATCCAATGTTTCGAGTAGGTAACCTAAGTGTTAAAAGTAAAAACTCCGTCAAGAACAAAAATAAATAGATGTGTATCGCCGTTAGCACCAAAATAGGGCAAAGTGGCCTAAATATGTCTCTGTTGAGATTTTCCTACGAGGGTGCAGTAAGCGACGTAAATCTAAGTATTCTGTCTCAAGATTCCAGAGGGGTCTTGTCATGAAGGAAAAACGTAGAGGAACCGCTATGTATGCATGTAGCGCTACATGAACCAATCGCTGGCCGAAAATTTCCACTTATACCGTTTCCACGTATCATACGCATTGATGATACTTTGCCTAACTAATTATATACATACATAATACACACTGCTGTGTTTGCGAAATGGGGTAGCCAGAATTGCAGGATAATTAATTATCAGTGACAGGTTGCTAGATTATCACCTGAGAGAATGCCGAATTCCTTAGTCAACTCTTACCACATGTACATACCTAAAAAAATGCAGGTGATAAGTATTATTGCCAACTAATAATAAATGCGAAAGTAAATTGTTTGTCTGTTACCTCTCCACGCTGTATAGTTGGGAGTACGTACGGATAAAAACGATAAAATCGCTACATTTTAAAGTCGCGGACGGTAGCTAGTTTCTAGGTCTCCTGACTCTTACTTATCCTTCCTCCCGGGTCGGCTTAAGACACGAGCACCCTCGTAAGGAGCAGCTCAATAGCCGGAGACATTTGAATAAACTTTTTACAAGACATATGCCAGTTTACGAGTATGTCTCTCGTAAAAAGGCCCTGACACCGGATTTTGGCAACAGCACGGAGAATAGACAGCAAAAGATATGTTTATATACCTACATTCAAGGGAAACATATTTTTTCTTCATTTATTTTAAAGCATACGCACATGCACAAGACGTTTGTAACAATATCTTTCGTTATGTTTTCGCTCCTGCTAGTATAGATATCGCGCGCTTTATTGTTGCAAACACTAAATAAATATTCTAACATTTTATTTATTTTTTAACATTATCAAACATGAAAACATATTTTATGAACACTATAATTACTAGGTATAACGGCACTTCAACAGCTTCGCTTTAGATACACGGAAATTGGAAAATGTAAGCATTTACCATATCCATTGTAGTTTTCTATTGATGGTGAAAACGCTTCGGGCTATTTCGTTTATGCTTTATGTAACTTTACGTGTGGCATCGTGGAAATTGCTGCGTGCTCGTAAAAAGTTACGGGTAATAAACGGAGGACAAATATTCGGTAAATTTTAACGATAGATAGCATAACAAAAATTATATTTTGTAAACATATTTGCATTAAAAACGTGTTCAAAGTATGATACTCTAACATGTAACAACTCAAGTAGTAGGCAATTTTAATTTCAGGTACCTGCCTACCATAACATACATTCTATACCTGTAAAGACACATGGACTGCGATTAAACTGCAAGTCGACTGCAAAATTGCAGTTCCGATGCAGTTAGTGTGCAGTTACACGCCACTTAACGTGCAGTTGGCTTGCAGTCGTGCCAACTGCATTCAAACTGCATCGGAACTGCAATTTTGCAGTCGTCTTGCAGTTGAATTGCAGTCCGTGTATCTTTACCCTTAGGATCCTATAGTCACAAGAGCCTATTTGAAGAATTTATGGACTAAATTTTTACGCATACGTACTTACCTACCCATGAATAATCCTAATAATAAAGGTGTTCTTTGTATGACGTAGGCATTCGAGAAGAAAGAATTTCTAGAAATTCCATCGGGAACGGGAATAAACAGGATTCCTAAAGTTTACGCGGACGAAGTCGTGGGCTGCACATAAATAAAATAAAATCCGACAGTATTTCGGCCAAAGCGGCCAATCTCTACGGAGATTTGCCAGGTACGCATGAGATATTATAGTGCACAAGTGTGTGCGCAAACACAGATGCACTCTCTATTCCGTCACTCTTATAGTCCGATGGGATGGAAAGCCGATACGACCGGTGAGAGATCAGGCGCAGGACTAACGGTTTTACGTGTTTTCCGAGGCACGACCTAAGTGACAATTTATGCGTTATTAAAATCTGTAAGCACATGATATAAATTCATTGGTACAGGCCCGTGACTGGGATCGAACTTACGCCTTACTTACAAATATGTGGGTGTTAAGGGTGATTCCAAATTTATAAACACCTATCTACAGCAACACGAGTAAAAGTACCTACCTACCCTTCTTAATGGAGTTGCTAAACTCTAAAATAGATAGTTCACTTAATCTTAATTTTGTTCTATTAAACACTTACTAAGGGTTTTAGGATTTCTATTAATAACTTGTCCCTTGCGGATACTATCTGGTTCACTCATAAGTTACGAACTTTAATTTCGTGTTGAGACTTTGCAGACAACTTTAAATTAAATTATAATCGTGTTACCGCTTGTAACACAGTGATAGCGAAGTTCGCAAAGTTAACGAAATATTTTTACCAATGGTGGCTGGGGCTCATCACGTTATATAACGAAAACGCTAAATGAAGGCGCTAAATGAGTAAGTGAACTTCACTGTCGCTCGTAAAATTGTAACATAATTTAAGACTGATTACATGTTAAATTTTACCGGTACGCATCATTATATATTTTTGACTAGTGGACGCCCGCGACTCCGTCCGCGTGGACCACAGAAAAAAAAACAAAATATCGAAATTATCCGGGATTAAAACATTTTCCCGGTATAAAAAGTAGCCTATATGTCAAGTGGGACCTGTCACAATATGTTCCTGAAAACTGCATCGAAATCGGTTCAGCGATTAGCGTGCACAAACGCACAGACAAACTTAAAACAAAAATTCCAAAAATAATTGTTTTGGATACTATTGCGTTGATAAAGGTATTCTATAATATTTTTTCTTATATATCTTCCATGTACAGACAGCGATCCGTTACATTTTTATTATATGTATAGAAGATATCAGTTCTGGCCACCCCATTCTGCGACCACAGCCGTGTGTTTCGATATGCTGTGGCGTGTCCGCAGAGCGGTAGAATATCGCCACCCTATGCTTGCCCAAATGCCCATGGGTATCGTAAGAGGCGATTAAGGGTTTCCGGGAGATGGGCGGTCCTCCATGTGACGACATAGTCATAAAATCACACTGCAGTTACGAGTACCAAACCCCTGTCCAGTAGTCTTGTGTAGTTCGTGTACGAACTAGGTCAAAAGAGCGCTCCCACAGGTGAAAAACGCGAACTAGTTAGTTCATTCCCCATTTCGTAGTTCGTTTAGTTCGTGGCGAATGAACGAGATTTACGTCGACTGAACTAAGATCGTCACGCACGGGATAGCTAAACATATAACAGGCGAAAAATATAGGTAAAGGCTTATTTTATTACACCAATATTTTTATGAATATTCATTAATTAAGAAAATTTTGCCGTTTTTAGAGATTAAAAGCATTCCATAAATATTTTCGCATGTTGCAGTAACCGTATTAAAACGAGCGAACGTTGTGATCAGATCGGTTTAATTCGAGCTAGGAACTGACGAACTAGAAGAACAAACTAGTTGTCGCATGTAGATAGGAACCGTATTAAAACGAGCGAACGATGTGATCGGATCGGTCTAGTTCGAGCTAGGAACTGATGAACTAACGAACTAGAAGAACGAACATGTTTGTTTATGAGCGGTGAACTAAACTGAGCACTCCCTGTTGTAAATTAGTATGCCCAAGACTACTGTCCAGCGTGCTAAGGGCAAATACCCCCCATGGCAGTAGCTTTATGGCCTGGGGGAGGCCTACGTCTAGCAGTGGACTGCAAATGCTGATGTGATGATTGATATCAGTTAGATGATGAGATGATTGATAGCAGGAATAGCATAATCTCAATCATGCAGGTAACTTATTAAATACCCACCCACACTACCTAGTCCCTTACACAACTCATCCAATATAGATGAAATTTAATTAAGTACTGCAATAATTACATTGTATTAATAATTATGTTGTTATTAATTAGCTAAGCCACGAGTTGATTAATGTGGAAGTCAATTATCTAAAATACATATTTAAGGTTATTTAAACAGTCTCTTAAGTAGAATGTTTTGTTTAACATATATATTTTATTACCTACGTCAATAACGAGAGGTATACTAAACTCGGTATCTCGGGAGGTGGACTTGTACTACTTGTTAACTGGCAGAATTCACACGGACGGTTACAAGGTATTTGTCTAGATAGCATAATGTAATAAGTGACTACTAGTTGTCATAAGTAACTAAGTTGTAATAAGTAACTACTAGTAACTAATACTTGCTATTGTATTTAATCATACTACCTCTGTTCTTTTCGGTAGCTTTAAATGATGCCAATCACTAATTGGATCATTTCTAGTAATTCGATGTCTAGTTGTTAAACTTTATTTTGCTTAGTGATGTTTTTACCAGTGCTATATTAGTGCAAAGTGTTATGTGTAATCTATACTTTATATTATATTATTAATATCCCAACTAATATTATAAATGCGAAAGTAACTCTGTCTGTCTGTCTGTCTGTCTGTTACGCTTTCCCGCTTAAACCTCGCAACCGATTTTGATGAAATTTGGTACAGACAATCTTTAGACCCTGAGACAGAACATAGGCTACTTTTTATTTCGAAAAAAAGGGATGAAGGGGTTGAAATAGACGGGTACAACGCCCCCTCACGCGGACGAAGTCGTGGGCGGCTGCTAGTATAATATAATAATATTATAAAGCTGAAGAGTTTGTTTGTTTGTTTGTTTGATTGAACGCGCTAATCTCCGGAACTACTGGGTCGAATTAAAAAATTCTTTTTGTGTTGGATAGTCCATTTATCGAGGAAGGCTTTAGGCTATATATCATCACAGTGCGACCAATAGGGACGAAGAATAAGAGGAAAATGTGGAAAAAACGGGGAAAATTATTCAACTTTGGAGACTTCCGTTGCGTGCGCTGCGTAAACGGTTCAAGTTATCCAAAAAATATGTATGAAAGAATAAAATGACGTAGAAATGATATGAAAGAAAAAAATTGAAGGTCTAGACTGCCTGATGCAGAACCCTTAGCAGCCCAGCTAAACTTTGAGAGATATGAAAATACCGTCTTAGGAAAAGTTGCTCAGCATGATAAGCACTTTCTAATAACGTAATAAAATTGAAGGTCTAGATAACCTGATGCAGAACCCTTAACAGCCCAGCTAAATTTTGAGAGATATGAAAATACCGTCTTAGGAAAAGTTATTCAACATTTTAAAAGAATTCAATTCCCTGTTAAGTTATCTTTTGCTGTAACAATTAATAAATCACAGGGGCAAACGTTTTAACACGTTGGAATTGACTTACGTCAAGACTGCTTTTCACACGGCCAATTATATGTCGCGTTGTCAAGATCGGGTTGCGGAGAAAATCAGTATGTTCTTCTGCCACAAGAAAATAAAACAAAAAATATAATTTACGCAGAAGTACTTTAAAATATTTTATTCTGTTTGTTGACGCGGACGAAGTCGCGGGCAACAGCTATGTCTTATAAAGGCGCATTCTAGCCTGTAAAAGCACTATTTTTTTTTTGGTAAGTTAATTTTGTAATTAGTCCTTTATTGTAGTTACAAATTTGTCTAATAATTTATACTGTTATTCAATAAAGACCATTTAAAACAAACAAACAAGTACTACATAGTTGTTGATGTTATTTACATACATACATACATACATAATCACGCCTCTTTCCCGGAGGGGTAGGCGGAGATCACGGATCTCCATTTGCTACGATCCTGACACACCTCTTTCGCTTCATCTACTTTCATGATATTCTTCATGCTCGCTCGTCAGTTTAGGGTACTCTTGACCTGACCTTTCTTTATATTATTTGTTGTTTTTTATTTTACTTTATAATATTGTTGTTGTTTTATTGTATTAATTTACATGTTTTCAATTGTTGTAACTCATGGCACATTGGTCTACGCTGTGATGCTGTGAAATTACTATTTTAATAAATAAATAAATGAAAATAAATAAAATTTAATTTTGAAACGATTTTTTCAATGGTAAGATAGGTCTAGCTTTGCCCTGTCCTATAGATTGGAACTGTAATGTGTTAAAATGTAACCTAATTCTTTGGTGCAAATAAATCTATTTATTTATTTATTATTTATCTATCTGTAAGATAAAGTTGATGCTGCTATCTTGATCACGTTTTAGAGAAAGACCGCATCTTACCCTTCTGGTAGGCAATCGTTATGTTATGGTAAATCGGCCATATTTTTACAATCTTCGGAAGACAAACAAAACGAATTAACAATATATAGGTAATAGTAACTATAAAAATATTCGTACTGAGTCAGTTTTCTTTGAGGCATATTACACATGATTGCATTTAGAGGTTCCAAACATTCCCCCTTGCATATTTATACCTACTGCTTGCTCTCTATTTTCCAACATTTTTATTCCACTTTCTAAGAGATAAAATCCGCATACCTACATCATGCTAAAAGAATGAAGTACGGGAAGGAATAAAATATAATCGCCACTTAAGGCTTGATGCTTTTAAGTCAATTTTCTTAACACACGATCCAACGTTTTAGGGAAGCCATGCGTGTAATCGCACTTAGGCTTAGACTTTGACTGGCACATCTATGTAGAAAACTTAAATTCGTTACGTAACAAATACGTATACAGGATGTTCTTTCATTGCCACCCTTAACAAAGGGTAGGTACGTACTCTATACATCAAATAAAGTAAGTTTATGCCAAAAAAAAATGCTGGGTAACGATGTAAAATTTTTAGATTTTTTTTTATAACTTAGTCGGGCAAAATTTATAGTGTCCAGTATTTATGCTAGTTTTTTCATAGACAGATATTAATTATTTCTCTTAAAAAAAATCTTGCTACACGCGTCAATGTGCATTTATGCAGAAAAACGCAGTCTATTTACTCAACTTTGTATCCTAATATTTTGGAAACCAGATACTTCCCAGGTATGCTTCCATGGAGAAAAATGATCGTGATGATGAGGAGATTCCGTAGTTTTCGGGAACGTTGACGACCAAAAAGATAGAAAAACAAACGACAAGTAAGTTGTGTGTGCATTCATGCCGAATACATTCGACACGTTTTCATTTCATCAAAAATCTAATAAGTTTTTTGTCCTTGTTTTCTGGGGGGAAAAAATTCATTAATCCAGCGAGCCTAGATAATGTGTTATTATTGCGAGTAACTGCAAAGTTCGCAGCACATACGGCTAGACAACTATATTTTTACTAATGGGGTAGCCAGAACTGCAAGATCATAAAGGAGAAGTCACAGCCACGTTTATCATAATGCATCACTAAATGCATTCCACATAATTTCAAACTTTATTTTAATCTCCCGTAGCCATAGGGTAGAACTTCATAACTCCGTGTACGCTTAGCGTGACGTGACGTGACATAATTTTTCTATTGAAAACACAAACATCTCGACCTCTGCTGCCCCTTTATTAGTAAATCCTGCTAGACTAAGGTATATTCTTATAGAATGAGTGGACGGTCAATATAACTTACATGCCCACTTAGTCCACGTAAATTAGGTACCATGGGAATATCAGGAAATCCTTAGTGTTTCCCTACACGCTCCAGGGAGCAATGCTTATTACACCTAGTAGTTTCGGCTGTGCATGCATCCGAGGAGGGTTTGCGTCAGGCAGGCAACCGGCCGTAAAAAAAACGCCAAATCCTTGGCAATATGACTTTCGAAAGAAACCATATAACCCCTATAACTATAACCCTATAACTACTGGGATAAGGGCAGGAAGATTATGAGTTTCAGCTGTGCATGTCTGTCAGTCACTCAATTGATCAATAAAACATTTTCCTATCATAGCGGTAACATCACAAAGCATCGGTACGTAAGCTAAATCATGACCTTTTAACGGTGCCTACGATAATAGTCTTCGCTATGTAAAGAAACCAAAGCATAACGGAAGATGAGTGACAGTGTGACAATGGTACGGGTGAAAGAGAGGCAAACAGTAGCCATGTGATTCATCCCACGTAGGATATACCGGTCACATGATGTTTATAAGTACAGCTCCTCAATGTGTCTGCTGTATGATTTGCATAGATTGCTGGCTTAGACAGAGGGAGATGTTTCATGAAGGCTTTCTATTCTGTTCGAGCTTAGAGTTTTGTATCGAGGTTCAAGTATTATATATGCAGCGGCTTTGTTGGGTTGTAGTTTATTAAAATAACTTCCATTGCGGTTTTTGCTCATAGATTCGTATCGGAAAATTCTTTGTGCTCATACACCTATATATTTTCCTGTACTTTCAGTAACGATATTAATGTCTACTAATTTAAAATGTTTTTTCTGGTTGATCTGCCTAAATGTACGATTTCTGCTATAATAGTACATATTACATACAAAAGGATGGTCTTACTATGGGTTCTCCGCTTTCACCTCTTTTAGCCGATATATTTATGGATTGGTTTGAAAATGAATATATTGTTAATAGTAATAATTATTAAATGAAACACGTTGGGTCATCAGCACAGACTAAACTAGAGACTATATTTCATAGAGTATCAGCAATACTATAGATAAAACATACGTTTCGTTACACACATTTCAACACTTCCCCATAACGAAACATAACAAAATAAACAAAAATAAACAAACTTTCTATAAGCGGAATAACTAAACAACTACAATTTTATTCCTAACTTATCCAAGAAATAGTAATGCTTTATAGGTGGCAAACTCTTTGTTAATATATCAGCTGGCATATGATGGGTTTCCAAATAATTTACTTTTACAGTATCGCCAGCAATTAAATCTTTAATAAAATGATATCGTACATCTATATGCTTGGACCTTTTATGCATCATATGACTAAATAATAATTTTTGAGCACTTTGACTGTCATTATAAACATCAATAACACATAATATGCCAGTCAACTCCTTATATAATTGTCTTAAATAAATCGCTTCTCTGCAAGCTTCCGATGTAGCCATGTACTCGGCTTCAGTGCTTGAAAGGGCCACAGTAGCTTGGGCCCATAACCTATTAAATGAAACACGTTGGGTCATCAGCACAGACTAAACTAGAGACTATATTTCATAGAGTATCAGCAATACTATAGATAAAACATACGTTTCGTTACACACATTTCAACAATAATCATATAAAATATTATTTTAGATATGTTGATGATATCATCTTATGTTGGACAGGCACAGTTAGGCAGTTTCATCTTTTTGTTAACGTCCTTAACACAAAACATCCTAAGATTAAATTTAAAATAGAACAAGAAATAAACAATAGTAATTTTTTAGATGTAACTATTACTAGATTGGGAGATTATCATGATTTTTCAGTTTACCGGAAACCAACACATACAGATGTAACTATTCCAATTGATTCTTTCCATCCATGGCAACATAAGCTAGCGGCATACAAATCAATGATACACAGGTTAGTAACGTTGCCGCTTAATAACTTTAATTATGTTAAAGAAATAAATACTATTATACAAATAGCCAGATCAAATGGATATAGTTCACAACTAATTTATAACCTAATTGATAAAAAGAAAAACATTTTAGTTAAACAAATGTTGTACCCAAAAATAGAGGAGATTACAAATATTTATACTGGTAGTTTACCATATTTTGGCTATATCTCAGAGATGATTGCAAAATCATTGAAAAAACAAAACATCTTGGTGGCTTTTAAGACTTTTAATTCTTTAAATAGATTAATTAACACAAAACAAATATTACCAATTGATAAAAAATCAGGAGTTTATAGCTTGCACTGTCCTGACTGTAATTCTGTTTATATAGGTCAAACGGGTCGTAACTTCAAGATTAGATACCAGGAACATCTGGCAGCTTACAGGAACAATTTCCCTGAAAAATCACATTTTGCCAAACACTTGTTAGTTTCAAATCATAAAATTCCAGATGACCACAGTTTTGTTAGTCTGTATACGTGTGAAAAGGGCATTCGTCTATCTATTTTGGAACAGTTGGAGATTTTGAAGGCCAAATATTCTGGTGTAAACCTTTTAAATAAACAAGTTGAATTTTGTTCCCCACTATTAAATTCGATTGCTAGAATAAATTAGTGTTGAGTAGGACATACAAGAGGCACTTCATTTGTCCCGGACATGACGTCAAAATGTAAGAGTGCCTCGAAATTTTAAATTGTACTACTTCAATTTTCTTGTCGCGGTCGATCTTGAACAGTCGAGCGAGGCAGGCAGACAAACGACAAGCACGTCACGTGATCACGTCACGGTCGTCGCGTCTGACATTTTGAGCGAGAGAGAAATATATTGTCTTCCATGCGAGGCGAGGCGCCATGACAAAAACACGTCGCGTCTGACATTTGAGGCGTCAGGAGGCGCGCATATTTCGTACTATAATAACTTCAAATGGTTCAGTCAGTAGGTACGCCTCGCCTCATTTGAAGTGGGACATTGTACTGGCTCAGGACAAAAAAGAGGCTACTCTTACAAACTCTTTTTCAAGTCGTGTCCTACTCAACACTAGAATAAATAAATAAATAGTAACTTTAGTATACATATAATGGCTTGTCAATGTCAATAACAATTTTTGTTTTTGTGGGCAATGGAATATGTTGTTGCATACATCCTTGTTTTTCTTTACTAATTTATCAATATTTTGGTGAATTTTTGAATTTTTTCATTTAAATTTAACTAATTCACCCAATACTATTTGGTTTGTGTGCACAAATAGTATATATTTATTTGAAATATAAATAATGGTGGGTAATTATTTATATATTTTTTAATACTTAGTAGAGGGTAGTTAATTCTGTGTAAGTAATGTGTTGGGTTTTAGAGGTTCATAGTAATTAGTGGTTTACTAATTTACTAATTTCTATAATCCTGAGGATGCCACGGTTGTTGGCGAAACATATGTAGATTGTTTATCTAGTTTTTGATTTCGGAATGGTGCAATGTATCGTCTTGCATGCTAGGTGCTCGGGTCTGGTTTCTCATGGCGATTGTAGTTAGTGCAAGTGCCTGTTGTCGCAATTATGAGTTATCAGATCCGAGGGTCAGTGGAGGGTGTAGGGCCCGGTGGTGGGCGCACCCATAGTAAATACGATACATTCGTATATTTTCTTTTGTTCAACTGTCCAACAATATACAGGGTATAACAAAAAGGGTATGTTAAGCGAAAAGCTACGTAAATAGCCCACTGTAGAGAACCTATCCACAAAATTTGAGACTCGAAATCACATGTTTATTTTTCAAGATTGTATGAAAATTCCTGAAATATTTAAAAATTCTCCATTATGATTAAGAAATCATAATGTACAGTATCCGGATAACTAGAGTCTCTTTAGTGCAAAATAGTATGTTATGTATAAAACACAAAGTATAAAAGTAATGAGAACTTTCCTCTCAGATTTTCATGTTTGTCGGAGTGAGATTTCAGAGCAGACATTTTACTTGGAGCAATAAACTCAACTCTGTTGAAAATAATAACTAGGTATGATACCTAGATGTTTGAATTATTGCAAGCGGTGATAATAAAATTGTGACGTAGGTAATACTTTTGAAAAAACTTACAAAACTTCAAACACAGTTTACTATCTGACTGATTTCGAATTAGTTCGAAATAAAATCATTAAATAAAAATATATTTATCAAAAACTTAATTACCGCATAATTAAGTTTTTGATAAATATCTTTTTATTTCGAACTAATTCGAAATCAGTCAGATAATATGCCTCAAAATATTTTTTTTAAGTCGCGCTCTAAGGATTTTAAATAAATGAATAACCTAATATTAACAAATAAGTGGTCCAACGTGTAACACAAAAATTCATTAGGGTTGATAAGTTATTTTAAATTATATGATAACTACATTTTTAAAAGCTATACAAATTCCTGAAAATTTCCTGAAAAAAATATATTAAAACTTATAGTAACGTAAAGTCAGTGATGTAAGCAGTGCCTATAGGTAGGTGTCATTTGCCTCGCTGTCACTGTATATTGAATAAATATATAGGCATGTAATTAAGAGACTAATTAAGAGAATTAGATATATGTTTTTCGTATACTACACTTTATTTATAATTATTATTGCCTAATAATCGTTGCATCCCAATAAAATAAAATCGGTGACAAGTGAAGTGTTGATACTAGGTTCTTCAGCTGAACAAACAGAACGATTTAAGGGCGACATTCTACGAGGACGCAAAAAATTACATTCTTCATACTTTCAGAAAAATCTTCACCGACTTTTATAACACATTGTGTTTGTAATATACTACTGCGATTTACTTCTGTGTTTAGATTGCATAAACATTTTAGAGGCAATAAGCAACATGAAATATACAATACTTTACGTTTGTAAAATTGCACCTCATGTTATTTGCAGTTGTATTTTATTTCCTTTGTTTTTAACATTAGAGTGAAATAGTGTGTATGGTTATGTACTTACTTACCTATATGTATTTATAATTCTAATATTATTTTATCCATGTACCTACAATAGCATCACCTAGAGAGGTTATATGCGGAAATATATGAAAATGCCGCTGACTAACTCACTGACTAATATTGTCTATCCCCAAATTAAGGTTTTATATTTGTCTACACACAAGGGGCCTAATTTTTGTCGTTCAGTCCACTGTATGTGGACAAAAAAGTGGCCTATTAATATGGCAGATATTCCATAAATTTTTCTGTCAAAAGCCTGTACTGATGCAAGGCTTCACCAAAATATAACAACTGCATCTCTTTCCGTCCATGTAACATAGGAGTGGACTGAGGAACTCGCAAATTCTCTCAAGCGATAACCTAGCAACTTCTCACTGACATCTGTAGATATGTCCCTGCTATGCTAAAGGTGCCTGTAGAATATCTTTTATGTTCTTACAGTTCTAGTTAATACATTTCAGGAACACCGTCGTGTCCATATGTATGTAAGTATAAATGAATTATGTTACCCTATCCTCCTACCTAATACAAATAATTGATAACGAATGTCAGTAAGGTAAACAGAATTTTAATATATTCGTTCGATTACTTTATTTTCGTAAGGCAATAATAATGTCTAACGAAAAATATTATTTCTCGACTTACTGAAATATTGTCGATCAACATAACATGTAGGCATGATTGACATTAAATAACATGTTAACGTTGAAATTTACTTTACTGGCTCCGCAGTATAAACTTATTAATCATGTTTTGACTAAGTTTCCAAGTAATTTGATAATCCTAATGTTATTACACAGTACGAGGTTATAGACTATTGTTAATCAGCGCAGAAAGATTCAGCCCTAATATGTATAGCAGAGTAACCATCATCATCAGCCTATTGCAGTCCACTGCTGGACGTAGGCCTCCCCCAGGGCACGCCACAAGACTGCCATGGGGGGTATTTGCCCATAGCTACCACGCTAGGCAGGCCGGTTGGTGACCGCAATTTGTATTTTGGACTATGTCAACACAGGAGGCGCCTCCCGGAAACCTTTAATCGCCTCGTACGATACCCACGGGCAGACATGGAGTGGTACGAATTCGACTCTGCCGGCACCATGCTGCCAACCAAAAGTAACCATGAACTTTAAAAACTAAATATAGTTATCAGAGATAAATAATAAGTATCGCGAAATATCCTGAAATAATGGAACAACATTACATAAGCAATTTTCAAAGAAATTACACTTAAAAAACACTCATAAATTACAACTTTGTCAAATTATTTCTGAGAAAAGCAAATGTGCAAGTAAACGCGAAATAAGTTTATGCCAATTATTTACCTTGTTGCACTGTTGTTTCTATCGTGGCACCGAGATGTCATTTAACACTAATTACGAGTATAGCGACTTTTTACTTCTACAATGGAAACAATCCAACTGCAATTACACTAGAACGCAGACTAAGCAGAGATGCTAACGCATCACTAGAACAACCTACGGTGCTACTGTGCTACTAATAGTCCACGCGCGGACGGAGTGGAATTTAGTACCCATGTGGCCTTGTCTGTTTTCTGACGTATCTGTCGGATATAATAACGTTATTTTACCCAGAAATAAAAAAATATGAAGAAAATTGAAATATGGCCCGAAATAATAATGTAAGAGATGTTTTAGGAATAAGTCGGTACAAGTAGATATTTTTTTTTTTTCTATTTATTTAACATTTTCATTAGTACATTAAAACTACAATTTGCCACTCACGTAGTCCTTATTGGTCTGTCTGGAGTGGCGAGATCGTTTGAGATGTTTAATACGTATGTAAAGGGAGGTGGCTACGTAAGGGCATACAAATTGTTAGAAGTTGCAATGACGTTAAAAACCGAAGTATCACGACGTAAATTTATAAAATTTATTTATTCATTTTTTTACAACCTTTTTATGGTTCTTGTATACTTAGTAAGCATATTATCAAAGTGTAACGTCGTCGCTTTATTATATAGGTATAGTATCGTATTATATTTTAGTAGCGGACTTCGTCTGCATAATATACAGGGTGAAAGTGACAGGCAAATATTGATATGGCGACTTCAGACCATGATTCTGAGGCGGAAACCACTGCCACCACCAAATTCCAAAATTTTCCGACTATTTTTCATTTTTTCAGTAAAAATACTCTACGTACCCAGCATGCTTAGTGCGAGTTTTTTTGGTTGCTCGATCGCCGTAAAGTAAACGCATTTTTATATGGAATTGAGTGAGCGCCATCTAGTGGTTAACTATGTGAACTAAAATTGCGAGTGTAAGTTTCCAATCGGTGACCTCGTCACTCACTACTCACTAGTGAATGCCGCGATGATCGAAAAGTGTACGTTTTTGTTCGGATTTAGCGAGTGCGAGTGTTTACAACGGCAGCGTTTTGACAGTTCGAACGGTTAACGTTTTCACTCGCACGAAGTATTTACTCACTACAAATTCTTAAGTGAAAGAGGAAGTATTTGTTCGTTGAGGAGTTTATTTTGCATAGAAGTGATGTCGTCACGGTATTTTTTGCTTGAATGATGTGTAGAAGTGCTAGAGCGAGCACGAGATGAGCGATATTTTATGTCCCGTAGGTACTCATGCAAATTCTCGATTTACCAATTCACCAAGACAGCTTTTAAATTCTTAATGTGTAGTGATCTACTCCGGCTCACTAATGTAAGGTCTACTCAGCGGGTTACTTTAGGGGATAACATAAGTACCTACCTACATCCTTGCACATAAAATCATACACGTCGGTAGGTATGTAACGTGGTGCACCAACTAGAATCATTATCAAGGTTATTCAATGTGTGTTTCTGTTGTTGTTGCTGGTCTTCATATTAAATAAATTAAAATTAATATCAGGAATACAATTAAAGATTACAAATGAAAAATCATTAAAATGATTAAAACACTCGTAGAACATAGGTATGTAAACAAAAGCCACAGATTATATTATAAATAACACACAATGTTATCTTACTAAATGTGATAGTAACTTCTTTGACGGGACACGAATGTCTATTTAAACTTTTTAATTTAGTCGGTTATCCATCGGAGCGGCTGACTATCGAGCGGCGTGCTCACTACTCACTATGAAATAACTTCCATCGAATCGAATGCACAATGGTATCTCACACTCGCATGCAGTCGATACTCGATACTCACGATGTATGCTCGATTTACGCGGAAGTTAAGTTACTCGATTGATTTAGCAAAACTCACACTAAGCACTCAGTTCGTTTAAGTAGAACTTAGATACATTAAAACAAAATTTTAACCTACAGATGATTTTACAAAAATAAGGTTGGCTCTTAAAAGTTCAATTAACTGATCAACCCCAATAGAGAGTCACAAGTGATTCAAAAAAACAGCAATGTATCACACAATAACCAATAAGCCCATTTTATAGTCACACTAGTGGACGCCCGCGACTTCGTCTGCGTGGACTGCAGAAAAAAACAAAATGTCAAAATTATCCGGGATAAAAATATTTTCCCGGGATAAATAAAAGCCTATGTGTTAATCCAGGGTATCAGCTAACTCCATACCAAATATTATTAAAATCGCCCAAGCCGTTTTTACGTGAAAGAGTAACATCCATCCATCCATCCATCCATCCATCCATACTTATGTAGAGTCGATCTACGTCGAGTGTAGAATTAAGCTTATTTGTAAATGACACATATTTACCTATACAGGGTGTTTTTTTGTGGCCACCTTTAACGAAGGGTACGTACTCTATACATGAAATAAAGTAAGTTTATGCCAAAAAAAATGCTGTGGAAAAAATTTTTTTTTTGTGAAAAAAATTTTTAAATTCCTTGGTCGTGCGAAATTTATAGTGTCTAGTGTTTATGTTAGTTTTTGTATAGACAGATATTAATTATTTTTCGTGAAAAAATCCTGCTACGCGCGTCTATGTGCATTTATGCAGAAAAACGCAGTCTATTTACTCAACTTTGGACCCTAATATTTTGGAAACCAGACACTTCCCAGGTATGCTTCCATGGAGAAAAATGATCGTGATGATGAGGAGATTCCGTAGTTTTCGGGAACGTTAAGCTTAATCCTACACTAACATTCAGAGAGTGCGCAGCTAGTTGAGAGCGAGCGAGAGAGACAATATTTCTGTCTCACGACTATAAAATAAAATATCGCGCAACGCGGTCGTTCGGCTCAGTCTGTGTCGAGATGTGCAGCTCTGTAGATCGACGCTACACTTACAAACTTTCGCGTTTATAATATTAGTAAGATGATCGCCTGATCGCCAATTGACGCGGAAAGCTAATATTGCAGATAATCTAATTAAAAATGCATTTCCTGCGAGTAATAACACTGTCGTATAAGTCAAAACAATTGTACCTACTTGTTCAGTATTTCAGTATTTACCTGGCTGTCACACACACTCTGTACCTATATTGTCTATCCTTTGTGTTATATGTATAGCTAAACCTTCAAGTTTCATCAAAATCCGTTCATTTGTTTTGCATGAAAAAGCAACAAACATCAAAACATCTATTGACTATTCTCACAAACTTATAATATCTTTCTATCTATCTATAGTCAAGTCATGTTGTAAAAGTACGTAATATCCGACTACGTAATACGGGACAACCCGTAACCTTGTCACGCCAGTAGGTATGTCCCAAAATTCATATGAATGTAGAGGAAAACATTTTATTGGGACATTTCGAATGGAATACGGAAATAAAGATTTTGTACATACCGAGAAATAAAAGGAAAGATCCCGACCATTCCCGACCCAATATTTTTGTTGTTGTTTTGGTGCTTTTCATGTTAATCTGAGAGTGCTACGAACAAATATCTGTTAGAAATTAATGTTAGATATTAAGAAGAATGTTACTGCTTTGCGGCCGTAAAGTGATGTTTTCTGATAGATCTTTCTAATATTATAAACGCGAAAGTTTGTAAGTATGGATGGATGGTTGGATGGATGGTTGGATGTTTGTTACTCTTTCACGTAAAAACAGCTGGGGCGATTTAAATAAAATGGTATGGAGTTAGCTGATACCCTGGATTAACACATGGACTACTTTTTATCCCGGGAAAATATTTTCTTTCCGGGTAATTTCGACATTTTGTGTCATGTGATTCTAGTGCATGTGCATGGTTTTATGGTAAGCTGAGTAATACTTTCGTTGGAATACGATCTTTTCATGGGCTTCGTGTAAGTGATATTGTACTTCTTTTTGATTTTTAATGATTTATATTATATAATAAGGATTTTCCTGACGTTACCAATTCATCATTATTATTATCATAAAATCAGAATTCATTTTACTAAAGACAATGGCTGTATGAGCATAGTTCCCCTTGCCTTTCCTTCGGGATAAACCAAACAAAAAAATCATGCGTCACTATGATTACTGTGTAATTCAAAGAATATACGGATTCGGCGGGAAAAGCTGGAAGGGTGCAGGTGTAATTTTCTTGTGAAAATCAAAAATTATTTGTAAATGGCTTGCATGTGTCCGTAAGGTGATGTTTTCTGGTAGATAAGTTATATTTTGATTACTTGTGGTGTGAATCTAGTGCGTGTGCATGGTTTTATATGCAGGTAAGCCGAGTAAAACTTTAGCCGGATTACGATCTCTTCATGGGCGCATGTAAGTTGTTTCTGCAATAATTTTTCATTTTGACTAACTTTACACTTGTTCTTGAGGATTTTCCCGACGTTTCCATTCATCATCATTGTCATTCATCATAAATTCAGAATACATTTTACTAAACAATGATTAGGCTGTATGGGCTTAGTTCCCCTTGCCTTTCCTTCGGGATAAACTAAAAAAAAAATATTATTTAGAGAGTACATACATACATATTTTTATTTCATTTTTATTATTCAAGGACAGAATGAGTATATTCATTGCTCTACTGCCTGTTAACTTAATTTAGCATTGGAATTTGTTGTGTCTACATTTTGTTCACAAACGATGGAAAGGCGTGTAAGGTCCACACGCATCATGTGTGTGAACTGCAATTTATGTGTAAATACCTTACGTCGATACCCTGCATTGGCTCTTAACTCAAGAGTCGCTGGTATTATTTGCAGCTGGGTGTATCGTCAAATTGTAAGTACCTACCTACTATAGCTTTAACCTACTAAGTATAGCTTTTACGTGCTACATCTATTTATCTACTACGCCTACTACTGGCAACTACCTGCCATTTATTTTTTATATCTGTGCAATGTACCTACTCGTATCTGTGCATATTTTCTATCAAAGCCCTTAAAGTATTCGTAAGGATTTAGAATTTATTTTGGACTGCCTGCCTTAGAGCTTATGTTGGATGTGCCATTTGCCAAGAATGCCTAAGCTAACTTTTATCTCACAAATCATGATATTTTTTATTTTTGTAGTAGTTAGTAGGTACGCGTAAATACATGCTCTGGCCTGCTCTATTCCGCCTCCTGATATAATTGAGAGTGTGTGCGTGTGCGTAATGAGCGCTCGGTGAGCTACCGCACCCCGCTTCTTGCCCCGCGCATACACACAGTCTCAATTATCGCGATCGCGCTGCTTCGGCTTTGCTATTGCAAGTTACATAATCAGGGGGCGGTTACGGAAACACAGCTACGTGTATCGCGGGTGTCCACTGTATTAACATTGGTATTAAATTTATGTACCTAGAAGGTTTTTAGTTATTTTTTTTAGATTTCGGAAGATGATTACGTCTGTGAAGCTTGCAGAGAACTTGCTATGGCTTCAAGTGAAGTATCTGACGGTGATGAAGCTGCAACTAATACTAGAAGACATGGAGCTATCTGTCTTTTATGTGGCCGTTCAAATAGACGACGCCAAAGTGATATTATATTGAGAGAAAAACCAACGAAATGCAGCAATCTGTATTTAATATTATAGAAAATAGAGTAGCGCCACGGCAGGTTTGTATGATTTGGGCGGTAACCGTACAGTCTCAATTTCTACTAATATATATTGTATCCCGATTTTGATTTGGAGTCATGATATAATTTAGAGTTCCCACAGGAAATGAGTAAGACTTTTGTTATGAGAAACGAAGAGAAGTGCCGTCGTATCGTCTGTACCTACCTAAACATGAAAATAGGGTCTCTAGTAGGTACCTATAATATGTGTATGAATAAACTCGGCCTGTTACAGTGAAGTTCTATTTATAAAGCCATATGCCCAACAGCAGCTTTTTCTAACTATCGATCCTGATGGGCATTTTACTAGGTCGTCATAAATTTATCTAAGGGCCGATTTTTCCAAACGTCAGATACCCTATCAGAAGAATAAAATTGATGTTGTCTCTATCATGATCAAGTTTTAGAGAAAGACAGCATCAACTCTATTCTTCTGATAGGCTATCTTACGTTTGGAAAAATCGATCCTAAGACTAATATCATTATTATTACAACAGTGGAATGTCATGACAATATTTTCAGATATCGACACTGGATCGTGTATGCCATGGTTGCTGAATGCGAACTAAAAGAATGGTTGCTCTTTTGAACCGCCAAAATGAACATAAATCTCTACAGAATATAGCGAATATTCAACAAGAAGAAAATATAGCAACGTCTGAATCTACGCCTCCAAATGAACTTACTTTAACAGCTGGTAACCAAGAAATAGTTTTACCAGATTACAGACGCCCTGCAAATTTTACACACAATTGCGTCTTTCCAGATTGCGTCAGCACCACATTTCATAGTATATCGGACACATTACGTGCTACTGTTTTACACCATCACCATTATAATTTGCCGAAGTTAACTCGAGTTTGTAGTACGCATTTGACAAATTATTCCTGGCATGCCTTATTCTCGTCAAACAACAGCATAAACAACTTTACTATAGAACAAGTTCAACATATGTTCTCATTTGTTAATGCTTTTTGTCCGACTCTTAACCTTAATAATATTCAAGCTATTGACGATAGACAACATTGCATAGGACTTACAAAGGAAAAATTCCACACATTGACCGAGAAAGGGCCACGAATCTCCCAATTGCACAGATAAGCCAAAGCACAGCCGCACTTTTGCTAAAAATAAGAACTTGAGACTCAGACCAGAAAATTGCCACATTATTGAAAGTATTTTTTCAAACATTAGCAGCCTTGATGGGCAAGTTGAGAGAGATATTATTTCAAGATTTCGTGACCAGACAGGCGTTAATCATTTATCACGGGACGAATTATTGTAACATAAGGTTATCATTCCCAATGGACATAAAACTGCCATTAACATTTGTGATGAAACATTATATACACAAAAAGTCAACTATAAATGTTCCAAAAGGATTCATAATCATTACATAAATATAGGAATCTTTTAAAAATATTTTTGATTATTGCGGAGGAAATATCCATCAATCAACAATATATCCATTGTTGTTGTTTCGACCCTTATAAACACAGTGCCGGCGACACTTTGAAGAGACTTTAAAATACTAAGACAAGTATACCTATAGTTGAGGCACGAAATATGAACCGCAGAATAGCCAATTTCCATAATATTACAGCTGACAGAAGCGTATACTTACCTACCTTAGAGTATAATGATTTGATTTAAGTCTCCCTGGGCACTTTGGTACGACAAGACAAGCTCGCTCTTGCATGTAAGATTTAATTGGGGTACAGGATTGAAGTATACAGCTGGCGTCTTGATTCTGCAGAACACAAAGAGGCAGTGATAACACTACCGTAATCAGAGAAACATAAAATCGCTCCATGTGTCGAGAAAACAATTTTGCGTTTATGTTATATATGTACATATATATAATTGAAAATAATGTGCCTGATCGAGAAGGAATTGTAGAGAATATTGTTGTAGTTGCCTAGTTGGTAGACGAACATATGTAATAATATATGTAAGTATGCAAAAATACTAGCTGATTGGTTGAGTAAAAAAACGTAATGAGGTACAAAGAAACTTTTGCATTTACAACAATAATAGTGGTTTCATACATAAAATCAGCTTCACCTATAAAAGGGTCGATTATTTTCCTGTACGAGTACGTGCCTATGTAATCCTATCCTGAGACAAAATACTACACAATACAATCATATTAATTCAGATACAAAGACCATTATCCAACCAATTCAATTTCAAATACAAGCACGGTTAACAACAGACGAATTAAACAAAAACAATCTGTTTGGCGAAACTTTTTCGTTCTGTAAAAACAATGGAGCTTTAACGAAACAATTACAAATTACATGACGTATGTTAAAAAATTCAATGTGAATTCAATTACTAAAACAAGTATTGTAAAACGGTACTGTAACTACCTTCATAAATCGTAGCTCTTTTTCAGGGTACCGTACCCAAAGGGTAAAAACAGGACCCTATTGCTAAGACTTCGTTGTCCGATGTCCGTCGTCTGATACAAGTTTTTATCTCATGGACCGAGATGACTGGATAAATGAAATTTCCATAGATGATGTATTTTTGTAGCTGGTAGGTGAAATACTGGAAGCAAAAAACAATTAAAGGGGAACCCTTCATGCGTGAGTCCGACTTGTTCTTGGCCGGTTTCTTACAGTGCAAATCTTACACGACACTAAAATGAGGTATCAGGTGACTCGGACCACAACAAACTCGGACCGCGGTTCTAGTCGCCCGAATACATTTCTCGTTCTGTCGACTCGGACCACATACCTAATTAACTTCAAGTACAGTTAACAGAAAAACCTGTTTGGATTTTGTTTTATGTTATACTAGGAGTCGCCCGTGACTTTGTCTTCGTATAGTGGGATTACGTATCAGCATTCCACCCGTGCGAAGCCGGAGCGGGTCGCTAGTTATATATATATTATTCCTCTCGAATCACGATATCTATAAAATATACCTCTACTATATAGATCATAATGCGTTGGATGTATGATTTCGAAACCGACATAAAGACTGATTTTATTTTACATGTAATTTTCTTCGTAGAAATATTTTTTTATTGATTGATAAAACACATTTAATAGCTAAGTAAACATTGAGCCAACGACGTGATTTTAAAAACACAATATAAGACTTTTACACCTACCATAGATACCTAAATAAAAACATTATTGAATAGATTTGTTTTATTTCTAACTCTTTTTTGTTAACTGTACTAAAAGTGGTACATGAACAATGGATTTGTGGTTAAAATTACGAGTGGTCCGAGTCGCCTGACAAAATACCAAAATAAATAAAAGCGAATCAGTCAACTCGGAACGTGGTCCGAGATAAGCAGCGGTCCGAGTCGCTCGATACCTCACTAAAATCACACACAAAGATAAGAAACTCTGATTAGGAACCAGCATCATGAGATTTCGGTCTTTTATAAAAATAATGGGCAAACAGAAAATGGCGCAGATAATAATTAAAAATTTTCAAGTCCAAAATTGACGGTTTTATGTCAAACGAATACCAACCTGGGTAACAATCTATAAATTTTTATTGCATTCATCGTTGAACAGAATATTTCAAATCCAATTTGGAAAACGCTGACGACCTGTTACAAAAATGGAAAAGTAGAAAACATGTGGAAAAAGTAGAAAATATGCATGTAAGTACATTTTTTGTTTAATAGAACTTCACAATGCAACACTATTTTTTATCACAATGCATGAGTATGTAGCTATAGATATAACGACGAAACTTTACCTACTTTTTGGATGACGAGATTTTATAATTAGACTGACAGGCGGGTTGATAGTAACCAAATCGTCATAACTCGGGATAAATAAATAGCTGTGGCATTTGGTATGATCAAAGACTTCTGTCGTAACTTCCTACTTAATAACAGCGGATTTCTTTTGGTAGATTTAAAACTTCCGGCCTTTCGAAATCCATTTAGGTTGTTCTTGAATTTATTCCTTATAGTCTAAGAGACGTGGAAGATCGACCTTCACCGATCTGATAACTATAATCGATGAGACTTATTTCTTACTAGTGGACGCCCGCGATTCCGTCCGCGTGGACTCCAAAAAAAAACAAAATGTCTCCTATAATATATTTTCTCATATATCTTCCATGTACAGACAGCGATCCGTTACATTTTTATTATATGTATAGACTAAGAAAAAACAAAAGGTCGAAATTATCCGGGATTAAAACATTTTCCCGGGATAAAAAGTAGCCTATATGTTAAGTTGGACCTGTCACAATATATATATAAAACTTTTCGATAGGCAAGTCACAAGAGGAATATTTATTTGTTTATAAATTGTATTTGATAAAAAATGTATCTCATTTAGTTGTCAGATCGGTGAAGGTCGATCTTCACGGTCTCCTCTACTATTACTAGCTGTTGTCTGCAACTTCGTTTGCGTGGGCTACATAATGTAGCCTATGTGCTTCTCCGCACTTCCAACTATCATATGAATGCTAAATTTAAAAAAGGTTGATTGTGTAAGTAAATAAAATGTGAAGAGGACATAGACATCGCATTTACACCTATTAGCTAGCATCTAGCATAGATATTAGATTTCTTAGAATTAGTTTAATTGCACATATTACCCTGTATTTGTTAACATGCAATAAAGAATGAGAATAAGATTTACATACTGTCTTCCAGAGGCGGCTCGTCCTAAAGAGCGCTGGTGCAGTGCACTCTCACCCATGAAGATTACATAGGCAGTCTATATTTCTTTATACATACATATTTATTTTTTACTATATATGTACTTATTCATAATTGTATTTCTATTCTACTTTGCCAATACAATAGTCTAACAGATTACCTACCTAGTATTCCTGCTACGCTTTTGTGTTAATTGTATCTTACGAGTGGAGCGCCAGAGATTGCGCTCCTATGGAACGAAATTTTATATGATTCCTAGTACTGTATTCAATGAGTTCGAAAGAGATACATCGACATAGGCCGACGCGTGAAACAGAAGATTTCGTATAAGAAATTAGCCTAATCTGGAGCACCGCTCCTGCGTGGCGTTGCCAAACCGTGCATGCGCGTGGGGATAACCTATGCGATGTTTCCGATGTTACCTACCGTTTTATGTTTACAAAAAAACGCTGGCTTTTTCAGTTAATTCGCAGTTTTTCTTTCAAATAAAAATTAGGAATCGTTTGTGCGCGACATTTTATGTTAAAAATGGAACAATATAGTGTATGTTTTATAATTAAAAGCGTGAAAAGACTCATAAGCGCCTTGAACTGAAAGCCAAAAGGCCAACACGTCCTGGAATTTTTCTTATTCAAATGTAAGTATGTAGTTAGAAAAGAAAATCTTTTACGCAGTTTTTTTCAATCTGAACAATAGATACGGTATAAAAAAATTGAGAACTCCAATCAAAAAATATCACGAGCCGCCTCTGCTGTCTTCACAGAAAGTACTAATATTTTCATAGCATTCCACTATGCCCCGTAATGATATCGCAAAAGTTGACTAAGGAACTCGGGCATTCTCTCAGGCGATAAGCTACTCGTAGCAAGTCACTGTCCACGTAACATTGTCCACGCTATAGGTACTTACTAAGTGTGGCTGTGGGATCGCCCTTGTGATCCTGAAGTTCTGGTCACTTAGGAACACAGACATATTTCTAGTGGACCGTGGCCTAGAAAAACCCGCCTCAGCCAACTCTATTGTGTAAACTTTGTCTTTTCACTTTCCTCATCTTTGAATTGGGTTCGTCAAGAATCGATTCATATAAATCGATAAAAGAGCATGATTATGAGTTTATTCCAAGTTTGTTTGGGAGGTCACGTTCAAGGAACATACAAATATTTTTTTGCCGTCCTCAAGTCCTTACTTTCAAACATTAAAGGTTCCGTTTCGAGTAAATATACTCTCTAAGTATTTCGTGCACAATTTCATATTATTGACGACCGATGAAACATCAAATCAACTGACAAAGGTTGGAAGATGGTATTGAGGGAAAACATTTTATTCAATGCTACAGGAAAATATATGTTTTATCGCTAACATGTGAATAAGAAATCTAGTCTCGGTCTATTTTATAGTATTGACTCGCTTTACTCGTATCACTTATCGTTTGCGGTTGTCAAATGGAAGGGAAAATGGCGTGAAAGAGCTTTATTCCATCGTTATTCTATTCACGTGAGATTTATTTCGTGGTCACCTGCTTAGGTGCTCAGACCTTTATATCTATCATGATGGATGTACCTGAATGCGGTCAATAGTGTCTAATGAGAGCGGACATTCGAATAGCCGAGTTCAATTTATAATTTTGTGATATTTTCTTATTCTTGTACATCTCAACTATTTCCTCAAATAGGTCAGTAGTGGCACCGTGTGGTCCTATCGGCCCTTGGTGCTCTTCCTACCCCGTAAGGAATAAAGGCGTGATTATATGTATGTATGTATTTTCTTATTCTTTACTAGTGGACGCCCGCGACTCCGTCCGCGTGGAATACAAAAAAAAAACAAAATGTCGAAATTATTAGGGATAAAAACATTTTCCCGGGATAAAAAGTAGCCTATATGCTAAGTGGGACCAGTCACAGTGTATTCCTGAAAACTGCATCGAAATCGGTTTAGCCGTTTCTGAGATTAGCGTGCACAAACGTCGATCCGTTACAATTTTATTATATGTATGTATAGGTATAGATTGCACACACAAACATTGGATAATAGTGTGACATCACATATATAGGTATTTTGTAGGGCATAGACTAATAAGAATTTGTACTATACCTCTTTATAATAATAATAAATAAGTAAGCCCGCAGGGCAGCTTGTGGCGAGCTGTTGGGAGGTAGCGTTCCCACAGACCTGAAGTACTCCCGGGGGAAGACCCTGTTCCTCATCTCCGGCGCCGGAGTGAGGTCTGACGAGGAACAGTTCCCCCTGCCTTGCCTTCGCCGGCCGGGCAGAGTGGAGTCGCGAGAGCTATGACAGCTCGAGGGTGGACGTGCCCGTCAGTAAGTGGCAAGTTGGCTTCGGTTTAAAGTCCAGGGGCACCCCTCCACCCTAGCCACTCACCAAATGTTGCCCCCTTTGTCGCTCCGTGCGTGCGCCCGTTTCAGGGGACCCATGAAATGAGTCGGCGAGTCACCGCCTGCCACCAAACAATTATGAGACTTGGTTGTAATGGCAGGCGTCCG
This sequence comes from Carposina sasakii, assembly GCA_014607495.2. NCBI lineage: Eukaryota > Metazoa > Arthropoda > Insecta > Lepidoptera > Carposinidae > Carposina > Carposina sasakii. Next base: position 4,405,289 of record CP053163.1, on the reverse strand, counting down.
TTAGTCTCCTTCAATAGCCCAGTTACCCAACCCCACCCAACATTCAGCCCCATAGCCCATGACCTTTGTTTCCATCGCATGACATAGATCTGCACTCCAATAGTCTTGCACATGGCGGGGACCGTCGTCGGGTGTATCATATTGTGCGGTCAGCGATGGTATCCGCCATGCGTATCCCACACCATATTAAAGTTCTCTAAAAAGGGCCTCTATATCTTGGGCACGGCCCGATGCACGCCTCTCAAAGGACCGGGACTCTGTAGTCCCGAGAATTTAAACATAAATAAGTAATAATAATAATAATAAAGTAATAATAATAATGTATAAACTGGAGCTTATCTCTTAAAACGATCTTTTCCAGCATAATTAATAATAGAGGGCCAGATACATGCTCCAATTTGCACAGAAACTTGTTAAAAAATATCAGTGGTCCTGAAAACAGCTTTGTCTCGATGACTGTTTTAAGGTTTGGTAGCCCAATGGTTAAGACGTGCGCCTTTCAGTCGGGAGGCGTGAGTTTGATACCAGTCACGGGCCTGTACCACTGAATTTATTTCATGTACGGATTTTTCGAAATATTGTCACTTAGCTATACGCAAGAAGGGTTGGCATCAGGCAGGCAGCCGGCCGTAAAAATAAAAACCAAACTTTGTCAATGTAAGTTTCGAAAGAAACCATATTGGGCCGACCCCATAAATGCCTAATGGTATAAGGGCAGGAAGATGATGACTGTTTTAAGGTTTGGTACCAACATACCTACATACAGGCATACAATATAGGGGAGACCGAGGAGGGTTGTGACAGAGGAGAGTTGTGACAAAGACAATTTTTCTTAACCTATGACTGTTAGAGAGCTGGCAACAGCGCACGATTGTTTCTTTAGATACGCGCCATTAGACGCAGTACGTGCCAGAGGCCCAAGGCAAGTGGTTGCGTGAGTAGGGACGTGTGCATGGAAAAAAACCGAAAAGTAAGTTTTTTATAAAAAAAATTATTATATTTATATGGTTACATATTACATTCATATGGTTATGCTATTTTTTCTTATATTTTGTGGTTTTTGAAGTTTCAAAGCGTGGCATTGTCTTGCTGTGTCTGCATCTTGCTTCAAAATTACAAATTATTATTCTGACCAGGTCGCGATTTTTGGCACCTAGGAGAGTTGTGACACGATGTCACAACTCTCCTAAATCAGCTTATTTTCAGGTTAGCTTATTTTAAATACTTTTTGCAATGTTTTTTTCTGTTTATATGTATGTCTGTTTGTTCTAGTCAATTCTTACAACCTAAGTTTGACATAAAAGTTATTCGGCAATTAAAGTTTGTCTTAAAATGTCATTTTTGTCAGGAAATTATTTGTGCATGGGGTTTGGTGTTGTATCTATGCGGAATTGCTATTTCTTTGTTTCAGAATGCCTAATAATTATACACGTAAGACTGATAGGGGCATGGCTAGTGTCGAAATTTATGAACTTGCTTTTGAAGAAGTTACATTAAGAGGTCAAAGTCTTCGAAAAGCCGCATCCTCTTACAATCTCAACTACATGTCTTTGCAAAGATATATTAAAAAGAAACAGGCTTTTCAAGATAACGCAACTATTGTGGCTCCATCTATGGGGTATGCTAGTCCAACGGTATTTACTGAAGAGGAAGAACATATATTATGCAAGTATTTATTGACATGTGCAGCATCCAATTATGGGCTGACAACAAAAGAAACAAGAAGTATTGCCTTTATGTTAGCAAAAAATATAATAAAAAAATTCCGGTGTCATGGGAAGAAAATGAGAAGGCAGGAGAAGTGTGGCTTAAGTTATTTATGCAACGACACCCCAATTTATCTTTAAGGCTGCCACAAGCCACAAGCATAGCTCGCGCAACGAGCTTTAATAAAACTAATGTGGCTGCTTTCTTTGAGAACTACACAGGCGTTTTAAGCAAACATAATCTTGAGGCAAAAGATATTTGGAACGTCGATGAGACGGGAATAACGACCGTTCAAAAGCCTGATAGAGTAATAGCACGACGAGGAGAAAAACAAGTCAGTGCGATGACATCGGCGGAAAGAGGAACCTTAGTTACTCTGGCTTTCGCTGGAAGCGCTATAGGCAATTACATACCGCCTATGTTTATATTTCCACGTAAGAGATTCCAAGAACATTTTATTCGTGATGGCCCAACTGGTTCTGTAGGAACAGCTAACGGATCAGGATGGATGCAGGAGGATGATTTTCACATTTTCCTTGAGCATTTTAAAAACCACGTCAGACCATCAAAAGAGAAAAGAGCTCTGTTGCTTCTGGACAATCATGCTTCTCACACAGCTTTGAAAAATATTGAATTCTGCAGAGATAATGGGATTATTTTGCTAACATTCCCCCCACACTGCACACATAAGTTACAACCGTTAGATCGTGCTATATTTGGGCCTCTAAAGAAAGCAATTAATACAGCTTGTGATAATTGGATGCGCTCTAATGCTGGGAAAGTCATGAGTATCTATGATATTCCATCTGTTACAAAATCAGCATTTGATGTGGCGATCACAGCAAGGAATATCAGTGCTGGTTTTGCTGCAACTGGAACATGGCCTGTTAATACAGATATCTTTGGAGAAACCGATTTCCTACCTAGTCAAGTTACTGATCGTACTTTTCCCAATCCAGAACCAGAGCAATCGTCAAGTGTTCTAGAAACTACGGCCAATGTAAAAGACAGACCCCTAACTCCAAATACTACTATTGCTACAGTTGAAATCAATGAAGCAAGAGTTCTTACGCCAAATCCAACTATCGGACCAGTTGTAAACGATGAGACAAGATCCCGTACTCCAGTTATATCCACAGATCAAGCCACAGCATCTTCTACCAATCCATCTTTGCCAAGCAAAAACGCCAATGAACCCGTTCCCTCCACGTCTACAACAAGTATTCTTATTGACAGTAATTCTAATGTGTTCTCGCCAGAATCAGTAAGGCCGTTGCCAAAAGCTCCACCTAGAAAAAAAAACCAACCTAATAGACGCAAGATCAAATCAGCTGTGCTTACCGACACACCTACCAAGGATGAAATAGCAGCTATAGAAGCCAGTAGAAAGCTAAAAAGTGTGAAAAAGCGTGTTTTAAGTGAAGAAAAGAAGAAATATAAAAAGCCAAGAAGAAGACCAACAAACAAAGTGCAGATGATGTCGAAGATGATTGTTTTTGCTTATGCTGCCTCGAAACTTATGCCAGTAGCAAATCCAATGAGAAGTGGGTTCAGTGCCTCGAATGCAAAGGCTGGTCTCACGAAGATTGCACTTTGGGCGAGCTGCAATACGTTTGCCATAATTGTTTATCAGATTAGATTTATATGTTAATGTTTCATGTTATTGTAGTTCCTACAATTATACAAAATTATAATTAAAGTACTTATATCCATAAAAACGTGTTTTTTTTTATAATTCATATAAAAGTAGGTACGTTTATCTATCAAATTGAGTCTATATCCATAATTGTCACAACTTACCTTGGTACCTGTCACAACTTACCTCGGTGTTAGGAGAATTGTGACAAAGGGAGTAGTTTCAGTTTTCGTGGTACTTCTCAGAAACCCTATAACTTTCATTGACTTTGATGACTGTTTTTAAAAGAGTAAGGATTGAGCTATATTATGGCATAGGGTTCATAATCGTGGTATCTTTCTTTATTGAGATATGTTCCTTTAAGTAAAAATTGTCACAACCCTCCTCGGTCTCCCCTACTATACACACGGCGATGTTCCCAAAAATGGGGTAGCCAGAACTACAGATTCGCGAATGAGATCCTACAGTCTCGTTTTGCATAGCGGGATGGAATGTACTACTACTTAACCAAATCATCGTCTGAGAGAACGCCTTAGATGCATGTAAGGAGATGCAGCTGATGGATCTATCTAGAGATCTTATGTACCTATACACAGTTATAACAATAAATTTTATCTTATCCTAAAAAAAAAGTATCTATGTATTTAGAAAGCCATCATCAGCACTGGCAAAGTTTTGAGGTTAAAATATTATATTTGTCATTAAATAAATGACGATTAATCTTACCGGAAGTTGTTAGATCAAACCCACCTAAATAAAGAGGATTAGGGCAAAGAAAGCCCCTTTCTGATACTATCTGTGCCGACGTGTGGAGTTTACTAACGCGATCACTTGGAGCCTTAAAACATACGATTGTTTCTACCTCTATTGTTCCTGAGATAAACTATTATTTCATTTCGAGTGTATGGAAATTGGTCTGAAATTATATATCTTTGTTATGCTTCTCCCTGTGCTGATCACTGCCATACATCAGCTATATCTGCTTCTGTTCATGTCGAAAGAGTCGACTTAGTCCATTGTTCGCAGCTGTTCCATTATTCATTTGCGGGACTGCTCAGGGGCTTCCCTCGGGCGATGAGCTAGCAAGTCAAAAGAGATCAGTTGCATCTGCTGGACCCCGTTAGCTCAACATGGTTGTGTGAATGTATAAATATATTGCTATCCTACTGATCGAGATATTTTTGACATAATTTTTTTATAGTTATGTAACATAGAAGTTGATTTACGATATGGCGATAAATCGTACGAATGGCATCTATACGCACTGTATCATTCGTAACTAGTGGGCTTATTCAGCGCAAACAATGATGTCAACATGTCTCAAGATAAGAAAAAAATAGCGCAAAAACACTCTCGAAATGATATTACCATCGTTAAATTCGTGGCCATACACATAAGCGCCGGAGTGACTGTAACTAATTGCCGTGAAACATCCAAGGAGCTTTGGTATACAGACACACTGTGCTGGAAAAAATATAGACTGATAATTTGACGTCACTATCAATTTCAATACTAGAGATTAAGTTGAATATTAGATTTTTTTTATTTAAAATTTTGTATGGAAACAAATTACATACATACATATAATCACACCTTTATCCCTTACGGGGTAGACAGAGCACCAAGGGCCGATAGAACCACATGGTGCCACTTCTGATCAATTTTGAGGGTATAGTTGAGATGTACAAGTTCGGTTAATAGTGACATGTGGTCAGCCCATCGCTTACAAAACACCAAGACCCTCTTGTCCCTCTACTGACTTTTATATTATGCCCAGGAAGAGAAGGAGCTGTAGTATTATCGTTTTTTCTTCACTCCCAGAGCAGCATAGAAGTCGATATTTTTTTATATTTTTTTATTTGTATGTTAGGCCCAAAAAAAATTTTGGGAATAATAGGCGACGTCAAAAGAAGGATGTAAGCCGCCCATACAAAATTTTTGCTGACTTATTTTTTAAGCGTACACTAATGAAAAAATATAGAAATATAGAGCTTAAACTCCTCGAGAGCTGGATCCATAGTATTCTGCAGTACGACCTGGATTAATAAAGATATTGCAGCTTCAAGTTTTAGAAAATTATACTGGCCGAATCAGACTTTAATCAAACTAAAAAATATACATTAACATCAATTCCTGAAATTTACAACAAAATCATAAAGAATATATACGCAAACAGAGAAGCTAGGATCCAACTAGAAACCCTGGGAAACAAGTTCAAAGTCGAGAGAGGAGTAAGACAGGGGGATCCTCTATCACCAAAACTTTTCTCTGCTGCACTGGAAAGTATCTTTCACAGACTGGACTGGGAGAAATATGATCTTAATGTGCAAGGTGTAAAACTTAACCATCTAAGATTCGCAGATGATATTGTTCTATTTGAGGAAAACGCATCTCACCAACGCAAAATGCTGGAATCACTCAATGACGAAAGTAGAAAAATCGGCCTATGCATGAACAAAGACAAAACAAAATTGCTCACAAACCCTGAAGCTGTAACCATGAAAATTGACAACCAAATACTCGAATATGTGCCAGAGTACACCTATCTGGGACAGATAATATCTCACGAAGACCAATCGTCTAAAGAAATAGAACGACGAATAGGAAATGGGTGGAAGAATTACTGGTCTCTGAAGGAAGTCTTCAAATCTAAGGAGACGAGTATGCGAATAAAAAGGAAAGTGTACAACATATGTGTACTCCCAGTAATCACATATAGATGCGAGACGAGAAAAACTAGAACGTTGCCAGAAAGCTATGGAGAAAAGCTTGACAGCAATAAAGAAATAGGATAGAGTGAGAAGCAGCATAATAAGAGAGAAAACTAAAATTGTTGACATACTAACTCAAATTGATCAAAAAAAGTAGAGATGGACGGGACACATGGTCCGTGATACACACGAGAAATGATGTACCAGCGTCACTGACTGGTATCCTGGAGTTGGCAAAAGAAACAAAGGATGGCAACTAACAAGATGGGAGGATGATCTAAAGATCACAGCTGGACATCATTGGAGAAGGGTAGCACGCGACAGACCACAATGGAAATTGTTGAAGGAGGCCTATGCCAAAAGGCACACTGAACTCGGAGATATATTGTAACTTCTTAGTTAGCATCTAAACCTGTATAAGTTCAGAATAAAAGGGCTTATTATTATCATAACATCAATTCCTACTTGACGTCTAATCATATCAAGACCTACCAAATTATTTGTCAATTGAAGGGTGTCGACACTATCATCTCTTTGTTGCCGAACTGAATGAGTTGTAGTTTCTTCCTTTTGCCACATTTGGTAACTGAATTCCTATGCTGATAGTGAAGGGCCTTGTTCTGTGGTCAATTGCATGTGCATATCCCATATCCTAAGTCGACTATGTAACTCTATATAAAGGGCATACTCTTAGGTGATAGATAAGCTAGCAACATGTCATCGATATTGTATATCTCTAGCCCCGCTATTGTAGATGTGATTTTATGGATCACCCATTGAGAACACAGCCATGTGTAAACGGTAATGTAAACGGAAGAGTGTGACATCGTCATCATAAAATAAAACAACATAATGATGGTAGATACAATATTTTTTAATAGAGGCAAATATTTTCGAATGTAAAGGTGGGTACCCACGGTGCGTGATTTCGCAGACGGACGCGGGCGCACCGACTGCTACGGACGGACGCGTCTGTATAACCACGGACGCTCCGTTTCCCACGATCCGTGGTGCGGGCTGGTGCGCGTCCGTCCGTAATATCACGCACCGTGGGAACCCACCTTAATAATCACGAAGAATTTCGGCTGGCGCCAGTGACGTGTTTATAGTTAGACGCGGGGTTTCATAATGAAATCTTTATAAAAGTGGCACCAGTAAATCTATGTAAACGTAATAACTGGATTAGATTAGATTTTTTAACTTGAATCTTAAGTAGTTACCATAAGACTCGAATTTGCTTGTATCAATTTATGACAATAGATGCCCAGCCATATTGAGCAGCTATTTGTCGTGTCATTTTTTAAGCGCTGTCACTGAATCTAGTTATAATTCATCTAAGGCTGGGCGGTAATACAACGAGTAGGTATATTGAATTTTGGCCAAACTAGAATAGGTAGGTACCATGTTAGTCAAATATAATATCCACATAACATCCAATAGTCTCTTTACCAAAAACACAACACTTCACAACTTCCACAACTCGAAAGTAGGTGGGTACTCAAGAGGAGTACCGGTCACCATGTTTTGAGATGAATAGAGTAGAGTAACCCACGAGACGCTCACTCGATACGATCCAGTAACGACGATATCTGAAAATAATAAAATAATAGAATCCATGATCTAAAAATGCCTACAATAATTTGAATGCATTTATTTTGTTTAAGTCCTGAACTTAAGAGTACCTGCTAAGCCTTAGAAATATAAGTTTTGGAAGAAACGAGATAACGGCATGCACTTAGATTATGTGAAGACAGGGAGCCTGTTAGCGCAGCGCGTACAAATACGTTAAACGGTAGTAGTAATAGGTGGTACTTACGATTTGAAGTGAAGAAGAAGTCACACCCAGCTGCAAATTGCATGACTCTCGGATAAGATCTAATAAATATGTAAGTATAACGACGAATTTGCGCATTGTGGCTCTTAAATGACTTGGACTTGTATTTATTTGTTATTTAGCTCAAATTCAAAATCACAAAATATTGGTAGCAATGACGAATTACCGAATGACATAATTAATTTCTTTATGACCTTTTTGTCAAATATTTTTTTTACAGTTACCATGCAGGTATTTTCATGGCGGAGTTTGTGATTTTCTATAAATAATATTGGTGTTTACCGTGTTTCTGTGTTATATCTTACGTACACCTTATTAAATCACTTTATATTATATAAGATGGGTATAGATAAAGCATTGTTTCATGTAACTTTGAAATAAATACAATAAAATAATCTAGGCTGAAATTCAAAAGCCACTAAATAATAAATAATGTGACATAAAATAGTCAAATGGCTGCTTTTTATTTTCCCGGACCCTTGTCCGAACTTAATAATAGTTTGACAAATATATTTAAATTTAAATAAGTACATACCTAACAGTAAGAATGTAATACGCTAAGTATTTAAGTCAGCAAAAATTTCGACTTTCTTCTTTCTGTCGGACCAAACTAGATGGGTTTAAAAACAATTTTCTGAATTAGCTTTGGCGGAGACCTTTAACCAGCAATGGGGCTCGCCAGTCTAATCTGAGTTAGGTATAATGTATAAAAACTCGTAAAAATTACGACCATTTATTAAACAAAGTGTAGTCTGAATGTGTAAAATTATAAGAAATCCGATACTATTCTCAGCGTCGTGTGTCCTCAGACTTAGAAACGAGAAAAAAATCCAACATTTCTATATTTACCTGCCAAGTATCGCTAATGGTGTGTCGTTTCCGTGACTTTAGGCTGAACCGTGAAGATTCTGCCGCCTTTGCCTTAAGTACAAACTAAGAGATGAAATAAGGGGGGAAATTATGAAAGGACAAAATAAGGCTTTAGTCCAAATAGCAGTGTTTTACCTGAAATAAAACACATTAAATACTTACCTTATTTGAAGCTTAATTATATTAGAGATAGGCCCTATCTGTTTTCCGCTTTAGTGTTGTCCTTTTTTACCTTCTTGCTTCTATCTCTTTCGCACATCGTTTCCCCCTCCACCAGGCAGCACGTCGGTGTTCGTTATAAGGCCGAACACCGATGCCTCGATTTCATTGAGTCGAAAACACCAGGCAGACATTAAACTATAAGCTTCAAATAAGGTAAGTATTTAATATGTGTTTTATTTCAGGTAAAACACTGCTATTAAATTCTTGACCGTTATTTGAAGCTTAATTATATTTGAGACCTGTTTGTTATCGCCTGGTGGAAGAGGGGACGTCAATGTGAAAATATTAATATGTGTTATATGTATGTATGTATACAATGTATTATAGGTAAGTATAATCATTGAATTGTATCAGGCGTCACTATTCGGAAGTTCAAATCTCTATTGAGGGATCGCCCGCCACCGGGCCCTATACCCTCCGCTGACCCTCGGATCTGCCTACTCATGACCACGAACACAAGACACTACAGTCGCAACGAGAAGCCAGATCCAAGCACCTAGCATGCAACCATAAATACATAGCTGCTAATCCGAAAACCAATAAAAATTTTAATCGACATATGTTTCGCCAACACCCGTGGCATCATCAGGATTAGTTTTCCATGTTAGTTCTATCTACCGAACCTGTACCGAACCAACTAAAGTTAAAAAAGTTAAAGTTAAAGAGTTAGTTGGTTCGGTATGGTACAGATAAACAAGGAAACGAAGCTTGGAGATTGCTTGGCTTTTTTCAGTGCACCTTGAGCCTTCATTTGAGTTATTATTGTTGTCATATCCTCCGACTCTTTTGTTTGATAAAAGGTCTTTTCCATACTGGGTATTACAAGAGGTGGTCTTTCTAGAAAGGGTAACCGATATCCTTTTATAATCCGTAGTAGGAAGGACGGGGCTCTTAACTTTTTCCACTGTTTCTGATATAGGCTCAAACGACCTGCCCTGAACTTTTGTGTGTTCCAGTCAATATTTATGTCTTTTGTTACCTTTGTTGGACTCGGAGTGACCTCCGCTACGTTTGCGGTTACTTTTGTACTGTCCTCGTTTATTGTTTTGTCCTCCACGGGAGCGAAAGGAACCTCGAGCATTCTGGCCCATGCGATGGTCAGAATTGTAATGACTTAGCCCCTGCGAGGGTCGGTCATGTAAATGAGAACATCTCTGCGAGAGTTGTTGATTCTGTCGATGATAAGGCAAAGAAGCACAGCAGCTGTGAACACCCTGCGAGGGTCTTTGAGTTATTGTCAACCCCTGCGAAGGATGACGGAGTTGTGCCTTACCATTGCTTCCACATGATGGAGCAGAATTCAATTGACCAGGTTTTTTAATAGGCAAGAAAGCACTTTTTACACCCCCAGCCTTCTCGAGCGCGGTAGTAAATAGCTCTGAACTGAATAAGTTACTGTTAGATGGTGGCACCTTCCGCAAAGCAGATTTCACTAAAGGATCTCTGATGTAATTTGTGATTCCATCTCGCCGCATTTCAATAACTTCAGCCCTATGACCACAAACCAACTGCAACAGATCTGAAGAAACTGTGGAGTATTCTCCTTTAGAAAAAAGTTCTTTTAATTTATTGTGTAGATTTTCAGTACTAAAATTGCTTTCTTCCTGAGACCATGATAAAAGATCTTGTAGGGTTTTATGTAAGGCTTGTCTTTGTATAAGTACGCATAAGGTGAGAGCCGCGTAGGCCTTATCTGAGTAAGCTAAATGTCGTAGTTGATCATAAGCACGAATTTCTTCGTTAACCTCCAGGTCTATAAAACCTGGAGTATGATTATAGACTTTTTGAACTTCTGAGTAACGTACCTCACGCCATTCTTTTTTATCAAAATATTGAATGCTGGAAAGCAATTCTAAAAATTCTTGTGAAGCTTTGGGAACTGCAGGTTCTTTAAGTTTTGTTTCTAAATCTAAGGTCAGTTGCAGTTGGCCAGTATTCGTATTCGGTTCATCTAACGTATCCTCAAGCTCTTCGTACAATTTACCGCTCACTACACTACTTGGTGAAGCCTGGATATCGTTTTGGCAATCGTAACAATCTGCTTTAGAGAAGGATGCTTCATCGTTTCTTCATCCAGCCATTCGCCTATTAAGCTCACTAATTTGTTGTTTAAGCAAGTTAATTTAATTTTCTTTACGATTTCTTTTTCCCTTGTGGTGTCGGCGGCGACGATGCGATCGCTTTTTCTTACGTGCATGTATAGAAGAGCTTGAGGATGTGTCTGAAGGTGAGCTACTACTGGAAGAACTAGATGTACTCACTGAACGCTTTTTGGATGGTCCAGCTTGCATGACTCGATTGTCAATTGGGTGAAGTGCCGGTACCGTACGTGCTGAGGTAAGCGGCTCCGTATGACGCACTATGCTATCTATGTTAGTTGGATCCATAATACAATCCATGCACCTGCAATAAATATTACGATTTAATTTAATTTATCTGAATACTGAAGGTAGAACACTCATACCTGCAATGGAAGGTTATGAAAACAAGTATTATACTTACCTTTATATATAGGTAAATCACTTTCAAACTTACTTAATTATTTTTATCGAACAGTAAAACTGTTTAAAAAAAATTAAAAATAATAATAATTGACACGACTTCCTTTTTATACGGTAAAGTTACTAAAAGGAAGTAGACAACCGTCCTCAGCGGGAAACAGGACGCCAATGAAATCGAGGCATCGGTGTTCGGCCTTATAACGAACACCGACGTGCTGCCTGGTCGAGGGGGAAACGATGTGCGAAAGAGATAGAAGCAAGAAGGTAAAAAAGGACAACACTAAAGCGGAAAACAGATAGGGCCTATCTCTAATATAATTAAGCTTCAAATAACGGTCAAGAATTTAATACTGTATTTAAATTCAATCGCTTCAATTTTATTTCATTCTGAAATATACATGAAAAAGTAACCGTACTTGTACATCTCAACTATACTTACCATCAAAATTGGACAGAAGTGGCACCATGTGGTTCTATCGGCCCTTGATGCTCTGCCTAACCCGTATGGGATAAAGGCGTGATTATATGTATGTATACAGATGAAAAAGTTACTTTGTGTTTCTGTAGTGCACGTAAATACGTATTTATGTTATCAAGCAAAACCTGGTTATACCCAGACATATTGGCGAAATTAAATTTTTAGTTTTTGTAAAATCCAATAGACATTTTGTAATAAAAAATATTATTTTTCTACTGATATTTAAACTTTTCTTCATTAGAATAAAGACCTATCTACTCACCTAGTACCTAGACAACGATGAAGACAAACAGCCAATAAAATCTAGACCTACATAAAAAGATCGTTACGAAAATCTGTGCAAATTCCCTGAGACCATCAAGATTAGTCATAAGTCATAAATAATAGTCTGACCTTATAAAGGGGAGTCATAAATACAAGTCACTAAAATAATAAAAAAATCTACATTCCTTTTGTGAGCTGACCCCGTTTTTGTATTTTCCGTAGAGGCGTTATCCCTTTGGGAATTTAACCCTTTTCTTGATAGTGTATCTGGGTAGATACAGTTAACTTTAAAAAATCATTTCAAAAATAATGTTGTGCGTTAAACGAAACGTTATTTATTTTTAAACTGTGATATTATTTCTGAACGAATTTATGTCAAATTGACGTTTGTTCAAATAACGGTTACTTCATATTAGTTCAAAATGCCGAACGGACTAAGTGCTATCCCGCGTAAAAAGGTAAGAATTATTGCTTTTTATTATATTTTGTTCAATTAGGTGTATATATGTGCATGGTATGAGAAACTAGAATAATAGTCTAGTGTGGGGCATGAGGTTTTTTGAAGAAAAATTAACATTTTGTTTTGGAAATTAACTCTGAAATGTTATGTATCTCGCTGTGCACACTGCCTTGTTTACTAAAAAATTTTGTTTGATTGAAATGTATCTCGCTGTGCACATTACCATGTTCACAAATATTTTTGGTTTAAATAAAATGTATCTTGTAGTGCACATTGCCATGTAAGCTATTTACTTTTCATTAAACATAATGCATCTGTTAGTGCACTCTATTAAGTATTTCATGATGAAAAAATAACGATTAAATTAATATACAGTATAAGTAATGTGTGCGTTTTACGTTATTAAGAAAAAATATTAGAAAAATAAAAAAGAAATGGTAGATTTTGATGTAGAATATTTACTTTTGAATACTCCTTATACACATAAACATGGATAAAAATTTACTTGTGGTGATTGTTGCTTTGCATGAAGGGTGAGCTTTGGGTGTTTGTTTCAGGGCGGAGTACAGCCATCTTTTGCAAGAGCAAAATCAGGCAGAAAATCCATAAATGATGATTCATCATCTGAGTCTGGAAATGAAATACTGGACTTTCCGCTTTTACGGACATCAGATGATAATTCGTCACCTGCGCCTCCGTTGCCATCATCATTGGAAAACCTAAGCCTTCTTTCTGATGACGAAATAGCTCCTTTTCATGAAGCAGTCAATGCATCTCCATTGCAACCCTCTCCTTCGACACCAGTATCACAGCTAAATCTGCCACGTTCAACAGCGGTTCTGCCATCTCCACAGGTTTTGCCACACAATCCGCAATCTCCAACCATTTCACTATTTCCTGCTTCTCCACTGAGTTTAACTCGCTCGAGAGCTAGACAGCCTAGAATAATAGCACGTCCTAGATTAAAACCTAAAATGCCATCACTAAACTTTAGATAGACTCGACATAAGTTTGCACATAGAGCCGAAACAGCGACCAATAACCTTCCAACAGAAGAAAACCTCAAGACTCCTTACGAATACTTTACCACCTTTCTACAAATGATATTCTAGACTATATTACACAACAAACGAACTTATATTCCACTCAAGAAACTGGCAAATCGTTGAATGTTACTATTGACTACATAAAAGATTTTATTGCAATAAATATGCTTATGGGAATTGTAGATATGCCAGCATATACAGATTATTGGTCCCTAGAGTTAGATACAAACCCATAGCCGATATTATGCCGCTTAAAAAATTTCAACAACTGCGTCGGTACATCCATTTCAACGAAAACTTGTTGGATGACGGTGATCACTTCTTCAACATTAGACCACTTATTGAAAAGCTACGTGACAACTTTTTAAAAACTCCTCACGAAAACAAATTTAGCATTGATGAGATGATGGTGCCATATAAGGGGAATAAAGCTGGTAACCGTAAGCAATATGTCAAAAATTTACTTAGCTGATTTGTCACCGGTAGAATCGTGTTTTGGACTAGGTGCTAAAATCGTAATAGCTTTATGCAAAACTATACCGGACCCAGCTTGTAAAGTTGTTTATTTCGATAACTTTTTTACCAGCCTTGAACTGATTCATTATCTACGGGAAGAGATGGGATATTTTTCACTCGGCACTATTAGAAGCAATAGACTACGTGGTGCTGAGAAAAAACTTACTGCGGATATAGAATTAAAAAAGAAACCACGAGGTACCAACTCGCAGGTAGTTTGCAACAAAAATAAGGTGTGCGTCGTCAAGTGGTATGACAATAAATGTGTGACAACTGCAAGCAGTTATGTTGATGCACATCCTATAACCATTCAAAGATATGATAAGGAAAAAAAGGAGATCCACTGTACCTTGCCCGAAAATTATTAAACACTATAATGCACTAATGGGCGGGGTCGATTTAGCGGATATGCTAATAGCTTTATACAGGACAAAGTTAAAGGGGCACCGCTGGTATCTTCCCTTAGTTTCCCAGCTATTGGACATATGCGTGACCAACAGCTGGATATTGTATCGCAGAAACTTTATTGGCAAAACAATGAGCTTGAAAAAATTCAGGTTCTGTATGGTACAGAATCTATTATTACACGATCGGTGATACAAAAACAACCTGAAGACGTATCCCTTTAAAACTTATTAAGAAACCCATTGCTGCACGACCATCTTCAGATATTCGCTATGACCAAATTGATCATTTCCCAATTTTCGGCTCAAAGGCAAACTATGCATCAATGGTCAAACCACCGTTGCGTGCTCAAAGTGTAATGTGAGTTTATGTTTTATGCCTATCAGAAATTGCTTTTTTAGTTTTCATAAGGTATAATTCACTTAAGTTTGTATTTGCAAATTTCATTAATAAAAAAGATTAAAAAATTAATTTGTTGGAGCATTTTATTTTATTTCCTTATATTGGCACTGTATCTTAATATATACATTCCATCTTGACTGTGATTTGTTACTTATTTGGCAATGTATCTGACGGGATACATTAGGTATCATGAAACTGAAAATAATGCGATTTTTTTTTTTCTATTTTTACCAGCATTCTAATAGATACTTAAATAGATTTTCATAAAAAAAATATGCAATTTCAATTTTTTTTAATCTTGCCAAGTTAAGGGTTAATACGGTTCTGGCCTGGGGACAAATGTGATTTATTGGATATTCATATTTCTCATTTGGTACGCACGCTGCACATTATTGAAAAAAAGCAACACTTAAAAAAAGAATACTCCATATTTTTCATATACCTACCTGTGCGGATACGAAGCTTCACTAGAATACATCAGCTGTATCTCCTTCCAGGCATGTCGTTAGTGTTGACTAAGGATTCTCCCAGGCGATAGGCTAGCAACTTCTCACTGATTATTAACATCTGTCCCTGCTATGCAAAACGTGTCTATGGGATCTCTCTTATGATTCTGCAGTTCCGGCTACCCCATCTTGGTAATACAGTCTGTATCTATTTTTTCAGTATTTACTGTTATATATTTGTTTATTTGTTATATATTGTGTTTTTTTGTGGCCACCTTTAACGAAGGGTACGTACTCTATACATGAAATAAAGTAAGTTTATGCCAAAAAAAATGCTGGGATTTTTTTTTATTTTTTATTCCTTGGTCGTGCGAAATTTATAGTGTCTAGTGTTTATGTTAGTTTTTTTATAGACAGATATTAATTATTTTTCGTGAAAAAATCCTGCTACGCGCGTCTATGTGCATTTATGCAGAAAAACGCAGTCTATTTACTCAACTTTGGACCCTAATATTTTGGAAACCAGACACTTCCCAGGTATGCTTCCATGGAGAAAAATGATCGTGATGATGAGGAGATTCCGTAGTTTTCGGAAACGTTGACGACCAAAAATCATTCTGTATATATATGTCGTGGCCATATTGTAAAATTGATCATTTCATGAAATGGTCGAGCATTTCATGAAGTGGTCGCATTTCATGAAGTGGCTAATTCAATTTGACCAGATCGTTAAGAGGAGGCAGACCTTATTTAGCATCTTTTTGATGAAATATGCTGAAACGGGTGCATGTTTGTTTAATGTGAGACTATTACACTATATTCTTAGTACCCTTAACTATGTCATGTAAAGCCAAAAACATGATTTAATGATTTTCGCTCGATAGTTTTGTTTTTTGAAATCGACATGTTTTTTAGTCATTTTTACTTTTATTTGGGCTATTACATGAGGTAGGCGTTTAAAATAAATTCGGATATCAAGATAATAATGATAGTAAACTTTTGTAAAGCCAAAATTAAAAAACAATCATAATTGAACACACAATTAATAAAAATCTTTTTGAGACTTACGCTCTTTACTTCTGAGCTCAATCAGTTGTTTAGCGTGCAAGCGATATTCTACTCTAATGCTTACAGAAAAGCGTTAAATAGTAACTTCGTGCCCGCTGACGCTCAGTACCGCGCTGTGCGCCGACGACGTAGGGTCTATGTCGCTTTCGCCCACGGCAGTGGCATTTTTTATTATCTTGCGGTGTAGGTATTACTCGATTGAGTTCGGACTAATGGGAAATAAAACTAAAAAATATGTTTCCAAAAGGAAGATGGCTCAACGTTGGAGAGAATCAAAGGTGTAAGTAGCTATAATCATAATTAGTAAGTATGTAAAGTTTAGTGCTGAGAATGCATTTTATAATGGACAGGAGAAAAAACAAAATGTCGAAATTACGGGATAAAATATTTACCCGGGATAAAAAGTATAATGTGTTATTCTGATACGTACCTAAGCTAATATAAGGTCTTTCCGAAATTAGTGATTTGCCTTTGACACAAAACTAGGAAAGTAAAAAGAAACAACTTTCACTATGGGGCCAACTCCGATATAGTGAAAAAAATCAGCTGTTCCATACATTTCAGGATTTTGCGTGATGAAGTAACAAACATACACACTCACACACATACAAACTTTCACCTTTATAAATTGGTAGAATTCCTTTGAACGATGGCGCTAGTTGCTTTGTTTATCTATGTAAAAGTCTACAAAAGAAATTAGTTCCGAAATCACACACACAGCATGAGAAGTATTCTATAAGCGCACTGCTTTACACATGAAGCACATACACAAATTTTATATACATTTACGAGTATATGTAGGTACAATATCTTTCACCCACCTAAGGAACTTACTTACTACTACAGGTGAGGCATAAATATTGGAATAGGTATGTGGATTAGGTATTTTTCAATACTAGTCGGTACCTAATACAACGTGATTAGGTCATCATCATCTTCCTGCCCTGTTCCCATTTATTTGGGGTCGGCACAATATGTACTTTTCTTCCATTCATCCCTATTATCCGTCATCTCATGGCTCACTCCCAGTACAAAACTCTCTGTAAAATATGACTTTCATCCCGTCGCTTTACATCATAGACTCATAATATAGCTTTACATGCCCGTACCAAGACAGACGGTTACTTCGTAACTTGTCTGTGATCGGCGCAACTTTCAAACTTCCTCTTATATACACATTTCTTATTTTATCCATTCTTGTAACTCCACACATCCATCTCAACATTCTCATCTTGCTTACATGGAATTGATTTTTATCCTTCTTTACGGCCCAGCATTCAGATACAAGCCGACATTAGGTATTAGGT
This sequence comes from Carposina sasakii, assembly GCA_014607495.2. Classification (NCBI taxonomy): domain Eukaryota; kingdom Metazoa; phylum Arthropoda; class Insecta; order Lepidoptera; family Carposinidae; genus Carposina; species Carposina sasakii. The sequence continues at coordinate 4,387,416 of CP053163.1, read as the reverse complement.
ATCGCATAAAATATCATCTTATTATGAGAAATCAACCGTAAGGCATAGACTATAAGTTTCAATTTTATTATTTAGCAAAAATACTACAATATCATTAGAATATGAAGGTAATTTTCACCATATCTTACAAGTTTATAATAGCCCAACGGTTACATCGGCGGAGTCGAAAACCAGATATTCCTGGTTCGTATCCGGGTACAGACAAGACTTTTTTTTCCTTTTTTTTTTTACAAAATAAAAATCCTTTATTTAAACAAAATATTTGACACAAACTAAAAACAATTTAACTAAATATTAAAAATTTAACCTAATATAAAAAATGCATTTCGCTATTATCAGGATATTTTCTATTTCCACAACTATTCTTTTTACGTAGGTATTTATTAGATAATGGATCATTCACCGAAAACCGATACTAAATATTCACCGAATAAAGATTCTACGTATTTATCTAATACGTAATGGATCACAGTAATGGAACGGCCATATTGCATAAATATTAGTATGTATTAGGTCGAACAGGTACGATTTTTACCTAATCCGACCCATCTTTACTTACTACGTAGCATCTTCGGCAGCAGTTCCTTATCTACAATATTTTGTTTATAGAATTCAAACCAATTATGCCGAACAAAAAGTCCTGGAGTCGCCCGTCAAAGTTTATACCGAAATAATACCACCTGTAATGTTTGAAGAAAAGTGAGTGAGAACCTACCTACCTGCTATAATTTTGTTGTTTTTGCTCACTTGTTTTCACTTTTGGCTACTAAAACTTTTTTGATATTTTTAAACTCATTTCATATTTTAGCTCTCCGATTGACAGTTTGATGGTAACAGATGAGGTGGAGCATAGAACAGAAGGTATTTTACTGTATAAGGTAAATAGTACATATATATTTCTTGGGGAGTGTAGAGGATTAGTAAGAAAAATCATTTAATTTAATTGTATAGTATTTAAACGCACATCAAATAAAATGATTTTTTTTTAGTCACAATTAATTGGAATTCATATAAAAATTACTGACTGCACAGCAAAATCCTCAAATAAGAATATTGCTAATCAAACTGCAATTTATATTTGTGGCATACGCATACCGCTATTTATCTTTAAATAAAGTTTTTTTTTATTTATGCACAGCTAATATTGCGAATGCACATTATACATACCTGTTAACCCTTTATTTTAAAAAACACCTACTATTTATATTTAACATACAGCAATTTACCTAAATGAAACGGCATTTTTTACATAATCATCTTAATATTAAAATTTGTTAAGTTACTACTTGTAACATTTTAACATATTGACTCACCTAAAAGCCTTTTTAAAAGCGATCTACATGAGTAAATTGGTCCCATTTCACATATGTATCGGATACTATTTTTTGTGATATATAAAATAAATCTTTGATATCTACCATTAATCCGTTTTATTCAAAACTTCCTAATACTTGTTGCATTGGATGAATTTTATACATAAATATAACTATGATGCAGGTAATGTGTTCTATTGTATGAATGATTTTTTAACATACCTATATTACTTATTAATAAATTAATTATTTTAATTTAATTGTATTTTGCAAACAAAAATAAAATAAACATAACATTGAAATCAATTATAATAACGACTCTATGGGTTTTTATGTTCTCTGCGTTTGACCTAGCGTTGACCCGCCTGCTCGAAAGCGCGCGAATTTCGAATTTTAACACTACGCAGATCTTAACGCGTATCCTTGCATTGCGGGTGGCGGGGTATGTGGGCGGAGCAACCGTGGGACTTTTATTTGACTGCTGGCTCTTAAATCGTCTACATTTCACGATTTTGTCATCCACGTTTGGCCAAATCGTATTAACAGGGTGTCCATAAAATCCGAATGTGGTAAGAGCTTATATAAATAATATATACCGTACACCATATATAAGTATACCATAAGGTATGATGGTATGATTTTTTTTGCTATTATTTATGTGATATTTTCACAATATAATATTTAAAAACATAAAAGACTTTACAAAAGCGATTCGCATCTGGCACATCGCCGGACGCTGCCTGGGCACGCTCGCTTCGCTCGCTCGGCTCGTGCGTCATTTGTCATAGTCTAACCTAACCTAATCTATCGTAATCTAAGGTTTTTGTTTAACAATATTATTATAAACCACCATTAAGTCTAATATACATTATACAATATAACACACTATCCGTGAACTTCTTCTGCATAGTCACCCTACTCCCTTTAATTTGTTTTATAACCTAAAAAGAAAAATCCGCCATCTTCACACATAAATAAAACGCGCGCAGCTCCTCTACCGGTGATTCATGTAACTATTTTACGATATGATCAATAATCTTGACCACTTCATGAAATGATCGGGCGTTTAGTTGCCCATATCGAGAAACGATTTTTATCATCGATCTGCCCAAACCATATCATGATGTGGCCAATAGACAGTTGAACTTTTCATGAAATGCGACCATTTCATGAAATGCGACCATTTCATGAAATGCTCGACCATTTCATGAAATGATCAATTCTACGATATGGCCACGACATATATATAGTGCCCCTATAACATTTACACATATCTGTGAAAGTTTCAACTATATAGCTATCTCAGTTCATAAGATACAGCCCGGTGAGAGAAGGCAGGACAGACAGACAGACAAGACATAGGCAAAACAATAGAGTCCCGTCTGGAACATTACGGGTACGGTACCCTAAAAATTAATCTTGAGTTTACATAAATCTAAACAAACTTACTGAACAAAAATGATGAAAAATAGAAAATTAAGAGGCACTTTGTACTTTACCCTTCATTCCCTAAGCTTATGGTGGAAACCATTAAAAGGGTAGACTGGTCAAGACAAGTTCATAATTAAATTAATCAATATCACTGACAATTAGCTATCGAACCCTCTTCACAGATAATTGTGTAGCGATTTAATCTACTTCCGGAAACAAAATGCTGACACTGCCTTATCAATTATTTACTGACAAAGTAATTAATAAGTATTAGCAAGGACCCAATGTCAACCACACCTGCCCGGAGCTATTATTATTACAAAAAAATCACGGCGAAGAATGAATATATTGTATTTTATCACACAGAGAATATCTCAATCATAATATTTTAGCCGTATACTGGCGTAGAAAATGTAAAACGTTATTTTCTTCAAATGTTTTAAAAATAGGAATACTGTTACTCAATCACTGTTCTAGGTAACTCATGAGCCGATTTGCATAAAACTCAGCATAGATAGATAGACATTGCACGTGACTGGGATAGTATACTAAAATTTGGTATCGATATCACGAACGATGCTACGGCTAATACCGTAGAGGGTTCCGGCAGATTTGTGTAAAAAAGTATCTTTTTGCGATTAATCTCATACATATAAAGACTCAAGATTCTTTTAAAAGCGGATGTACGATAATAATAAAAGAAAGTAGTACATAATAAATGTGTGACGGTATGAAAACAGTTAATTATAGAGAACCCATACAAAAAAAATATGTTTGGACATCACATATTTATTTTTCAACATCTAACATTTCTCCATACTATATCGTGATAAATAAACATTTTCAAGTGTCAAATTTTATGGATAATTTTAAGCTTCGAGCACACCGGATGCGTATGCGTACACGTACCTCTGAGTTGTAATGTATGGAACTGTATAGGCACGGGCAGACCGGATGCGTATGCGTAGACGTAAGCATAGACGTCAAGCGGTGACAGTTTCATACATTAAACTCAGAGGTACGTGTACGTCTACGCTTACGTGCACGCATACGCATCCGGTGTGCTCGAGGCTTAAGTGTGCTTTTTGCAGAGCACACGTGTCCGCGTGAACGGCAGAAAAGACAAACAAAAACAATGTGTCAAAATTTTGTAGGAAAACAAATGCTGTATTAAGTTTCCTCTACTGACTACCTATCTTTATTATTTTTCTTCTCTAAACTACCTGGGTACCAAAATTTATTTCTAGAAGCTCGACAGCAGAGTTTCGGAGGATTCATAATAATCAATAGTAAGGATTATATTTACTTCAAAAACACTTTCAGAATTATCTTCCGTTTTATAGTTTCCTATGAAGCTTCCTTTCTATTCAGGTTTTATCTTTTAAGACCGCAAACTGCGAGGGAATTGCATTCTTCGCAACTTTTCTATAGAGCTTGGGGTCATAAGTGGTGCGAAATTTGTCCTTTCACCTACGCCTTGGCAAGAACACTATTATAGGTGGCACAAATATTCGTGGTATAATCACGAAGAAAATATGTTATTATTATATACACAGGTATATTTTACAATACATCAAAGCTATAATTACAAAAAAAAAATGTTCTCTATTATATTTGCCTTCACCAAACTTGTACTAGAAGAACTTCAAGTGAAATCTAATCCGGATTTTCTCTTTAGATGTCATACATAAAACATGAAATATTTGTAGTATTTTTACAGGCTAAATGTCGATGAATCGGTTTATCATATCGTGTTTCCCAGGTCATGCTACTTGTGCTGAACGGTTAGAAAATGGGCCTACCTATTTTCAAACATTTTCACGATATCTCGGGCCACTCGTAATAAATATTATTATTCATGACGCGACGCTCTCTCGCTGGCCAAGTGACAACGGATTGGGTCTATTATACCCTACAATGTACCTTCGCAACTATGTCACTCCCCGGATTATGTTGTGCGCCATCTTCGAAGGGTTAATTCGATTTTTCAATCATGGCCTATACTGTCGTTTGGTGTGTGATGTGTATTTTAAGGTGGTCTATTCCACTATGATCACCCGTAAATAGCATTTTCTACGCCCTGTGCCAGCTTCTGTAACTTCTATAATCTACGGCATCTACGCCCTGTACCAGAGCATCGGCACCGCCCTTTTTACGGCACTGCCCTGGTGATATCGTATAGGCGATTCTTTTGTGTTCAATGATCACCCGCGAATATAATCACCTAGGGGGCCAGAAGCGGCCCTAATAAAAAAATATTTTGGTATTCTAAATAGAAGAACTCGGCCTCTCCGATCCAATACGGCATCACTGCTACAAACTCCCTGATTTAATTCTGGGGCTTTTGGGTATTCTTTCTCGGTTCGGGCGGTTAAGCTCTGGAATGAATTACCCCACACGGTTAGAGATTGTCACACTGTTGGCACATTTAGGGAAAAGCTGAAGGATCACTACCTGTCCATTATATGAATATGCTGTCATTTGTTTTTTCTCCTTTTTTTCTTAATGTAGTTTTGTAGTTTCTTAGAATTTGTTTAATTGCACATGTTACCCTGTTGTTAACAATTTCTCTTTACTTGCTTGGCTTGCTGGAAGAGATCTCTGGTAGAGATAAGCTTGCCATTGTACATGCATCTCTTCTTTAATGTTATATGCCATATTTCTTTTTGTGTGTGTGCAATAAAGAATAAATAATAAAGAAGAACTTTCTTAATGTTTACTTCAAGGTAGACAGTATACGAAATATACTACCGAATTGGTATACGTACGGGGCAAAACAAGGCACGTCGGTATTATTTTTGGTATAAAGTTTATCATTTTCTTGTGCAATACATTGGGTACCAACCAAACGTTAATTTTTTAAAATACGTTACTGGATAGGAACATACTTAAACTGTACGCATTTACTACGCATTATTGTAAAAAAAATGTACATTTAGACTGCAGGGCATAAAGTTAGTTCAAATTGGTCATTTATGCAATAGAAATAAATGTACTCATTATCATGTAAAGCTTAGAATTTAAAATTAGCAATTTATATTCTTGTTCGTACTTATTTAAATCTGTAAATCTCGTTATCGTTTTAGGTAAAGTATTTGATCAGTGGTAAGAGCGCTGGCACGGAATGCAGAGGTCGTGGGTTCGATTCCCACCCGGGTGAGGAATTTTTTCCATTTCTTTATTAATAATTTTATAATATATAATATCTTGACTAAGATAAAAACACTTCTCCATAATATAATCCGTTATGATATGGTTGATCGTTTCATCATTAAAACATTGTGCTGAGGGATTCAGCTTTGTTTGCCGAGATTTGGTAAGAGCGCTGGCACGGAATGCAGAGGTCGTGGGTTCGATTCCCACCCGGGTGAGGAATTTTTTCCATTTCTTTATTAATAATTTTATATTTAATATCAAACATTATCTCATATAATTGTTAATCCAGCTAAGATATTTGTAAATTTGACCTTAAACAGGCCAGTTGGCATGACACGCTTCCGCATAATTAACAAGGGTTTCGCCTTTCCTTTTGATAATAATCAGGGATTGATCCTCGATTATAACATGTTCTTCCTATTCAAGTTATTTACTATTAAAATTGGGGGAGGCTGTTCGGTGGTGGACTTCCTTTGTTGTAATGAATATTAGTAATACGTCAAAAAAAAAGTAATGCTTTGTTGCTGTCATTGCGTCGTCGGTAAGATGTTACAACTTGCTTGCAGATAAGATGGTAAGCCGACATTGCAATTTTTTCTCCATTTAAAGGTATATGTACTTACGGCAAACTTAAATTACTGTCACGTCGCGCGTCGCGTCGTCTGTAACATACTAGTATCTGCCTACTACGAATTCGTAGAAGTTACTACGAATTCGTACGTAGCTTACTACGAACATCTTTGCTAGAATAGATACCGTGTCCGTGAACTTAGCAGCTCATTTTCCAGCAGCTCAAAAATAAATGTGAGTTCTATTCTAGTGCCTTTATCAAAAATGAACTCCTACGCCGGAAGTTCCGGCATAGGACGTAACAGTAACACTGATAATGCAGTCACATATGTAGTACCTAATGGCATAATTCCGAAAGACTATTTGGTGATGACGACTCATGCTCCATGTAAGAAAATTAGGTAAGTAAGTTGTTGCTAAGAACGTTTAACGAGAAATATTAATAAATGTCCAATTAATTGGTCCAGTAATGAACTGGTATGTCAATGTAATCAAAACAATTCGTATCCTAGCAATCCTTTCCTTACCCTAGCAAATAAGTTCACGAATTCCTACAACATCATTGTCTATATTACACGGAGCCATAGAGGAATAAGATTATAATGACGGAGCATAGTATTTTATGTTGAATGTATATCTATATGTAGGTATACAAGGGGCACTGCTTTGTCCCAATGATCAGGCGACACGAACATCTTTTCCTGCTGGCTAAATTAATCAATCTAAAAAAGAAATTCAATTCTACTATGTTCGATAGATTATAGTAGCTGTTTTGTTTCATTTTATTACAATTGTGCTATAAAAATCACTTAAAAATTTGTTTCAAATTTCAATTTTTTATTTTCCAACATCATTTTAAATTACTGCAACATAAACATAATATACATGAAAGGTGCTTAACTTGAACATATCTTTGCTTATAGGTAGAATACTATATGACTCCATTTAAGTACTGTATGCTCTGTACTAATACATCACGGCGAAGAATGAATATGAATAACGTATCACCTGAAAAAAAAATTACATATACTAGCTGTTCTCTCTTCTCCGTACTCCAAACTAGGAATATTTTTGCAAAATTTCAAGACGATTTACTGAGTAAATAAAGCGAAGTGGTGACAAACAAACAAATTAACAAACTTACTTTCGCGTTTGTAATATTCATTGGGATAAATTTCGTCATTTGAGTATTTTAGTGGTTTTTACAATATATTTTTCTGCAAGGCTTTTATTGTGCCTTTGTTAGTGCGATTTGTAGGTAATAAATGAGTAATTGTGTTCTGTGGTAATAACTATATCATACATACATACATACGGCTGTCTTCCCGAAATGGGATAGCCATACAAAGTCCAAAAGACTTATTGGTCGATTGACACCACGGTGTCCATCACGCAATTCAAAAAAGATCCTTGTGCAGTCGACAGCGCGGTGTCAACGGCTCGTGGTGTCAACTGACGAAGGACCCGTAATGTTCGTGACCATGAGTCGGCAGATCCGAGGGTCAGCGGAGGGTGTAGGGCCTTCCGAATAGTGACTCCTTATACAATTAAAGATCCCTTAGGTTTTGTGTCGTGGCTCACCGTTATAAAATTATTATAAGACAACGGCACAATCCCGAAAGCTGTCATGATGACCGGCACATTACTCCGCTGGATCGCCACCACGGAGAGAAAGCGACGTTCCTTATCTCTTCCCATCTGCTCCCAGCCGCTGTAGAAGATGGAGTCAGAGACAAGAGATGCCTGGAAATGTAACTTTGAGCTGAATGAATAACTGATAAAACGGCGAAAGATCCAGACATTTAGTTAGACTAGTATTTGCTTTAAATTTATGATACTTTTATTTGAAATTCTCCATGACAGTTCCTCTCGCTTATGTCCCTATCTCAATTTTAACTTACTTCATATGTGATATCTCCTCCAGCCTTCATATAAATTGCAGTCAGAGAGAGAACGCATATTATGTACGTAGCGTTAGCTACAATGAAACTGAGGTTATGATCCTTAGCCTGAAATATATGCAATTTCTTTAGTCACCCATTATCGCTTAAGGTTGGCAAAAATGAACTATGTAAATTATACACACCCAATTTACCTATAGGTACGGTCATTACCGGTAAGCTTATAAATTCTCATAGTGAGCCTACAGCCCTTATTTGGGCACAGAGACAAAATTCGCACAACAATTTAATACGACACTAAGTACTTATAACGAATTTAATGGTAAATCCGTTGCTTCTAAAACCATATAAAAGTTATAAAATATTCTTACCGCAAATTTTATGAGACATATTGCAACAAGAGTAATGCTCTGTAATATTTGAACACTGTACAAGTTGCCCAGCGCGTATTGAACATTGCGAGCACACCTGAAAACATTACAAAACAAATGAAAGATTAAAACACAAATTAATGAAAAGTCTTGAGTTGGCCCGAAGCCGAAATGGAACCGTTGTAGACGCTCAGAACAAAGCAATAATTACTTTATTTCAGCATGAGATAGATATTTGTTTTGATTCTGTCACACTCGCAACCGATTTGTGCTAAAATATACCTTATTCCACAAGCGGTAAGTATACAGGGTGTGGGTGACAGCCAAGCAAATACTGAAATGTTGAACAAGTACCTACTATTGTATTGAGTTATACGACAGTGTAATTACTCGCAGGAAATGTATTTTTGAATTGATTGTAATCTTTGCTCTCTGCGAATATGCACTTATTTTTTTATGATTTTAAATAATTAATTACATGACTACAAACATGCAAAAAAATATCAGCATCTTAAAAACAATATTTAGTACAAAATAAATTGTTTTAAAATAGTGGCCTAACTACAGGTTTTTAAACGACCGCCATTTAGGCTTGCTTTTCGTGATGTCATAGTCTGTACAGTCAAACAATGTGATCAAACATTCGTCAAGTAAAGCTAGCTACTCACGATCCAATTTCGTATCCAACTTGTCGCGCAGTTAGCACAGAAAACGGTTAAGACACACTGATACGATAACATGCGACAAGCGGTCCCACTCTCCATACATTTTCGGTGTGTTACCGCGTGGCGTGTTAACAGTGTGTCTTGACCCTTACTGGCACAGGCTATATAATATTTATTAGTTTGACCGATTTTATGAGAGAAAGATCAACATGTTCAAACATTGTTTGATGCACACAGATTTTGACGTCACGTTGCGTTTAAAGTGATTTGAATTTCCCTCTTATTTAATGCACTTTTCAATAATAGTTTTCTTATATAAAAACGCAATTCAATAAAAAAATATTAATATGTACATACATAAATCTCAATGAATAAAGATTATATATAAAAAATATTACCCTTATTTGAATCAAATGCATTTTCCCAATTGTATCGGGCGATCCTGTGACTAATTAAATGGGCTCATTGGCTATTGTGTGACACATTGTTGTTTTTTGGATCACTTTTGACTCTCCATTAGGGTTAATCAGGTTTTTGAACATTTTTGAGGGCAACTTTTTTTTTGAAAATCATCTTTTGGTTAATTTTTTATTTTCAAGACATTATCTAAGGCCTAATTAAACGAACTAAACTAACTATTTATTTTTCCTGAAAATATGAAAAAATGTCTGAAAATTTTGGAATTTTCCTGCGAAAATTGTCAGTGTTTTCCACTTCAGAATCATGGTCTGAAGTCATGGTATCAATATTGCCTGGCTGTCACAAACACCCTGTATTTTGCTTCGCACCGTTTGGTTAACGGTTCGTTAGTGGTTGCGTTTCGGCTTAAAAAATTTCAAGTATTGCCCCCCGAGTATAATTAATCTTAAGTTTTGGTTTGAGCGAGACAGCCAGAATAGACCATAACATTACGCGCTTGCTTCAATGTTATATTTGGCGCTTTGTGTGTGAAGCGTGAACAATCAAAGAGGCCACAAGACGACTTAAATGTGGTGTTATCGCCGTATGATTCGTATCAATTGGGTGCAGAAAGTTTCCAATGAGATAGTTCTCCAGCGCGTTCACAAATCCTAAAAGTTGATGCAAACCGTGAAAAGGAGGAAAATTAGTTATCTGGGTTATATTTTACGATATGATAGATACCAACTGCTTCAACTTATTATGATGGCTAAAATACAGGGGAAAAGACATGTCAGAAGACGCAAGAAATCTTGGCTGCGAAATGCTCGTGAGTGGACGAGAATAGCTAATAATTTGGAGAAGCTGTTCCGAATGACCAGAGACAAGTCAAGTCACATATTTTAGTAAGCTGACGGTAGACCTCCAGTAATGAAGTGCCACTAAAAGAAGAGAGAGGAGTGTGATAGGGTGCAACTACAGGAAGTTAACTAATTTAATCGCTCTATATGTATAAGCAAACCAAATTACCATAAAGCATCTTCATGATATTTTATTCCAACAATAAACCATTGTTTGATTTCTGCAGAATTATATAATTGTTGTTTAATTGCTATCTTTTCACCGCCATCCAAAATTTTCTGCGGGCCTGCCCCGAAATGTAGTTGAATCATTTTGAATTTGTGTTCAATGAAGGCCAATGCGCAGAACGCGAGGCAATCACTTGCGCACATCAGTGTGACGGTTACCCACCAATGAAGCTCGGCGGTGAACCGCAATATGTTGACCAAAATCCCAGTATCTTCTGGTGTAGGGTAGTATACTACTTCTGTTCTAATAGGTGTCCCTGAAATAAAACGAATCCCAATTATTTTAAAATAGTGGATGCCCGCGACTTCGTCCGCGTAGACTGCAGAAAAAACAAAATGTAGAAATTATCCAGTATAAAAATATTTTCCCGGGATAAAAAGTAGCTTATTTGTTAATCCAGGGTGTCAGCTAACTTCATACCAAATTTTATTAAAATCGCTCTAGCCGTTTTTACATCCATCCATCCATACTCACAAACTTTCGCGTTTATAATATTAGTAGGATAGGATGCGGAAGTGAGTTTGATTGTTTATAAATATTTCATTATGAAACACCGCGTCTACCTAATATAATCACCTCACTGAGTATGGTCTGCGCCTGCCACTGAATCAGCTAAAGTACCTAAGTACATGCTGTTGCAAATCGTACAAATTCCAAAATCGAAGCGACATAATTGAGACTTACGATTTACTTACCTGTTTTAAGATAAATTCTAGTGCCATCAACAGTAGCTGAACTTAACGTGAAAATTAACGAAATTATGAGCATCAAACAACATCTGAGAGCTTTCCTAACTGTCGCCTTCTCCATTTCAACGTTTATTATTCTATCACTCTCTAACAGGTAATTCAAAACTTTAGGTATCCGATTTTTTTGCAGGTACAATACCAGACATTTCGCTGCGATCGTTGTGTGAGCGAAACTAAACTGTATTAGATCTGTCTTCTCCTTTTCCGTGTTTAATGTCCTGAAGTTTGCACCAAGTTCATTCATGAGGCCAATAATAAAGTAACTATTCACGAAGATGCGCCAAAGAATGTATAAGGCTTTAAACTTTCTCTTCCTTGGCTCATACCAATACTCTCCCAAGCCGATGTAGTAAATTATATTGCAAACTAGATTCATGCAAGATTTTTGTGGGTGATCGTTCTGAAGAATCTTGTTTTCCATTGTTACGAGTTATCTGTTCAAGTTTTAGCTCTGAAGTGCCCTCTCGAGCCTAAGCTTCAAATTCCGTAATTTTAATTGTTTCCAGTTGAAACTAAATTGTTTAAAAAGTTACAAATTGTGCCTAATAGCCCCTTTTAACTTTACGAATTCTGATTAACTATTCTTTTTAAAATTTAAAAAGAAAGTTCGGTAGTTATATAGTGTATAATGGGTAGACAATTGGGTAGGTTAAGTTTCCGTTTTCGTGATCATGGTTTTAAATATTAAAGTCGTAAGTAATTAAAGTTTCCACCTAATAATTTAATATCCGTGTTCATATTAAAATAGTTATTGAACAAGTGTAAGAGATACCTAATCTATGTAGTAAAACACAAATGTGGTCATACTACACGTAGTAACGAGCGCCGTCATCCATAGGAGCAATACGGTGAAACGCACGCTAGATCATAGTACCTCAGGGTTGCCAACCGTCCTGTTTTCCCAGGATATGTCCTGCTTTTTGGGATGTCCTGGGCTGTCCTGGATAGTTTTTAAGCATCGTCCTGGTTTTTCAAGTCCAGACACATTCGCTGTCCGCACATTTTCTAAGGGTGCCGCCATCGGGCAAATAAGCATTAGCGGTACCTCTAGAAAGCCTAAATGAAGCAAATACGTAGTTACTGAATGTGTTAAAGACCTATATTTTGAAATTTGCACGCCACTAACACCCTCCAATCGTATTTTCACTGGGCTCGCACATGTATAGTCCTGGGTTTTAATCGAAATGTCCTGGTATTTCTTCCTCAAATCCTGGTTTTCAAAGTTTGAGATGGCAACCCTATAGTAGGTACCTACTTATTAACTCGTGGATCCCACGGTCAAACTGCGTATCTAGTTTTAAGTTTTGTAATGAATAAAGAAATAATAAAAATATTTCTTCCTCAAATCCTGGTTTTCAACCACAAAGTGCTTGCTTACCCCAGATGGCAACCCTATAGCTATTTTTTTTAGGTACACAATCCCTAAAAAACGCACTTATTAACTCGTGGAATTTTAACATATTCCAATAGCGTTTCAATAAAAATAAAATAAATAACTCGTAACACAGGATCTTCGGAGCCTAGCACGAGCACCGTCTCTCCACAACTTCGTGTATATTGTTTTATTACCAAGCCTTGGTCTTTCTGTTTACCTTTAAATGAATCTTCTGTTTTCTGATTGTTGTGGAAGAAAATATAATAAATAAACTATTATTAATAATTTCAATTTAAATTTAGTAACTTTTACCCTCATTTAAAAAATGATATTTTACGCGTAATATGTTTCAACATTTAAATACATATATCTTTTCTACTAGGTACGTAGGTATGTATTTTCGTAGTAGTTTTTGGGTTGCAACGCGGGAGGCGAACGAATGACATGACCGCTCGCTAAGAGTGTCTGGCACTCTAGCTGGACGAATTAACAGCACAAGCCACGAACGCGCCCGCTCGGCGGCGTCGTTCATATAGTATAGGTATTTTTAAGTCATGCCTTTCCCCACCTTATGATTAGTACATGCTGCTGTTTTTAGGTCAACATTAAACTCTTCAGTACATAGCGGGTTGCAAAAATAATCTAGTAACTGACAGAAATATCATTAAGTTCACAATCATACTAATAACGGGATTAAACTAACGTATTGATTTTCAAAAGTCAGTAGGGGCGGCAAAAATTTAATGGCCTACTAGCGGTAAATTTGTAAATCCGCCACTGGCTTACCCTAAAGACCTCCACTGCGACCAGTTGCAAGCAGCCTGCATGCAACAGATACTAGCAATGCTCGCAGGTCGTCCGTCCATCTTGCGGGTGGCCTTCCCTAGCTGCACTCCTAAGATTTGGTGTGTAAAAAGAAATAAATAAATTTTGACCCAACCACCACCGGTTTTTCGAGCTATGTGCCCCGAATATCCACTTCAGCATGTTAGACCATTGAGCTATGACGGTGACTTATTTTCGTCTACGGATCTCCTTATTTCTGATTCGATCACGCAGAGAAACCCCGAGCTCCTCTCCATTACTAGTTCAAGATTATAATACTGAAAATTGTTAGGCACCTAATAGAAACATAAATATTTTTATGTAGCCAACACTTGTGCTGACATAATTAGATGAATCCAGACATAAGTATGAAATTTAACTACGAGTAACTACTTCTACTTTCCACAATGGACGCATTAAGTATACGAGTACAAGAGCTGATTATCATTTCAGTGTTAGATTAAATAAATATCTACTGTGTCATGAATAAGTATATTATCCTGCTGAATTATTTAACGTAACGTAGGTAAACTATAAACTTATCTATAACATTTACTTCTGACTGAAGAATCTGGTTAAAAAGGTATTATGTGAAATTCTAATCAGGCCAAATTGTTTAATCACCTAAGCTTACTATTCGTACTTTATTTTAGCTCTACTTTATTTTTGACATTTTAACTCAAAGTAATCTTAACTATTGATCAAATAGACCATAGAAAAAAGTGCCCTAGACACACGCCAAATATTGTTAGCCATAACAGGCCATAGCGTGCGTCAATATTTAAGTGTGACCCCTTTATGTATGCAACTTTATGAGGTAACCTCAGACCTTATCATACTCTATGTAAGTACATGAAATGTCAGCAAATATGCTATGCACCTAAAGACTTTACACAAACCTCCAACAGCGCTCGGGCTACAGACTTTCTAAACGGACCGCGGGGTAAAACACCTTAATTAAGAAAACTATTCTAATCCTTGCAGAGATCAACTGAGAGTTGTTTTCGCTGTACCCTGGGGGTATTTAGGTTGCTATAATGAACGTGAACTAAGTAGTGAGAGTACAGATAAAACATACTTAGAAACTAGGAATTATAAGAATCATAAAACGTCATGGGCTTGAACCACTGCCATTTTAACATTTTCAGTTGTCAGTTTATAACTTAGAATAAAGATTCTTAGAAGACTAGAAGAACTATCATTAATCTAAGGTTTATAAATAAGTTATCAAGAAGGTAGATAATACATATATACATACGTACATGAAATGAATCTGAAATACCTTCTTGCATTAAAATTAATTATATTGTGCAACCCCAAAATCATGGGTTCCACCCACTCCACCTAATGAAACTATTTTCATACCTCACTCACAAAGAATAAAATGGCTAGGTTACATTTCGTTTTAAATTACCAGCATATAAATAAAGCCTATAGGAAATGATTCGGATTTTTCACAATTTCAATGGATAACATTCGAAACCAGAACTAATGATATCTTATCCGAAATGTGAATTCGTTTTTCAACAATACGCCGTTCTGTTGGTCTATTTGTCATCGAATTTTCCGTCGACACCCCTACCATTTGCGTAGAAAGGTGACGAAGGTGTCATAGTTTTGTAACGTCACATCCGCATTTTTTATATATATAATACTACTGATTCAAAAATCTACAATAATATAAGTAGATACATACCAAATTTGCAATCAATTAGGTATGTTATTTAAATTTTGGTCGTAGGTATTATGGTATACACGAGTTCTTGCATTGTTACTCGTCGGGACAGATCTCGGGTGTTTAGATTCTATGTAGAGATGCTACCTAGCTATAATAATCTATGCATAATGAATATCTATTATACGATCTAATACCCAACAGAAACTACGGCTATAGTAGGCTAATGTTCCATCGTCGACCCCAATAATTGTGGTTGGGCCTCTGACAATTACCGTGCAATTAAATTAGGGATTCGCCGCAAATTCAGCTAATAGAGCAAGATTATTTGGATTTCATCTGTCGAAAATTACTCGAAATTTAACTACCATTAATAGCTAAATACCCACCTACACATAACAATATTGCTTAATTAGTGTTAATAATGGCTGCCATGTCGCCCATCAGGTTTCGCTTCCTCTAAAAAGATGGCGCGGCTGTCGTACCGGACTACCGGTGCAATGCTGCCACCTAATTCAATCCACAAACTCATGAAAATATTGGACCGGAAAGCGCTGTGTGGATGGAGAACGCGGTTTACGTTTCCCGCCAAAAGAACCAATGAACATCGAGCTCACTCTTATTTTTCGCCACGTGATGGTGGGAGTAGTTTTTGGCGGGACAAGGAGGAACGGAGGGTTTGGTTGGTGGCAAGTGGGTCATTCTTTGGCGGTTTTTCTGGGCGTGAAGGTGTTTTAGTGGTGATATTTATTTGTGCAATTACTCCAACCTGTTATAAGAGATAAGTATTATATGTTAGTACTTTAAATTGTTAAAACTGTAAATCATTTTAGAAGGTGTCATTTTGTTAAGGCTTGTTGCTTTTAAAAGTTGTTATCAATCTTATTCCTTGCAAGCTGCTAATTGTTTAGCAGTAATTGAGATTTTTACGTACTGTGAATTTCGAACCAACAACGTAACGAAATCTATTCGAGTATTGTTAACATAATTTATACCTTGTACATTAGTTTTCTGTAATTGTTTAATGATGTAGGTACTTGAATAATTACCGTTGTACAATTATAATATCTTCCCTGATGGGTTTCTTCTCAGTTCTTCCCATCAAGGTGTAATCGAACTGTGTATACTTTCAGTAATATATAATGAGATATATTACTGATACGATTGTTTTATTCTGAATCCTGGCATCCTTTATTCATATTGCTCTTTCTATTAGAATAGATAGGTAGTTTAGTACATAGGCCACCCCTAAGGATACCTATTTACACTAGATAAATTAATAATTTTTACATAGTAAATAATGTAACGCTAACATTAGGCAGTTTCACGGAATATTTAGGTATGATGTAAATATTTGTAGTGTACCTAACTAAAGTAAAGATTTTTTACAGCAATGGAAACTATGTGTCTTTCCACACAGAAGGTACTAGACAAAACTCGCCTATACCTACAGGTACCCAAATAATGAAAAACTCACATAGGAAATAAGAGAAATGACGGCAGATTGGTGTAGGTAGTTGGTGGTAGTGACCCTGCCCGCCGCGCCATAGGTCCTGGGTTCGAATCTCGATAGGTGGCAAGAAAACATTGATATGATGTTTGTTTCCGAATTATGGATGTGTCTATAGGTACTTATCTACCTATTTATATACAAATATAATATAAATATATTTGGTCGTCTATTTTTTACAGAAAAAGTTAACCTACAATCCAAAAATTCTATATATCCAGGAACTAGATCGAGAAATACCAATCGAATCGAGAACCACTAGTACCAGTAATTCGTATTCGGGTGAATAAATACATTTGGAATACGTATTCCATCTAACTGGTTCGGTTTACACGGGTTTTTCATCGCGGCTTAATGGATGCGGACAATGACGTTCTGCCCAATCAATTAACGTGCAGATATACTGTTCCTTTTTGTGTGTTTGTTAATTAAATTTACTGTGCCGATCCGAGGCTTTACTAGAATACATATGTAACAGTGCTGCAAAAAAAAGTGTAACTGTACAAAGTTCACTCTTATGTCTAATAACTGGTTTTTCTAATATGTGTAATATAAGTTTTAAATAGTGAGCAATAAAAAAAAATGTTTTATATGGTTAAAAAAGGTGTTCTCAGCCTGTAACTGGGTAAGCTTGACTGTTCTTACTTCTACTTCAATGATTGTTAGATTGTAAGTGTTCTTTTTAAATGTTTATGTTTACGATAAATAAAGACCTTTGGAAACAAAAAAACTAGAATACATAGACTGCGGTGTCCTTACTTGCATGTCGTAAGAGTCGACTAACTCTGGCGATGACCAACTAGTCACTGATCTTTTAGGTACATCTGACCCCGTTCTAAACGTAGCAGCGGTTCTGCTTAATGCTACTTCATTTTGGAAACACAGACGTGTGTATTGATTAATTGATTTTTAAATTTCTCTATTAGTTTATAGAAAAACTTATAATCTAATGTACAATTTACTATACATTACCGGAATATTGTGTAGATACTTTTAGGCTGCTGCACCTTAAAAAGTTTTGTAATATCTACATACCAGCAGGTATTATGATTTACTCTTAACAACAATAATTATTATATTTTAAATAGGTATTTAAATATTAACTAGACAAAACTTACATGGGTTCACTAATATTGAGTATTCCATTTATTACACTAAACACATTCAAATCATATAATGCAGCAATTTCAAAAGTTATGGGCATCATAATATTGCACTGATACATTTGTTTAATTCTACTATGCTACTACAACATATTAAATAAAACAAATTTTTAACAATTTAATGTTGCTAGGAAAGAGGGTAGATAACACACATTTGGACATCAAATATACTACACAGTGTAAACCGCGGCGCCAGACATAGCTTCAAAGATTTGCACACTTCTTAGAACACTTTGCAATGCTTTGAAAATACATTTGAACACACATTGGCGCAACCTGCCAGACATGTTTCGCAAAGACTTTTCTCCACAGTACGCCGGTAGACAACAAACAAGATGGACGACGATTTTATGTGCATGTAATTATTTTTTACGTGTGCAACAAAATTTTAAAATTAACTAGTGTACATTTAAGACTTGCAAGAATAGCATTATTAATTCTGAGATTTAATATCCAATGAATAGTTCCCACTGATTAGATACATACACTGTGGTTGCTAGCTACTCGTATGCGTCGTCTGACTAACGTAGTGATGGGGTAAACAATATGTTCAGTACGTGTGTATTAATTACTTTATCAAATGCACAGAGACAGAGGAAACAAATATTTTTGTTACATAGTTATTATAAGTCCTACCTTATACAGGTTGTTTTTTGTGGCCACCTTTAACGAAGGGTACGTACTCTATACATGAATAAAGTAAGTTTATGCCAAAAAAGATGCTGGGAAAAAAAAAAAATTTTTTGAAAAATTTTTTTTTAATTCCTTGATCGTGCGAAATTTATAGTGTCTAGTGTTTATGTTAGTTTTTTATAGACAGATATTAATTATTTTTCTTGAAAAAATCCTGCTACGCGCGTCTATGTGCATTTATGCAGAAAAACGCAGTCTATTTACTCAACTTTGGACCCTAATATTTTGGAAACCAGACACTTCCCAGGTATGCTTCCATGGAGAAAAATGATCGTGATGATGAGGAGATTCCGTAGTTTTCGGGAACGTTGACGACCAAAAATCACCCTGTATAGACAGCAAGGGAGGCAAATGATAGCCGCAACAACGGTCCAAACAGATAGGTACTGCGTAGGTAGGTGGTAGCGAAGTTCACATGTCTGCGTTGTTTCACAACTCTCCCTATTTATTTCTAATGTCATTACTGAACCCTATTAACCCCATTCAATTTCAAATAAATTTATTTATCTGTGGACAAATAGTTTGGTCTCTTATAATAAACTTAACTACTGATGAAACAACAGGCCCTAAGTTAGTGTCACCGACGCACAGTGCTTCCAATGTATGGGAGGTGCTGGACATTCGCATCCAAAAAATAAAATTGGTGAATCTTGAGAAACTAATTATGCCATCTTGTTTGGTAGATCAATGTCTTTGAAAGTTATTATTTAAAGTTTTTTGTAACTGTTATATTTGAGGAGATAATTGAGAAATAGTATCTTCTTACTATGGAAATGGTCAAACTTACTTACATATCTCTTGATTCCGGCCTCGTTTCAAGTTGCGGTCTTCGGTATTGTGTTTATATTTGAGAGAACTACAATTAATGCTAACACACATAGTGCGCCAAACGTGCACTTTCTGCGGTACATAGAGATGTCTATTTTTATATACGAAAAAGTTCCATACTGAACACTACAATGAAAGTGATCTTGTAATTTTGATTTTTGACATGTCCAAAATGTAGGTCAAATGGTTTGAGAACTAAATTACACTAAAATTGTTAGTGGTAGTATTTATTTAATAAAATTCAAAAAATACGAAAAGCAACAACATGCATTATAAATCTATAAAATAGTACAGATAAATTTAACTAAAAAATGTCTATAAACACAGAGAGAAAGACCCTAGTTACACGAATGAGATCTTTTATTAAACTGTAATAAAAAATTTATTTATTTAAATTATTTAATTAAAATTTTAATTTATTTATGAATCGTCTTCACAATCATCATCGATCAATTCTGATGCGGAGTCTATTTCGATTAACTCGTTTATATCGACAAAATTAAATTTACCTGTCTCGGATATAATCAGTTCATAAAATTCTGAGAGAACAAGATTTTTAATAAAATTTGTTATACATTGGGCGAAAACTTGTAAGAACCGGATCAGAAGATAATAAAAGATTGTGTAGTACATCTTCATTACACGAGACACTGCTATGTTTTCTTGAATGTCCTTCGCGGTACTTTCTAAATTCTTTATTTCGTGCCTCCGAGGCTTCTTCGGACAAAAAGCCGATAGGCATCATTGAAAAGTTCTCAATGACATCTGGCCCATGGCACAGCAATTTGTGGAGACTAGACGGCATATAAAACCATGGATATAATTCCACGTAGAGCAAAGTAGTGTCATTACAGAACATACGAAATTTGTCAATGTCGAGTTTCTCTCCTGAAGATATACACTGTAAAATGACAGCTAGCCTTCTTAAAAGTCTCGCATCTAATCCGGTTAATTCAGCAGATTTTCTGGGTTTTCAAAAAACCTTCTAGCACAATTACCGGTGTTGGTGGTTCCACTCCCTTGCTTGACAACATCAAGACGCATTCCAGTTTCTTTTTTGAAGTTTTCTTGAATTGCTGATTTTCTTTCAGCAACATTCTTCTTTGCTTCATCACCTCTAGCTTGCCATGATTTTATGTCTAATCTGTATGCGATGTGAAGACAACACTCCATGGTCCGGATCCATGCATGGAGCGAGCTAAGTCCGTATTTAAACATGTCTTCGTGCACTGGCTTGCTTCTTACTTTACTAATGTCGTTCATCTCATTTGGACGCGCTTTGCAAATGTCGCACACTGATGCTGCTGTGCCTGATATGTATGAGTGAATCTTACCATCTATCATCGTCAAATGCAACTGGTGCTTTACACTTACGTCATCGCTCTTAGTAGGTTGCAGAAGCTTAATCTCTTCTTCGAATTCAGACATCTCCATTTGAACATTTTCTTTTGTTTCTTTGATGAACTTGATTAGGATTGGTCGACAAAGAGATGTTGACGAGGGCCGCTCATTTTCCCAAATTATTTGGCCAGTTCGGATGTGAGCCGGATTGGTACAAGACTTGCAACAAATACACTGGCGAAATTCGTTTCCTCAGTTTCACTTGTTTTCTGGTGGTAAACACTTTGACCCGAAGCACCGTCAAAGCCCATTTGCTCACGAGCACCAGGTTTTTCTCCTCAGTGGTAGAGAGGTTTGGGTTTGTAGAAGTCTTGTCGTAGTAAGGTCTAGCAACGCTTGCAATTTGATTTTAGCAGTGTTCAGTAATTGTAACGTCTTCTTGTTTTGGGTAACATTTCTTTTTTTCTTTCAGAAGCATGTAATAACTGGGATATTGAGCTACTCCTTCTTTAGCATGAAAATCCCGTAAAGTCATATAACGCCATTTTGAAAGGTTCATCGACACAAACAAAGCTAGGGCCTTTAGTGGAGATATACATTTATCTGAATCTGTGGTACTCCGTCCGCCAATGAAATCTTTGATCTTAGAAGCTTCTGTAGGATTTTCCATTAAAAACTTCATAATATCAGCTACATCATTTTCCCCTGCAGCCCTAAGACTGCTTTATGCAGAAAACATAATCTCGTCAGTGCTGCTAGATGCCCTAAGTACTTCAGTGCGTCTTTTCTTTTGACGAGGACTTAAATCTTCAAAGGGCTTACGAGGAGAGACATGAGTACACGTAGAGAGCATCGGATTTAGAAGGTAAATTCGTCTGCTCAGTAGTTTCTTCTTCTATTGCGTTCGTAGGTAATACTTGTAAAGGCAAATTATTTTCCTTTAGGGAATCCGGCCACTGGACTTCAGACTGCAACCACTCTGAGTGTTTATTTAGAAACTTTCCTTCGCTTCTTCCAGCTTGAGACCATTTAGGATAGATCCGGTAGCAAAATCGACGACACCAGTTCTTTAAGTCTTCTTCGGCACCTTCACAAAGAGAAACGTTGCAATTCGTTTTAAGGACACCGAATAGATGATCAAAGTCACGTAGATCATTGTGTTTGCGTAAAGCGCAATAAAGGTCAAGATTTGTAACAAATCCACGGAAAGACATATTTATTAGAACGAAATAGAAATCAAAACTGATGTAAAATAAAGGATTACCAACCAATTTATACTACACTACCCTCATTACTGCGTACTGCGTACAATTGTTATTCTTGTAATGTTTTAGTACTAATGATTTCAATTAATAATCACCTGCATCAAATAATTGTTGAAAATGCTAAAAATTACTCTAAGAATGACATCTGTAATTGATAGAAATGCTAATGACTACTGTCTTAATGATAATGCAATAATTTCATTAATTAATTATTTAAAAGTCTAAGGCCGTCTGTGGATCGATCGTTGCCCTCGTTTGCAAATTAATTAATTTAATTATATTTTTTTATTCTGCAACATCATTATCGATACGCATATTTAGAGGGGCCCTTATTCCTCTATGATTTTAACAGAAAATTGTAAGATCCTTGTCATTGTAGTATATTATAATATAAAAATCAAACATTTCTATGTACCGCAGAAAGTGCACGTTTGGCGCACTATGTGTGTTAGCATTAATTGTAGTTCTCTCAAATAAAACACAATACCGAAGACCGCAACTTGAAACGAGGCCGGAATCAAGAGATATGTAAGTAAGTTTGACCATTTCATAGTAAGAAAACACTATTTCTCAATTTATCCTCAAATATAACAGTTACAAAAAAACTTAAAATAATAACTTTTGAAGACATTGATCTACCAAACAAGATGGCATAATTCGTTTCTCAAGATTCACCAATTTTATTTTTTGGATGCGAATGCCAGCACCTCCCATACATTGGAACCACTGTGCGACGATTACTTGATGGCGCAGCAGTATATTCAGGATGCGGAGTCAAACAGCGCAGTTGCTATGTAGAACTATTTATTTATCATTTATAAAGTTAAAGCTGCTTCAGGCGATATAAATATAACATTCGGGAAAAGAAACAGCAAGAAACCCGACTCGCCGTAATAGATTATATCGTTGCAATGTTTTTATATAGAACAGAGATCGAGCAGAGTAACGTCTTACAACTTCAAGTGTCTCAACGGAGTGTCCAACATAATAGTTCTACCTTTATATTTATATTAACAATCTAGTCAATCCAACAACTTTTATAAATGTAAACCGGAACTTATGAAATTATTATAATAATTAGTTAATGTCTTAATATCTATGCCTATTATTCATATGCGTGATGTGGTGCGGGTTGTAGTTTGTAACATTAGGTACCTCCTTATAATATTGGCTCTTCGTAGTAGGTTCGTAGCCTATGAATCTAGCTTCCGCATGATGACTAAGCTTTTTTATAACCAATTTTATCATAAGTACCTAATATCTTTTCTAAAAGCATCACAGATATCATTTACACGTGCCAGCTCATACGAAACCACTTAAGTTACACGTAAGTAGGTACATTACATCGTACTACCGCCCCGTTCCCGTCGCTGTAGCTCGTATGAAACACAAATTAAACCGCATCGATATTTAGACAATTAATCTTTATTAGCTCAGAATTGATCAAAGTATTCATTCGCTTTACTTTAATTAAAGAAATTAATTAAAATAGAATTTACAATGTTCAGAGGTTTACTATGAACTCTTATGATTATTTTCATTGTGGTCAAGGTACCAAATTAGTATTTTCACTCTACTTAGGACCTAAACGGATTCGAATTAACAGCTCTTGCTAAGGTCATTGTTCTTACAATGCAAACAATGTTATATTCTTGCTCGTATATCGCGAATGCAATGACTTATAGAACATTTTATGTCATGTTTATTGCACTTTAAGATCTTCTGAAACTGCTTTCTGCGGTTGGTAGGTACCTATACCTAATAATAAAACTGACTTTTAAAAAAATTAACCGACTTCAAAAAACACAAACGACAAAAACTTTAACTAAAAAGCGATAAATAACGTAACTAATTTATTTACTTAATACATATTAAATACCTATCTAAAATTATTTAAATATTTACAACTTAATACCTAATACTTTAACAAAGTCATCTTTAACTATTTAAATATTTATAATTATCACTTATTTTTTGGAGTTTGTGCCAGCCTAGGTAACGTAGACTGTTGTGTTGATGGACGCGCGCGGCTGGCAAAGCCACACACACGGCAAAATACAATACGGTGTAGTAGGCAGGGCACGCGTTTATGCAATTTCCTATTCTTAGTTTTACTTAAAATTTTAGTGTCGGTCAGTTTTCTTAGTTACATTTATTTGTTTAGCCCTACATATTTTACATACAGGGTTAATTTTAAAACATCAATAACCTCGCAAGACTAGGTAGCTACCATCATAAACAACAACATTTGTTCTACGAGTTTTAATAATTTGTCATATTTAATTTCATACAAAAATAAATTTCAATTTAATGTTCTTAAGTCTATATATAATACTAGGGCGCGCGCGATCGCGGGCGTCAACCTTTTCGTATACCTACGAATCGAACATAGACTTAAAAACAGCTTACAAATGTCACGACAGTACAATAAAAGCTTGGAAAATCATTTTTAATTAATGTATTGAGTTATGATAAAACTCGAAGAACAAATGTTATTGTTTATGATTTTAGCTGTCTAGTCCTGCGAGGTTATTGATGTTTTAAAATTAACCCTGTATAGTTTCCATCGACCTATTGCAATACTGTCCCCTAACTCCTAAACATTAAGGAGTTCTGTAGCTTCATCATCAGCACAGCAGCATCAGATGTTGATTCAAGTAACACGTTAGCCCTACATACTGCTAAATTGTTTCCATCGACCAATAGCAGTACTGTCTCCCAGAGTTCTGTAGCTTCATCATCAGCACAGCAGCATCAGATGTTGATTCAAGTATACCTCACTAGCAACAAGTTAGCCCTACATACTACTAAATAGTTTCCATCGACCAATTGCAGTACTGTCTCCCGACTCCTAACCGTTAAGGAGTTCTATAACTTCATCATCAGCACACCAGTATCAGATGTTGATTCAAGTAACACGTTAGCCCTACATACTTCTAAATAGTTTCATCGGCCAATTGCAGTACTGTCTCCCAACTCCTAACCGTTAAGGAGTTCTGTAGCTTCATCATCAGCACAGCAGCATCAGATGTTGATTCAAGTATACCTCACTAGCAACAAGTTAGCCCTACATACTACTAAATAGTTTCCATCGACCAATTGCAGTACTGTCTCCCGACTCCTAACCGTTAAGGAGTTCTATAGCTTCGTCATCAGCACACCAGTATCAGATGTTGATTCAAGTAACACGTTAGCCCTACATACTTCTAAATAGTTTCATCGGCCAATTGCAGTACTGTCTCCCAACTCCTAACCGTTAAGGAGTTCTGTAGCTTCATCATCAGCACAGCAACATCAGACGTTGACACCCTGAAGCATATACCTGAGTAAGACAATTTACGTAACAAAAGCACCATACGAGCATACAATTTTTGGTGGTTGCTCTAGATTTCTCCTGGATCCCATCATCAGATCCTGACCTGGTGAAAATGGGACCACCTCTGAAGTGAACTCTATCTAACAAAAAAAAATTTTGAAATCCGTCTATAATTGACGGAAATATCGGTGAACATACATAAAAAAATATATATATATATATATTATACATACAGACGAATTGAGAACCTCCTCCTTTTTTGAAGTCGGTTAAAAATACCTACTTATCTACTTACTTTATTTCAGATGCTGCTTTTTTCTGTAAGGTTAATTCGATATGTGAAATTTAGGTCTAAGTAGGTACCTATAGTTTATTCTATAATTTACCGTAGAAACAAACGAAATCATAGAGTAAGGTTCGTTATAGGGGACACTTCCTTGCCTCTGAATCCTCGTAGAGATGTGAAACTCGACCCTAACACTAGACTTAGGCATCAATAACCATAGCCACAGATTACATTATAGATACTACCTATGAGTTAGGGCTAGCCGCGTGGTGCCGGCAGAGTAGAATTCGTACCAACTACCACTCCATGTCTGCCTGTGGGTATCGTACAAGGCGCTTAAAGATTTCCGGGAGGTGGGCAGCAGCGCCTCCCGTGTTGACAACATGGTCTGAAATACAAACTGCGGTCACCAACTCGCCTGCCCAGTCTGGTGACTATGGGCAAAAACCCCCCATGGCAGTGCACAGCCTAGCGGTGTGCTCTGGGGGAGGCCTACGTCCAGCAGTGGACTGCAATAGGCTGGTGAAGGTGACGATGAGTTAGGTAAGTACCTACTATTTTAAAAGAATAGCCAGCCATCCCGAACAGGGTTATTCCCTGTCCACCTCCTCCAAAATTACTTTGAAATTCATATTACCCACGTAATGCGTCTTGCCTGTACAAATTAATTAGCAGCAGATAGCATTTTAAAAATTATCTGAAGGCTTGTGATTTTATTGTTATGGTCTTAAACATGGGTGCGGCTGAGGTCCAATTTTGAACGAATATTCACAAGATATGACAGCGTTTTGAAATAAACCATTGTAGTACAAATTCAAATTAATCATAGATTTTGGCGTAAATACTTTAGCTCTAGTGTCCATAGTTTGTCCGATACGCAGACGGCATATGCGGTCTGAGGACCCGACATTTTAGGCTATAACTCGCTTAATTGATAAGTACAAATTCCTAAACTAACTGTACAATTGTTTCAAACCCTTTTAGTACACGGGCCCTCAATCCGCATGCACATAATTTTGTGACATTTTCTATCGCATTATTTTTGCTAATTAGGTAATAAGGGGGCCGATCCTCCTACCAGCTCCTATCAATCCTATTGGGGTCGAAAATCGGAGGACAAAAAAAAATACGGTTGATTCGTATTTAGTTCTGTTGTTCATCAAAATGGAACAGCTGCGCATAACGGAGAAAACTCCCTGAACACGGTTTAAATTTCAAAAACCGAGTTAGGGAGATCAGTGCTAATTGGCTCGTGTTTATTTAGTATGTGCCCATCACAATTATGTTATTAGGAATTCATCGTAGTACCTACTGGGGGTGTAAGTGGGGGTATTCAATAGATACCTACTATACAGGATGTTTTTTCGTTGCCACCCTTAACGAAGGGTATTCTATGCAGCAAATAAAGTAAGTTTATGTCCAAAAAAATACTGCGAAACATTTAAATTTAAAAATATATATATATTTTAATTACTTGTTCGGGCGAAATTTATAGTGTCCAATATTTATGCTAGTTTTTTCATAGACAGATATTAATTATTTCTCGTGAAAAAATCTTGCTACGCGCGTCTATGTGCATTTATGCAGAAAAACGCAGTCTGTTTACTCAACTTTGGACCCTAATATCTTGGGAACCAGATACTTCCCAGGTATGCTTCCATGGAGAAAAATGATCGTACAGAAGGAGATTCCGTAAGTTTTCGGGAACGTTGACGACCAAAAAATTCCCTGTATAGTTGGTAGGTAGTCTAGGAATATAAGCGCCAAACAGATACCTACCTACCCACCGTAGCTTCTGCATACATTTTCATTTAGCATCATCACAGCCGGCCATCATACCAACCATTGTAGTCACTTGGCCAGCCGCATTCAGGAAGTCATGTTATCCACCCACAAGGCCCATAAGTGTGCAGATTCCCAGCGGAATGTTAACTCGAATTAGCTGATTCATATTTGTAGGTGTATATCTGAGCTGAGCTTAGTCTAGCTTTGCTGGCTAGTTATCAAACCTGCAGTGAAGCTGCATGCAACTACTGCAACGTGACTGCGCCATAGGTCCTGGGTTAGAAGCCCGGTAGGCAAACATTGGTATTCAATATTATCAATGTTTGTGTCCGAGTCATGGATGTTTCTATAATTATAGTTACATTTGCATATCCGGTTTCAGTACCCACGATACAAGACTTTACAGATGTGAGTGAGACTAGGTGAATAGGTTTTGAAGTGTGTAAATATTTATTAGGTAGCAGGTACCTAGTCTACTCCTCCATCCTCTGTCGATGCGGGGCTTCTCTAGAATACATCAGCAGCATCGCCTTTAGTGTATGTCGTAGCAGTCGACAAGGAACTCGGAGGTGTTATCTCAAGTGAGGAGGTAGTAACATGTAGCTCAGGCTGTCTGGACAAATCTTCAAAATAGCTCACACTTAACTAGGTCAATAAGGCACTTTATGTGACGGCTAAACTCACTTATTTCCTTAGATTTTAGTGTAAATAATCTAAGCTTATTTCAGAATTCGTGACGCTACAGAATCTTAGATAATCAACTCACATCTCAGGTGATGAGCTAGCAACTTGTCACTGATCATTTAGGTACATGAGGCCGCTATGCTAAATGTGTTTAAAAATCTCCTTCATGATACGGAGTTCTGGCTACCTCATCGGAAACCAGTCGTCTGTTGTATAGATATTGTGTATGTATATGTCGTGGCCATATCGTAGAATTGATCATTTCATGAAATGGTCGAGCATTTCATGAAATGGTCGCATTTCATGAAAAGTTCAACTGTCTATGGCCACTTCATGATATGGTTTGGGCAGATCGATGATAAAAATCGTTTCTCTGGGCAACTAAACGCCCGATCATTTCATGAAGTGGTCAAGATTAGATCATATCGTAAATAGTTACATGAATCACCGGTAGAGGCGCTGCGCGCGTTTTATTTATGTGTGAAGATGGCGGATTTTCTTTTAGGTTATAAAACAAATTAAAGAGAGTAGGTGACTATGCAGAAGAAGTTCACGGATAGTGTGTTATATTGTATAATGTATATTAGACTTAATGGTAGTTTATAATAATATTGCTTAGATTACGATAGGTTAGGTTAGGTTAGACTATGACAAATGACGCACGAGCCGAGCGAGCGGAGCGAGTGTGCCCATGCAGCGTCCGGCGATGTGCCAGATGCGAATCGCTTTTGTAGTCTTTTATGTTTTAAATATTATATGTGAAAATATCACATAAATAATAGCAAAAAATCATACCATCATACCTTAGTATACTTATATATGGTGTACGGTATATATTATTTATATAAGCTCTTACCACATTCGGATTTTATGGACACCCTGTTAATATGATTTGGCCAAACGTGGATGACAAAATCGTGAAATGTAGACGATTTAACGATCTGGTCAAATTGAATTGGCCACTTCATGAAATGCGACCACTTCATGAAATGCTCGACCATTTCATGTGATCAATTTAAACAATATGGCCACGACATATATACTCGTATCTAGTCTGTTAGTGAACCAAATTATAGCTACTCGTACGCCACGACGAAAACACTCGAATAGCTGAAGCACCAATTTCCGCCGCAGACAATATTGCAATATCTTTATCAATAAGAACCACTCGTTCATGTGAGGGTAATTAATTCGAGCTCGCTTGGTTTACTTTACAGATGGCAATATTGGGAATACTAGATTTACCCCGTAACTCTGATCACGTCAGCAACTATGAAAGAATTCAATTTGTAATTATTTTTAAATGTGTTATCAGAATCTATGGGCCTATTACCTGAAATAAATGAATTTTGAATTTTTGAAAATGCTTACACGGAGGAGAATAAGAAAGAGCCTAATAATCCTGTGCTGATACGGGACTTTACTAGAATAAGTTCATCAGCAGTAAGTAGGTACATCCTTCTGTGCATGTCGTAAGAGTCGACTCGAGAATCCCCTCTCAGGCAATAAGCTAGCTACTCGTAATTATCACTGATTATTGACATCTGTCTCCACATGCTACATCTGGCTGTCGTATCTCCTTTATGATCCTGCAGTTCTGGCTACCTCCAATTCGGGAACACAGCCGTAGGTATGTATGTAATGTATGTTATGTAATGTAATGTACCTATACTCGTATGTAATTAAATTTCATAGAAAAATTATAAATTTCTCCAATGCGCGGGTGACTGGAGACAGGGTACCTACCGGCAAATTGTCAGTCAGTGATTGTTTCATACTGCGCTACATTACGTAAGCACCTCGGCGGTGCCGTCAGGTCTATAGAGGCCGTACATACGTACGCCCAACAGTTCTACCAACACCGCTATATAACGTTTTCCTAGGAAACTAAAGCTTTCGACCCCAATTCTTCTCGTTCGTGGTTACTGGAAGGCAATCGCACTAATGATTCTCAAGTTTTCAACGTATTTCTTTTCCTTTAAAAAATGACAAAAATTTAAAGCGACATGAAATGTTCAAATCATAACGTATTTGGTCATGATTCCTGATGAATACCTACGTTCAACAATAGCGCGATTACTCTCCGTCTGCCTAATCTAGGGGACAATTCTTGAAAATTTTTGAGCCGAAACGCAACCACTAACGAACCATTAACGAAACCCGATGCAAAGCAATATACCTACTTACCGCTTGAGTAATAAGATAGGTATATTTTAGCACGTATCGGTATCGAGTGTGACAGAATAGAAACAAATATCTGTCTCGTGCTGAAATGTAGTAATTAATTATTTTTTTTATAATTAATAGGGTTACGCTTGACTACAACGCGTCTGATGGTAAGCACCGTTGCAGTCTAAAGGTGGGTTCCTACGGTCCGTGATATTGCAGACGGACGCGGACGCGCCGACGGCTACGGACGAACGCGCACCACGGACGAGGCTATCCCACGGTGCGTGCCCGTCTGTGGTCGTCGGCGGTCTGGGCCGAAATACGTGGAAGACTTTACGTTGCAAGTATCGTAGTGATAAATTAAACCTTAGGCTATATCTATTAAGGTGTAGAATCGCGCTAACTGAAAGAAAATACTTTCAAAGTAAAAAAGTATTTTTTTTGCCAGCGGGATTATAACACGCAGCCTTATTGAAATAAGGACTATTTTCTCTGAAATACTTTAGTACCTAGGCATCGGCGCCCGGTAACCCATGGAATTCTTGAAGGTATTTATTTTGTAGCACGATTATGTTCTTTATTCACTATGGATGCGCCCACTACCGGGCCCTACACCCTCCACTGACCCTCGGATCTGATAACTCATAACTGCGAAAACAGGCACTTGCACTAATTACAATCGCCACGCGAAACCAGACCCGAGCACTGGCGATTGTAGTTAGTGCAAGTGCCTGTTTTCGCAGTTATGAATTATCAGATCCGTGGGTCAGTGGAGGGTGTAGGGCCCGGTGGTGGGCACACCCATAGTAAATGTTTGAACTTCCGAATTGTAACGCCTTATACAATTTCATTTATGTTCTTTATGTCTAAGAAAACTAGGATAATATTTCTATAAAAACCTTATGAACAACTTGGGACAAGTTGTTTGTTTACAGTACATACTTTGTACAGCGGACTCGAAATAGTTTGAAGCACGACTATAAGCTCCTTTTCAAGATTGTATGAAAATTCCTGAGATACTTAAAAATTCTCCATACTATTGGGAAAAATAAACATGTGATTTCGGATCTCAAATTTTGTGGATAGGTTCTCTATAGTGGGCTATTTACATAGCTTTTCGCTGAACATAACCTTTTTGTTACACCCTGTATACAGGATGTTTTTTCGTTGCCACCCTTAACGAAGGGTACGTAATCTATACATCAAATTAAGTAAGTTTATGCCGAAAAAAATGCTGGGAAACGATGTAAATTTTTTTTATTTATTTTTATTACTTTATCGGGCGAAATTTATAGTGCCCAGTGTTTATACAAATTTTTTGATAGACAGATATTAATTATTTCTCGTGAAAAATCTTGCTACACGCGTCAATGTGCATTAATGCAGAAAACCCGTAGTCTATTTACTCAACTTTGGACTCTAATATTTTGCAAACCAGACATTTCCCAGGTATGCCTCCCATGGAGAAAAATCATCGTGATGATGAGATTCCGTAGTTTTCGGGAACGTTGACGACCAAAAATCACCCAGTATACATACAAGGTGTGTGTGACAGCCAGGCAAATACTGAATGAAACACTGAACAAGTACCATTGTTATGACGACAGTGTTATTACTCCCAGGAAATATTTTTAATTTGATTATCCGCAAAGTATGCTTTCCGCGCGAATTGTATCGGGTGATCCTGTGACTATTTAAATTAGCTTATTTGGTTATTGTGTGATACGAGTACATTGCTGTTTCATCACTTGTGACTATCCAATGGGGTTCATTAGTATTTTGAAATTTTTGGGACTTTCTTTTCGAAAATCATCCATAGGTTAAAATTTTGTTTTTAAGTCATTATCTAAGGCCTACATAAATGAGCTACACAATTTTTTTTCCTGAAAAATGGAAAAAATGCCGGAAAAATTTCGAATTTTCCTGCGAAAATTTTCTGTGGTTTTCGCCTCAGAATCATGGTCTGAAGTCGCCATATCAATATTTGCCTGGCTGTCACAAACACCCTGTATAGGTAAATTACTGTTAAAGGCTTATGCAAGTTGTAATGTGTAATTTTAATGTGTTGTGAAGTGTATAAAAGCACCTTTCTTCAAAAAACCGTAATCGCTGTTACCTCAAGTAAGATTAGGGAAAGTTTAGTATTCCAATAATAAAACTATTAGGTCTTGAATAAAGTAGCATTTTTTTATATCTGGGCAAATACTAAAAAAATCAGAAGTGTATTCAAGGGCGAGTGTACGAGTATTCAAAAATGCCATTAGACTACTATACTACCACAATCGCTATTGCATCCATGCAGCCGTCGACATGGTCGTCAATTTTTATGTGGTCGCCTATAGATATCTCCGCACGAGCACGCACGAGCGCGCACCGAGTCTGAAGCTATCCATTCGCCATGGATCGGGCGCACCGCCACGGACGTGTCTGCAATTACCACGGACGACCCTATCCCACGGTGCGTGTCGGTGCGGGCTGGTCCGCGTCCGCCTACATTTATCACCACGGATCTAGACGCACCGAGACGGACGCGTCTGCATTACCACGGACGCTCTGTTTCCCATGGTCCGTGGTGCGCGCTCGTGCGCGTCGGTCCGCAATATCACGGACCGTAGGAACCCACCTTAAGATGGAGCGCGCTTGCCTAAAAGAAACCGGTTCACTCTCTCAAGATTATAATTCACGGGAAACAGGGATTCAGGCAGGGAGTTCCACAGCTTGGCCGTTCGCACTATGAATGTAGAAGCAAAAGCTTAGTACGAGGTTTCGGCAAGTTTATTATTTGTTCTGAGCGTCTACAACGGTTCCGTTTCGGCTTCGTTCCAACTTAAAACTTCAAGAATTGACCCCTTGTCTTGCACAAAACTGCCAAATTTATTTATTAGTAGGCAGGTAGAAGATTTATAACATACAAAACACATCAATTAATAGGTATGTATAAGTGCGCCTTAAATATTACCCCCTTCGAAATATATTTCGGCTGATTAGTTTCATTTCCAAACCAATGGGTACCTGTTACGGAAATTACCTAACTACAGGTCAATGCAAGATAAGTAGCTTCAGCCTACCGTGCTTACCTCACGTATAAGGACAGAAGGCACATAATATGCTGTCGTAACTTAATTGGACTTGTACATCTCAACTATACCCTCAAAATTAGTCACGAGTTGGCACCATGTGGTTCTATCGGCCCCTAGTGCTCTGCCTACCCCGTAAGGGATAAAGGCGTGATTATATGTATGTATGTAACTTAATTATATGGCGCTAAGGATATTGTAAAGCAATTGTGTAATTTTAAAGCTAATAAGTAAATAAAATTTCGTTTACATGTAGCTATGCTCGAAAAGCAGCGACAGATTCACCTCTTGCCACGTGCTAAAGAGGTTGACAGATGAATGTGTTAATTTGCACACTGTTTAAATGTACCTATGTTATTTTAATACAATGATACGTTATATTTAATACAATTTCATCACGTCTACGAACAAATCAAGTCCTTTATAATCCGCCCGAGCGATTAGGACAAAGTAAAACCCGATCTAATTGCCGTAAAAACTCAATGAATCGCCGAATTACAGAATCCCAATATAAACCTTCAACATTACACATGGATGTCCTTCATTAAATGTCCATTTAACCCTTTCAAATTTAGCATCAGGCGTTTTCTGTGTGTAACAGACAATTTTTATAATGGACCTTATGAGAGATTTTTTGCACAACTTTAATTGTATTCATGCTAAATTTTCAATTTCAAATTTAAAACTCCGACTCTTTTTTATCTCTAGTATTGAAATTGGCCGCATATGAGTACCTATGTACCTATGTACCTATGTACCACAGATAATATCGGCAAGGCTATTACATAATTGGCAGTAGCCGAGCCGAAGCGATGTGAAAGCGAAAAAGCGCGGGGGAACGCGTCGCTCTGCTTCTGCAAGCAAGTAACGTAATCAGTAGGCCGGTAGATAGATACAAATACCTAGGAGGCGCTCCGTTCACGGAGCATTTGGTACCTACAGGGTGTAACAAAAGGGGTATGTTAAGGTAAATGTAAAATTTGAGACCTTTGCTCCTTCAGAAGAAAATGCTGAAGCCGCGTTTCCACGTGAAGTTCTTCCATTTACAGTAATAAAATTGGCAGAGTAGAGTCCGTTTCATTGAATAACTCCTATGCCTGATTTCGGAACTAACATTTTTTGTATGCTGGTGACATTGAAAATGTGGTCATACACAGTAACTAGCGCCATCGTCCACAGGAAACGGTGAAACGCACTCTATACGTTAGTATAAAGGTACATTTACATTTCTTAGTAAGTACTAAGAAACTGTAGGACCTACGTAGGTACCTAGTGATGTAAAATGTCGTCACCTCCAAAGCCTCTACTCCAAACTTAAGAATTAGCATACATACATACATACATACATAAAATCACTCCTCTTTTCCGGAGAGGTAGGCAGAGATTAGGGTCTTACTTGCATTTGCTACGGTTCTGACATACCTCTTTCGCTTTCTATACTTTCATATTATTCATGCATGCCCGCTGGTTTAGGGTAATCTAGAGTAGGCATACCTATGGATAATGTTATGAAATAAAAATAATATTATTGTTAAAAGCTATTTTAATATTATAGATTAGATAGTATAATTTGTTAAAAACTAACTTAATAAATAATATAGGTAACCTAAGAAATTAAATTCTAAGTACTCAATTAAAAACTTATAGGTTAAACTTACAATAAACAATTCAACTGAATAGGTAGATTGGTTAGCTACAGCCTACAATACCTACCTACAGTGGCCAATGACCAAATATAAAACTTTCTTACAACATCGTCTATTATTGTACGTACGTAGGTAGGTGTATTACCTACCATCAATAAATGTAATTAAAATTAAGGATGGAAAGCGAATTAACATATAGTTTTGTAGGTACGTAAAGTTTATACCTTTAATACCCACTTGCTAAAACCCTAAATATAAAACTTGTGAATCTTCATGTACACACTATTAAAACACAATACCTACTCTTATAAACTACAAGAGCGCTCAATAATAACCAACTAGGATGTATATGTACCTAAAGTCTTATATAAACACTAAAATATAAAAATTTATTTAAATAATCATAAGGTATTGTCTTCTAGGTACCTACATTTATACTTAAGAGTTAACAATAACACACACGTTTAAGCCTAACAATACCCTTACTTGACAATCGGGTAAATAGGAGGAAATATTAGGTAGCTGTAAGTACCTAGGTGTTAGGTATAATGAAACCTTAGACATAACTATAGTTGAATTACATTTTCCTAGTACAATTATTAATAACCTATAAAAACCTATGTCTAAAACTTAATAATAAATCAATCCTCATGCAACTCATGTACAAAGTATCTAACCTATAAAGATAATAATATAATCATAGTATGTACCTCATTACTAATTAACTTTAATTCACAGAAAGTAAGAAGTATTATATAGGTAAGTAAACTCATCGCAAAATAAAAGGTACCGCCCACTCGGCTAAGTGCTGTGCATACGATTTTTTTCATATTGTCCACAGATTATTAATAATCGGTTAAGGAAAAAATAAAACGATCAAGCTAATAGGATAAACAGTAGCCTAAATGTTATTTCAGACTATAATATAACCTTTCTCTGATCTAGATTTCAGCCTGATCCGTCAAGCTATTAATGCGTGAAAGAGTAACAAAAATTCATCCATCCAAACTTTTTATTACGATGATCGATGTAAACTTTGGCCTAAAATGATATTTTTAAATCAGAACTTTAATCCAATGCACTTTACAATACATAATATTCATGCAAACAAAATACTCATGCAAACTTGAAATGATTTATCGTGAGTATCGAGTATTAAGTCGTATGGTTACATCACTAGTTACGTCGCGAAGACAAATGTTAAAACGAGCCTTTCATTTTGCGATGAGTTTAGGTATGTACTAAACATTAATTAATATTAGTATAGTGACCTACATAACAAATAATAATCAAAATCACTTCATTCAATAAATACCTAGTTAATAAATCAAAGTAAGTATAGAATTATGTAGTGTAGGTACCAAAAATTATCCTCAAACTTAAATTAAAAGAAAACCTGTTAAAACTACTTACTTAATCATTAAAAAGCAGCAATCAATTTTGGCCACGTGTGTGAATCCTTTGTAACTTCTGAAGAACATCGAATTCTTTATCTTATAATATAAATATATTTTCTTCACTGATCTCAATTTAGTCCGTAAGGTCAGTCGAACCCAACAACAGCCATTTGACTTTAAAAAATGAGTTTATTTATGTATATCTGCTGTTTGTATAAATGTTCGACCAATGCGATGATTCATTTTCTATAAAGTGAGGCGACGATCAAATATGACAACCAATTTACAAATAAAATGCACAAAAATGATGAGACGGCATGTGAAGTATAGGTTTGAGTAAGTACTCGCAAGCAAAACTAATGAGATTTGACAGTTTGACGATAGCGTTACATACTTTAGAGAGGTTCGTGCTAGTCCCACAGACTTATAGAATCGTAGGCGCATTATATCCGTACCATTTTGACCGCATGTCTTGCGTAACGTACATATCTCGAAATGCGCAGACGCACAGCCAATTGAGCTACGTTAAATTAAATCTCAAGGCGGATACTGACTGACGGTTCACGGTGTAATGAACATTCGCAACGAACACGTTACAATACGGCCGTGTACCAAAATACCAAAAACCATACTCACATTTCATTTCATACTAGTGGACGCCCGCGACTCCGTCCGCGTGGACTACAGAAAAAACAAAATGTCGAAATTATCCGGGATAAAAACATTTTCCCGGGATAAAAAGTAGCCTATATGTTAATTGGGACCTATCACAATATATTCCTGAAAACCGCATCGAAATCGGTTCAGTCGTTCCGACATTAGCGTGCACAAACGCACAGACAAACCGACAAACAGTCAAAAATTCAAAAAATCATTGTTTTGGGTACTATTGCGTTGATAAAGGTATTTGTATAATATTTTTTCTTACGAGTATATATATCTTCCATGTACAGACAGCGATCCGTTACATTTTTATTATATGTATAGATTATATACTCACAACTCAAGACGTCTGGAACCTGTAATTACAAAAATAACATTACAGTTAGTTGAATATAGAACATTCTTAATAACCTTGCAGGCTTCAATTAATCTATGAAGATCAACTTTTTTATAGAGTAACTTGTTACATTAAGTACAGACAAGTTGCGAAATAACCGTTCATCTTGGTACGGACATTTAACGGCCGATTGGTGTAGTAGGTAGTGACCCTGCCTGCGACGCCATAGGTCCTGGGTTCGAATCCCGGTAGGTACAAACATTGATATGAATATCGATGTTTATTTCCGAGTCATGGATGTTTCTATACTTATCTATGTATTTACTCGTATATACCGTTGCTTAGTACCCACGACACAAGACCTTAGGGATCTTACTGTGGGACTACGTTAATAGTATAAAATTATTAATAAAGAAATGGAAAAAATTCCTAACCCGGGTGGGAATCGAACCCACGACCTTTGCATTCCGTGCCAGCGCTCTTACCACTGAGCCACCGGGTCAATTACTCGGATGATGAATTTTACCATCTCTTTTTGAAACTACATTATTGGAAACGTTATTTTTTCATCCCGATAGCTATACATAAGCCAAATCTCGGCAAACAAAGCTGAATCCCTCAGCATAATGTTTTAAGATCAACCATATCCTCACGGATTATATTATGGAGAAGTGTTTTTATCTTAGTCAAGATATTATATATTATAAAATTATTAATAAACAAATGGAAAAAATTCCTCACCCGGGTGGGAATCGAACCCACGACCTCTGCATTCCGTGCCACGTTAATAGTGTTGTGAAATGTGCGAATATTTTATTATTATTATTATGTTAAGCGACGAGATACAAGATAAAAGGCATATTTTAGAGAGAATTGAGCATGAATATCGAAGGATGAACATAGTGGGGTGTATGGGGTCCCATATAACTTCTAACGGGACCCAAGCCATCCTCACCTGCTCGCGGTGCACCCTGCAGAACAACGAACGAGGCTCTGGCCACCCGCCAACACGCATTGGACCAGCGTGGCGGGTTACGGTCCAAACCCCCCCCCCCCATGAGTAGTAATCTAGGAAGGCCCCAAGTGCCCGGCGGCTCCGGAGGCGACACTGGCGTGTCCGACAGGCGCCGGTCGAGTGCCGGAGCCAGGGGTGCTAAGAATCCCCGGGCGGGTTCCCACTGTACGACGACTAATGCTTCGAAAATGGACCAAAGGCGTGGGTT
Source organism: Carposina sasakii (assembly GCA_014607495.2). NCBI lineage: Eukaryota > Metazoa > Arthropoda > Insecta > Lepidoptera > Carposinidae > Carposina > Carposina sasakii. The sequence goes on along the minus strand of CP053163.1, from coordinate 4,348,514 downwards.
ATCGCTGGTGACGTACAATGCGCGCACGCTGAGGGAGGACACAAAGCTCGATGAGCTGGAAGAGGAAATGAGTAAGTTGCGATGGGGATATTGTAGGGTTATCTGAGGTCCGAAGACAGGGAGAGGATACGATAACCCTGAAATCTGGCAACTTACTCTACCACCGGGAAGGTGATCATAAGTCCCAGGGTGGTGTTGGGTTTATCGTCCACAAGTCCCTCGTAAACAGCATCGAATCCATCACGAGTGTATCGAGCAGGGTAGCATACCTGATACTCAGAGTATCAAAAAGGTACTCGTTGAAGGTCATCCAGGTATACGCGCCGACCTCGACGCATCCGGATGACGAGGTGGAGGTTATGTATGAGGACATAAGTACAGCCATACATACCTCTAAAACCCATTTCTGTGTTGTTATGGGGGACTTCAATGCGAAACTGGGCAAGCGGGGTGAGAATGAGTTGAAAGTGGGACAATTTGGATCCGGCGACAGGAACCCCAGGGGCCAGAGGCTGGCCGATTTTCTAGAGATGGAGGGACTCTTTATGATGAACTCCTTCTTCAAGAAGCCGCCTCATAGGAAATGGACCTGGCTCCATCCCAACAAGCACACCAGGAACGAGATAGACTTCATATTGACCACCGATAGACGGATATTCAATGATGTCTCAGTGATCAACAGGGTGAAAACCGGTAGCGATCACCGAATGGTTCGAGGCACATTGAATATTAATGTCAAACGGGAGAGATCACGACTAGTGAAATCTACACTCCGACCCTCATCCGTGCACATTCAAAACCCTGAGAGCTTTCAACTCGAGCTGACAAACCGCTTTGCTTGCCTAGAGGATTGCATGTCAGTGGACGATATAAATAACAGGCTGGTAGAAACTGTCCACACGGTGGGGTCTAAATTCTTTAGACCTAACCGTAGAAATAGACCCCTGAAACTAACTGGTCATACCCTCAACCTCATGGCGGAAAGGCGCGCAATGTCTCTGCAGTCCTCTGATGACGCTGAAGCATATCGGCAGCTCAATAGACGTATCTCCAAGTCTCTGCGACACGACATCCGCAGCTTTAATACTCGCTGCATTAAGGAGACAATAGAGCGAAACCAAGGCTCCAAAGTGTTCGCGAGAGAATTATCTATTGGGCAGAGCCAGTTGACGAAGCTGAAGACAGAGGACGGCAGTGTAGCGTCTACCATACCAGAGGTGCTAAGGGAGATTGAGAGGTTCTATGGACAGCTATATACCTCGGTCGCTAAACCTGTTAGATTAGGCAAAGACCCAAGAGCCAAGCTCACCCGACACTATACTGAAGACATCCCGGATATCAGCCTGTACGAGATTAGGACTGCCCTTAAACAACTCAAAAACAACAAAGCGCCGGGCGACGATGGAATTACAACAGAGCTTCTAAGAGCGGGTGGAACTCCGGTACTGAAGGTCCTCCAAAGGCTCTTCAATTTCGTCCTGCTCGAAGGGGTAACGCCGTGGTGGTGCTATTCTTTAAAAAAGGCGATAAAGCCTTGCTGAAGAACTATAGACCCATCTCGCTTCTGAGCCATGTCTACAAGTTGTTTTCAAGGGTAATCACGAATCGTCTTGCTCGCAGGTTTGATGACTTCCAGCCTCCCGAACAAGCCGGTTTCCGAAAAGGGTTTAGTACCATAGATCATATCCACACGCTACGGCAGATTATACAAAAAACGGAAGAGTATAATCGGCCACTATGCCTAGCGTTCGTGGACTATGAGAAGGCCTTTGATTCGATCGAGACATGGGCAGTGTTGCGGTCTCTCCAGCGGTGCCATATTGACCATCGACATATCGAAGTGCTGAAGTGTTTATACAGCAATGCCACCATGTCGGTACGAATACAGGAGCGGAGCACTGAGCCGATTTCTTTGCAGAGGGGAGTGAGACAAGGAGATGTTATTTCTCCGAAGCTCTTCACCAATGCAGTGGAAGACGCCTTTAAGCTTCTCGAATGGAAAGGACTCGGCATCAATATCAATGGCGAATACATCACTCACCTTCGGTTCGCAGACGACATCGTGGTCATGGCAGAATCGCTGAAAGATCTAAGCACAATGCTCGATGGCCTCAATCGAGTCTCCCAACAGGTGGGCCTGAAGATGAACATGGACAAGACGAAGATCATGTCCAACGTCCATGTGCCGCCCACTCCTGTACTGGTTGGGAGCTCGATGCTTGAAGTTGTTGACGAGTATGTTTACCTGGGACAGACGGTCAAACTAGGTAAGTCCAACTTTGAGAAGGAGGTAACTCGGCGAATCCAACTCGGCTGGGCAGCGTTCGGGAAACTACGAAGCTTATTTGTGTCCAAGATACCCCAGTCCTTAAAGACGAAGGTATTCAACCAGTGCGTGCTGCCGGTGATGACCTACGGTGCCGAGACGTGGTCTCTAACTATGTGCCTCATAAAAAAGCTCAGGATCCCACAGCGATCGATGGAGAGAGCTATGCTTGGGATCTCTCTGCGTGATCGAATCAGAAATGAGGAGATCCGCAGACGTACAAAGATCACCGACATAGCTGAATGGTCCAGCAAGCTGAAGTGGCAATGGGCAGGGCACATAGCTCGAAGAACTGATGGCCGATGGAGTCGGAAAGTTCTAGAGTGGATACCACGTACCGGCAAGCGCAGCGTGGGAAGGCCACCCGCGAGGTGGACGGATGACCTGGCCAAGGTTGCGGGCGTCGGTTGGATGCAGGCTGCTTCCGACCGGTCGGAGTGGAGGTTGTTGGGGGAGGCCTATGTCCAACAGTGGACTTCTCAGGGCTGTAAATGATGATGATGAATATAGAGAAAGAGGTAGACCTAAGTGTTGAATGGGCTGTGTGAGACAGCATATGCTTGTACTGGAGTAACGAGATGTCGCAGTGTTCTGAAGACCCCGAAAAATGGACATCTCTAGCTGTTCCCGTATATCGACGTAGTTCGACGAGAGAACCAATTCGCTAGAACAAACCACCTATCAATTTTATTGATAGTTTCTGAGCAAAAAATTATTAAAGTAGCCAGTTTTTGGTAGGTCGAAAAATGAAAAATTATTGTACTTTTATTAATGGAGTTTGACACAAAATTTATTTATACCGTAATATTTCATCGAATTGCGCATATTTCAGTATAAATGCAGGTGATTTAAAGAAATTTTTTTTAAATCAAATTTTAGGTAATATTTTTTTTAAACAAAAGTGCACTAAAATCATAAAAAGTGAAATAATCATACTTACTTGGATAGCCATTTGGGCGTACTGAGTATGTCTTACCTAACCGCCTTACCACCACATATTACTACACGAACGCCACTTTAATTACATAACCATCTGCGAGCATGTTATCATATTTCTCTGAAATTGCGAATCAAGGAACATTTTGTTAAAAAAATACATTTACAAGCGGCCACCCACGACTTCGTCCGTGTAAAGTAGAATTTCGCATCAGCATCATAATACATCCTTGTTTACCGCAGCGGGTCTACTATAGTTTCTCTATAATCACTTTATCTATTTAAATAAAAGACAATAAATGCATATTGGCCGCGTGGTGTCGGCAGAGTAGAATTCGTCTGCCCGTGGGTATCGTACGAGCCAATAAGGGTTTCCGAGAGGTGGGCAGCAGCGCCTCCCGTGTTGACAACATAGTCTAAAATACAAACTGCGGTCACCAACCCGCCTGCCCAGCGTGGTGACTATGGGCAAATACCCCTATGGCAGTCTTGTGGCGTGCCCCGGGGGAGGCCTACGTCCAGCAGTGGATTGCAATAGGCTGATGATGAAATGCATAAAAGCCGCTGCAGCTTTAGCATAGAGACAAACAGTGGGAAGCAGTGACGTGATTATGTGGGAAGCGACTGAAACTGAATAAAATAAAAACAGTGTTTAAGTTACAAACATATTAGCCTACGCACCTGCAAGAGAACTTTTTATACCTGAAACGAAGTGTAAATAAAGTTTCTCAAAAAGGATACGGAAACATTGCTGCGCTTGTATCGGATTAGCAAACCGCACGACCGCACAGCCCTGCGTCGTGAACTGAAGTGACAACACTTGTCCCACTTGAGACAATTGCTCGCAGAGAAATGTGAACGTTGTGTTTGGAGGTAGCTGGAAATATCATTATAATCATAAGTATTAGACAAATAGGATGCATTTTATTTAGATATTGACTAATGATTTGTGTGACGAAATAGGCACTGATTTAACTGGGCAGTTCTAAATAGCAGTTTTGGTAAGTAGAAAATATTAAAATGTATGTTTGATAATAAGTTCGGCAGTTAAAACTGAGCAGTAAACAAAAATGAGTCGTAAAAAAATATAAAACGGGTCGTAAAATAAATACTTGGGCAGTAGAATAGTTAAATGGTCAGTTCCGGGTAGTCAGTTAACAAGTCGGAACAAGTCGTTAAGAAAATTATTTTAAGCAGTTCCTTATACAATGAGGTGTTAAAATGTATTCTTCAGTAAAATTTAGTAATGATAATGTGGGCTTTATAACGATGAGCACAACACGATACAGATTAATTCTATTCCTTAGACTAGGTGAAGTACATATTTAGTTGAATAAATCCAGAAGCGTGAAAAATGTATAAATAAAAATTTAGAAATTTGTATCAGCGAAAAAATTACGAAATAATCAACCAATTGTATTTTTATTACTGCCTGTGTTTTAATGCTGTATTATTTTAATAACCTGCTATAAAATAAATAACTGCCCATATATTTTTACAACTGTATTTTTATAACTACTGAAATATTTATATAACAGCTCAAATAATTATTTCCCGACGAAATATACAGATGGGAAAGAACCACCAATAATAAAAATTGTAAAAAAATATTGCCTAGAGGACGCCTACAAGTTCGTCGCATAAAATTTTGATTTCCGTTTCCGTCATTTTTTAAACTCTTACTTATCGGACGCCTTGGTACGGTTTCAGAATTAGGTTATATTAAAATTGAGCGTATAAATCTATTGATAGTTATGTTACATTTAATACTGTTAGGTATCCGACCAAGGCATTCTTCAACCAACTACGCCATCTATTTTCTTTCTGTGACAACTGTCCCCCTCCCCCCCCCGCTAGGCCCGCTCAAGTTCAGTTCGAATGACGGCAACGCGGACGCAACAGTAAAAACCGCAAATAATTTAAATTTTCATGGATTTCTAAGAAACCACCAGTGATTTCATGTTGTGCTATCAAATTAACGTGAAGATATAAGAACAGTGCCCCGGTGACAGAGGACTACAATAAACTCCATTGGATTACAAAGAAAATCTTCCGTAATTTCCCAATCTTCCTTTGGTCGGCATTTGTTTTTTATTGTTTGAGGAAATCTAATTTAATATTCAACGAACCTTTATGCGACAAAAACTACGACCAATACTTACCATTACAATAATACCAATACCATTGTGTACTTTTGAGAACGAAACAAATCTTTATTTTTTATCTTAACAATACTTACATTACTAAGCTCGACACAAGAAGATGGATTTCCAGGACCAAATCCTGGGCCTTGGCCTAAACCATACATTGGGCCAACAACTGGCCCTGCATTTGCCCAACCTGAGCCAGGCATTGGACCACCTCCCATAGGTGCACCTCCCATAGGTCCACCATAACCTGCATTCCACATATTACCTTGTCCATTTCCATTTGGGAATGGAATTGGTCCTGAAGGGCCTGGCATTGGACCAACTGGACCCATCATTGGACCTGGACCGGGCATTCGGCCCCTTGGGCCAGGTATTGGGCCCCTTGGGCCAGGTATAGGGCCCCTTGGGCCTGGTATTGGGCCCCTTGGGCCAGGCATTGGCCCACCCATCCCCATAGGCCCTGGACCAACATTAACTGTGACACGCATTCTTGGATCAACTGGTCTATTTACTAATGTAGCAATAGTTTTTCCAGTATTTTCCTTGTAACTTGAATTAACACTGTCTGATACAGTTTTATTCTGGTTTGCTATCTGCGACCAATACGGACTTTTTAACTGATTTTCATCATTAACATTTCTAGATGAGGAACCATTTTCGCTTGCAGGAGAATCCTTTGCTGAGTCTACAATAGATGGGCTTTCCTTCTTAATATTGATTTGTGCATTATTAAATTCTTTGTCATCGGGATGAATGAATATATTTTTATTGATCATATTTTCCTGCCCCCTGGAAAATTTTGTAAAATGCCTGACAATGTCATTAAGGGGTCTGCCGTTTGCGCCAAGTCCTGGACCGAGATTCGTAAATCCGTTTGGAACTATGTTGTAAATGTCTGGTGACACTATCGGCATTTTCACAGACAGCTCTTTACCATGTAGTTTTTGTTTGTCAAACATTGACACAGCCTAAAAAAAATTTAGATTTATAGAAGTTTGAAACTCAAGATGGCGGAATGTATTTGGACAAAATTTGACACATAAGACACATTGCAAAATATGTCGTTTTTGTCTAGACTTATTTATTTATCACACAAACAATATGAAACCCTGAAATCGAGAGAAATAAAAGGGTTACATGTATAAAACTGAACAAGAACAATTAGGTAGGTAACAGAAAGAAATGTACAATTCACAAATAGAAAAAGGAAATAGAAAAAAATTGTAACACATAATAATTATGACAATCATACATATATTATAGGACATAGAAAATTACATACATACATAAAAATCACGCCTCTTTCCCAGGGGGGTAGGCAGAGATCATGGATCTCCATTTGCTACGACCCTGACACATCTCTTTACTTCATCTACTTTCATGATATTCTTCACGCACGTTCGTCAGTTTAAATAAAAAATAAGATATATAGAAAATTTGCACATGAAAAAAATATACAATCAACAAATAAGACATACAACAAAAAATACACTACCTAGTGCTTTTAAGTCAGTGACGTGTTTATAGGTAGACGCGGGGTTTCATTATGAAATCTTTATAAAGTGGCACCAGTAAATCTATGTAAACGTAATAACTGCATTAGATTAGATTTTTAAACTTGAATCTTATGTAGTTACCATAAGACTCGACTTTGCTTGTATCAATTTATGACAATAGATGCCCAGCCATACAATTGAGCAGCTATTTGTCGTGTCATTTTTTGAGCGCTGTCACTGAATCTAATTATAATTCATCTAAGTTTTAAGTAGTATAAAAGGATTTTAAACTTCATACCTGGACTGCTTCCAACGGGTGATTGAACATGACATTTGCGGTATAGTTATCCATCTTGACGCTGCAGAATCTAATGTTTCCAGCCAGCTCCATCATCTCTCTCAGCATTATCCGATCACATCTAAACTACAAATAAATGAAAGAAAATCATATCATAGTTATGAAATAGCTTAGGTAAAATGATTACTAGAAATTTGGTACAACATATAGAAACTCAAATGTATGGCTGTGTGTTGAGCCTTGTGGTAATTACATAAGATTTATGTTTAAAAATCTTATTATATTTACCAGGGGCGGATCGTGATACTTTTAGATGGGGGTTCACATTTTTTTACTATGAGCGCATGCAAAGTTACAGTTTGGAAACGCCGCGCGTGTTCACTCCCTTACTGAATTAAATAGTGATGAGCTCCTCACTCGTGAGTCACCTCATTCGAGGACCTCACCGCGGCAAAATTCGAGGGAGGCCTCGTTTTCATTTTACAACACCTTACAAGTCATCCTCGTCTTACATACTTACGATACTTATGATGGTGGAAATAGCGCTCCTATTTGCGTGCACCCGCAATCTCCTCACTCATTCTAGACTCACCTCATTCACTCACTGAACGAACGAACAGAACGAAACATACTCCCTCGCGAGTCGACTCGTCGCCGTCTTCGAGGCTCTCTCACTCACTCAATAATATCTGTCACGATTGTAAGTCTTATCGTGACATAGATTATATTTTAGTTAAACGAGGTGAACACCTCAAATGTGAGGTGTTGAGGCGAGGAGAACTCGAGGTTTATTACCATTCACTCAATCAATATCCAGTTTTATTACCCTTACATAGAGTTGCTTTTGGTTAAATGAGGTGAACACCTCAAAATGAGGTATACCTCGCAAGTACCTCGCGAGGCGAATTGAGGTCCTCCCTCATCCTCGTTTTGATATGACGATTAACCCATTGCTAGAATGAAATGATGACCTCACTCTTATTAAAATTCAACCGTGTAACCGAGGTTTTCGATAGTTTTCAAAATATTTATTTAGTTTGAAACAGTTAATATTATTAAATGGCATACTTACATTATTGACAGTAACCCAATTGCTGAGAGGTGGCTTTATTTGTAATGACTCCAGAAACTCTAACTTGAGCCCATACAAACCTGAGGGGTCTGTAGCCCAGACATCCTTTTTGGGTTCCCACTGAGCAACTTCTTTTCGTTCTCTGGAAACAGCAAAAAGGAGTTTTAAGAACATTATGAAACAGTATTATTCGGTATACATATTTTACAACACATCAACCTAGCCTACATTAAGATTACCAAGACCTTGTGTCGAGAGTACTAAGCAATGGTGTACTACATATATAATTATAAAAACAGCCATGACACACAAATAAACATCATTATTCATCATATCAAAGTTTGCTTTAACCGGGATTAGAACCAAGCAGGACTATTAAGCTGCAGGCAAGGTCAGTATGCCAATAGTTTGTCAATGTTATAATCACTAAGCCACTTGTAGTGTTTAGATGAAAAAAATCAATCATTCATACAGCTTATAATTTTTCTATATTCCAGTACATTAATATTATAACAGGGCAGATGAAGAGTATTTGATGGGTGAGAGAGATAAAACAATACAAAAATTTATGAGCGGAGGAAAAAGGCTGAAACAAACCAACCTTTTGACTACAGGTGGTAATCCTGTATCAGAGTCATCTGTGTCACTGCTACCATGAATACTGGCCACTGAAAGAATATTTGCATAGTTACATAATGTGACACAAGTTAATATATAAATACAAATATACCTTATTATTCATCGAGTGGAGCGCTAGCGATCGCGCTCTAACGAAACGAAATTTGGTACGATTCCTAGTACTGTATTCAATGAGTGCGAAACAGTAGCGAAATAGTAGAATTAAAAGTTAGACCAACTTGTATGAGAACGCTGACCTATACAAAAACATTTAGCCTGCCAAAATATAACAATGTATATGGTACACGCACATAGGAGTATATGCTACCGGATATAATTAACGAAATGCCTGCTGAACTAATAAGAGACTTTGTACAGTCGCCTAGAAATAACTTACATTTAATTAAAAAGTATTATGTAAACGGAACAATCTCGCCACTCCAGACAGACCAATAAGGACTACGTGAGTGGCAAATTGTATTAAAAAAAAGTTATCATAGGGCCAGGTGGTGCAGTGCACCAGGGCCCCGGAGCTCAGGGGGCCCTCCAAGTTAGAGGGCCAGTGGCGTAGCTACCTAGGAGCTAGGCGGGGGAATGCCCCGGGGCTCTCAAACTCAGGGGGCCCTCGAATCCTTACTGAAATTCTCGGGTAGAGCTTGAATTTTCAAAAATTTATAGACTTTTTACGTGAGTTATATGGTAAATACGAGAAAAAATTTATATTATGCTAAAAATCTATTATGTGACTGAGCAGTCTTTTAGTTTTCAATAATAGGGTCATTTACAGTTTTTTTATTTGTATTTATATCGAAAGATCATAAAATAAAAGAACATTTGCAAAAGAAAAACTGCTAGCATGAAAACTTTCCGGGATATTATTATAACGATTTCAAAATCACAATTCTAGACTTGCCAAAAAATGCTCCATACAAACGGCTACCACGACGTGACGTCACTCTTTAAGCAACTTCTATGTGCGTAAATGAACTTTTGTTCTACAGCTATAAATTAAATACATATTGCGTTTATAAATATGGTTACAAAACAAAAGTTGCTGTAAATGATGCAGGTGGACATGTAATGTTATAATTTTCAATCAATTTCACATTTGAAAAATGGAGTTGCCCACTTAACTTTGAAGGCTTATTACTACCTCATTTGGGACACATAATCAAATTGTAATCTATACTAATATTATAAAGCTGAAGAGTTTGTTTGTTTGTTTGTTTGATTGAACGCGCTAATCTCCGGAACTACTGGGTCGAATTAAAAATTCTTTTTGTGTTGGATAGTCCATTTATCGAGGAAGGCTTTAGGCTATAATCATCACAGTGCGACCAATAGGGACAAAGAATAAGAGGAAAATGTGGAAAAAACGGGGAAAATTATTCAACTTTGGAGACTTCCGTTGCGTGCGCTGCGTAAACGGTTCAAGTTATACAAAAAATATGTATGAAAGAATAAAATGACGTAGAAATGATATGAAAGAAAAAAATTGAAGGTCTAGACTGCCTGATGCAGAACCCTTAGCAGCCCAGCTAAACTTTGAGAGATATGAAAAATACCGTCTTAGGAAAAGTTGCTCAGCATGATAAGCACTTTCTAATAAACGTAATAAAATTGAAGGTCTAGATAACCTGATGCAGAATCCTTAACAGCCCAGCTAAATTTTGAGAGATATGAAAATACCGTCTTAGGAAAAGTTATTCAACATTTTAAAAGAATTCAATTCCCTGTTAAGTTATCTTTTGCTGTAACAATTAATAAATCACAGGGGCAAACGTTTAAACACGTTGGAATTGACTTACGTCAAGACTGCTTTTCACACGGCCAATTATATGTCGCGTTGTCAAGATCGGGTTGCGGAGAAAATCAGTATGTTCTTCTGCCACAAGAAAATAAAACAAAAAATATAATTTACGCAGAAGTACTTTAAAATATTTTATTCTGTTTATTGACGCGGACGAAGTCGCGGGCAACAGCTAGTTTTACATATAGGTATGATTATGATCATTTATTCTGATAAGAATAAGATTATCACTTTCCCAAATGGTTTGCTGGAAGAAATCTCTCAGGGATAAGCACGCCTTTGTACATTTTCTTTCATAATTTCTGTCTGTATATAATTGTATGTGTACAATAAAGAATAAAAATAAAAATGTTATTAAGATTCAACCATAGGAAACTACCCCATTATGGAGCTCGTAAACTCCAAAAATTCTTGGTAATATCTACCCGATTGTAACCTATCTCATGTTTTAGCAATGGTCAGAAATTCTCGGTAGAGCTTGAATTTTCAAGAAGGTAATAGACAAATTACGTGTAAATACGAGAAAAAATTTCGCACTCGCTACGTTCGCGCATCTATTATATATCTAAGCAGTCTTTCAATTATGGGGCTCGTAAACTTCAAAAATTCTTGGTAATGTCTAGTCACGTGCAATAAAGAGAAGATTATTTATTTATTTATAATAGCCTTTAATCAGAAACATATTAAAATTATGTATTGTTTTTCTTCTTTTAATTTCTTAAAGTACAGTAACTGCTTCTGTGTGCCTTTGGGCAAAGGCCTCCCCCATCCTTTTCCATTCGTCTCTATTGTGCACTAGTCTGGTCCATATTTTGGTCTTTCCCGCCATCTCTTCTATTTCATCAGCCCACCTTTTATGTTGCCTACCTCTATTTCTTTTATGGCCTCTAGGATGCCATAATGTAACAATTTTGCTCCATTTATCTACTCCCCTTATGTCCTGCCCACTTCCATTTTAGTTGTTTTGTTTTGTATGTAACATCAGCTATCCCTGTTTTGTCTCTTAAGTTCTTATTACTTATTTTGTTGATTCTTCTTTTCTGTATGATACTTCTTTCCATGGCTCTCTGGGTTATACTCAATTTTTTACACTGTGCTTTGGTGAGCGCCCATGTTTGGCAGCCATGCGTAAAGATTGGTAGAATGCATGTGATAAAGAGTTTTCTCTTGATATGCATGCTTGTTTGGCTATTTTTCATAACTTCCCTTAGGGACCAATATCTCTTCCATGCATTTCCAATTCTCCTGTTTATTTCCTTTGTTGTTGAGTCATGGTTGGATATTAATTGACCTAAGTATATATATTCGGATACATAGTCAATGGTGTTGTCATCTACTTCTATCACTTTGGATTCCATACTAAGGTCATGGCTTTTGTTTTCTGGAGGTTCATTAAGAGCCCTACCTCTTTACTAGCTGTATTCAGTTCTACTAGCATTTGCTGTAGTTCTTCTGCCGTGTTTGCAAAGACTACTATATCGTCGGCGAATCTCAGATGTGTTAGTTTTACACCATCTATATCTAAATATATAAAGAGAAGATAGTCAACAAAAATTCCTCAAAATCTAATTAGTTGAGATAGCAGTGGGGCCCCATTTTTTATTTGCCCCAGGGCCCCTAGTTACCTAGCTACGCCACTGGTGCGAAAGAGACATACCGACATAGGCCGGCGGGTGGAACAGAAGATTTCGTATGAAAAATTAGCCTAGTCTGGAGCGCCGCTCACATTAATTCGTAGTGTGCGTATGCGGCCACTAGATGTCGCTTAGTTCGAATTAAAACGCGAAATGGTTGTCTTTAATGTGTTTCATTAGGTCATCTGAATTTTAAGATTGAGGATCATTTCATTCGTTAAAGGATCAAAGAAAATACTTCCTTACTCTCTTAAGGGCGTGAACACGCACGGCGATTCCAAACTGTAATTTTGCATGCACTCATATTTAAAAAATGTGAACCCCCATCTAAAAATATCAGGAGCCGCCCCTGCTCATGACCACCTTACACTGATCGTATATCTATTGTCTGTTTCTTGAGCGGGAAAATCACCAATAGTTTGTTGTTTTCTCGCCGGCAGTGGGACATCTACCATGCTTTATTAACTTTTCGAATTTTGAATAATTTAAATGAATTATTCAAATTTGAAATTGGAGTGGATATTAAAAAAAAAGGGACATTCAAATTGCAAACCCTAGTACCTACATTAAAGTGCCATACAGTTGAAGGTGGTAAGTTGCAGTAAATCTTTGTAGTTATGCAGTTTGTGCAGGCCATACATATAGATACCAGAGCAGAAGTTGAAGGGAGACTGTGCATGGTATTGCTTATATCACAGAAGCAAAATACTGTCACCACTGCACGTACTAAGAACTTCATAGCAGGTAAAACAATACAATTACCTATACATGTGGTCCCATTAACTTTAATTGTATAATCACTTTTGACATTCTTTGATTTCAAAGACTCCAATGCATTTAAACCTCTTTGCATATTTGTAAAACCCAACTTCACAACTCCTGTAAAGTTTTCCTCATCCCTCATAATTTCTATTGAGTCTGTTTCTCCACACTGCAATTTAGAAAAAAGAGCAATTAGTGCTAAAAGCAACAAAGGGGATTTGACAAAATCCTGAAATAGGTGGGATAAAATTTGCTAGTTACATTATAATTGCCTTATTGCCTATACTCTCTTGGACCTACAGGTGTAGAACAGTTATAATTTGTGATAATTTAAAATATTGCAATACACCTTACCCCATCTGATATAAAATCATGTATCTGTTTGGTAGTCCAATCCTCTGGTAAACTTTCTAAATATATGCAATAGGCAATTGCCATTTTGTTACCGTCCATACCAATCATATCTCGTTTCCTTTTTATTGATTGTTTGGATAATTCATGTTCAGCTGATGCCGTTGCCTCTGTTTTCTGTTTGCCTGTATCAGCCATCGCACCATCGACTTTTAGTTTTACGGTTTTACATATTGCATTAATATCGTACGTAAATACTGATTTTTGCTTTGCCTTGTCAGATAAAGATTGGAAGGTTGGTTTGCAGAATATACGACCTATTTTTACTATATGTAATAGATTATATGGAAAATGGTACTTAATTCAATTCAATTTTTCAATTTTTGTTAATGGCCACAATTGTGTCGGGCACAATGATTACGCCAATGTCACGTAGAGATGAGAAATCACGCAGGAGATGGTTTAAAAAAAAATTTTTGACAGTAAGGCCCTCCGCACATGGAGCTACTCAAAAGGAACTAATCACAAACTTAATTACTAACGAGTTTTTTGAGCGTCACCGCCCATACATTGCCATACAGGTTCGCACACGACGCGACTAGTCACTAACCAGTTAGTAACGCGTTGGCAACTGATCGCGCGCGACGCGTCGTGCCGGTCGCGAGCTACTAGTTACCCGAGTTTACTGTGTTTTGATGTGAAAAATGAATGATCAAGCCTTAAAGAGTGACTGAAACCTTGCAATGTGAGTAGCGTCGTGTGCGAAATACAGTTTATAACTAGTTTGTAATTCTAATTACTGATTAATTCCGTCATATTTGAGTAGCTCCATGTGCGGAGGGACTAAGAGAAGGAAAAAAAAAATGTAATCGAAACCTTATTTTTGTACCATATTGTACCTAAAACAAAAAAGAAACACCACACTTATTTTACATACAGACGTGCACAAACAAGACATTTAATAGTATGAACATACTTATATAACATAACATACTATAAAATAAATAAATCGATACATAGGGGATGGAATACAATAAACCTAAATACATTTTATAATTTAATATTATTAATTTTAAGGAAATGAACCAAGACTTTGATAAAAGGAGTGTGAGCTAAGGATAATATACATTTAGAGTTAGTAGGAAGGGGAATGTTAGGAGGAAGGAACTGATAGAGGGAAGGGGATATATTGGGACAGTTAAAGAGAATGTGGTCTAGAGTACCCTCCGCTAAGCCACATTCACAAAGGGAGTTGTCTCTAACTCTTATTTTGGTCAGGTGAACGGGAGTACAGGAGTGGCCCAGTCGAAGACGACAAATTGTAGAGGAGACTCTCTTGTTCGCCTTTTTATATTTAAAAAACCAGGGTTTACATGGGATAACGTCCTGGATGTCACCGTAGTGTCTGCCCTTGAGAAGTCTACTACTATCCCATGAGCTCTGCCATGCTGATGTCAAACGGTGTTTAGATTGTTCCAAAAGGTCGTGACTAAATATAAGGCTATGGTCAGGTACTCCTATCCGAGTAGCAGACTTAGCTAGAGAATCGACAAATTCATTTCCCGCAATACCTCTGTGACTAGGTATCCAGGCCAAAACAATGTGAATATTTTGTACGTGGGAACTATACAGAGCGTCTCTGATGTTAAAGATGATGGGATAATTAGCATTAGACTTAAAGGGATTGGATAGGATGGATTGTAGGGTGCTTAGGGAATCAGAGAGGATAATAGATTGTTTCTTATGGGACAGGGAGAATTTAATGGCTTCCAATATAGCAATAGCCTCGCCGGTAAAAACGGAAGAATGGGATGGGCATTTAAAGCAGAGGGCAATTTTAAATCTTGGAATCCAGACCGCAGATCCGACATTTCCCCTTTCGGAGAGCCTGGAGGCATCTGTATAAATTGGTAAATATTCCTGCCAATTATCTGTCATTATCTCTTTAAAGACGCTATTGGCCTCTGGAGTTAACTTTGAAATGCCCAGGTTTAGGACGATGGAGGATTCATAAATGAGGGATTGGAATTTTTGGGCAAAGAGGGGGTGTACGTCAGAATGATAGATAAGATGAGGAAGTTGGGAACAATAATCGGAACTGTTAAGGAAGAGAGGCGATTTATTTACAGTCAGACCGAGTCCCGAAAGACTCTGGAGCTTAGGAAGGAGAGGATGGGAAGAATTTTGAAAAATTTTGAATATGAATCTATCCGAAAGATACTGTCTACGCAAACCTAAAGGAGGTTCTACGCATTCAACCTGCATGGCATTAATTGGTGATGATTTCATGGCACCCAGTATTATTCGCATACATTTGGATTGGATTTTATCTAATTTTAACAGAGGAGCTTTATTGCATGGAATCAATAGAAAAGTGCCATAGTCCATGTGACTGCGTACGATTGCGTTGTACAGTATCTTTTGTGTGAATGGGTGGGATCCCCACCAAACGCCTGATAAGGCCCTGAGCACGTTTACTCCCTTTTCGCATTTATCCGCAATGTACCTAAGGTGATGTTCACCCGAGAGTCTATTATCCAATACCACACCCAAGAACTTGACCGTTCCGTGAACCGGAATAGAACAACCCTGGATGGAGATGTTGACAGAAGGGATTGTCCGTTTTTTTGTAAAAATTACTACTGAACTTTTAGAAGGAGATAGCGAAAGGCCATGGTCTATTAACCAAGCGTTTAGATAATGTAAAGCAGAGTTGAGTCGTGATGATGCCTCTTCAGTTGAGTCTAGAGATATATACAGAGCTAGATCGTCAGCATACTGTAATATATTGCAAAAGCTATTCACAGATCGATCAAGATCATGGGTATAGATATTATACAGAAGCGGGCTTAGAACAGAGCCCTGTGGAAGGCCTCTCCAAACTGTTCTAGTGGGAGAATCAGATACCCTGGAGCGGACAGTGAGGGACCTAGCCATTAGAATATTGCAAATAATATGGGTCAACCTCACAGGTAAACTCAGATGTAGCATTTTCTGCCTGAGCACTGGAAGAAGCACATTATCATAAGCAGATGAAATATCTAAAAATGTTGCTATTAAGGTTTCCCTCCGTGAATAGGCTAAGCGGATATCAGATATTAAGGTAGCAAGGCTGTCCAGAGTACCCATACCCTTACGAAAACCAAATTGAGATTTGGGTAGAATTTTCCTATTCTCCACAATCCATTCCAAGCGAGCCTTGATGAGATGTTCCATCACCTTAAGCAACACCGAGGACAAAGCTATAGGTCTATAGGATGAGGATGTCGAAGGTTCCTTTCCAGGTTTAAGGATGGGGATAATAATTTGGGATTTCCAGGAGTCAGGTAGAACACCAGAAAGGAAGAAGGAATTAACTAAATCTAAATAAAGGATATGTGCTTGATGGCTGCATTTTTGAAGAAAGGAGTAAGGAATGCCATCAACACCAGGGGTTGAGTCCACGAGGCCCTTAAGCGCTCGTTTAAGCTCGTCAATTGTAAAAGGCTGGTCCATTTCATCAGTAGATGAAATGGTGGAGAGAGGGAGAGGGATGGAGTCTGCAGGAGGAACAAATGGAGGAGCAAGCCTGTCGGTAAATTCGTCGAGCCACAGTGAAGGATCGCTAGACGATAAGTTGGATGCAGCCGAGACTGAACAGCGGAACCTTTTGATCTGCTTCCAAACGATGCTTGGTGGAGTCCTAGGAGACAGATCTTTACAGAAGCGTGTCCAACCTTCTCTTTTCTTTTTGGTCAAAAGTTTTCTTGTTTGAGCTGCAATCTTTTTATAGAAAAGAAAATTTTCCAGGGTCATGGACGCGTCGTAATTGGATTCTGCTTGGCGGCGTTGTTTTACCATCTCGGTGCATTCATGATCCCACCATGGAGGGGAGGAGTATTTGCGATGGGAGAAATTTTTAGCTGGGATGTGGGAGTCGGCTGAAGAAATAAGGGCTTCGGTGAAAAGGGAGTAATTATCCAGGGAATTTGAACTGGTCGTTGGGGGAATCGTGCTTATTTTGGAGTCAACAGCAAGTTGGAAAGAGCCCCAATCAGCTGCGTCCAATTTATATTTTAATTACTAATACTATTTTAATTACTAGATTCACATTACAGGAATCAAAATATAACTTATCTACCAGAAAACACATCACTTTACGGACACATGCAAGCCATTTACAAATAATTTTTGATTTTCACAAGAAAATTACACCTGCACCCTTCCAGCTTTTCCCGCCGAATCCCGATAAAAAGAAAACGGAAACGTCAGTTTACGTCATTTTTTTGTTTTGTTTAGTTTATCCCGAAGGAAAGGCAAGGGGAACTAAGCCCATACAGTCATTGTGATTAGTAAATGATTTCTGAATTTATGATGGATGATAATGATGATGATGAATGGAAACGTCGGGAAAATCCTCAAGAACAAGTGTAAAATTAGTCAAAATGAAAAATTATTGCAGAAACAACTTACATGCGCCCACGAAGAGATCGTAATCCGGCTAAATTTTTACTCGGCTTACCTGCGTATAAAACCATGCACACGCACTAGATTCACATCACATGTAATCAAAATATAACTTATCACTTTACGGACACACGCAAGCCATTTACAAATAATTTTTGATTTTCACAGCTTTTCCCGCCGAATCCTCATAAATATGTACAATAACCTCGTAGAAAGATAACCTAAAAAGTTTTATTTTTTGTTCCCTAAGGAAAGCAGAGGGAAACTACGTTCATACAGCCATTGTTGAGTTTTGGTAGTAGTAGTAGTAGGACGGCCGATTGGTGTAGTTGGTAGTGGCCCGACCTGCGACGCCATAGGTCCTGGGTTCGAATCCCGGTAAGTGCAAATATTGATGTGATGAACATCGATGTTTGTTTCCGAGTCATGGATGTTTATATACTTATCTATGTATTTATATACCGTTGCTTAGTACCCACGACACAATACCTTAGGGATCTTAGTGTGGGACTAGGTCAATGTGTTGTAAAGTGTGTAAAAAAAAAGTATTAAATATTCTCTCGACAATAATTTTAAACTCGAATGACGTCGTTCCTTTGCCTATCTTTTGGGATTAAAACTTTATTTATTTTTTGGCTGTCAGTCATTTTTTTACAAATAAAAAAATATTCACTGGCTGTTGAGGAAAGAAAATTATTTATTTAATATAAGTAATAAAAACATAGTACATACCTATAAAGGCATTTTTGTAATACTTCTGTATCTCATCTCCTCTCCTTATTTTAATAGTAAGTAAAATGAATAAGAAATGTGAAATTTTATACATGAAAGGAAACCCAATTATTGTAAGTATCTCGTTTTACCCATGTTATGAATGCGATATGCTAAAGTTTCTGTCCATATAGTTATCATTATTTTTAGTCTGAAACCGAAGGAGACGAAGATGATGAAGATGAAGAGGACATCTGGGATGATAGGAAGCTTAATGATGCTTATGATAAAGCAATACGAATTGCTAACGCTGAAGTTGCAAAACGCGTGGCCATGTCCACAAATACGGCACCTAGAGAAGGTAAATTTCAGTATAAACTTGAATATAAGAAAAACGAAGTTACCTACTGGTTAACTGCCTATCCACGTCTAGCTAGCCCCTATTGCTTTCACGTAATCAGTGGTTAGGTTAAGGTTAAGTCAGTCTACCTCCTAAACTACCATAATTTATTTTTATCATCAAGGAGTAACTGTACATAGATATTGTATAAATTATGTAGATAAGAAAGTAAGTTTATCATGCATAGTGATAGTATGGAGAAGGACATTCTGTAGTCCATGCCAACAGAGTTGCGGGCAACAACTAGTTTTATTATAAAAATGATTTGCAAATTAACCTAATATTACTAAAACAAGAAAAAGTTTGGAGTGGATTCATTGGTGATTTAGGTTCAAAGTTAGACTAGAGGTACTGGGATTAGGTTCAAGCAAGAAAAGCCACTACTATTATGTAATATATAGCCAAATAGAAAATACTTTAAAACTTAGTTAATACACATAATGATAAGTACTTCATTTCAGAATCCAAGAACCCAAAGGTAAAGGGTAAGCAATCTTCAAAGAATGCGGAGAAAAAGGAGTGTTTCCCAAAATGGAAGGTTGGCATGCCTTGCCGAGCCAAGTATGAGGCTGATGGGCTGGAGTATGAGGCATTTGTGATGAGGATAATCAGTGATACTGAGTGTGTTGTCAAATTTTTAGGTAATAATATTTTATTGACTCAGTACAGTGAGGCAAGCAATAGTCTTGATAGTGTTACAGAGTATGAAAAGTTTGTGCTTAACTTTAAGTACCCGGCATCCATTCTACTAGAGAGTAACGCCTTACATTTTTTGAAAATTGTTTAGGGTTAGAATCGTTTTTTTTTTTTAATAGTTTTATTATTGTTTTTAACTAGCATTTTCTATATTTAATGTGTACAAACAAAAACTTGTTTGCAAAATCAAAAAATAGTAGGTTAACCTTTATTGCCTCCATGGTTAACCTTTAAAAAAAAACCTAATTGCAGGATATGAAAACTCTGAAATAGTAGCTTTAAGTTCACTAAAACCCACTAAGGGAAGTGAGGAGCGCACACATCAGATTGCGATTGCATCAAGAGATCGAGAAGATGATGACCTGCTAGAAAGTCAGTCTCAGAATGACAATACATTGGAAGGCAGCCAGCATCCAACATTGAGTCCAGGTGACATAACATATTTAATTTTTTTTACCTGTGATGAGCACAGGTGGCAGCAGGGCTTTTCTGGAATGGATATTTGTCATAGGTACTTGGGTATTCCCTCTGATTATGAGCTAGCAACCTGTCACTGATGATTTACATTATTTTACATGTGTCTGTTCTGGATGGTCTTAAATTATGTTCTAGTGAATCTAGTGCCACACATGTGCTATTGAAAACCTAACCTAACCATATTTTTTATCATTCATCACCATTATTAATTTTGGACATTAGTTGTCATTTTTAGAACATCAGCTAAGCAATAACCTTCACTGCAACTGCATGAAATAAGATCCTTTTGAGGTTTGTCCAGAATGCTGTTATTGACAAATTTCAGATAAATCCTATCAGAATCCCAAGAAGTCTAAGAAAAAGAAGAAAGCGCAGAGACATATGAATGGTTTTGATCTACCAGATATCCCAATGCCCACCCTTAGCATGTTAAGAAATGTAAGTTTATTAAAAACTATTTAGCTGTAGAGTTTACATAACTAGTTATTAGCCATTATACTAGCTTATTGTAAATGTGAAAGTAGGTTTGTTTGTTTGTTACCTCTTCACACTTTACGCAACCAATTTTCTTGAAATTTTATATTTTTTCGTTGCCACCCTTAACAAAGGTTATGTGCTCTATACTAGTGATGTAAAGAATATTCTCGCATTTGCAAGAAACATAGCGAATGTTTGGCGAATGTTTTATAGATATTGTAGGTACCTATATGGAATGATAATACAATTGATAAGATTTATATATATATTTTTAAAGTATTCACACACTTTACAACACATTGACCTAGTCCCACACTAAGATCCCTAAGGTCTTGTGTCGTGGGTACTAAGCAATGGTATATAAATACATAGATAAATATAGAAACATCCATGACCCTGAAACAAACATCATTTTTCATCATATCAATGTTTGCACCTACCGGGATTCGAACCCAGGACCTATGACGTCACAGGCAGGGCCACTACCAACTACACCAATCGGTCGTAATTTTTTGTTTACGTTACCTGCCTATATTTATATTTAAAAAATGTTATATTATGGATCAGCCTTAAATTGTGTAACTAATTGGGTAAAAAAAACATAATAAAGAAGGTAATTCCATACGATAAAAAAAAAACAAATCATAAATTTTGAAAAAAGAACAAAGTTAAATAAATTAAACATTTAACTCATTTAATTGAGAGAAAAATGATCGTGATAATGAGGAGATTCCGTAGTTTTTGGGATTGTTGACGACCAAAAATTGTCCTGTATAAGGTTTATCCAAAATTAGTGCTTATCTTTTGACACGAAACTAGGTAGGTAAAAAGAAACAACTTTCACTGGGACCAACTCCGAAATATTGAAAAAAAAATCAGATGTTCCGGATACATTTCAGTGCAGTAATTATTCGAGATTGTATGGAACCGCTGATTTTTTTTTTCAATATATCGGAGTTGGTCCCATAGTGAAAGTTGTTTCTTTTTACCTACCTAGTTTCGTGTCAAAAGATAATCACTAATTTTATGTCAGTTTCTTACAAATAAGTATGGGATTACCTGTCTGACACTTGTTTAGTGTTAACTTTTTTAGGTTATCTGGAACTTATCAGCAAGTGATGAATAGTCCCAGAGATACTGGCACTAAGTATTGTATCTGTTCCTCAGATGGGTGGAATGGATATGCCAATACCTCCACCACCTCCAATCACACTCCACTCAAACTCAAACGACACTGAAGATCAAGCAGTTTCCTCAATGCTACTCAGCTGGTACATGAGTGGATATTATACTGGACTCTATCAAGGGCTTAAAAGGTATTAATTTGAGTATCACAGAGTTCTATGGCAATAGTTATGCAAATCCCTTCATTGTGAACGCGGGTTACGAAGAATTTGGTAAATTGACCTTTGTGTCCACTCTTTGCACTCGCACATAAATTAGATGAAATTTTACTAGATTCAGTGACAGTGCTCAAAATATGACACTACAAATAGAAGCTCAAATGTATGGCTGAGCGTCTATTACAAGCGAAGTCGAGCCTTATGGTAACTACGTAAGATTCAAGTAAAATAATCTGGTCTAATGCAGTTATTACGTTTTTATAGATTGACTTGTGCCACTTTTTATAAACATTTAATTATGAAACCCCGTGTCGACCTATAATCGCGTCACTGGCCGACACATTTGTTAGTTACCTCGGTAGGAGCGTAGCCAGGATTGTATTAAATTGGGGTCGCAGACAAATCCGCGCCGTGTGGTATCGGCAGAGTAGAATGACACCACCCCATATCTGCCCGTGGTTATCGTAAGAGACGATCAAGTGGGTAGCAGCCCCTCCCATGTCGTCAACAAGATGGCCCGAAAATGTCACTGCCCGCCTGCTCGGCGTGGTGTCTATGGTAAAAAACCCCCCTATATATGAGGGAGGCCCATGTCCAGCAGTAGACTGCAGTAGGCTGATTGTAGGGAAAGAAAATCCTTTAGTGAATGTCATAAGAGTCGACCAAGAAATTCAAAGTTGTTCCCTTGGGCGATGAGCTAGAAACTTGTTACTGATCATTTTCATCTGGCTCCGCTATGATAAACATACAGTTCTGCCCCCATATTGGCTATTATCTTTATGTGTGTTGGCATTTTTCTTGCGACGAGGCTTTATGCCGCTTCCTTTTATTCAGTTTCATTGAATGATCATCACTATGAACTGTCACAGAGATTTTTATGAACACAGCCCCTGTCCCTATGTACCCAAATTATATTTTATAAGTGGACGCCCGCGAATCCGTCCGCGTGGACTACGGAAAAAGCAAAATGTCGAAATTATCCGGGATAAAAAGTAGCCTATATGTTAAGTGGGACCTGTCACAATATTCCTGAAATCGAAATCGGTTCAGTCGTTTCTGAGATTAGCGTGCACAAACGCACAGACAAAAATTCAAAAAATCATTCTTTTGGGTACTATTGTGTTAATAAAGGTCTCCTATAATAGTTTTTCTCATATATCTTTCATGTACAGACAGCGATCCGTTACATTTTTATTATATGTATAGATAGATAATAATTTTATTATGATGAACTTTTTTTACAGATCAAGATCGAGCAGAGGAAACATGTGATATTACTTAACATTATTATTAGTAAGTTTTCTTTACACTTAAACTATAAAAACACAATTTTTACTATTTTAAAAATACTTTTATTTGCCACTTTCACAACTTATTATAATTATAAATTAAAATAGAAACACTGTAAATGGTTTTAAAAATAAATTATGCCTCCTGATTGCGTGCTACTATGTACAATATATACATTTAGTTTTATTTCCATATTCAGGCTGTAAAGGAAAGAGTATTTGATCAAATGCACTGAAAATAGCTCACCATAGTAGAGAATGCCTCCACCACAAACCAAAGAGGCTAAAACAAAATTTGTTTCAACTTTACTATTTTTTATTTGTCCTGTGAGGTAACCATTAAGTCTTAGAGCAGGACTGTTTTCATTGTGAGAGCGAGATGTAGCTATGCACTGCTTATATGGTCTCGCTTCTACAAAGGGAACAAGCTTTAGTTTCTAATATATTGTAAGCAATTTTATACCATATTCTGAGGAACAGGAGCAAGGTAAAATAAAAAAATAAGAAATATTTACAACTTACTTACAATGATTTCAAAATAACAAAATATAACAAACACTTTGAGAAAACCAAATGATTCCACTCTTTAATTGATATAAACCAAATGACCTAATCAAACTAATTCTAACAAGACACTTAACAATAATTAGATAAACAACGAGATTAACGTAAATAGCCGAGTATGTATAACACGAGACTTGTAACCGCTACGAGAGACAACGAGCAAATGTCCCGCCCTGTAGCCGGCGCGCTCTTTTATAGAATCATGTAGGGTAGATAGATGACAGGTGGGGTAGCCGCTTATACGGCCTATTCTGACAATGTGTCGTCCTCGACACAAGCTCTTCTATTGGTACAGCTGGGACCAGCAGCAACATTCTCATCTGGACCCAGGGATGGCATGGACAGACCAGGTAGAGATGGTGTCGTTGGATCGTCGCTTTCATCGTCATCTGAAAATAACTTTGTATTTAAGCATTTTGAAAAGAGAATATGTTCCTGTAAGACACTTTGTACGTTTTTACATCTAGTTAGTAACAATAAACTGTATTGCAATTGTTGGTGGAAGACTAACTTTACAACACCTTATACCAGTCTCTCTTTACATTTGGTGGAAGACTAACTTTACCACACCTCATGTTGCACTTTTAATTTGAATAGGCGGAAGACTGACTTAACTACGCCTTTTGGTAATAAAGGTGGAAGACTAACTTACAACACCTCATGTTGCACTTTTACATTGGATAGGCGGAAGACTGACTTAACTACGCCTTTTGGTAACAAAGGTGGAAGACTAACTTACAACACCTCATGTTGGACTTTAACATTGAATAGGCGGAAGACTGACTTAACTACGCCTTTTGGTAACGAAGGTGGAAGACTAACTTACAACACCCGACCTTACACAACTCACTTACTTTCAAAGAAGGCGGCGCATGTTTCTGGGCACCACTCGCCCCGCCAGGGCACCATATATTGTGCAGCAGCCTGGGTGGTCTTCCCATAGGCTCCGCCCAGCAGACGTAACTCGTAGCGTCCACTTGGCAGGACCTTAGTCACCTTGTATGGGCCGCGCATACCGGGATCGAGTTTTCCAATTACCTGTGAAAACTTGATAACAAACACGTGATCGTTGACGTTAAACTTGCGTGCGGGTTGCCTATTTTTATTAACACGTTCATCTTGTTTACTCTGGTTTTCCTTCAGTAGCCGGCGAGATCTGCCCCGAGAAACTTCCCGTAGCGTCTCTCGATTTTGCGAAGTTCCTTCGATAGCTACATCACGAACCAGGGTACGTATGACAGGAGTCGCAGCTTCGATGCCAACGAGTAGATTCATCGGAGAGGTTTGCGTAGTCTTCTGCTTCGTTATATTTAATACTAGCTGAAGCTTCCAGAGCGTGTCAGGCCAAGATGCGTTTCTTTGATTCACTTCTATGCGAAGCATATTGAGGATGGTCCTTACGTATCTTTCCACTTGGCCATTCGCGTGGTGCATCTCGGGTGTGATGTAGTGGATATCACAGCCCGACTCTTGGATCCAATTTACGAACTCATTTGATTCAAACATTCGTCCCTTGTCCGTTATTATCAGCTTGGGTGCACCAAAAAGAGAAATGGCCTGTGAAACAACTCGCTTGAGCTCGGATGCGTCCTGTCGGCACATGGAATACAAAAGCGCGAACTTGGTAAATGCGTCGACTATAATAAGGACGAACTTAAAACCATCACACATAGGTAGGGGTCCTAGGGTATCCATATGCAAGGTGTGAAAAGGTATATCTGGCTTTTCCCATGAGGTTATATTTTGTAGCGGAGCACGTGGAACTCTCTTCTTCGAAATACAAATAAGACAGTGACCTACGTACTTAGAGACAAATTGCTTTAAGCCGGGAAACCAGAAATGCCTAAGTATTAGATCTAATGTCTTCTCTACTCCAATATGTTCATGTTCGTCATGAAATACCCTAAGCAGGCTTAGTCGATGTCCCTTGGGTATGTAGCACAGCATTCTTGGTTCATGACCTATGGACGTGTACCTATAGTACAAGAGGTCGTTTTGTATTACATACCGGGTGGAGTCTAGTTCGGAGTCGCGGAGTTTCTGCATGAGATCTTGGGTTTCCTCGTCCGCTGCCTGCGCTATGTGTGCCCAATTTCGTGGTCTTGAGATCTGATTGACTGCAGCGGCAGGATTCCGGCTGAGATAATCTGCATGTGGTATCATTACTCCCTTTCGGTACTCAATGGAGAAGTCGAAATCTTGTAGATAGATCCACCAACGGGCGACCCGGGGCAGCAAGTCTTTTTTTCGCTCTGTTGACTTGAGAGCGTTGCAGTCAGTTATGACTTTGAACTTTAAACCTACCAGGTAGTGCCTGAAGTTTTGGAGGGCTTTAACCACAGCGAGGGTCTCCAGTTCATAGGAGTGGTACTTGCTTTCTGCTCCTTGGGTTACCTTGCTGTAATAGGCAACGACTTTTTTCCTACCGTTTGGATGGATTTGCAGAAGAACTGCTCCGTAGCCCACGCTGCTCGCATCTGTATGGACCTCGGTAACTAATTTTGGGTCAAAGATGGATAATATGGGTTCAGTAGTTAGGCGTGTTATTAACTCTTGACGGATAGACTCGTGTTCAGTGGACCATTTAAATTGAACACCTTTTCTGGTTAAATGTGCAATTGGCGCTGTCAACGTGGCATAATCTTTGACGTACCGTCGAAAGTATCCCGCGAGGCCAAGGAGCTGACGGACTTGCTTGACATTCTCCGGTGCTGACGTGTTAACAAGGGCTTGTACTTTTCGCGGACTCGGTCTAACCTGACCTTCACTTACAACTTTTCCTAAGTACTCTACCTCGGTTACTAGGAAGGAGCATTTTCGGAGATTGATTGAAAATCCCGAATTGGTAAGCGTACATAAAACTCTGTGCAACAACTGTATACCCTCGCTGACCGAGTTGCTTAGAAGGAGAACGTCATCTACATAAACCAAAACTTTTCCTTCGTTTATCAAATCCTGTAAGGTATCGTTTATAATGCGTTGGTAAACGATGGGTGAGTTTGCCAACCCGTATGGCATTTTAACATACTCGAAATGGTCTTCCGGGGTTACGAAGCCAGTTAAGTGAATGGACTCCTCTTTCAAGGGTATTTGGTGAAACCCCGTTGCCATATCAAGGCTGGAAAAGTACCTGCAGCTTCCTAAACGATCTATGTGGTCGTCAATTAGAGGGAGGGGATAGCGGTCTTTAACAGTAATGCGATTAAGAGCCCTAAAATCCACACAGAGTCGGTCACTACCGTCTCGCTTTTTAACCAGTATTATTGGACTCGCATATTCTGACTTTGATCGTCTAATTACACCTTTACTTAGTAGATCAGTGGTGATCTCCCTAACTTTTAGCTTTTCTTGATAAGACAACTTATACGGTCTATACACCACTGGTGTCGTACTGGTAAGCTTAATGTCCATCTCGCCAGTAGTTACGGTTGTCGAAGCGGTACCAGAGATTAAGAATTTAGAGAATTTGTTTATGACCGACATGAGGCTATTTAGTTCATTGCCCTGAAGGGGTGTGTTGACTTCAGGTTTAGATGGGGAAACCGTGTTGACATGGACATGAGTCTCGTTGGAACGTGTTAGGTACTGGTTATCTTTTGTTCGCACGTATACAATGCCGTCTCGGTTAAGTACGTCGGTTCCTATTATAATGGGCGCATTCATATACTTCGACGGAACTACGAGTAAATCTACTTCGATCGACAGCTCACTGAATTCGAGGGTAACCGTAACATAAGAAGTAGTGATAATTTCCTGATCACTTAAGCCTTTTAACACACATCGTTTGAACTTTTGCTGGCAAGGGATATACTTTAAAACATCGGAGGAGATAAGGGACACGTCAAGGGCACCACTGTCAATAAGAATGTCAGTCGGTATACCGCTTACTACGGCAGAAGTTATGTCGTTACTTGATGAAGAATCAGGTCGGTAAAAACAGAGGTTTACGTTTCGTTGGTTCCGATTTTCCGAACGAGATTTCGCAAAACAGACGTCCTCGGTGTGCCCTTGTTTCTTACAAAATGTACACGATTTGTTTGAACTAGGTTGCGCATTTGTGGAAGGTAGATTGATCTTCGGTTGTTTACAATCACGTCCTAGGTGGCCTCGTCGACCACAATTATAACATTTTATATCACTGCGGATACCGGGTTTCACAAATGATCGCTTATTGTTATTGTTGAGGGTAGAATTATTGTTTTGTTTATCGCGATTAGGTTTTGTGTAGATTGAAAGAAATGAAACCAAACTATCTGAGGTCAGTTGTGCATTTGCGGCTGCTGCACGTATCTGTGGGCTATCTATTCCGCGAATAACAATAAGCGTTCTGAGTTCATCACTAAGGCCCTGGACTATTCTCAACCGCAATAACGTACGACGTGCATATTCTGCGTATGTCGGGTATTTATCGGACGTCACGTTCATGGAATCAAACAGGATATTCGCATAATCTAGCTTAGTGGGGCAAAGTGGTTTAAACTCACGTTTAAAATTTGACCACGTCCTATCGTTTGTCACCCATTCACTCAGCCATATCTTGGCGTCGCCTTTAAGGCCACTGGCTACGCGCGACAGACACTCGTGATCCCCCCAATTGTTGGCTTCTTTGGCGCGATCCACTTCCTCGCACCAGGTTTCAAAATTATTTGTCAGAGGATCAAAATTAGAAACATAATAATGCGAGTTAGATCTAGTAGGTTGCATTGTTTTTATAGCTTGCATCAAAGCCTGCGCGAGTGTGGATGCCTCAGAGCAAGGAGCCGACAATTCTTTTACTTGATTAAGCGGTGGAGGACTACTTGGAAAAATACGGCTAACTATTCTAGGTGTTTTCGACCGTTCGCGACGTATTGGGCGGGACTGATTATCGTCACTGATGTCTCGCGATCTTGGACGTGATTTACGAGTATTCTTACGAGTCGCTGATCGGTTTCGCGATCGCCGTTGATGACTACGTGAACGACGGTTATCCCTACTACGCGAGGGTCGTGAATCGTTATCGCTTGGGCTACGCCGAGTCCGGGTACGTTTGGTACGTTGATCTCGACCGATTGAGGTATGCCGAGAGTCACTACGGTCCCTATCGTGCGACCTAGCTAGGACCTCGCGCCTATTCCTAGCACTGCGGTAATTGCGTTCACGCGATCTTTCCCGAGTGCGCAGCTGGCTGCGACTACGTGAAGGTGTTCGTACCATGCTTAGGACTTAAAAGAAATACCTCACCGTAATGTTAATAAGCACTTCACGAATCACGACACAACAAAAAGATATGAAAAAAAAAAAGACGCGACCGTTAAATTTTGAAATGAGTCTGAATCAAATAGTTTTCTTTATCTGTTTTAATTGGGGCTAATTAGTGTGTTTTTTTATCCCACTTCTGATCTGAGGAACAGGAGCAAGGTAAAATAAAAAAATAAGAAATATTTACAACTTACTTACAATGATTTCAAAATAACAAAATATAACAAACACTTTGAGAAAACCAAATGATTCCACTCTTTAATTGATATAAACCAAATGACCTAATCAAACTAATTCTAACAAGACACTTAACAATAATTAGATAAACAACGAGATTAACGTAAATAGCCGAGTATGTATAACACGAGACTTGTAACCGCTACGAGAGACAACGAGCAAATGTCCCGCCCTGTAGCCGGCGCGCTCTTTTATAGAATCATGTAGGGTAGATAGATGACAGGTGGGGTAGCCGCTTATAATATAATATAATACAGATACTCATTGCATGCCTCTGTAACATGGTTATACTTTATTTAGGTCTCAAGCATTCTGGTAATGTGTAGTGGGGTAAACACACTTTTCTTTACACCCTGTATTGTACATCCTTTCCAGTTACAGTCCATCCTTTCAAGCATAATATTATGGATCTTATTGTGTCATCTGTGGTGAGAAATAAATGAATTTATTATTATTATAGTTTTGACTAATAATGAGCTTGATTACTGACTAAACAATTTGCTCGTATTGGTGGGTTTTTAAACATGAAATTATATTTTTCTTAATACATTTTCCATTATATTCTTCTGTTATTACACCAGTTATTTGCATAAAACCAAAACTTAAGAAATTACGAAAAAAAAAACTTAAGGTGCTTTAGATATACTATTTAATATCGAACTGGAATCGAAATCCTAAGGCCTAGTTCTTACTCTCTTCTTCTATTATACATAAGTATAGGTTGTCTCTCCTCTTTGTGAAAGAGAGATGATAAACATGTAAGTACTCTCCCTCTACGTATAATAATTTCTAAAGTGTCTCCTTAAGAAATAAAATGGCAAAACAAATAATTAATAAACAATATTTACAAATACCACAATATACAAATAAAAACGTAATAATAGTTGTACAATAAAAACACAATAATATATTAATTAATTCGAGATTAGTATAATCTCTGAGTAGTGTATTAGAATTAATTATTTAAGGCCAAGTTCTAAGCGCAAGTTGAAAATAAGGCTGCCATAACATGCATCAATTACACGAAACTGATTATTATATGAAACTGACTCTACGGCGCGTGAAATATTCCGATCTGTAACCCTTTTTGTCCACCTAGGGTGGCAGATCGAAAAAAAGTTTGATCTGTCCCACTATTAGTATTAAAGTAGGACAAATCAAACATTTTTGTCCGGACTGTCACCCTGCGGGGACAAAATAGGATGTCAGATCGAAATTATCACAGCACGTAAGCCATTCTCGTGAACACACTCTAGAATGGGCGTTTTTCAACTAGGCGACACGACCTGTGGTGGCCCTGTCGTGGCCCAATGGAAAAACGAGCCATACTATCTTAATTCATATTTGCTTCCAAAAAAGCCGTGATCGTGTCGTGGCCGTTTCATCTAGTGGAAAAACGCCCATCGGGTTGGGTGGGTTGTCTCGTTCAGACTAGCGTACTCAATTCATGTGAGTCGTGGCTTAAATCGACGGTCGCTGGAGGGACTCCCGGTGTGGCCGCACCTTCGCCAGGTGGCGTGCTGGTTGGTGGTCTGTGGAAGAAGCAGACATCAAATGAAAAATTAAATAAAAAACTATTCTATTCTATTACCATTTTGAAAGTAAACAGGTCACATTGGCGCTAGCGTCTGCGTCGCTCGCATGTCAATGAAACAATTATAGGCTTGTCGTAATGTATATGTCGAAGACATGTTGTATAAAACGCCGTATTGCAAAACGGCTAGGCGTTTTCAATAATATTAAAGATATAATCCTTCTAGCACTTCGTGCTTAGAAACCAAATTATTGCCCTCTAAAACCATGTAATGTCATTCTACCTGATGCGTTATTGTAGGTACCATGATTTTCGTTTTTGAAAATAGGGGTATTCGGCTCGAAGGACCATTTTGTCCCATATCCATATAGCCTTGCTTAGCGTAAAGCACAAACTTTTGAAGAAAGTTGTAAGCTTGCAGTATATTGAAATGCTTACCTTATAATATAGGGTCCACTCTGTTGTAAATACGTGATAGGGTGTGTATAAGGTCCCCCAGTCACACTATGGAAACTGATATTCCCCATTCCGGTATTGTTTAAATGGCCGTTGCCTAGCAACACGCCGTTAGACGTGTTTGGATTTGTAGCACTTGTCGTGTTCAAATCCTGAGCGCGTATCGCCTTAACTAAGTTCGTCTTCTCTTTCTGCCAGACGAAAACGTTATGGACCTGGAAGAGAGAGAAAGAATATTATTATCGGGTAGTAGCATAAAATAAATTAAAAGTATTCTGTAGATGTAACAGCCATCATAGTTTGGTGCATATGGAGATATGGACTGATATAGATGGAATTTGGTACAGAGATAGCACTTTTGTGCGATTAATATGATTACAGTTTTTATGGCCGGTAAATTTTGTCGTTTATACCTAGTAGGTACGGAACTTTATCCGGTTTAATGGCACCCTGAACCTAATTGTAATTCTTTTAAAAATCTGAAATAAATAATAAAAAAAAAAAAACTACGGACATTGATTTATATAGGGTACGGACCGTTCTCTGCGTCGAGCTGAAGCCGTCGGCTTTGTTCAAACCTTGCATAAAGACAGTGACAGATAATATAGTCGATTCTGATCGTCACACTTAAACCTAAACTTAATATTAGTCCTACCTGTCGCAGCCATTTATATTAAGAATGGAGAGGGACAGACCTGACTAAGTTTACATTTAAGTGGAACGGTTAGGATTGGCCATAATATATTCTTACTCACCACTGATAAAAGAGTCCTTATTACACTAACAATAAAACTCACCATAGCACAGCCGCAGAACACGATGCCAACGCCAATAAAGACCGACGTCACTATGGCCGGCGTCGAGTGGAACTGGATAAACGTGTATAGTATTATCCCTGGAAAATGGAAACAGTCACTTTAGCAGTAGCTACATTGTTACCTCGTAGTCGCGAAATGTAGAAAACGAACGAAGAAGATGGCAGTGTTCTGGTTGCTCACATATGTCGTAGAGCCGATGGACGGTGGAGTAAGCGGGTTCTCGAATGGAGACCGCGCCTCGGCATGCGTATCGTTGGACGCCTTCAGGCTAGATGGACCGATAACTTAAAGGGGGCGGCTGGTAGTGCTCTGGGGGAGGCATACGTCCAACAGTGGACTGCAATGTGGCTGATGATGATGACATTGTTATTCGATTACGTCATTGGCAAAGGGAAGGTGCTTTTATCAGTATGAATTGATATAGCTTTATTACTATAAAGGGGTCGTGTTTGTTGTCGTACATATTAGTAGACCTCTCTCCGATAGACTAACCTTCACATTGACCGACATAATAAAGTGTAAGTATCAGGCACTTACAAAACCTGTGCTGATTCAAGACTTCACTAGAATACCTACATCATAACCCGTACGATGAATTTGGTGAGAGCGAGATATCTCACTTTTAAACGTCAAATTCACAGAGCTATTAATAACTAGATAAACTAAGTGTATGTACTTTGCATGGAAAAAATTGACTTGGGGATTAAAATAGACACTCGTTCTCGAGCCAGGACTGAGTGAATTAGGGCTGATAGAAGTGGTTTGCAATCCCTTTTTACACACCAAGTACAAACACTTGCCTTGTCTAGTTATTACTTAGCTCTGTGGATTTGTCGCGTAAATGTGAGACATCTCGCTCTCACCAAAGTCATGCTACGGGCGCAGCTACATCTCCTTTCGTGGTAGGAGTCGACTAAGGAAGTCAGGCATTCTCATACAATTTTTCTACTGACCTGTTAGAAACACTGGTATTGATATAAAGAAGCCTCCGACTGCACAAACTCTCGTTATCGCAGATTTTTGTAAATACTTATTGGATCTGAAAAGAAAAAAAAGTTATGTAGATCTTGGTCGTTCGACCCGGATGTGTTATTTAAAAATTCTGTTTTTTTTTAATATAATACGTATGTTATTATTATAATATTAATATGAAAATTATAACTAAATATACTAACAAATAAGGTGCGTAAGCGACACGACAAAATAGTTATGACGCTGGACCAGGATGCATCTTAGTGTGTGCAGATAGCATAGTCATGTAAGTCATTTGTGTATTAGGTACTTATTTTATTTATTTAAGATATAAAATTTCAAAATACCTCTAAAAAACTAAGTCTTAGCTACTACGGAACCTTGTCAGCAAGTCCGACACGCACTCGACCACTTTTTCGTCAGGTTCTCATCTCAGGTCATCGCAACAAAAATAATCGATTATTTAATGTCCGAGTCATTAATCGATATATTGATACGAGAGGAATCGTATCGGAACTCGTTTGAGCGCCGCTCGGCAAGGTAACGGATTCTGCTCTACACCTGTTCATCAGGTATTTTGTAAGCGAGAATTTGTTAAGGCCAAGTTAGTCTAGCCAGGCTAATATTTAAAAAGGGATTATCAAAATCGATTTATAAACTACGAAAAAATAGATAAGTACCTACGATCAATCTTTTTTTTTTCACTTTTCAGTCGGTTAAAAATACGTACACGTAATTTCATCGATCTGTGGTGTCCATCGAATGGACGAAATAATTATGAATGGCGAAAAATCCAATGACGGACACTAGCCTTATAATTATTATCCCGGGAAAAAGTGTCTTATTCGGATTTATTGCGGATAGTTGAGGAGTTCAACTTAATTTTCATTCTTATCCCCATATTTCGCTGTCACTTGTATTTTCCCTATCCAATAAGGAAGAGACGTCAAATCGGGCGTCGCCTTAACACTTCAGAATAATAACATCTTCGCTTCTGAACCTAAAAACTGTGATCCTGAACTTGGTCAATGCGGATGTTCGAATCTTCATTGGCACTCTTAGGAATGCTATCATTCCGTGTTTTGTGATTATGTAAAGCTTCGTGTAGGTATGTAACAATATTACCAAGTAGACATTGGCCTGATGTGGGGCTTCACTACAATACAATCAGCTGCATCTCCTTCCGTGCATGTCATAAGAGTCGACTAAAGAGCTCGGGCATTCTCAGGCGATGAGCTAGCAACTTGTCACTGATCATTTACATCTGACCCTGCTATGCTAAACGTGGCAGTAGTATCTGCTTTATGATCTTGCAGTTCATACTAGGTAACCATTTCGAAAACACAGCCGTAGGTTTGTACTACCAAGTAGGTAAACATTAGGGTCGATTCCGGTAGTCACACTTAAACCTAAACCTAATCTTAGTCAGGTTATCTCTCTCCGTTCTTAAGATAAATGGCTTACAGAGAAAAGGACAGGTAGGACTAATTTAACGTTTAGGTTTAAGTGTGACTGCCGGAATCGACCATAACATCCTCCATGTGCCTACCTAGCTAGCTATATTATCCTCAATTCCGCCATTCAAATTGCCAACGGTTGCACCAGTTGTGTGGTTCAACCGTTCGTCACACTCGGTTAGCTCGAGGGTGTTTCTTCCCCTGTGTTATTTAACTAGCCCCTTAGTAACGGTAACCCAACAAATAAAACGTCTGCATTTTTAAAGAAAATCATTGATTGGTATGTAAATCAAATCAATGTTTATGATTTTACAACGTAGGTACTGGAAGGTTGAATAATTCACTTATTACTACTCTTAGTGTGCGACCATCCGTAATAACTTCGTTGAATTTATAAAATAATGCCAATAGGCTAGGTAGAGTTTGGGCTTAAGTCCTAGGTGTGCAGTACCTAGTGGACTTTACCCAACTGTCTGTCTATACTACTCGGTGCATGTAAATAGCCAACGATTTAATAGCTGTGTAGATTAATAGATAAGGAAATTATCCCTTGATATCCTTTTACTACCGTCATAAATTCATTAACTTTCTTACGAACCCCAGCTAAAGAAATGCGGAGCTTCACTAGAATACATCAGCTGCATCTCCTCCAGTGCATGTCGTGATAGTCGACTGAATTTAGTGACTCTCTGAGGCATGAGCTAGTAACTGAAAATTGTCACTAAACTTTAACATCTGGCCTCGCTATACCAAACGTGGTATCCTCCTTCGTGGACCTGCAGTTTTGGTTATTCAATTTTTGGGAACACGGCCGTATGTTCCCTACCTACCTATATATATTATGTCTGTATGAAAATTATTTTCCTTCGTGCATCGATCATGCAAGCTTGAAAGTTGGATTGACGCAGCGTGATTTAAATTTGAAGAGCAATCGACACAACCTTTAGATTTATTTCAATAGAAAATGATTGGCCGCGTGGTTATCTCTAAAAGGATTTTCTTTAGAATAGAATTTTATTATAACTATTTTATATTATAAACGCCATAATTAAACTGCATTTAGCAGGTATGCACAGGGATAATTCACCTGTCTAGGTTTAATAAAAAAATCCTGCACTGCAAGTTGTTTTCTCGTTAGAGGCACCTGCCTATCTTAGGTACATGGCTATCCGCCTATAGGAGTACATTAACACCTTAGTTATTGTATATGGTATACCTCTATGTACGAGTAGGTAAGTATTATAATATAATAACTACTAAGTAATTTAAGTAATATTTTGAATAGGAAAATTATACTTATGAAAAAGGTTTTACGGAAGTTAAGTCTTACGAACGAAACTATATAATAATATTTACAAATTTATAACCTACACCACTATTGCTATTACAGTTATTTAACTATTATAGCCGCGTGGTTGCACTTTATTGGTACCTATCTGGATGATGTTTAATGTTTTTGAACATTCATTTACGTATTATGTAGCCTACCTAATTAAAATTACTTATCTGCTAGCATCTCTTTAATATAGTTTTAATGCTAAACTAATAGAATCGTAAAATAATGTTACCTAATCTGTCTCTACCTTTCTAAATTTAAGGCAAATGTAAAACATAGAGAAACAGGATTATAAACTAATCTGCAGATTTACGGTAATCATTGTTTCGGATAATTGCAGCAAAATGCCTATTATCTTGCATTAAGAATACAAACAATTCGTAGCTATTTAAATAGTCGAGGACAAGATTATGTTATCAGTCGCTATTCGCGCGTTGCCGCCATATTTGTAAGGCATTGTCAGCTGACTAGACCGGTTCTCAACACGAATTCCCAGCAGGTATGTACGTATACGCTAAGGTTTATACTAAGGCTATCGTAAGCATTCCTCTCTCAGCTCAGCCGTGAGATTTCCCTTCGTCTTATTTCTTTACACGACTCGAAAACGCAGAACACATTTACTCCTGGCGGCGCCATTTTGCAGTTTGCATTCGGAATTGGAAGTTTATTTTTCTTTTTGCGTAAGCAACGGTGTCGGTGTAATCACGGAGCCTTATCTTTGGCCTAATCTTGAAATCACAATAATAGTATTTGCTATTGGTAACTCGGTAACTGAGTAAATAATCAATAATTGATTAAGTAATAATAACAGATATTGTAACAGGTTCCTCAGTCACTGATTTCCATATTTTATATCTTACAATCAGTATTAACATTAACTCTGCCTCGAGATCCAAGAGATCAGAATAATAGATTACCCAAAAAGACTCCGCCGCTCTTTCATTTACCTATTTGTTATAGTTTTCAGGCTTCCAGTTTGGTATTCAAGGGAATTTAACGACCTATTAACGTGAACCTAATTAAGTAATAATAAGTACTAAGATCTTTTCAGTTGCCAACATGTTACATTTAAAATCACCTAGTAATCTCAGTATGCAAAACGTGTTTACAGTTTCAAAACTAACAAGGAAGGTGCGCCTGACCAATTGACATTTAGCCAACTTACGAAATTCCTCGTCAGAGATGAGTAAAATAAATAAATCTCGAGAGAGAAACGTAAATCATTCAGTCCTTGTGCTTATGTTATGAAACCGCCACTTTACAAATACAATGAATCTTAAGTATAGGAATTTTTACCTGTTCCCATTCAAGGTTGCCCGTAAGGTGCACGTCTGCATGTTTTGAACGTGCCTCACTAAGGCTTTGCTCTTTTTTTAATGCGCAAGGTTATGGCGCTCGAACTATGCTAATTAGCTGCTTTTGTAATAGGAAATGACAAGTAATATTGGAGAATACTATAGAACTAATAGAATGTTTATTAGTCAGATATGGTATTTTGAGGTAAAAATTATCTCGCGGTCGATAACACAAGCCTGCGTCATTCCTTGTTTCATGGTTATAGTACAAACTAACGTCAACATGTGACAAGCCCGGAGGTTCGTATTTATGCACTTGTTATCTCGTTCCGTGCTGGGGCGTCCAGTCTCTTAGATTTTTTCAAAACTCTTAACTCTACAAATCAAACAATCAGAACAACAAATGAGAACACAAATATGGAAATGCTTCTTCCATGCGTCTAATTTGGGTTTGAAATACCAGAACACCGTTAAACTCCATTTAAGAGGGAAAACGTTTCCTGGAACACTACTAATGGACAAGCCCACCCAGGGGACGGAACGAACAGAATCCACATAGGACAGTTATGTTAAGGAGTATTTCTTTCTACACGTAGACTTTGTTCTTCGACGTTTTCTGTTCATTCAATGAAGAAGAAATACTTGCAAGCATCAAAACTGGTAGTGGTATTTATAAAATCTACTAGTGGACACCCGGGACTTCGTCGAAATTATCCGGGATTAAAATATTTTCCCGAGATAAAAAGTAGCCTATGTGTTAATCCAGGGTGTCAGCTGACTCCATACCAAATTGTATTAAAATCGCTCCAGCCGTTTTTACGTGAAAGAGTAACAAACATCCATCCATCCAACTATACTGACAAACTTTCGCGTTTATAATATTATATAGTAGGATATTCGTTGCATCAGTCGCAAATCGCTGCACGATCTCCTTCGTGATCTGTTCTGCATACCCCATTTTAGGAATACAGCCGTGTGTATGTATGTATCTGTGTCTGTGCCGCAAATACCCTTCCACGATAAACCAACACAAAACCCTATTAAAGCTCTTTATGCCTTGGGTGATCTTTAATTCTATAGGATAAAGTATAATTTTGCCAGAGACATAGGTACATATTCTGTCACTAGAGTTTTTGCTTGATGCCCAATTTTTCCATGGACGTTCAAGATAGCTAGTCTAAAAGCCTTT
The DNA here is from genome assembly GCA_014607495.2 of Carposina sasakii. NCBI lineage: Eukaryota > Metazoa > Arthropoda > Insecta > Lepidoptera > Carposinidae > Carposina > Carposina sasakii. The sequence continues at coordinate 4,310,123 of CP053163.1, read as the reverse complement.
TAATGCCTCATGCTTTGGATCTGGATTATAATCTGTCATGATAAGCTGGACAAGATAAGTCCTGGTGCTGCACGCATGTGGTAACTGTGTACCTTTTACGCAACTTGTTTTACGAGGACAAAGCTTCCTGTTTTAAGGAGTGATATCGCGACACGTTTATGAAACATTTCCCAAATTGAACTAAGCACAGGGTGTTTGTTACGAGAACAAACGGTATAAAAATAAAAGAGGCGTTTAACACAAAAATAATAAAACTATATTTGACAACAAAATGATTCTGTCAAAGTTAGACACTAGCTAGGTAGATAGATAGACGATAGTTTAGCTTAAAAATTATTTGGATGGTTTTATAACAACACGCATACTCGTAGAGGCGTCCACATTTTGGTAAGCAGCGGCTTAGGGCTGTCACGTTTACTCTCATTATTATCGCAGAGGCGAAGAGATTAAGTAAGGAAAACTTGAAGCGAATCATATCATAACACGAAGTCCAAAACCGAACGGGAATGCGGAGAAATTTAGAGGCCCTCTGCCCCATTTAAAGGACACAGGAACATAAGTCTAGTCGGTGACAATCACATGCTGACATCCAAATTATGTAGATGCGCCTGCAACTGCATCCGCCTATGTAGAAGATGAATTTGTAGATCTCATCAATGCAATACATAGACATTAGAAATAGCCTACTGTGACATGTGCAGGATACCTTAAGCTTTGGTTTCCTAGGATATCGATATATATTCACACATACGAGTATATACGAGTATTCACACATACGAGTATATTCACACACTACACAACACATTAACCTAGTCCCACATTAAGATCCCTAAGGTCTTGTGTCGTGGGTACTAAGCAACGGTATATAAATACATAGATAAGTATAGAAACATCCATGACTCGGAAACAAACATCGATATTCATCATATCAATGTTTGCACCTACTGGGATTCGAACCCAGGACCTATGGCGTCGCAGGCAGGGTCACTACCTACTAGACCAATCGGCCGTCATATATAGCGACCGTGCAGGAACATTTCACATATCAGCACTGTAAAGAGGGCGTAGTATGTGTAAGTTTAAGACGGCACCCGCTAGCGGAAACCAAAGCTTTATTGGATTCAATCAGTTACCTTCACTCCCAGTTAACATAGGTATATGTGTGAGTGAGGACCATGTATTTAGAAAGATAGACGTACACATATTACCTATCGCTTTCCGCCACATAATAGCATAACGACCTTAGCACTTGCGGGCATTCTTTCGCAGCCTTTTTATAAATCCCGCGTGTAGTAAGTACCACAAAGTTGTGTCACCACAGTAGCGTCGCTACTATCTATGTAGACCGGCACATTCTATATGAAAGTGTTATAAGTTTTAGTTTATGCCACTGGAAAAAACTTGTGCCACTACAATATTCCGATGAACCTTACTGCTTTATGATAGAGATGATTTTTATTGTCGCTTTAATGGTCACCGCATAGTTACTGTGGTAATCTAAACAGTATTCCAAATCGATTTGGATGAGTTTTGAAAATCTACCAACTTTTTCGGAAAGCGGTAGCTGTACTATAGAAAATTGAGAATTTTTTAGGTTGCAAATGGCACTTTCCTTGGGATTAATTTGAGTTTTATTCGCGTAAACTTTAGAACTCCCGTTATTTTCATACCAACATCCCTCCAAGTTTCAGCTATTTAAGCTGTGCATCTTTCAGTCGGTCATTCAGGGCAAAGAATTGGGCATTTTGTATGCATTGATTAGCGAAAATTTTAGTAGTTGAATTTTTTATTCATATGAATTTTATTGACTAAGTAAGGGATTCATTTTCATGTATAGTCGTTGTTTTTGACATTGTCCAATTTCGGTTGGAAAACAGTATAGAATAAAGGTTTTGTGGTATCGGATTACTTCCTCAAGCCAAAGGAAACTATGGTCGGCATGTCTTGACTCTTGAGCTAGTTTTTGGCTTCTTTACGGAATTCGGGCTAGAAATATCATGTTTCAATTGCTGTGGTGTAGACAATATATTCTGTAAACATCAAATATTCTTATGTATTGTGTAATATTTATTATTCGCAATAGGTTTAGGTAGGTGATATAGGCTTTACCGCCCCGGTTTCTTGGGCACTGACCAACTGTTAATCGTCGATAGAACTTGTCTTTTTACTATGGAAAGCGGCCGCCCATGACTCGTCCGCGTGAACTTTGGAGCTTTGGCGTTTCTCTTTTTCCCATGGAAATTTTAGGAAATCCTTTCTTATCGGATCTTGTACAAGGAATAGATCCTCCAAGCTTTAGGTCTCTAAGATCAGAGAAGATTCTCAAGCATTTTTAATCATATTACATTATGTTATCTTAAATAATTACAAGCACTCCATATACTGTCGATTAATCCCGATACATCTGAGGGTAACAGTACCGATGTCTGCATGTACTCTTGGACAATAGACCGTGGGCGCCGTTGGCCCACACATTAAATGACCCACAGACTTTTTGACCCACGCACGTACTAATTATGGGAATAACGTGAAAATGTCGACGAACATAATACAGTGATTAGTGACATCCTACTAATATTATAAACGCGAAAGTTTGTAAGTATGGACTCTTTCACGTAAAAACTTTTTAATAAAATTTAAATAAAATTTGGTATGGAGTTAGCTGACACCCTGGATTAACACATAAACTACTTTTTATCCCGGAAGAATACGTTTATTCCGGATAATTTCGGCATAAGTCGCGGGCATTCTCTAGTACATTATAGTAATAATTTAGTAGACAAATCTTATGCTTTACTCAGTTATTAAAAAAGCTTATAGGTACTCACAATACTTTACTTTTCGGATAAGTTCAGTTACATAAATATTACCTACACGCTTACCTATGTTATACGGCTTATACAAGGTGATTTTTGGTCGTCAACGTTCCCGAATACTACGGAATCTCCTCATCATCACGATCATTTTTCTCCATAGAAGCATACCTGGGATGTATCTGATTTCCAAGATATTAGAATTCCAAGATGCACGTAGACGCGAGTAAGATTTTTTCGCGAGTAATAATTAATATCTGTCTCAAAAAAAATTACATCGTTTCCCAGCATTTTTTTGGCATAAACTTACTTTGTTTGATGTATAGAGTACGTAAGGGTGACAACAAAAAAACACCTGTATAATTCATAAATATTATATGCATTTTAATAATTAAAGTCGTCACTTAGCTATAAAGAAAGAAGAAATTTAATCCAGTGATTTTTTCACACTGATGAACAGACACACATAGATGAGTATTCATAAATGCGAGCTTAATACTTTCCATGGTCTCTACCAGCCAACCTGACATGACATTTGTTTACCATGCTCTCAAAGTTTAATTCAAGAATTATAACTTGCTTTCAATAGAATTAACAGAGCGGAACTTAATAACAGTGGCAAATTGTTATACCCAGCTCGTCACGGTTTCCCGTATCAGATGACAGTCCCTTTAGGTCAAGCTAGCATGACGAAGTGTCATCTTTAGCACGTGCCTATTGTTATTAGTTATTACTAGTGGACGCGCGCGACTCCGTCCGCGTGGACTTTAGAAAAAAAAAATGTCGATATTATCCGGGATTAAAAGTAGCCTATATGTTAAGTGGGACCTGGGGAGTGTTGTGACAACATATTCCTGAAAACTGCATCGAAATCGGTTCAGTCGTTTCTGAGGTTAGCGTGCACAAACATCGATCCGTTACAATTTTATTATATGTATAGAAGATTACAATTACTAAACATACCTACTTACTAGGTACTAACGTAGTGCTCTATGATATAAAATCAGAAATCTATATGTACCTACTATACTTAATTATTTTTATTAAGTGCCTCTCTCATTTCGTTCTATAAAATATAAGCTTCTAGATAAAAATGAAACAGTTTTTTGTTTTCATTACGATCTATTAATAAACCAGTGAGAGTGCATTTAATCATACTACTATTTGATCCATATTTAAAACGAACAAGGGCGCTATTCTCGCGTTCCTCGACATATCTCTAAACTCGACGGTATGTTTAAAACATAATGACGATTATAATCAGCTGAGATTTAATTTTGCTCTCGCTATTTGTGGTAGTATTGCCAGCAAACGACATCATCCTGATCCACTAGTGAGAAAGTCGCATGCAGGAGAGGCAGCTGATACCTTAGGCAGAACGCCCTTTGATGTCAGCTGATTTCCACAATTTTGTTTTTCCTGTATGATATTACCTATAAGTCTTATTTTAAAATATAAGTGGGATGGCGACGAACTGTGGAAGCTCTCGGTCTCATATACAGGATAAAGCAACCTCATTCAATTTAAAATATGTCGAGGCTTCGAGAATAGAGGACTCTATATCTGTAAGTTTAAAATAGACCTCAAATATCAGTGTGATTAAGTGCACTTTGACTAGTTCATTTACTTATTACCTACGTACATCGCAATAGTAAAGCGATGGCAAAAATTATATAGTTATCGCTGATTGTAAACTTCCTATTATGTAACAGCAATCGAAGATGCATGCTGCTACATACCGCTTTTGCAAGATACGTAATAAACCTACTGATTCATCGGCATCTCTATTTTATAAATACCGTCAGTTCATCGACACCGCTATTGTTAATGAGGTTCGATATTGTAATTGTTTTACAACTTCAGATTGTTTTAGTCCCTCCGCACATGGAGCTACTCAAATATGACGGAATTAATCAGTAATTAGAATTACAAACTAGTTATAAACTGTATTTCGCACACGACGCTACTCACATTGCAAGGTTTCAGTCACTCCTGTTATTTCTACTACCAAATAAACACGTGCGAAAAACCTAGCAAGGGGAAATATTGGAAGCAATAAAAATGTCGAGTGGATCGAGCGAAGATGACGATGTCATTATACTATATTATCATCATAACAGACGCCGAAGGAATCGACGCAGATTTTGGATTCACCCATATATCCAAAATAATGTAAACTGCAGATTGTCAGTTGCAGCACGAGAGCTGCGTGAAACAGATAATAAATTTGTGGGATTCTATAGAATGTCCAAAGATAGCTACGTACATTTTTCACATCAAAACACAGTAAACTCGGGTAACCTAGTAGTTCGGCGACCGGCACGACGCGTCGCGCGCGATCAGTTGCCAACGCGTTACTAACTGGTTAGTGACTAGTCGCGTCGTGTGCGAACCTGTATGGCAATGTGTGGGCGGTGACGCTCAAAAAACTCGTTAGTAATTTCAGTTTGTGATTAGTTCCTTTTGAGTAGCTCCATGTGCGGAGGGCCTTAGAGTTTTAGTGGGTGTTATCTGTGGTGGTAACTACTTCAGTATGTTGTGAAGTGCGGAAGGCACTCGACACATACTTAGATACATATTGCTTATTTGTTGCGCAGGATTTTAGATGCAGAAGATTAATAAGTATAAAAACAGATGTACACTCCGAATGACACGAACCTTTAGATACCTACGTTACCTGTCGTCGCTAGATTTATGTTTCTGCCCGAAAGTGTCGGTAGGCTCAAGGAAATGTTTCATAGTACCTACCTAAGTAGATTTTTTTACAGAACTAACTGAACGTCCGACTGGTCGTAGTGTTTCCATATAAAAAATGTAGTGTGTGACACGATGCTTATTCGACTATTTTTTTCCACTGGTTGAGTGTAATTAAAATTTGAACCAATGATGAATGGTATGAGGATGTACGTAGGTACCTACATCACCTTAATCTGATAGAGTTAACAGAAAATCCTTCAACAGGATATATTTTGTAATCCACAAGTATAAATAACTAGTAAAATACACAAGTGAAGGAATCTAAGGTGAGGTTTATCAATTGAAACAAGCGAGCAGGACATTCCGAGATAGAAATGTCGATAACCAATCACGATCTTGCATTCTCACTCCACATTCTTGTCCTGTTCTTTTTACGCCATTTCATAGATATTTGTTCTATTTGATATGTAGGTATTGTATTTGCTTTCCTTTTCGGTCTGGCGGCGTGAGTTTCTGTTATTGTGAAGAAATAAGCTATTTCCTGATGCCGGCAAAGCCTCCACATTCTTAAATACTATTTCATCTTCAAGCTTTTTGATTTCTGAATTTGACCTGTCTTTGACCTAGGTCATATTATCTAGTCTTTTGAAGCTCTAAGTCCCTGTAGTTTTATTAATTCAGCCTTTGACCAAAAATTCCATATTTTTTTTTTTACCTTTTGAATGATTATTTTTTATAGGTATTTTGTCCGTCATAGTGGCGCCCATAAAAATTATAAATACAACTTCGACTAATTCGAAGGTTGAACGTTGTGTTTTACCATAAAATGATTCTAATATGGTTAAACCTTTGACAATTTTCTTAAGAACCCCAGATGGTGGACCGGAAATAATTGGTAGCTATAGTCACTCTGTCATTCACGCCTGCGCGGTACGGCCTTGTACAAGGCTTCAATTTTTATTATAGTTTTATTTCTCTAACTTACTCGTAGTTGTATACAGGTATTTTCTCGCCCATGGTACTTTCGTGACTATTTGCTTATAGTAACATTGTAGTTTTGGCCACTATTTTATCTATTGATGCATGATAACGAACAAGATTCTCCATTACGAGTATCATCAAATCCATTCACAGTTTACGATCACACAGACAAATCCCTAAAGAACAACTAGTATTTTAATAGGCATAAGTTATTGTACTCGTACATAGTTATGCCGCATAACTATGTCTAATTTGAATTTGCTTAGCTAAAACTCACGCGTGAAATGATTTGTATGTAACTTTTTTTATACGGTGATTACCATTCAACATGGTTACAAAACTTAAACGAAATGCGATTTCAGTAAGAGTAGGAAAAACCTATATAAGATGGGGAAAAAACCTTTATGGGGGCTCCAACTGCAAAACGCACCAAAAAAATAAAAGTTAAAACCAAAAAGTTAAAATTCGAAAAGAGCCCACAATCATCTATTTTCTTACCTCTTGAGAACATTTCAAGTAACCTTATAATAGATCCCTTTGTTGAACCAAATTACTGTAGCTCAATGAGTTTTTACTGTATAAGCACTAACAAAATATCGGTAGCCAAAAAACTTCATAAACGTGTCTTTATATAAAATCTCACTTTGAGCGCACATTTTCTTTACATAAATAAACTCGACGAATGTTTTTATGAAGTCGTCTCGTTTATTAAATAAAAATAATCCCTGTTGGAGGTCTAAAATGGTGCCCATTGCTTGAAATAAGTACTTAATTTAAGGGAGAGAACATGTTTGCAGCTGTGAAGTTACTTACTTTCGATTAGTAGTCGATCTTTTATTAATTTCTGATCCATGATCCAAGACATAAGGTCTGACATTCCAGGACTTGACACAAGACTGATGCTTCACTATGCAGCTGACTAGCCAGAGAGAGCTGGGGAATATTTAGCTATACCTAAACTGTTTGTAGGATTTTGTTGTGACAATGGCATTTAGGTTTAGCTTAATTCTGGGTGATTTTCGAAAATCCAAACTGGATGAGAAATAATCTTTACAATATACCATGGATGCTGTTACGGCTTTAACATACAAATTGGACGAGGCATTGGAAACATGCACACATGCCATCCAGTCACTGAGAGGTGATTTTATAATGGAACCGGTCCGCTTTGGCTGACCTCGAGTGGCAGTTCATTCAGACAGATAGGCAAGTTAGCAACATTCTATAGCTGGGTATGTATAAACATTTTATTTCTAGATATCTAGGCGATTGCTAAGAATCTAGCAAGTGCTGAAATAGATTATGAGAGATGGACATCATTTTTGAACGGTCAACGGGTAGTTGGTACTAATATTGTGGAAAGAGTTTATTGTGTTGACCTAAATACCTACATATAGCTATAGGTAGAGTAGGTACATATCTACCTATATAGGTACATACCTACTTTGTACTAAATCTATTGTTTGTTACGCACAACTTATATATACAGAAATATCAACAATTTGTTTTATTACTTCACTCGGTGTGAAATCAAATGAACCTGCTACCTAAAGGGGATGTGATTTTTATGAAGTGACAAAAGAAGTGTATATTTTGAATGTTTCCCATGGGAAGGAAGTCGTGTTCCAATTCATTTGGGTTTATTTTTCGTTTTTTTTTCCACGACTTTATGCTCATTTGTACAACGTTGTAGGTTTATTTTTAAAGTTCTTGCTTGTAGTTAGCTTTCATTATGTTTATACATATTTAAACTTCTAAACGGTTATGCAAACTACTCGTAGGTAAATAAACATAACTTTCAATTTGTTTTTAACCACGGAAGTTAAACATTATTATGAAAAAGCACACAAAAATATGAATTTTGTGTTATTTTAGGAAGCATTCATTACCCACATTCCAAAATTGTATATTTACGTTTTTCCCATGCGGACATGTTTTGCTTTCTAATGTCCTAAGCATCAGCATTTCGTAAAGCTACCGTTTACTTACATGCTTTCTTCCAAATGCTATAAAGACTAGTTTTCTCCAAAATACTTTAAAGTTATGTTAAAGTGATTGTATTGTATTTGATGCACTTACATTTTTACTGACTTCATTATACATAATCCTCGACTCTACCTTTACGATCACAATATTGTGAAGACGTGATGTTAAAGATGAGTTTCTTAAAATTAATACTTATGATAGTGACTAAAATATAATTTAATGGGCATTAACTAGGTAGGTATATCCATACTTAAAAACATTAGGCAAAATTTTGTAGGATTTAAATAGATACACCTATAGGTATATAAAATTATAAACAACACATAGTTAATTGAGCGTATTACAAGGAGGTAGGTACATTAAAAGTGATGAATGTTAAAATACGAATGTAGCGCCTACCTAATTTATTTATTTTAGTTATACCTACCATATATGTTACTAATTAACGTAATTCAAATTCGATAAATATCAAGACAATTTTAAACTTTATTTGTTTCTAATCTACCTACTTGCTTTAAAAACATTAGATGAACCGGTCTACGAATCAATTATCCATTGGCCAACTAAATCAATTGCCATTCAAGTGATCTCAAAACTATGCGGTCACATGACATAAATAAGCAAACACGGAAGTCAGGCAACCCGGTGTTAAACTCCCGAAGAGTCGTAATGCTTTCTATAGACGTCCTAGATTTGTGCTCAACACTTGCAAACAAACTAACAGATAGGTACTCGTATATAGTCAATGATAGAGTTGGCTGTGCGAACTACGATATAAAAGCTCTTACAGACGTAACGGTCTGTGAACTTCATGCGAACAGAATTAATATGATAATATATAAGATAAGATATAAAAATGATAACTATGTTTGGCGTGTGCTCTATGGATACGGAACATTTATTTCTGTATCATTCACGGATAACCGCCATAAGCGACCGTTAACACCTGCTCACTAATACTATGGATACACAAACGGTCAATTTTTCGGCTTACGATAAAGATACGAGTAACATCAAATTTGAATCTAAAAAAGCTAAACTTGAATATAATAAAGATTTAAACAGTATGCATAGACGAACCCATCAAGATAACGTAACTTTAATAAACAGTTATGAGTTACAAACTCCCATTAATTATGAACGAATAATTTGGAATGAATAAAGTCGAGAGGCGAGCTGGAAATTTCACATTTTCTTACAGTTATAACGTTGTGTAAGAGATAACCTGAATTGAGATAAGACTGTTCGGTTTTGGAGCTTTTGTCGTGAAGGTACAACGTTGCTGGTTTAAACATGTTCGTCAAGTGTTTCACCTATCTATCGGTAGCTATATAAATCCTAAGAATTTTATTGACAGGAAAATGAGTACCTACCACCTACCTAAGTACTTTAATTAGGAATATTTCAGAAATTTTATTTGGTCGTGATACACGACATACAAAGGTTTTATAAGTTTCGAATTCGCATAATTTGTAAGGAAAATCCAACTTACCGGCCATTGGGCGCCAACGGTGAATGCACCAATTTCACCGCGAAGAGGAACTGAATTGCACAAACCAAAAGACAGCAGAGGTTCAACGATAGTGTCAACGCACACAGAGCTAACGTCACTTCATACACCACTGCAAACTCCTCGGTGGCACTTGTTGCTGGCGCTGATATTTTCAAAAGAAATAATAGCGCTAATAGAGCCAAAAGCAAACTGACTAGGCATAATAATGCTAAGGAAGTCAAGGCTTCTTCTGTTGCGGCACGATGCGATCTGCTACGAGATGCAGGAGCTTTCGGCTGAGGTGCTCCAGTAGCGTTCCCATTCGCTAGTTTTGGACCCGGAGCGACTGCAATAGGCGATATCACAGAAACTGGAGGCGGCACTGGTGGTGGAAGTTGTGCTCCCGGACTGACGCTCGCCGATGTCCCTCCGACAGAGTGTTTTGAGGAATCCAACGTGGAGACGTTCAGGGACAGGTGATGGTGCGGCCGCCGCGGCATGTTCTGATATCGGTGGTCGGCATCGTTCGCCGCCGGCGGCCGCTGTGCATGCTTCAACATGGCGCAGCTCTCACGCCGTACCTCGCCATCCCGGCGACTGGTTCTCCGGCATTCAGGCCGGTTTCGGAGCGGATTTCGGCGCTGCACACCCGCTGCGTGCGACGGACGCGAGTCGACTGAGCTTGTGGAATTCTCGAGGCCCTCTTGCCGCTACCTGCGCGTAATTATGTCAATCAAACTGGTAAGTCTGCACCCTGGTGCATGCTGCATACAATAGCACAGCCCCTGTGTTTAGCTCTGCTACCCTAACAATGTAATGATGCTATTCTTAACACAATGGCTTCTAGTATTTAAACATACTAATGTTTTGGAGACTCATTTGTTTATTTAGAAAGTTTGTCTACAGTAGACGCCTTGTTTTATAAATTAAGACTTAGATCATCATCAGGTACTATCTAATTAAGTATTTGAAGAAGAATGGTGATTCGCTGAATTACCAAAATTAAGGAACCAAGTTATCTTCATTTTGCTATTATCCATAAGTTTTTATTTTTTTACGGTGATAAAAATAAAATACATATAGGTAACTTATCATTTGAACAGGTTGAAATGCTTAGATTACCGTATTGATAACGGTAACTGTGGCTCCTCAGAGTCCAAAATGAAAGACATAAACGCGTTTTCGCCATTCAAATTAAACGAAATTATAATAAATTTCAAAACAAATTTAAAAAATCATGTTAGTATACCTTTTAAATTTCTTTGCGATTTAAGCCCAAAATTTTATGTGATATTGGTTGGTCGCGCACCTATAAGTAGGTAGATAAGCGTAGGTAGTTAATTTTGTTTTAATGATTGTTATTACCAAAATAATGACATGACTTTTTCCGAAGCTCATACTTACCTAAGGAACTACAGTAAAGAAATTGGATAATATTATAATACTTACTTAAGCCACGAAGACTTTACTTAATTACTAATACTTAATATGGTCGACAAAATGTAGAGATACCATGTTTTTAGATCAGTTTGATATTTTAATCCAGCTCCAAACCGCCACACGTTTCGGCACGTGTGTCCCTCACCTGGCCTTTAGCAGGTGGTTCAAATGATATTTTCAATATAAAATTAAACACAAAAACTCTTGACATCTGCCTACAGGATGCAGTGTCGTCTGCTAGACCTATGTGTTTAATATACATATAACAGATGGCAATGCAAAGCTAAGCGTGCTAACTATTCTTAATAAGTAGGTAAGCTTTAGCATCTCTACTTAATTTGTGGGCTTTATAGGTCAAATGAATCAAGAACTAGAAACCTTTGTATGATGTAGGTAGGTGTTGTTGCATTCATGCAAAAAAAATTGTTGGATAGGTCAGAGGTAAAATTTAAAAGGCGGATAGTTCCGCTAGTTCATTAGGTAGATATCCTAACCTACCAACCTACTTATTGTAGGTATGTATGAATGGAAAAGGGTACAGACAAAAAGATACTTTCATATTAGTGGGATAATATAAACAATCCTCTTATGGTATAGTACTTATGCCTATGCATAAAGTTTTCCCACAGCTCGAAGTAAACATAAAACTAACATTAACTAAGCCGTAGGAGGGACAATGTCCGCGAAGACAGCAAAAACTTGCATCTAATGTAGGGTGACACACGTGTGCAGGTTATGCAGATTCTTGGAATTAAGAAATATTTAATTTTGCTGCGTTTGTTTCAATAATAGGTAGATTGATTTTAAAGTACCTACCTAGGACAATCGTTAGTGAAAATAAATTTCGTTTTCAATAACAAATTGTCGATGTCTATAAGATTTTTTTATTGTAAATTCTTTAATAAAGTTACCTACTTTGGTGTCTCTCACTAAGTACCAAATAGTTTTCTAAAGAACATACTTTTTGCAAGAAGGTAAGATTAACTAGGAATTCTCTGTTGTTTCCTAAGTTTAGAGAGACGTAGACACCCTACTCTATCTAAACCCGTTGCGTGTCAGAGGACATCATAGAATGTGGCAAATCTAGTCCGGAATAGGCGGTCTATATCTTAAACGATAGGATAACTCGTCTATCCTTTTATAATCCGTAACTTTGGTATTTCTAGGTACCTACCTATTCTTTATCTATCTATCTACTACGAGTATGTTGAGTAAAATGAAGCTTGTGCACTGCTGGATCCGTGAAAATTCGGGCACTAAAGTCAATAAATCTTACGCTAGGTATGCTCTATGTCCTACGTCAAACGCCATGCTAGAGTATGGTTCTAGATGAGACGGAGTGTTTGTTCTAGAAGATACTAAAGGGACTCTGTTCTAGGAGATAATAAAACTTGATGAAATGGGTTAACTGACCATTGGAAAATCGACAAAAAATTTAGTTATGCTTTTTCCGAACATCACAGAAAATACCGCTAAAATTGAGATTAAAAACTACTCTACGTTGATATTATTATCTCTTAATAGTTGCACTTATTTACTTACTTACATAATATTATGAAAGAAACTAAGTAAAGTACCTATTAGTAAGATAACATACTCATTGTGATAACAGTAGGTCTGGGTCATTTTAAAGTAAACTCAGTTGGGAAAACATCACTTGTTTTTTTACTTTTATTTTTGTGTTAACGTTTATTACACCGTTAAAATTGTGGCTTCGTAAGTTATTTAAGTTTTAATTTATTTTATATTAGGCAGTAGCATGTTACTAATTATTAGAGTGGTAGAGTGAAAGTAAGTCTGCTATTTTTGGCTTAAGGGAAAACTGTCACTTATGTGTGTTCTGGGTACTAACCAAGTTACCGAGAAACTCTACTTTGCCCTTATTATTTACATAGGTAAATAAAATGAAGTTACATGTCGTGTTTATCGCCTGAGCCTACCGCCGTTTTCACCGCTGCTATAAATAAAAACTTACCTTTCCAGTCAAGTGATGGACGTGATCGTGGTAGGCTGCGGGGCGTCAGGCCTGGCCGCCATCAGGAAACTCCACGACGCTGGCCTGAAAGTCATGGGGCTGGAGGCAGCTGACCGGATTGGGGGTCGAATTTGCACCATCCAGCATGGAGGTCGCAGCCTGGATATTGGTGCTGCTTGGTAAACACATTCTTGCTCAAATACTCATAACATACTTATCTGTCGATGTGTACCTGTATAGGCAGTAAGGTTCGATTAACCTCGGTAACACTTTGGACAAAATGTCCCATATCACGACGCGCAACACGCACTTTACGTAATGCTGCAACGTTGCCCCGTGTCCCAACACATTTTACGATAGGCGGGATATGTTGCCTCGAGACGTAAGCAAGCGCATAGTATGTAAGTACCTACCTACGAAGAAATATCCCACAATCCTGGCCCCGAGACTCTTTTACATTGCTGATGAGCGTAACGTCACATTTTTTATTTGATTTGATGTCTTTTAGGCAAGTACCAATAGTTTTGTATTAATCAGTGTATTTACTTACTTATCTTACTTATTTTGCAGGTGTCACGGAGAAAAAGACAATGCAGTTTTCGAAATTGTAAATCCCTTAGGGCTCTTAGCATGGCCCAAGCCTGACCACAAGTGGTACATTCTGTCTAACGGGGAATTACTGCCCAATGCGAAGAGTGAGGAGATTATAGGTGCCCTCAATGATGAAGTAGCTAAGGCCGATAAGAACAACAAGGGATCTCTTATTCAAGTCATTAAAAAAGCGTAAGTTTCGACATGTCAAAAAATAGTGCGCATCTCAAAATTTCACTCATATCTGCCCAGCCGTATTGTCGACGAAAATGCCGGATAGACAGTAGGAAGTGGCCTATAATAAAGCGCCGAACATTAGTATTTACATACATAATAGTCACGCCCATTTCCCCCAGTATTTATTTTGCTAAGTGATCATTACTTATGTACATCTTTAGTCTCTATCCAGAAAATATTATCTACCTAGATATCTCCTTCTAAATATTTACCTATAAGTAACTTCCTACCTCCCATATTTTAATACCGTAACCTCATAAACTCCAGATTGAACTCAAACAAAACTCTAAAAGCAGATCCACTAGCTGCATCATTTGTAGAATGGTTCGAAAGAAATAATCACATCGGAGGACAGAGTGACCCTAAAACGGGCAAGTCCTTGCGAGGCTTAGAGGAATGCCTTGGCTGCGAGGGTGAATTCATGCTGAATTGGAAAGGAAAGGGTTTCAAGACCTTTTTGGATGTTTTACTGGTAAGAACATTGATATCTAATCTATTTATTTACCCTGACGAAAGCTATGTGAGCATTAAAGGGCGACTGCTTTTTTGCTGAGATGGCAAGGCAGATGAAATATTACCTAAAGGTAGTTACATGTTGCTATGGAACATGTTTCATGGAAATATATGTATAGGAGGTTCTAGGCAGGCTGCCTAACTGTTGTTATCTGCACTGTTGTCATATACACTGTTGTCATCTGCAGTTGGTTGCACTTTGAAGATGGTTTAGGGTCATTGTAAAGGGCCGAAAAGTTCTTAGATTCCACGTACCGGCAAGCGCAGCGTGGGAAGGTCACCCGCTAGATGGGCGGAGGACCTAGTCTGAGTCGCGGGTATCTGCTGAATGCAGGCCGCTTCCAACCGGTCACAGTGGAGGTTTATTGAGGGAGGCCGATCTCCATGAGTGGACTTCCTTACAGCTGTGATGATGATGTTCTTTCTACTCTGAACTCTGCTATTACACCAAAAAAGAATGTTGTTAATGTAACTTTTTTGTTTTCTAGAACAAATATCCAGACCAATCCAAAGAGATACCAGTTCAGATTCTACTCAACAAGGAGGTACAGAATATCAGATGGAGACCCAGTCAGTCGGCGGGGGATGGTAACCCCCTTGTACAGATTAAGTGCAAGGATGGCAGCTTGTATGCATCTAAGAGCGTTATTGTGACTTTGTCGGTGGACGTCTTGAAGGAAACGTAAGTTCTTCCACTAATTAAGGTATACTTGCTCTCTTGGAGTATCTCCTCCTACCTTGACTGAAGTCATAATAGTAAATGTTGATCACGGCCACCTTTCTTACGGTGTCAGCCCGCGTTTACGATCAAGCATTCTCGTAAGCTATCCAATCCGATGAGACGTGTGGGAATCAAGATGACTCTGAATACTTCACATAAACTTATATCCTTAGAGGTATCCAACCTTGTACGTCAGTATACTGTAAATATAACTCCCTGTTATCAAGTCCGATGCACAACCATAGAATACACAAACAAACCTTTTCAGTCAGTCAGTTTTAGTTGTTTTAGGATACAACGATATACCTATGTTTCCTTCCAGACAGAAACAAATCTTCAGTCCAGCATTACCCGCTGAGAAGGTAAACTCGATCAACAACATCCACCTCTGCCTTTTGGACAAGATCTACATCGAATTCGCAAAGCCCTGGTGGCCAGAAACCCCGGGCAACTTTTCCATTCTCTGGCGAGAGGAAGATAAAGCTATATTCTCGGCTGACGAGAAATGGGTAACCGAGATTTACGGCTTCAACACCGTGGAATACCATCCCAATTTGTTGCTGGCGTGGATATATGGGGATGGGGCGAAAATGATGGAGAAAGTCAGTCAGGAAAAGGTCGTGGCTGGTGTCAACAAATTGTTGGATGTTATTTTTAGGAAGAAGTTTGATGTTTCGCCAGTGAAGACCGTTGTAAGGTAAGAGTCAATTTAAAATATTCAAAATTTCTACGGTTCTGACACACCTCTTTCGCTTCCTTAATTCTTATAATATTATTCATGTACGCCCGTCAGTTTAAAGTACTTGGACAGATCTCTAGGATTTTTAAAATTTCTAGGATGAAAGTATATATTTTCTATTTGACACCTAAAATCATACTAAAATCCTTTTCCTTGCCGATGCCGATAATGGGCACCGCCGGGCCTTAATATCTTCCGTTGCTGGGTGACTAGCAGAC
The DNA here is from genome assembly GCA_014607495.2 of Carposina sasakii. NCBI lineage: Eukaryota > Metazoa > Arthropoda > Insecta > Lepidoptera > Carposinidae > Carposina > Carposina sasakii. The sequence goes on along the minus strand of CP053163.1, from coordinate 4,293,720 downwards.
AAGCTACAACGCACAGCTACATACTGGAAGAACGAAGTTCAGATTTGGAATTACTAGTTTGTTCCTAATTATTAGGAGAGCACTAAGAAAGGAATTTCCGAATTAAGTCAACTTTACGTTAATTACTTCACTTTTCTTGCAGAACTCAATGGGGATCCAATCCACTGGTACGAGGCACCTATTCATACCGAAGCGTGGCCACAGAAGAAAATGGAGCCAGCTCATATGCTCTCAGCACTCCCTTGGAACACGACAACGGTTTCCCAGTAGTATGTTTCGCTGGAGAAGCGACGTCACATAACCGGTTTGGGGCAGTTCATGGAGCGGTTGAAGCCGGTTTTAGGGAGGCAAATAGGCTTATAACCTCTTTAAAAACCGGTTAATAAGACTTGGTGGTTAACCGCTTTTAAAAATTATGATTATTTATATGCTTTTTGATACAGTTTCTATTGATTGTAATAAAATGTAATCGTTTATTGTATTAGTTTATTTATCGTGTCGATGGTAACTATTGAATATAATAGGTTAGGTATTAGTCATCATAATACACAACCTGTTATATTCCAAAATGTTGAACAGTTAAAACTAACATTAATAATAAATAATAAATGCCAGAAAAAAGAGACATTTCGAATAGTTAATTAATCAATTATGTTCTAGCAGGCAGTCTCTCTAGCTCTGCTCAGTCTATGACAAAATGACTGAAATATGGAGAGGATTTCTTTGGCATTCTCACCTCAGATATTTCCTTGAACATTTAATTTTAAGCATCTACAACCTGAATTTCATTTGCTTATTTATAAAACATTCTCAAAAACTGTATGTTTCAATAACCAGAGTCCTATTCATTTTTTTAATATAACTAAGTCAATTACGAAGCAGTTTGGTATTAAAGTAATTGCTTGGCCTTAAATAAAACAAAAGGGCCTACTTTAGGCAATTAATTATATCACATTGTCTTACAAACTATAAGCTGACTTGCACCAACTGCATAATCTATCTTCTTTTATACATATAATAAAAGTGAAATGGATCGCTGTCTGTACATGGAAGTACAGACAGCGATAATATGAGAAAAAATATTATAAGAGACCTTTATCAACGAAAACAATAGTACCCAAAACAATGTTTTTTTGATTTTTTGTCTGTTTGTCTGTGCGTTTGTGCACGCTAATCTCAGAAACGGCTGAACCGATTTCGATTCAGTTTTCAGGAATATATTTTGGCAGGTCCCACATAACATATAGGCTACTTTTTATCCCGGGAAAATGTTTTTATGCTGGATAATTTCGAAATTTTGTTTTTTATGTAGTCCACGCGGACGGAGTCGCGGGCGTCCACTAGTCTATAATATTATTTATAATCAAAAACGGCTTAACCGATTTCGGTGCAGTTTTCGAAAATATATTGCGATGGGCATCACAATTAACTTAAAACTTAATTATTTTTTTTTTGCAAGCCATAGGCCGAAAACGACTGCAGTCCTAGTCTTCGAATAAATTTTAAACGATACCTATCCTATATGACTCATCATCTTTCTGCCCTTATACCATTATTTAATAATAATAATAATAAACATTTATTTCAGATAACGAGATCCATATTTTGTTAGGTTGTTAGTTACAAATTACTTAGTCTATGTTAGTTGGTAAATGATAATATAAAACTTAATTGTAAATAAATTAAAACATAAATTAGCAGGCAGATACATGAGCGGCTCTAATTCATGTAACTGCCCTTAAAGCCTCTATTTGCCGGTGGGATTCCTGAGACTATTTTCATCCAAAAATTCAAAATGGAACCATCTACCCGCTTGGCAATTACCGATAGAATGCTGTCCGGGCTACCCCGCAGCCTGTGCATCAAGGAGGCGACCCTTTTTCGCCTTATCGCTTGGAAGCCATCCGTGTGAGCCTCGGCGAACATACCCGATGCACTGCAAAAGCGAGGCAGCCCCATCAGCATCCTAAAAGCATTGTTGTATTGGACCTGCAGGGCCCTAATGGCCCTCTGCGAATACCTGACCCACAGGCTGCTCGTGTAAAATGATTGGCAATAAGCCTTAAACAACGTGATTTTTACTTGTTTTGAACAGCGAGCAAACCTGCGCGCCAACATATTCACCCGGACCGCCAGGGCCCTGCGTTCCCTATCAATGTCTAAGTCATCATTCAGATCTTCCGTGATAATATGACCAAGATATTTAAAAGAACTGGTTCTGCAGAGCTCCTTCCCATACAATGTTATGGGAGGCACATAGCTAGGCAGCTTGTTACCTGTCCGGAAGACCATCCACTCGCTTTTTCCGGTATTGTATGATAAGCCATGCTCACCCGCATACCGCTCGCATACACCTAACATTTTTCTCAGACCACTGACTGATGGGCTCAGCAGCACCATATCGTCTGCATAGCTTATGTTATTGCAGCTTTGACCATCTATATAACATCCGGCATGCATGCTACTAAGCTCACCAATCAGCTCATTTACATAGAGATTGAACAGTTTAGGAGAAGTCAATCCCCCCTGTCTTACCCCACACTCTAGTATATACGGGTCTGACATTGTTATCCCCCACTTGACCTTGTTATTTTGGTGCCTGTACCAAAACTTAAAAATATTAGTTATTTCCGGTGGTATATTCATTTCACGACACTTCCTCCACAGGATATCATAGGAGACCAAATCAAAAGCCTTGGAGAGATCCAAAAAACAGGCATATATGTTTGTTCTTCTTTCCGCATAGTATACAATTGTATGCTTGAGACCCAGAATTGCACTCTCAGTGGACAGCCCGGATCGAAAGCCGAACTGTCCATCATGTAGTTGGAGGTATTTATTGAGCTGAGTATCCAACAAACCATCAAACACCTTGGCTATTATAGTGGCTAGCGAAATCGGTCTATAATTATTTATATCCGATATGTCGCCTGTCCTATTTTTCAAAATCGGCACCACAATGGTCTCCATCATATCCCGCGGAAGATACCCATGTCCAACACACAGTGTGTAAAACATAGATAGAACCCTCGGGAGATGAACCCCCGCATATTGCAGGTGCTCTATGCTAAGTCCATCATGACCAGGAGATTTACCCCGCGTCATATTTTTAACGATTAAGGCCACCTCTTTGGCAGTAAATCTGATAATATGTTTACCATATATTTCACCATCGATCACCTGCTGCAAAGGACCCAACGGAGATTTCACTCTAAACTGTTCAGAGAACAAATTTGCAATGGACTTAGGCTCTGCTGCCCCACCTATTGACACTGGAAGACTAACTTTGTTACTAAGTTTTTTAGTGCATTTCCAAAAATTTTTTTTTTAAGGTGTTTATTTAAGGTGTCGGCGCAATATGGTTTCTATCGAAACTCACATTGTCAAAGATTTGGCATTTGTTTTACGGCCGGCTGCCTGCCTGACACCAACCCTCCTCGGGTATAGCTAAGTGACAATTTTTAGAAAATTCGTACATAAAATTATTCAGTGGTACAGGCCCGTGACTGGGATCGAACCCACGCCTTCCGACTGAAAGGCGCACGTATTAACCACTAGGCTGTCACCGTTATTTTTGTACTTTTTGATGCTGAAGCGCCAACAGAAATACATCTGTGCCAACTGTATAGCGTCACCACTCTTGAGATACAGTTTTGATGCACCGCGGAATCTTATTGGGTCCCATATTTACCCTTTGGGCAGAGAACCTTTAAAACAGCTGTGTGCTGATTCAAGGATTATATAGTTTACGCATTTAGTGCAAGTGGGCCTTAACGATACAAAATATTCATACTAAAACTACACATGTTGGTCTCATCAAGAGATCATTTGGAAAATGTCAATAAACACCACACTTAAATTGTATCAGCAACGGAATATGGACGAAAAATTACGTAATAATTAGGATTGTTAATTGATATTGTTGAATATACTACCACAAAACAATATTTTTACGACGAGATTCTAGGTCGATATAGATACGACGCAATGTAAACCAAATACTACTGTTTAGTAGTATATGTATAACCAGCAATGTATTATAAAATTCTGATCGGTATCTCGTCCACTGATTACGTAAAAGCAATAGCAAAGCCAAAGCCGCGAGATCGCGATAATTGAGAGTGTGTGTGCTTGGGCGAGGTGCGGGGCGCGGGAGGACGCCGAGCGCTCGTTGCGCGCACGCACACACTCTAGATTATCGCGATCGCGCGGCTTCGGCTTTGCTATTGCTTTTACGTAATCAGGGGACGAGATACCGATCAGAATTTTATAATACATTGCTGGTTTTTAACAATCCTTTTTAATTTTCAAAGTTTTTACATTAAAATTCCAATAAATGGTAATCCCACTGTGGAGCTCAAAATTTCAGTGAAATAATACAGTTTTCGTGACGACGTTCTTTATCGTAACGCGATTATTAATCACGTGATAAGCAAATGAGCGAAAATAAAGGATCTCCATCGATTCGACAATTTTACTTTGTCTTAGCCCTCTGTCTAGCGTAAATGAGATAACTCTCCTCTTTACCTACCTTACATAACACTATATATTATATAGCACATCCGAAATAACTTCAGAACTAATCACATTTCCTTCTTCGTCAACATCACACATGGTTATTTCAACCTTCTGATCGCGGCACACATCCTCTTTTAACTTTTCCTCATTTTCTTCCGATTTCAAAGTTACCTCAAACCTAACCGGCGAATGTTCCGTAGCTGGCGCCACTTTCTTCACATTAAACTCGTGCGAGTTAGTTAAAGTTCTCTTTGGCCCACTGTATCCATCGAGGATTTTCTTTGACACTTCAATCACTTCGTATCTCGACGTTATGAGACGGTATATGCCGTCTTTGCAGCGCTGGTATCTGCAAGTTTTAAATTTACATTATACAGGGTGTAACAAAAGGGGTATATTAAGCGAAATAAAGTTATAGCTCATTATGGAGAACCTAACTACAAGAGACTAAGAGGGTCAAATATTATGTCAGTTGGAAATATTATGATGTGCGAGTGGTGAAAAGGGGAAGCTTCCGGCCCTACCAGCCCCTAATTATTGTATACCACCACATATTATAAAACAATGTCGCTTCCCGCTGTCTTGTATGTATACTTAGATCTATCAAACTACACAACGGATTTTGATGCGGTTTTTTTTTAATAGATAGTGATTCAAGAGTAAGCTTTATTGTGGACAGTATCAGGCCTGAACCCGTGCGAAGCCGGGGCGGATCGCTAGTATACATATATAGTATAGTATATATATTCCAACTATTGTATAAAACTTTGACATCGCGTTCTAGGATTTACATCTTTGGTTTTGTATGCGTTCTATAAATCACGCTACAAAAACCCAAACTTCTGCCTCTATAAATGGCTATGTCACAAACACACAAACTCACCGAAACCTGGTGTGCCCAAACGGCCATTGAGCGCCGTGGACTTTCACCAAATGCGTGGTAAGATTGGTTCCCGTTTTGAATATCTTCGCCGATTTCTCCGGACAGATGTGGCAGCAGTACTTCCGCACCTCCTTGACCTTTTTCCTCATGTCGTTTTCGTCATCGGAATTGTTGGCGTCGCTACTGTCTTCCTCGCGTTTTCTTTTCTTAGCGTGCATGTTCAGGTGCTTACGCAGGTCTCGGCTTGTCATGACTCTGTAAATTGGGATATTTTATTGTGCCGACATGTCAAAAGCTCCTTTACGGCCGCTACATAACAGCAACGCTAGGTAAACAAGGCTTTATCTGTCGGGTCATAGACTGGTAGAAAGGTATAAATGTTGATAAATATACCTACATATATAGAAAACTATAGCGGACCTTTATGTCCACATAAACACCTGTGATTGGAAAATCTTATTTTATATTTTACATCAATATTAACCCTTATTAACGGTTTTACCGTGTGGATACCAAAAGAAGCGTTTAAGAATGTGAGTAACAACCAAGCAAAAACTGAAATGCTGAATAAGTACAATTGAGTTAAGAGTCAGTGTTTTTACCATTTCTTGATATTTCTAGGCTTCAGAATCATGGTCTGAACCCTACATGTTAATATTTGCCTGCAAAACACCATATAAAACCAACTTACCTATGTCCGCAATGCGTGCATTTAAAAGGCCTGGCCTCTTCAGGCGGCAAATGCCTCGCCCGCACGTGAATGGCCAACTTAGCTGGAGTGGTAGCTGACATGTCACATAGAGTGCACGCGTGGTATGACACGTGTTGACGTTCGTGCTCTCTAAGTAGATACTCTGTGGCGCAGTACACACCGCACATTTGGCAGGCTAGCGTCTCACAGGGTACCACGTTCTGGGAAAATTTGTATGGTTACTATATGGTTGATGACGATATTAGAATTAGAAATAATGCTGCCAGATAGCCCAGTTAAGACATGCGCCTTCCAAGCGAGGGGCGTAATTTAAATCCTGTACCACTGAATTTATTTCAAACGGATATACTAAAATTGACACTTAGCTAAACCCGAGAAGGGTTGGCGTAAGGCAGACAGCCGGCCGTAAAACAAACGCCAAATCTTTGGTAGTATAAGTTTTGAAAAAAAAAACCATATTGCGCCTACCACATTTATAATGGGATAAGGGCAGGAACTGACAAATCATGAGTCTTATATGAACAAATTTGGAAGGCATTTTGCTTACTTACTCGTATTTGTACTGAACGTAGCAAGATCGAGGAAGGAAAAAAACCAGCTTTCCTAACTAATATTATTAATGCGAAGGTAACTTTGTCTGTCGCGCTTTCACGCCAAAACTACTGACCGATTTAAATGAAATTTGGTACACATGTAGCCTAAAGTCTGAGAAAGGACATAGGTCACATACAGATAGTTAACTAACCTGCCGTCTCAAATGATCGCAAAGTTTCCTATTATTAGCGAAGTGCTGCCCACAATGGTAGCAAGCGATGATACGCTCGCACGTATGGGTCCGTACATGACTGCTGAGGCGTTCATTATCTTTCAGTTTCTTGCCGCAGCCGGCCCACGTGCAAATGTGGTCGTCGGCGGATAGTAAGTGAGACTTCACGTGGTCTAGAAACTTCTGGAAAGTTTAATAAAGAACTTCAGTTTGTTATCTTCTTGTTATTGTTATTTTGCAGCAATGAATCACATATGATACACCAAAAGTTTTAATAATACGATGGTTTGCTGGAAGAAATCTCTCTTAGAGATAAGCACGCCTTTGTACATTTTCTTTGTCATAAACTTTATTTGTGAAAACTTTACTGTGTACAATAAAGCATAATAATAATAAGCCCGCAGGGCAGCTTGTGGCGAGCTGTTGGGAGGTAGCGTTCCCACGGACCTGAAGTGCTCTCGGGGGAAGACCCTGTTCCTCATCTCCGGCGCCGGAGTGAGGTCTGACGATGAACAGTTCCCCCACCTCTGCCTTGCCTTCGCCGGCCGGGCAGAGTGGAGTCGTGAGAGCTATGACAGCTCGAGGGTGGACGTGCCCGTCAGTAAGTGGCGAGTTGGTTTCGGTTTAAAGTCCAGGGGCACCCCTCCACCCTAGCCAATCACCTTTGTCGCTCCGTGCGTGCGGCCGTTTTCGGGGGCCCATGAAAGAGTCGGCGAGTCACCGCCTGCCACCAAACAATTATGAGACTTGGTTGTAATGGCAGGCGTCCGTTAGTCTCCTTCAATAGCCCGATTATCCAACCCCACTAAAAATTCAGCCCCATAGTCCATGACCTTGTTTTCCATCGCATGACATAGCTCTGCCATCCAATAGTCTTGCACATGGCGGGGACCATCGCCGGGTGTATCATATTGTGCGGTCGGCGATGGTATCCGCCATGTGTATCCCACACCATAATAAAGTTCTCTAAAAGGGCCTCTACATCTTGGCTACGGCCCGATGCACGCCTCTCAAAGGACCGGGACCCTGTAGTGCCGAGAATTTAAACAGATAAAAATAATAATAATAAATATTCCCACACTTCACAAAGCATTAAGCTAGTCCCACCCTAAGATACCTATGGACAATAGGCTATGTATTTAATTGTATCAGTTCAAATCTCCATTGAGAGGTTGTCCACCACCGGGCCCTACACCCTCCGCTGACCCTCGGAACTGCCGACTCATGGTCACGAACACAAGACACTACTGTCGCAATGAGAAGCCAGATCCAAGCACCTAGCATGCAACCATAAATACATAGCTGCTAATCCGAAAACCAATTAAATTTTTTAATCAACATATGTTTCGCCAACACCCGTGGCATCATCAGGATTAGTTTTCCATGTTAGTTCTAACTACCGAACCAACTTACTAACAACTATAACCAATGTATTGAAAATCATTTTTAATATACCCTCAATCAAAATCTAAAATAAAAAATGTTAATACCTACATATTAGGTTTAAAATATAAAATTATTATAGATAAATCAATATTAAATCTACATATTATTAGATAGGCTATGGTTTTCTGTCATGGGTACTAAGCAATAGTATGATATGAACATCAATATTAATCATATCACTAACTGCATCTACTGGGATTGTAACCCAGGACTCTACCCACTACACCAATCGGCCGTCAACGTAATAAATAAAATCATTATTCAGATTCCAAAACACACCTGCATAGAGTTAAACGTCTGCTCACAGTCTGTCCACCGACAGCAGTGATCTGCCTTCAGTAATGGTAAACTGTTCCTCTTCTTAGAGTCACGGTAACATCTCTCAAGATTCAATGTAGCTCGCCCATTGAACCCAGTAGCCATCAACCGGGCATGATATGCATGGTAGTTGACATGTCTCACAATTTCTTTGAAATCACACGTTTTGTGCCCGCATATGTCCCATAAGCATACATATTCAGCTGAAAAAGTTTTATGTTTCATACTTTACTGTACTCTATTCCTTATATTATATTATCAATTTGAAAGTTACTCTGTTTGTTGCACTTTCACATCATAACTACTGAACTGATTTAAAAGATTTATGGTATAAAGCTAATAGAGCCTGAAAAAGGTAATGTTTATCAAGAAAAAATAGTTGTGTCATATTGTTTTTTTTTGTGGTCCATGCCAAAATTGTTAAAGACTTTCACTAGTGTATAGTAAAAACTGGTAAAAATACTAACTAATTGGCATTAAAAAATTATATGAGGAGATACATTACTGGAATTGCAGTGCAACCTTCAATGAAATAAGCTCAGTTTGAGCAAATAAATTAATGAAGTCAACTTAATATGAAACTTATTCATACCTTCACCATCCTCTTTTTGTATAACATGCAAATCCTGTATGTGTTGTGTGACATGCAACTGGAACTCTTCATAGTCCGCAAAGAACACTCTACAGTTTTGCCAATCACACTCAAAGCGCAGACAGTGTGTTCGTAGTTTTCTTAATGGCTGCAAAATAAAATTACATGATAAATAATGTACACAGTTCTAATAATACATCATACAATATACCAGGGGTTCCCAAACTTTTTTCTTATAGACCCCTTTCAAAAGTTAACTGGTTCTGGTGGACCCCCTACAGGCCTACACCACACCGCATGCAAATTAATTGTGAACCCCCATTTTTTCATGCCAACGTAGACCCCATCGAGTCTCCTGTGGACCCTGGGGGTCCACCTGGACCACTGGGAACCACAGCAATATACACACTATAAACCCAAAATAGCCGCATGGTGCCGGCAGAGTAGAGTTTGTACCACCCCATGCCTGCCCGTGTGTATAACACGAGGACGTTAAGGGTTTCCGGAAAGCGGGCAGCAGCGCCTCCCGTGCTGTCAATATAGTCCAAAAATCACACTGTCACCAAGCCGCCTGCCCAGCGTGGTGAGTATTGGCAAAACCCCCCTGTGGCAGTAGCCCTGTGGCATGCCCTGGGGAAGGCCTACGTCCAGCAGTGGACTGCAATATGCTGAAGACAAAGATGAAGATAATCCCAAAATGGGGTAGCCAGTACTGCAAGATCATGAAGGGAATGTAAATGTTGCAAGAGTCTACTAAGTGCATTCTGTCAGGCAATGAGTTAGCATCTTATCACTCTGATTATAATATTTACATTTTTGTTTAATTTACCCATTTATATAAGATCAAATTATAATAATTAGAGATGCGCCGAATACTGGTTTCACCGAATACCGAATAGTATTCGGTTTAATCTTTACCGAACCGAATATTCGACCGAATTATTCGGTTTACCATTTGATTGTTTTGCCGCGCAAACAAGTTCTAATGTGTCGTTGCTGGCTAAATGGTGAGCGTGTCGTACCTCACCGCCCACTACCCGCGCACACCGCGCTGTCTGTTAGGGATGGAAATTCTTTCGAAAAAATATCGATTTTTAAATCGATTCGAATCGTGACCTGATGAATCGATCCACAAACAAATCGAGGTCTTAAAGATTTCCAAAAAATTTCCATATAAATAAACCATATTACGCCGACCGACCCCATAAGTAATAGGATAAGGGCAGGATGATGATTTTTCATCATAAGCACTTTCACTACTTCACAAAATGGGGCAATTTTCTATCGACTGGCCACCTTGCATTTTGGATGTACCATAATTTATGTCCCTTTTACTGGCCACACTCGCTATCGTTCTATACCATACTTGTTTTATAGATTCAGTACTACATATCGATTTTTTGGCTCGAAAAATCGATTTTGCGATTAATCGATGTCTGATCGCCATCCCTACTGTCTGTCACTTTGCTTCAAACATTGTATGGTTATGTTGTAAATTAAAACAAAAACGGTTTTCAAAGCAAAAACGTTGCTAGTAAATAGGATGGAATGGGATTTTGTTGACTTTAATCTTTACTAATATATTATGTTATCTTTCAAATTTAATACATAAATAATATGTATATTAAATGTGAAAGTTACTCTGTAGGTCTGTCTGGTTTTCACGCCAAAACTACTGAACTGATTGAAATTAAATTTGGTACTACCTGTGTACTCTAGAACCTGAGAAAGTATAACTAGGGCTAGCTTCGCACGGATGTAATACCTTTCACGCGGACAAAGTTGTGGGCGGCCGTTAGTAGAACACAAATGTCACATAAGAAGTTTGTCCTTAACGTTATACCATACGTGAAGGCAAAAATATGAAAATACTCAAACCAAATATATTTGGCACCAAAACCAAATGATTCGGCCGAATACAAATAGTGAAAAAGTTGCCGAATACGCGGAATACTGAACACGGTTCGAATATTCAGTGCATCTCTAATAATAATCTATACAGATAGTTCATAAAAAGATCTGTGAAATATTGTTTTAAACTAACATATTTCATTATTAGGCAGAACTTTCCTTTTGATATGCATTCAATGAGAAAAGTAGTGGGCTCTTACCCATTTACATGGCACCACTGCACTGATGCATTAACCTTCCTAGTCACATTGTGAAGGGGAACCAGAAAACCAATTATTAATATTCAAGTCTATTTCACACGAAAACCATTTGTGATTAAAATGGTTTCCAATTGAAAGAGATGTGAATTTATAAACTGAATTTTATCTTAAGTATTTTGATGTGAATTTATAAACTGAATTTCATCTAAAGTATTTTGATGAAAATTTATTTATTTATATATTTATACACTTCAATATAAAACCATATTTATAGCGTTCTTGCAAAACCATTTTCATGGTTTATCTGCTAGTTTAATTATTATTAGTTATAATAAATAATTCTTATAGTATAATAAATCTAGCAGTAATACATCAGAATAACACAAGATCTGACTTTAAATCAATCACATGGCTGAAGTTAAGGGCATCAGCTAGTAACAAAATATATTTACCACAGCCACAGGTTCCAGTTGAGGTTCATCCACACCGAGAGGTACTGATTGGTCATCATCAGCTGCTGCTAGTAAAAACTTTTTGCGCTGGGCGTTGTTCTGTATTATAAATTGTATGTCATTTTTGTTTTGCATCGCCAGTTTCTTGGAGTCTTCATTGTTCTGCTTTTGTAACCACTCCATACAACGAAGCAATTTGAACTTGGAAATGTCATCTTCGTCTTTTCCATCCATGTTAACCTAATCACGCAGCTAAAATCCCAGACCTAATCCCAGATAGCCTTACGCACAGGTATATCATGTAAATCACAGAGCAACAAACTACTGGGCCAGTGCTTATTCGAATACCTAGCTATGCAAATCTGTTCGTCCGTACCGTACAATCAGCCAACACATCGTTTTCGATTGATAAATAAAATAGTAGGTATTATAGATAGATGGTACGATGCACAAACTATATAGAGATAGTAGGTCAGTGAGATAAGACACAAACTATATAGAGATAATAAGATAATATTACTATGGAGGGAGATCGTAGAAAGAGTATGATTTTTTTTTGTTTAGTTTATCCCGAAGGAAAGGCAAGGGGAACTTAGCCCATACAGCCTAATCATTGCCTAGTAAAATGAATTCTGAATTTATTATGGATGATAATGATGATGAATGGAAACGTCCTCAAGAACGAGTTTAAAATTTAAAATTAGTAAAAATCAAAAATATTTGTAGAAACAACTTACATGAACCCATGAAGATATCGTATTCCGACTAAAGTTTTACTCAGCTTACCTGCAAATAAAACCATGCACACGCACTAGATTCGCATAACAAGTAAACAAAATATTACTTATCTACCAGAAAACATCACTTTACGGACACATGCAAACCAATAAATTTTGATTTTCACAATAATATTACACCCGCTCCCTTCCAGCTTTTCCCGCCGAATCGGAGATGGATGCCCCTAGCCAGTGTTGCCAGATCAAAGATTTTTTTAAATTTTTTATTAAAGTTTGCTGACCTGGATACTCAAAGAATATACTTACTCTCTAATGCCAGATCGTACATTGCGAAATTATCTCATATTTATTGCAAAATTATCGTGTTTTTATCGCATGACAGAATATATGGACAAGGTATGCAATCCTACCCCACCCCCGCACACGAGTTAAAGTTAATAATATAAATAAAAGAGACAAAATATAATATATGAAACGGACAAGGTATGTAATCTTACCCCTCCCGCCGCTCACGAGTTGGAATTTAATAATAATAATAAGCCCGCAGGGCAGCTTGTGGCGAGCTGTTGGGAGGTAGCGTTCCCACGGACCTGAAGTACTCTCGGGGGAAGCCACTGTTCCTCATTTCCGGCGCCGGAGTGAGGTCTGACGAGGAACAGTTCCCCCACCTCTGCCTTGCCTTCGGCGGCCGGGCAGAGTGGAGTCGTGAGAGCTATGACAGCTCGAGGGTGGATGTGCCCGTCCGTAAGTGGCGAGTTGGCTTCGGTTTAAAGCCCAGGGGTACCCCTCCACCCTAGCCGCTCACCAAATGTTGCCCCCTTTGTCGCTCCGTGCGTGCAGCCGTTTCAGGGGGCCCATGACATGAGTCGGCGAGTCACTGCCTGCAGAATCCATCAAACAATTATGAGACTTGGTTGTAATAGCAGGCGTCCATTAGTCTCTTTCAATAGCCCAGTTACCCAACCCCACCCAACATTCAGCCCCATAGCCTATGACCTTTGTTTCCATCGCACGACATAGATCTGCACTCTAATAGTCTTGCACATGGCGGGGACCATCGCCGGGTGTATTATATTGTGCGGTCGGCGATGGTACCGCCATGTGTATCCCACACCATATTAAAGTTCTCTAAAAAGGGCCTCTACATCTTGGCCACGGCCCGATGCACGCCTCTCAAAGGACCGGGACCCTGTAGTCCCGAGAATTTAAACAGATACAATAATAATAATATTCACACACTACACAACACATTAACCTAGTCCCACACTAAGATCAATAAGTTCTTGTGTCGTGGGTATTAAGCAATGGTATATAAATACATAGATAAGTATAAAAACATCCATGACTCAGAAACAAACATCGATATTCATCATATCAATGTTTGCACCTACAGGGATTCGAACCCAGGACCTATGGCGTCACAAGCATTTGTGAATTGGATGTTTACAAAATTATCGTAGATTTGACAAAAATATCGTAGATTTTGGACGAATTATCGTGCGACACCTAACACTCAACTGGCAACGCTGCCCCTAGCCCAAAAACAACGTGCATACCAGGGATTTGGTATCTCGTATACATTTCTATGGTGCATACCTACAACTAACACTAACGTATGAGGGGTTTACAAATGGCGCATTTATCTAGTTCCCGATAGTCGAATTGTGTTTATCGATATATCGATAGTTTCTCCCACTTCCTTCTATTAAACATATACACCGTTTTTTAAGATAGATATTTACTTCAGTTTCGAAGAAGCATTGTTTGTAAACATTAGCTAACTAACTCGTACTTGTTAGATATGAGTGACGTTTGACGTTTTTCCATATTCATGTATTCGACGTAGGTATCCTCTCAGATGAATTATATACATGTTTCCTACTATAAAAATCAATTTTGTGTTTGCGAAATCAGCTTCTTTGGGTTTTTTATAGTGCAAACTTGTTGTCAATAGGTACTATTGAATTGAGTAGTAAACACAGTATAATACACATTAAATCTTTATTTTATAGAGGCTTTTATTTATTACAAATATGTCAGCCTCATCGTAGCCTTAACGAAATAGACTTTCCTTACAAACAAAAAAACTTAAATCCACCTACTTACGAGTATCTAAGGTACATAACTCTCTATAAACTTATTTACAAATTTACACACAAACAAAGCATCGTTTGAACTGGGAGAAGATAGAATCGTTTGGAATGCCCCTATATTTACAATATTTATACCTAAATCTAAAATTAATTGCAGCCTATGCTCCTCACCTCGCAAACACTCGACCAGTATGTGATGTACGTCTTCAATACATCCGCATTTATCACAATTTGGATTAGCTGTAAGGCCCATAGCTCTAGCCTCTGATAATTGGAGTTTACAATAAAACATGTACCAACAGATTTTTTTGAAATAATTAACATAATTGACTAAGACACACCTATGATGCAACAATAAAAAACTTATTTAATTGTAAGCAACAATAAAATACTTACATTAACTAATTTTGCTGGAACTGCATCTACAACGAGGTTTTTGTATTTATTTATTTTTAATTATTTGTGTATCGTCAAAATGGATAGAGCAGATTCTAGAATGTTTTTTTGGTGAAAAATTTATTTGGCCTATGGTATTTATCCACTCGTTTCTTACTATCAGATCTAAAGGAAACCTGAAAAAGAATAATTTTGTTTATTGTCTTATTAAGTTATTACTGTTAGCATGCTCATGTTTTATTTTTATATCAGTAATAGAAAAACGTACAAATCTCGATCTGATTTTCTTATTCCATGCAAAAATACAGTTTTAAATAAATCATAATAAAAATTATTTTTCACGATTAAAACTGAAAAACATAAATATTACCCTAAAAATTGGGTAAAACTCCACCTATGAGATTATCTTATCATATGAGGTTGTTACCTTGATTGTAACAATTTGTATAAAATTTGGTTACTGCGAATTAAAAATCAATAATATACTAAATAATATCACATAGGAAATTTATTTGGGACGAGCATGTAACTTAGAATATTAGATATAGTATGTGAAAATGATTATTTACCTGTGGAAGCTAATTTCGGGATTTTTATTATCACTACGGCTTTTGCAGCCATGTACACTACACCCAACCATGCTTTATAGTTTTATTATATGATTTTATAGGATTAAACACATAAAAATATCCTTTAAGTATAAAATAATAAAGTCAACCGATCACAACAATCACACACACTGACAGGTAAAGTACTTAATGGTCAACTAGCTTTGACGTTTTGGATCCTTTGACAGGTTGGATCCACTCAAAAAACAGGGATTTGGTATCTCCTCTTTTCTATGTCAAAAAATGGTTACGCGAATGAAACAAAAGATCCATAGTTCTATGACGTCTGTCTTAGCCTAAGTTGTATATCGCTTATTCGTTCTATCTGTAGAGAGTAGTATATTCTTTGATCTGTAGTGACGTCTTTTACGGGCTTTGACTATGTTTACGGGGCATCTGTGAGTATAATATAATCTAAGGTTCAGACCGACTTTTTTCCTTTTTATTTACAAAATTAAAATAATTTATTTAAATAAAATATGTGACACAAACTAAATACAATTTAACTCACGATATTTTTTATTTCCACAACTATTCTTTCTACGTAGGTTATTTATTAGGTAATGGATCAGTCACCGAAAACCGATACTAAATATTCACTGGATACGTAATGTACGTACGTAGTACGGCCATACTGCATATATATTAGGAATAGGTTTTTATAAATATTAGTATTAGGTGAACAGGTACGATTTTTACCTAATCCGACCATCTCTACTCAAGCGCGTAAAGTGTGGCCAACTACACGAACTTTGTCGCGATAAAACCCTTTGATGTGCGGCAATTTACAGACATTGGTGCGAAGTACATTTTGTGTCGCAATCATGTCGCGATGATGATTCGCGACAGGACGAACTCTTTGGCCAGACGTGACGCGACAACGCGAATCTGCGCGTTGTCGCGACAATGTGCCGGAGCATTAGGTTTTTTACGTTTTTACAACCCGAACGCACCGAAATGGACGTCAGGCTTTTTCCGTTCTGAAAAATAAGAACAGTCAGTGTGCGCCTTGCTGAACATTTTGAACAGGACGTTTGCGGCCTGCCTAAAACGGGTAAAAAACCAAGTACCTACATAATATAAAAATCGCTCCAAAGTTGACAGGCAAGTAATATAAAATTTTACGACAGTGAGATGGCTGTATGAAGTCAATATTACTTCCACAATTATCACTCACTTCTTTAAAAAAAAGTCATCAATCAAAATCAGAGAAAAAAAATATAAAAACGTGCGTGCGCGACGGCGAATTCACGCTAATTCACGGCGAATTCAGGGAGCGCGTGAAGGAGGATAAGCGTTCTCTCGTGTTGTTTTGTTTTCACATTAGTATATTATACTTTGCTTGCTTGGTTGCATATGTAATATAAAGAAATACCACCTCGTCTTTATCAGTAAATTATCTCGTCATAAATAGTTCTGCTACGGTCGTTTGTCTTGTCTTGTCATTAGTCGCTGGACTGCTGAGGGGTCAATCCGGTCCATTCTGCTGATGAAATCAACGATTTCGTTTGAAAAAGTCGTCAATATATTAGACCAAGTCGCGTTACCATTATCAACAAGGATGCCGAACATTAAAGTATTCAGCGGAAGCTCGCATCCGGATTTGGCTCAGAAAATCGTCGATCGACTTGGCATTGACCTAGGAAAAGTTGTAACCAAGAAATTTAGCAACATGGAAACGTGCGTTGAAATTGGTGAATCGGTCCGAGGAGAAGATGTGTATATTGTGCAAAGCGGTAGTGGTGAAATAAACGACAATCTTATGGAATTGCTTATTATGATCAATGCTTGCAAGATCGCGTCAGCTTCTCGTGTCACTGCTGTTATTCCTTGTTTTCCATACGCAAGGCAAGACAAGAAGGATAAGAGCAGAGCACCAATCACTGCCAAGCTGGTAGCAAATATTCTGTCGGTCTCTGGTGCTGATCATATCATCACAATGGATCTGCATGCATCTCAAATTCAAGGATTTTTCGACATTCCTGTGGATAACCTCTTTGCTGAGCCTGCTGTTCTAAAATGGATTAAAGAGAATATTCCTGACTGGAAGACTAGTATTGTGGTGTCTCCAGATGCAGGTGGTGCTAAGAGGGTCACCTCTATTGCTGATAGATTGAATGTAGAGTTTGCTCTCATCCATAAGGAGAGAAAAAAGGCAAATGAAGTTGCCTCAATGGTATTAGTTGGTGATGTCAAGGGCCGCACGGCTATTTTAGTGGATGACATGGCGGACACATGTGGAACTATTTGCCATGCAGCAGAAAAGTTAATTGAAGCTGGAGCCATCAAGGTATATGCAATTTTGACTCATGGTATTTTCTCTGGTCCTGCCATATCTCGGATCAACAATGCTTGTTTAGAAGCTGTAGTTGTCACAAACACTATTCCTCAGGAGAAACACATGCAGGAGTGTCCTAAGATTCAATGTATAGATGTCTCCATGATGCTGGCTGAAGCTGTCAGACGTACTCACAATGGAGAATCAGTGTCATATTTGTTTTCTAATGTTCCATATTAAATAGTTATAACTTAAATTTTAAGAAAGGTATCCAAGGTCTCTTGCTAAGTATTTGCTTGCAATAAAATGTCATTTCTCGAATATGTTAAGAACTATTATTATACAATTATAAATGTATAGCATTTAAAACACACTTTGTTTATTGTTATAACCTGACTTCTTTAATGAAACACATACAGCTTTCTGGATCTATTGCCGTAAGGTTCTTAAATAAGTAGAGAAATACCTGCTCATGTTCAATGTTAAAAACTACTTTTAATGTAGTAGTAATCAGTTTTGTTTTAATCTTATTAGGACAATTTAATAATTAAAGAAGTTCCATACAAATTGTATACTTAGCCTAGAGGTCATGATGATTAACAATTTAACATTGTACATTTTATAGACCAATATTAAGAATGTAACCAACAATGAAAATTAAATTTCAGTTTTGTGAAAATACATAAACACAAAATTACTTGTTTAACACATTTATTTTTAGGTAAATAAGAACATTTTAAATCAGGTCAATAAATTAAAGGACTTGGAAACCTACTAGCTTAGTTATGAATATAATGTTGCCTATCTATGTAGTAAATTAGTTAGCAACTAAATTTATTTTTACTACTAAAAAACTATGTATGGATTAAGTACTTTGTCAAATCAATTTGTACAGATGACTTTCATTATAATGTTTCATTCCAAAAAAACTTGCCTTTATAGGTTTTGGAAGTGGGGTCTGCATTTATTGATATATATATGCTTATGTTAGGGTGCCCTTAGGTGTTATTGTTGAAGAGTTTGGAAACTCTGTTTTGAAATATATTGTGATGTAAAACATTGTTAAGTAAAGACTGGGACATGAAATAGCTTTGGGTTGAGACGAAGAGGAAGGGCTAACATGTTTATCTGTATAAAACATTGATGGTCACAATGCAACATTGACTATCTTTAGTTTCCTATGCAGTTTTGTTTTACTGCCTCAATCCAAAACTGTCTCATATTTTCAGCTTTACTTAGAGCATTCATTCATCTGTTTCTAGTGATATAAAGAGGTCTTGAGATTTTTGTTAATCAGACTTAAGGGTTTTAGATTAACTTTACTTTTAGTATACTACTTGTGTTGGTAAAATAGATTATTTTTAAAGCATACTTTCTTGTAATCAATATTCCAGTGAAATATTATTGGGTTCTATACAACACATATAATGTGATACGATTTTAAATTGGAATAGTATCTTGTGCTTGATTATACCTATAATCAGTAAAAATAATATAATGTTGGTTTAACATACTGGAATTAACCAGTGTTATTGTTTAGTTACAAAATTATCTAAATTCATAAAAGTTATTGTGTAAGCATATTTGGTCCACAAACACTTGTAATAAAAGATTTGATAAATCTTTATTTAATCATTTTATTATCTTCATATCGCACCTTCGGTGCAACAATGGCACAATTGGCAAAAAATACAAAAACCAACCGTGTCCTTATTCTACTGTAGAACAAGGGCACATCTGTCAAAAAATGCAAAACACTATTGTGCCGTTGTTGCACCGAAGGTGCGATATCATATTACTATCCATTAATATTAAATTACGGTCGATTCTGGCTGTCACACTTAAACATAAATTTAATCTTAGTCAGGTGATAGACCTCTCCGTTCTTAACATAAATGGTTGAGAGAGAAAAGAGGTTTGTGACGTTAACAATTGACCATATTGATTGTCCTAAATAAGTTCAGAAGAGACTTGTCTTGTCACTTACTAGATCAGTGGCATTCTGTGCACGTGAACTGCACTGAAATAATTTAAATGATAATATGGTCTACAGTATATGTATATGTCGCAGTAAGATAGATAAAGCCGTAATATAGTTATATCCCTAGGGATATAACTATATACCGTAACATAGTTATACGAAAGCGATTCATTACTATCTTTCTAACTCACTTTTCGGCGGATCCGAATCTGGCAATATAGGTTAGAAGAATGAGGCGGCGGCGACCGCCGCCGCCGATTTCTTTGGTGTTAGGTTACATGTTTAAGTTTAAGACGATAACTATATTTCTAGTGAGATAGTAATAAATAACTATGTTACGGTATATAGTTATATCCCTAGGGATATAACTATATTTACGGCTTTATCTATCTTACTGAGACATATACATATTTATGAAAATCTATTCATATAAAAAAATTGTAACGAATCGATGTTTGTGCACGCTAATCTCAGAAACGGCTGGACCGATTTCGATGCAGTTTTCAGGAATATATTGTGACAAGTCCCACTTAACATATAGGCTACTTTTTATCCCGGATAATTTCGACATTTTGTTTTTTCTGCAGTCCACGGGGACGGAGTCGCGGGCGTCCACTAGTATTTAATATAGAATGTGATCAAATTTTTTTCGAGAAACACCTTGTGGACGAACAAAACACATTCTTATTTCAATTCCCCTAAGTACCTACCTACCTACTAAATTAGATTGAAGTGAACTATGTCCAAGTCGCTGTTATTACCTACATCACTTTACAATATCGATATCAATATGACCCCAAGGCTAGTACCAATGATGTAAATTATTTTCTTAGATTCCTATCAACGGGGGCGCTAGTTGCTTTTGATCTATGTAACTCTGCCTACCAAAAATATTAGTTCCGAAACCAGACATGGGAGTATTTTATAAATTATGGATGGACTACTACGACGGATGCCCGACGGACGTGCGATTAATTTGAATAAAGTAGTGTCCACGTCCGTCACACACGTCGAACTTTATTAGGCCTGTGATCCATTGCATGCTATGTATAAGGGATAGTGCAGATTGGACAGCTAATATACAGGCATCACATAGGAGTTAGGACACAGCTCCTCTGTGCGTTAAGTGGTCAATGCACAGAACACTATTACTCTGTCAATGCCATTAGGTCTTGATTAGGCCTCGGTCTTGAAATCAGCAGGGGGCGCAGCGTCGCCGGTTTCGCGTTCCCATACATAAACAAAATGTCAGCGACGTAATATTAATACTTACTACCTGATTATTTCACTATAAAGTACCTACCTAGCTGATTAATAATTGCTTAGAACAGCACTTTTACTTAGTATCATAATCAGCTTCAAAACCGGGATTGGGGGCGGATAGCTATTCCGAAGCTATCGATATTAATATTTTATCTAGTGTGGTTGCACCTAGATTTTATTATTTTGAGATGTTTACAATTTATGAAAGGAAGATTTTATCTTGTTATTATGACGCAAGTTAAAGGGGGTCGGTTCTGCTAGCTAGGGTCAAATAAGCTATCGCTAACGTAGTCAAGTTTGTTGTTAGTGTCTACTTGTACACTAATCAATGCTTGCTTGCAAGGTCTAGTTCAGGTCTCTCTTTTGTGGAAGCCCTCGCCGCGTACTTCCCACCCATAGATTACCTCCTAGGAGGTAATCTATGTTCCTACCTAATCATAGGTGATAGATACTCGTACCTATCTAGGTCTTTTTAGAATAAAACCAGTCAAGTTGGCATGCACTTGACTGGTTTTATTCTTCCATTCACTATGGGTGCGCCCACCACCGGGCCCTACACCCTCCACTGACCCTCGGATCTGATAACTCATAACTGCGAAAACAGGCACTTGCACTAACTACAATCGCCACGAGAAACCAGACCCGAGCACCTAGCATGCAAGACAATACATTGCACTATTCCGAAATCAAAAACTAGATAAATAATCTACATATGTTTCGCCAACAACCGTGGCATCCTCAGGATTATAGAAATTAGTAAACCACTAATTATTATGAAACTCTAAAACCCAACACATTACTTACACGGTTTTATTCTAAAAATCCGACTAATTCACTCGCAGTAAGGCATCGTTAATCATTGACGATGAACTACAACTGCGAGTAATGGAACAAAATGACCTAGATAGGTACGAGTAACTATCACCTATGATTAGGTAGGAAATACGCGGCGAGGGCTTCCACAAAAGGTTCAGTAAAACTGGAAGCGGCTCCCGGCTTACGCTCTACTCTTTCTTCTAATCTACACAGCTCACGAAAGAGACGTATATATCACACCATGACACAAGTACCTAGTTTGAACTGTAGGTAGGTAGTTCTCATAATGGTGCATCCTGACATACGGTGGCAGCAGTTTGCTTACTTCAACCACATACTGTGAAAATAGCAATTGAAGTGGCAGGCCGTCAGTTTTGGCAAAGCCATAATTCCGTTATATTCTCAATCCAGATGCACATCTCTAGAATAGTCTTTTGTTCATAAAAATTGTCTTATTAGGCCCTAGGGCGACAGGAACCAAGGGGTCACCATGGAAAGTTGCAACGAGCTGCATGGGCTAGATTTTAGTAGTTGCCAGTCTATTGACTATTTCATTCTTTCTTTCTAGAAATTTGAACTTATCCTATTATTCATTATAGTAAAAACAATAAATAAAACAAGGTGTATTAGTTAAGGTTTATTCACTTAGTATGAGTAGTAGCATGATGGGCTTGCGCAGCAGCCTTCCTCATCTGAGACAGGACGTTGCTGAGCTCTTCACGCTTCCTCTTAGCGCGGATGTGGGTGCCAAGGCGACGCTTCAAGAATTTAAGGGCACGCTTATCCTTTGATACCTGAAAGTTACAAAGTGAATAATGAGTAGGAACACATACACACAGAGATATAGAAGTGGAGGCAGATCTTTTCAGTTGTCCCTCCAGCTTATCATCATTCATACACACCTGGATATAGGTACTGAGTCAAATTCCACATTAACTTCAGTCACATACCTACTTCAAAATATTGCCGTTTACTAATATAGCTCCATCATTACTTCACGGAATTTTAAATATTGCTCTCCCATCTAAATAGATTCATATCACCAAATGAACAGATAGTACTTATGTAATTGATTACAATCAGACATTACAGTACAATTTGTATCCAACACTAAAATGATATCACATGATTGATGATTTAGGATCATAAAATACTAAAATGTAACATACCTTCAACAATTCCATAGCTCTCTTTTCATACTGAGCATGACCAACAACCTCACGTACGAGATCTCGCACGAATTTGGAGTGCTTAGTTTGTAGCTGAAAATGAAATTGACAAGAAATAGTACAGTTCTAATTTAGAATTAGTATTCCTAAGCTTCCAGTAGACCAAACTAATGTTCAGTCGAATGCAAACTGGACATTTATATACGGTAGAAATAATAGCTACCTTTGCAGATTTAGTTGATCTACTCAGGAGCAGGTAAGAGCAGAGCATTAATTAAGTAGTTAATGTAAATAAGAAAAGGCAAGTTCGAAAACAAAGTTCAAAACATAACCTTATACAGTGAAGATTTAAAGCTAGGTACTTACACCCTTTAGCCTGGCTGGTCGGACTCTGATAGCTTTGTCTGTAATACCTTTTCTTCCAGCAGAAATTTTAGTAGTTTTATGGCCTTTTCGCAGACCAACTGCAATCTCAAACCGGGGAGCCATGCTGAAATAACAAAGAAATTTGTTGATGGCGAAATCACTTGACATAAAACTACACTATCAAATGCCTTTACAGTATACAATTAAATTATTAATTTTTATACATTGATTATATCGATATTTTAAGATATTTTACAGGAATAATTATTTACGTACATTCCGAATTGACAGAACCGATAAAAAGATTTTTTTTTTGTTTGGTTTATCCCGAAGGAAAGGGAACTAAGCCCATACAGCCATTGTCTTTAGTAAATGATTTCTGAATTTATGATGGATGATAATAATGGTGATGAATGGAAACGCCGGGAAAATCCTCAAGAACAAGTGTAAAATTACATGGGCCCATGAAGAGATCGTATTCCGGCTAAAGTTTGACTCAACTTACCTGCGTATAAAACCATGCACACGCACTAGATTCACATCACAAGTAATCAAAATATAACTTATCTACCAGAAAACATCACTTTACGGACTCATACATGCCATTTACAAATAATTTTTGATTTTCACAACAAAATTACACCTGCACCCTTCCAGCTTTTCCCGCTGAATCCCGATAAAAAGAAAACGGAAACGTCAGTTTACGTCATTTTTTTGTTTTGTTTAGTTTATCCCGAAGGAAAGGCAAGAGGAACTAAGCCTATACAGCCATTGTCTTTAGTAAATGATTTCTGAATTTATGATAGATGATAATGATGATGATGAATGGAAACGTCGGGAAAATCCTCAAGAACAAGTGTAAAGTTAGTCAAAGTGAAAAATAATTGCAGAAACAACTTACATGGGCCCATGAAGAGATCGTATTCCGGCTAAAGTTTTACTCAGCTTACCTGCGTATAAAACCATGCACACGCACTAGATTCACATCACAAGTAATCAAAATATAACTTATCTACCAGAAAACATCACTTTACGGACACATGCAAGCCATTTACAAATAATTTTTGATTTTCACAAGAAAATTACACCTGCACCCTTCCAGCTTTTCCCGCCGAATCCTCAGTTTACGTCAGTCAGCACAATTATTAAATAAAAGCTAGTGCCAACATAAAAAAATCATAAATTTCCAATTACTTACACGAGAAGAGTACCCATTGCTGGCGCTCTTGAAAGCAAGTGCGAGTAATTGACGTTACACCACTTTCAAACAAACTACAATTTGTTAGATATTGGAAACTTATACATTAGTTTTTGAGCATTTTCTCATTCATCATTACCATTCATCACATTGAAAATGATATTTGCATGGACATGGTTTCCTTTGGGATAATCTAAAAAAATGATACTGTCAATGTCAATAACACATGTTATTGTTTGGATCTGTGAGCTTGTTCTGCTCATAGTTTTAGATTTATTTTAAATAAAATTATGTGTAAAATAAGGTTTACTTTATGCTAATATAAATAGTTTTGCATATTGTATTCATCAGATATAAATTTTAAAAATATATCGCATTCAAAACAAATCATAACCTCTACCAAATCACCTCACATTCACTCACACATAAGTTTTAAAGTTTCCCCCACTTGAGACGCAATAATGGAAGTTGGTGCCGTAAAATTAGCATTTAATAATGAAGTAAGTAAATACTTGTTTGATTTCTATGAGAATGGAGCATAAAAACAATTTTTATTTATTATTCCCATTTTCACTTTGTGTAACTGTCTAGCTAATTACACCTTCAAAATAATGTAGAAAATCCAGATTTTTTATTTTTATATTCTATCACTATCTTATTTACGTAATTTGCAGTTAATTCAAATGAAAAGTAAATTCAATCAAGCTCGGATACAAATAATACACAAGCTGACAAGAAAAGCAAAAGTGTTTGCAGAGAAAAAAAGTGAAAAACTAAAACGGAAAGCAGAGTTGGCTGTCCGTGAAGTGCTGATATTGAAGGTATATTTCTACAGTGTTTTTTCATTAATTGCAATAAGTTTAATCTAAATGTTGGATTTTACATAAATCTCAAATGAAATTTATAGAACCCATTACCTGAATGACTAAGAAATAAATTTTTACTATAAACCTACTTACCTACTTATTTTATTATTATTATTATTATTATATGTAAACAGGCAGGCAGTTGAGGCAACTGATTTTGCCTTGATAAATATTGAAAAATAAATTTTTATTTGATTTAGATCACTGGTTATATAAGTGAAACATACATTCCTTCAGAAAATTTCCATTTAGTTTAATATGCCAGATGTTAGTATCCAAGTTTTGCAAGGTTAATTGGATTACTTACTAAATTCTCTTCAACTTATTTCAGAAATTGAAAGTGAAGGAGGTAGCAAGATTTATAATCACTCATAAAGGGAATGTCAAAGACTTTTTAAATCATCCAGAAGTAAATAAGGACAAAGTATGTGCTCGCTTGCTTCTTCACAAATCACTTGAAGACAAGTACAATTTCCTGAGATCAAGATATTCTGCTGTACCCATAGATGATTTATTAATGTCACGCGAGGAAAGGAAGAAACGCAAGAAAGAAGAAAAAGAGAAACAAAAAAATAAGAGAAAGGCAAAGGAAAATAAGGAGATTGTTAATGTTGAAGGTGATTGGGATGTTGAAGATGTTGATTTATCAAAAAATAAGGTTGCTGGCGAGAAAAATGGGAAAGATTTAGGAAATTCTAATATTGAAAATCACTCTAGTGAAGATGATGTTGAAACTGACAATGAAAGTCAACAGTCTGATGATGAAAGTGCCCATTCTGATAGTGATAGTACCCATTCTGATAAGGAGGATAACCTAATCGATCATGATAATGCTCTTAATAATGCTCCTTCTGATAGTGAAAATTATGACAGTAAAAGTGATTCCGAGGTAGAGAAAAGTTTAGATTTAGATGGAGCTTCTACAGAAAATACAACACTTAAAGTAAATTCAAGAGAAAAAAGTAAAAACAAGAGCACTATTAGCAAAAATAAAAGAATAATAGTGTCCAATGATAGTAACACAGAAATTTTAGCTAAGAAAAGTAAGGATAAACCTGTAGGAAAGACGAATAATTTAATGCAAATACCAAACAAAAAGGTGGCAATAACACCCAAAGATCTAAATAAGAACAAGAATTTCAAGGAGAAGATAATGTTGAGGAAATTTAATAAACTAACTGATGAAGCTCCAATTAAAGAGAATAAGATTGTAGACCCATTCTTCATAACCTCAACAGGTGAAAACTATATGTCTGTAGCTGAGCCTAGACAACCTGATGAGGTTAAAGAGGTTCATAAACAAGGTAACAGACAACATCGAAGAGCTATCATGTTCGGCCATGTTCCAAAATCTAAACCTAGGCAAAATAATTATGATCATAATAATTCTAGTTTTAATAAGTACAATGAAAATAAAAATGGATATTATAGCAATAAATTTAGTAATAATTCTGATAGAGGTGGAAGACACTTTAAAAGTAATGACATGGAATCTAAACCTGATAAAATTCACCCATCATGGGAGGCTAAAAAGAAAAAGTCTGGTATATTACCATTTGAAGGTAAAAAAATTGTTTTTGGAGATGGTCCTGACCATATAAAGAATAATGATAGTTTTAATAATAAACATGCAACCAAAAGGTCTTTTGATGGCAATGCTAAACCTGAGAAGTTACATCCATCTTGGGAAGCTAAGAAAAAACAATCTGGTATTTTACCTTTTCAAGGTAAAAAGATTACTTTTGATGAATGATTTATGTTATTAATGTATAAAATAAACTTATTGTTAGTTATAATTTAACATTCGTTTTATTAACTTAAATAACAAATTACCA
The DNA here is from genome assembly GCA_014607495.2 of Carposina sasakii. Classification (NCBI taxonomy): domain Eukaryota; kingdom Metazoa; phylum Arthropoda; class Insecta; order Lepidoptera; family Carposinidae; genus Carposina; species Carposina sasakii. The sequence goes on along the minus strand of CP053163.1, from coordinate 4,266,316 downwards.
CAAAGGGCAGATTTTACAAAAGTAGGTGTTGTGGAATCTCACAGTAGGACCACCACTTATCCAGAAATGAAGTCACTCACATAATCACACACCTACCAATAAAATTTAGGTAAATTTAGGTCTTTCTACACAGCTGCGGTTGCAGCCGCCAATGAATGCACATACGTGCCTATACGTATATGCGTTCATTGGCATATTCGTATGTGCATTCTACGAGTGGACACCCGCGACTTTGTTCGCGTGCACTGCATAAAAAATAAAATGTCGAGTTTTTCCGGGATAAAAAGTAGCCTACGTCCTTTTTTTAGGTTCTAAACTAGACTAAATTTAATTTCAATCGGTTCAGTAGTATTGGCGTGAAAACGAGACAGGCAGACAGATAGAGTTACTTTCACATTTATTATTATATACTAGTGGACGTCTGCGACTCCGTCCGCGTGGACTACAGAAAAAACAAAATGTCAAAATTATCCGGGATAAAAACATTTTCCCAGGATAAAAAGTAGCCTATATGTTAAGTGGGACCTGTCACAATACAGGGTGTTTTTTCGTTGCCACCCTTATCGAAGGGTACGTACTCTATACATCAAATAAAATAAGTTTATGCCAAAAAAATGCTGGGAACAATGTAATTTTTTTTGTACTTGATCGGGCGAAATTTATAGTGTCCAGTGTGTATGCTAGTTTTTTCATAGACAGATATTAATTTTTTCGCGTGAAAAAATTCTTAGTATTCTTTATTGTCCACATAAATTTTTATCATAGATAGTAAGTTGTAAAAGAAATAGTACAAAGGGGAGCTTATCTCTAAAAGAGATTTCTTCTAGCAAACCATTAAGTACAAAGAAAAAACTTACTACACAAGTCAATGTGCAACGTGCAGAAAAACGCAGTCTATTTACTCAACTTTGGACCCTAATATTTTGGAAACCAGATACTTCCCAGGTATGCTTCAATGGAGAAAAATGATCGTGATGCTGAGGAGATTCCGTAGTTTTCGGGAACGTTGGCGACAAAAAATCAACCTGTATATTCCTGAAAACTGCATCGAAATAAGTTCAGCCGTTTCTGAGATTAGCGTGCACAAACGCACAGACACACAGACAAAAATTCCAAAAATCATTGTTTTGGGTACTACTTATTGCGTTGATAAAGGTCTCCTATAATATTTTTTCTCATTTAACTTCCATGTACAGACAGCGATCCGTTACATTTTTATTATATGTATAGATACGAGTAAGTATAATTATTAGTATGGAAGGATCATACATAGTACCAAAGAATATACTTACTGCACAGTACCCACCTACCTACACAAGCATATAATCACATGGCTGTTTTCCCAAAGTGGGGTAGCCAATAGGTAGGTTGATACTACAGGACCACGGAGATCCCCTTCATTCTTACTAGCTACAGTCAAGCATAGCGGCCCCCTGATTACGTAAAAGCAATAGCAAATCCGAAGCAAAGCGATAGCGAAAATTGTACAATATTCGCCTTGAAATGTCAGAGTTCCTTTGAAATTAATTTTACGTAATACGAATTTGACTATCGCTTTGCTTTTTCTAGTTAGGTAATAAGGGAGCGGGTTCAGATGTAAATGATCCGTGACAAGTTGCTAGCTCATCGACCGCGAGAACGACCTCAAGTTCCTTAGTCGACATGCAGAGGCGACATTTATGTTACCAGCCAGCGCCACTATTGCATTGTTATCGCAAGTCACAATGTAGCGCTTTGCTAATGAAGCATTCCTTGATGCAATTTATAGCCGGACGGCGCGGCGGGACCGAATGCACCAATGTAAATACATACATAGGTAGGCATGGAATATGGAAATCCCGCCACTGCCACGTAAATAGGTAGTTCGAAGCTGTAAACTAATGTAAGCTCTTTCAAATAAATAGTTTAAACATATGGTTTAAACTTAAATAATATGTGTAACCTACCTACTCACAAACTATGCAACACATTAACCTAGTCTCACAAAAGATCACAAAGATCTATATAGGGTGTTTGTGACAGCCAGGCAAATATTGATACCATGACTTCAGACCATGATTCTGAGTCGGAACTCACTGAAAATTTTCGCAGGAAAAATCCAAAATTTTCCGTAATTTTTTTCATATTTTTAGGAAAAAATAGTTTAGTTCGTTTAATTAGGCCTTAGATAATTACTTTGAAATAAAATTTTTACCAAAATATTATTTAAAAAAAAGTTGCCCTCAAAAAAGTTCAAGTAACTGATCAACTCTAATCGAGAGTCACAAATGATCCAAAAACAGCAATGTGTCACACAATAACCAATAAGCACATTTAATTTATCACTTGAACGCCCGATGCAATTGGTGCGGAGAGCAAAGATTACTAATAATCAAATAAAAAATACATTTTCTGCGAGTAATAACACTGTCTTATATATAACTCAACACGTGGGTATCGTACAAGGCGTTTAAGGGTTTCCGGGAGGTGGGCAGCAGCGCCTCCCGTGTTGACAACATAGTCCAAAATACAAACTGCGGTCACCAACCCGCCTGCCCAGCGTGGTGACTATGGGCAAATACCCCCCATGGCAGTCTTGTGGCGTGCCCCGGGGGAGGCCTACGTCAAGCAGTGAACTGTAATAGGCTGATGATGATTATGATGATAACTCAACACAATGGTACTTGTTCAGCATTTCAGTATTTGCCGGGCTGTCACCCACACCCTGTATAATAAAATCTCTACCTCAATTAAATAGATAAATAGAAACATCCAAGACTCGGAAACAAACATCGATATTCATCATAGATATCAATGTTTGCACCTACTGGGATTCAAACCCAGGGCCTATATCTAACGTCGAAGGCAGGTTCTGTCAACTACGCTAATCAGTCGTCGCCAGGAGACGTAATTTTGATTTCAAAGATAGTACCTATACTTAGGTATAGCTTACCCTAGTAGTCTTCAAATGAGCGCTATAATGTTATTCTGGCTATAAAACATTAGGTAATTCGTTGTTTCCCTTGTACCAGTTGTACCCACTGTGGCCAGTGCCAGCTGAATTATGACCAAGCTAAATTATGAGGACCACTTCGACATGGAACGGCGGGAAGTTCTCGTGTTATCGCTTATTGCTTTTGATATGTTGCCGCTTCCGGTGGCTAATATAAACGAGTGTTAGACGCCATATTTTATTGTTATGGTATTTTTTGTCGCGCAGGGGTTTTAGGAATGCAAGCGTTAGGTAAGCAGTAAGTTGGGGTGAAGTGACAGCATCGTTTATCAGTCTGTAAAAAATCTTGTAAATAATTAGGAGACGGAGATATTATTGGATAGGTATTTTAGCGTAAGCAATGGTTTCATTTTGCTCTGTTTGTGCTTGTCAAATTTTGTAGTTTGTGCTTTGCATAAGTTTTTAAGGCAAGGTTCGGATTATGCATTTTATTACAGATTATTATGTGTTCTTTATGAATGGTAGGTCTCCTGATTACCTGATTTGCAATAGCACTGATTGTTCTACCTACCACACGAAGTATGCAGTAGGTATAAGTGTTTAGTTAATCCATATTACAAGGCTATTCCTCTATTAAGGACATTCCTTCTAGCAATATCACTACGATTTATTCCGTAATCTCTTAATGCCCCAAAATTCATTTAGCTCATTAGCCATTGGCAAATTCATCGAGTCATATATTCAAGTCGAGCTTTGATAGAGCTTACCTAGGACAGAATATTTAATTGAGTAAGTTGTCTTACAAGCGCTTTCCTAGCAATACACACAGAATTCACAGGTAATTCCGTCCAAAGAGCGCTGTGGCGACCCGCTATTAATTGTGTACAGCGTTGATTCCCGCCGGGAATGCTTAATTACATACCTGCACTGCACTTAACAGATGACTTGCAGCGATTTATGGCGGTATATTGTGGTATTGGGCTGCCCGAGCGATGGCGGGAGCTAAGTTTGGCAATATATCACGGGATTGTGTTTAATCAAATCGTATGTGACGGTTATTAAGGTATGTTGCGAAACCAAATGCTAAACTGTCTAGTTTGTAGTTAGGCACCTATTTATGTTGGATTCATATTACGGTCTGGTGTATTATTTACCCAATGTAAGGTGTTTAAAAATTAAGATCACCAGCACTCGATATTTAAATGCTGCCCACCTGGAGGACTGTAATATACAGACTCTGTGTAATATAACTGCATACTAACTACCTATATACGATAAAATTATTAATAAAGAAATGGAAATTGACCCGGTAGCTCAGTGGTTAGAGCGGCTGGCATGGTATGCAGTGGTCGTGGGTTCGATTCCCACTCGGGTGAAGAATTTTTTCCATTTCTTTATTAATAATTTTATAATATCTTGACTAAGATAAATTTATTAATAATTTTATAAGATAAAATTTAAAATTATTAATAAAAACACTTCTCCACCTATATACGAGTAAATGTACTTTGAAATTGACTATACCTGAACGCACTTCTCTTTGTACGAACTTCTCAGCCACAAAGTACCGGCGCTGCCGATACTGAGAGTACTGTTGCTCAATTTTATTTACCCAAATTGTCAAATTAGTCCGATTTTATATATATTACATATACAGGGTGTAACAGAAAGGGTATGTTAAGCGAAAAGCTATGTAAACAGCCCACTATAGAGAACCTATTTCCAGAATTTGAGACTCGAAATCACATGTTTATTTTTCAAGATTGTATGAACATTCCTGAGTTGTTTAGGAATTCTTCCATACTATGTGGAAAAATAAACATGTGATTTCGAGTCTGACATTTTGTGGATAGGTTCGTTTTAGTGGGCTATTTACATAGCTTTTCGCTTAATATTTCCCTTTTGTTACACCCTGTAGACACGGCGTGATCATGAAGGAGATGCCACAGCCACGGTTAGCATAGCGGGGACAGGTGTTAAAAATCAGTAAGGAGTTGATAGCTTATCGCCTGAGAGAAAGCCTGAGTTCTTTAGTCAGTCGACTTTTACGATATGCACGGAAGGAGATGCAGCTGATGTATTCTACTGAAGCCCCGCCTCTGCACAGAACTAAAAATATTGTACGGGGCGAGATCCTACCGATCACACTGCCCTATGCCCCATCTAAATTGTAACAGAATACTGGTGTTGAAATTACGAGTCTAGCGAACCTATTTAACGCAACAAATTACGAGTGGCATTACAAAAACTTTGCATATCCACGAACCTTTATCCAGTTCCGTCACGTACGTCCCAATGGGATCACGTTCTAAAATATAATTAGAAACTCAAGCGTCCTATCTGTTCTGAGCGAGTGTTTTCACAAGCTAATGTACGTAGTTACATCCGCTTTTATCCGTTATACCTGAATAAAAATACATACGTGATGCATTTTAATCAAATGCTCTTTTATTTCTGTGGTCGTGACTCTAAAACTTGGCTTACGACTTGTACGGACGGAGATGCAGCTGATGTGTTCTAGTGAAGCCCTTGAAATATTTTGATTATAGGTAGGTGCCCTTTGCAAATCAAACGTTCATGTAGGGTCAACTAATCCATGATTACCACTTAAATCCTCTAATTTCAGCCATAAATGAGGGTTTTCAATCATCACGTTAGCCAGAAACTTTACACAGCTGGTGAAAGGCCCTCACTCCAACTCTTCCAGAGTTCTTCACGCCGCACCATCCTGTCCATATCCTGTCAGTTTCTACAGATACTCGTACTATGTTAGAATCTTATCTGTTGTTAAGTACGTCATTAGGTTTATAAATAAAACTTAAATCGATTAACGTTTAAAAAATAGGTATAATTGTCTACAACATACGTATATTACGGCTAAGTACTTACAGTTACATAGTATCTTACTGCATAAATAAATTCCTAAATTTACATACATAAAATCATGCGTTTTTCCCGGAGGGGTAGGTTAGGTAGGACCTTCTGCCATTTGCTACGGTCCTGCCTGACACACCTCTATCGCTTCATCGACCACCAGAATACTTTTGATCCAGGGACTTTCTCCGATTTGGGCAGAAAAATGCTCCCCTTCCAACTCTTTCAACCACTCTTCAAATTCATAATATATCAAATTCATATCATAATACGATGCACATCCGCTAAAAAACTGTTACAAGGCTAAAAATCGTGAATTGGAAAAATGATATTTAAAGTTATTTTGAAAATGTTTCAGTAGTATGTACAGTATTGCATTGATATTTCCGCATCAGTTTTTTTTAGCGAATGTACGATATAGGTCGGCAAGTAACTATGTAATTACCTATTAGGTAGTAAGTACTATAAATATATACAGTAGTCTGTAACTAATAGATACAAACTATAAATAATTTTTAAGTTTTAAAATACATAATCTATGTACCTACTTTTAATTCATTATCTAAAGCAAATAAATATTTATTGTCTTTTGAATATATTTATTTCACTAGCCTTATGATACTTTTGATTTTTGCCTTGCACTTGTAACACCCCGTATACGTAGATATTTATTTTCATGGAGAAAATCTCTACATGAACTCTAGCGTTCCCTCTAAGTTTTGATAACATATTCTATTTATAATATGATCATCTATTTACAACCTATAGTTATATTATCAACATTAAAGGAACAGACGTATGACTGAAGTGATATAATACATTTATTAAACTTTGTATGCAAGGTATACTTGTAGTACAGTAGGAGGTTAGGTCAGGTAAAGAAGCTGCACTTTTGGTATACTACGTAGGTAGACTAATTCGACATTGCAGGTGTAAAGTGTAGGTAGTGCAATAACCAATGGATATCTTGTCACTTACTTACATGGACGTGGATAGAACATCATTATTTTCTTTCGAGAATGTCCCTTATGCGTACATATATATCGCACCTTCGGTGCAACAAAGCCACATTTTACAAATTACAAATTGACTCGTTGTGGCTTTGTTGCACCGAAGGTGCGATATGTACTTTATTGTATTGTAATCTTACTAATATTATAAATTATCCCGGATAGTTCCGATATTTTGTTTTTTCTGCAGTCCACGCGGACGAAGTCGCGGGCGTCCACTAAGAGTTTATATGTATACAAAAGCTAAATTAATACCCGCAGGAACATTCTCCACGAGTTAACTTGGTTACTTAAGAATGGATCAAATATTGGGTAGATATAAATAATACCAAATCACTTTGGTAACAATGCTAGGATCATCATGATCATCACGTAGGCCTCCTCCAGAGCACGCTACAAGGCTCGATCACCCGTTTTTGGCATTCAGTTACTACCAGCCGCCCTCTTTAAGTCATCGGCATCGGTCCATTTGGATGCTAGGATACCAAAGGTGTATCTTCTATTTTTTGTACTTGCGTTATTATGAACGCTTAGTTGTCTAAACTACAATTTACTATCATAAACTTAGTCTAATTATATAGGTACTATCAAAGTCTGGTTTTGTTTTCTTCCTTGTTACTAGTTCGTACTGGCTTGTCCTGGTCCTGAGCTTCCTTGAGGGAGTCAGGCAGTTTCTGGTTGCTGGTCTCTGGCAGTGTGAGGACCAGGAAAGCGGAGAGAGTTGCCATACTCCCGAAAAGTATGGTTGGAAGGTACTCGTAGAAACGAGTCTGCAAATGAAAATTGGATGTAAGATGATCAAGGATTATTCATATTTATAGACCACGGTTTCCTAATGTCCTATATATAGGGTAGCAAATTATGACCCGGTGACTTAACTTACCAAAACTTGAGGTGAGATTATCTCAAATAAGCTGAGATTATTTCATGGGCTCCTCCACAAACAGGGTGTAACAGAAGGGGTATGTATCTATTCATAAAATTTCTCAAAGAAATCACATTCGTCCGCGTGGTGTTTTCCAAATAGTATGGGGAATTCCTAAAGAACTCAGGGATGATCATACAATCTTGAAAAATTAAATCACATGTTTAGACACCAGTCTCAAATTGGTTCCTTATAGTGGGATACTATCATTGTCTTTCTCTTAACATTCTCCCTACAATTTGTTACTACAATAACTTCAAGCAGAATATATACTAAGTTTTGGATGTTGAATTCTACTTTGTTTTACTGAAATAACAAAAAAAAAAAGGAAAAGAAATAGCAATACTTACAAGTAAAGGAGTTTGCGGTGCGAATGTCGATCCTATTCTGCCAATAGTGGAGCAGGTCGCCAGCAAGGTGGTTCTGTAGTTGGTTGGGAAAACTTCTGCGGCGAACACGTAGAGCGAATTATATGCTAGAGTGATGAAGAATTTGCCAGTCAAGTAGAACACCGTAGACCAAATACCGACTGAAAAGAACAAACGTACAATTAATGTTATGAAAAGTAATGCAAGTGCTTTGGATGAGAACTAGGACGATACGCTAAATTTTAAAGACCTAATCGCGTTATTTGAAAACGGAAAAACATTGATTTGTCTAGTATTTTATCACCAATTCAGTGAAGATTTATTGAGTGATAGATATTGTTTTAAAATACAATTCTGATGGCACTATCCACATATAACATAATTAACAAAAAGCAATTCGTTTTTTGATACTATAATTGTTATAATATGTAATGATTTTTATTAAGTTTATGTACTATAAATGCTATAACTTTAATCAATTCATAATTTGTATAATAATTATGTAGTATAAATTTGTACCTATTTTGTTTTTCGATTTTTTAAATTATTCAATGCCGCGACCTCTTACTATCTAATAGTTTGTTTTCCTCATTCGATAGACCGTCCGTTTGCATAACTGTGAAGTATTTGAGTAACAGCTTAGTTTCTCCAAGGTAAATATATACTTTTTATTTGGGTGAAGAACGCATTTAAGTTATTGGGACTGACTCCTATGTCACGATAACTCCCCTGTGTCACGATAATGTTAGTAAAAATTACAAAATAACCCATTAAATTTTATAGTGCAGTTCTAGGTCCATCATTCTTTATCGTAAAAAGTAGCAACGTCATAAATACCAATTTTTTAAAATATTTTTACTGAAATCGCAAAAGTACAAAATTATTTTATACACATTTACCGGAGTTCTTATCATTATAACCACTATGTGTACCTAAAGAAACTTTGACAGCTATCAACAGCTATAAGTATTTAAAAACCTCACACTACAGTAGCGCCAACTAATGAGCGTAAAAAGTGTTGCCCTCAGCCAAACTTTTTGGGGATAAGAGGCGTCATATGTATGTGTGAATGTGTGATCAACATTGTTACTTGTTATAAAATTATTAATAAAAAGTGTGGGAATCGAACCCACGACCTCTGCATTCCGTGTCATTGTTACTTGGTCTAAGTGAGTATATTATACGTAGGTACTAATTAACCTACCTGGTACAAATCCATACACGATCAATATAAAGCCGGTACACAAAAACGCCAATCCAATAACTCTTTTCCGTCCAAATCTGTCCAACAAAATCAGCTTACACACATTCGCCGGCGCTTCTATCACTATAACCACTATGTAATTCAAGTAACTGTTTCCAGATAATTCTATAGCATTTATAGATAGCCCATAGTATACTAATGTAGAAGATATCCACAGAAAGGAACATATAAATAGTCTCTTCCATATCATCGACGATAGAAGCAGCTGTTTAAACGACGATTGATTTGCTTCCTTAGATTCAAATTTCCTCGAATCTCTTTGCTGTATCGCCTGCTTTTCCACCTGATCGTAATACTCTTTTGGTATAGAGACATTGTTTATTTTCTCTGATTTCTGGAGGACGTCTAACCCTTCCTTGTAACGGCCTTTGCTGAAGTACCATCTGAAGCTATCGGAGAGTGCCCATTGGTAGAGGAAGACGAAGACGGCAGGAGTGTAGATGATGAAGAGTAATTGCCTCCAGTTCTGAAGGTACCAAGCCAGTAAGGTGACGGTGACTCCTCCGAGGATGAACATGGTATTGAAGAGCAGGCTGGCGAAGACTCTGCCCTTCGGACCGACTAGCTCCAGTGCTGGAAAGAAGAAAAATGTGACTGTAAAAAAAAGTGTTTCTTAACATAGCCCTAAAATCAGGAAATATCTTTTTAAAGTGAAAGTCTGTGCTTGAAAAGTTTTGGATACACCAAAACAAAAGAAACTGACGATGAAGTCATCCACATTATTATCTTTCATTACTCATCATAATTCATTTCATTTCATAATTCATACATACATTTATTGCATATATATAGTGTTCTGTGGCATTGGTTTATCGAACTTCTTTCTTAAAAAAGGTTATCGATTAACTTGTGATAAAATCTAATACTTGAATGTGTGTAACTACTCTTATTTTTTTTATATAGAAAAATCTAAGAAAGTGAATTCTGAAGCAGCTGCTTTTACATGAATTTTGCTCATTGTACATTGGTTAATACCCATATTTACAGTACCTGCGGTTTTCATTCATATTCAATTTATTTTATTCGCACATTTCGGATTCGTTCCGTCAATGTGGCTGTGCGTACATTTCTGTGAGCGTTCCAAAGGCTATCTTGTTCAGATAGATTATATATTCATGTGCACTTAGCTAGATAATTGTTATTATATTTATGTATATTTACATTAAATTCTTCATAGACAAAGTAGTGGGCGGTCGCTATAGAAAAGTGTTGTTTTTAGACTCCTTTAGGCAACCTTTAAAATTTTTCTCTCCGTAAGAACCATCCTCGTACCTCAAGGAATATTTTCATAAAGAATTAGCGAAATCGGTTCAGCTGTACCTGATATTAGCGCTTAGCAACACATTCAGCGATTCATTTTTATCTCAGTCTCATTTATGCGTACCTGATCGTAGATTTAACTAAATTAGTCAATTTAAGTACACACGCTTTTTATCAATATAGTTAGATACCTAAACAGATTCTGATAGATGTAATTTAAAATTAATCTAAAGAGTACCTTCATACTATAGTTCATTTAATAGTTTTGAGCTTAGCCAGAGTACTAGATCATGCTGTCTTATCCTGCTTATTTACTACGTAAGTAAATAATAAATTAGAAAATCTAAAAACCCGACTGCTTAAAAAAAAACCAAATAATGTACATAACAAAAAAAACTGAAAAGAATAAAAACAAGCACTTAGATGTTCGGTGGTCTAGAATTCTATAATATTATTATGGAATTAATATATTGAAGAACATAAAATATGTTCTAATGATCGTTACATAACAACTGAACAGCCAGGATCCATTGAAATATTAGCTTGGCTGTCGGATAATGGATCCCGACTGTTCAGTTGTTATGTTACGATCATTAGAAAATATTATTAAAAACCTGAGTTTACCTTAACTAATTGTTAATAGTTTAACCTATCATCGAACCGGGTATTACTGAATTTGCTTAGTGAAACTAACCGGAAATTACGTCGCCACAAATCTCTGCCCGGCAGTATGTTGGGAAACAAATAGTGGACGAGTGCAAACAGGCTGGATGTAACTACATGGATCTGTAGGTATATGCGGATAAATCAAATATTAGGGTACACTAGAGCTTGATTACCCGAACAAATATACTGGACTGGCTTTGTGTTTGGATTTTGCAGATGTATTCATGCATATACAGGGTGTAACAGAAAGGGTATGTTAAGCCAAACGTTATGTAAATAGCCCACTAAAAGGAACCTACCCACAAAATTTGACACTCGAAATTACATGTTTATTTTTCCTGATTAGTATGAAGAATTCCTAAACAAGCCAGAAATGTTCATACAATCTTGATGTTTTCGAGCAGGTTCTCTATAGTGGGTTATTTACATAGCTTTTCGCTTAACATATCCTTTCTGTTACACCCTGTATAAATATTCTGGAGGGAGTTCAAATTCCATGTAGCCATACTTGTGTTATAGATGCGAAAGTAAGTTTGTTACAACTTCCAACCAATCTTTTTGAAATAGTTGAGAATACGGAGAAGGACTATAGAAAAAAATAGGATAGGAACGGAATAAATGGGTTAGGAACCCGGTATGTCGGTCCAGTCCCAGTGGTGAAGGATCTATTTAGGTAGCATTCTTCAGTTAGTAATTTGGTGGTAAAAAAAATGGTAAGGCTGTTTTTTAACTAAGTTTGGTATATATTCTCCTTTGGTCTATGCTGCTCTGGGAGTGAAAAACAAAACGTATAATACTACAGCTGCTTCTCTTCCCGGGCATACTGTACAAGTCAGTAGAGGGACAATAGAGTCTTGGTGTTTTGTAGGCGATGCTAGCCACCTGTCACTACTAACCGAACTTGTACATCTCAACTATACCCTCAAAATTGGTCAGAAGTGGCACCATGTAGTTCTATCGGCCTTTGGTGCTCTGCCTACCCCGTAAGGGATAAAGACGTGATTATATGTATATGTTGGTATTTATTTGGTCAATGTGATGTTGTATAGCAACGAAATGTCGTATGAAAAGTTGGGCAATTACGTTAGCCAATCTTAACGGAGATACATCTACGCAGAAGATATCATAGGTACATAGTGCAAAAAGATGTGCACAACCACAGGTGCACTCTATACTTTCATAATCTGATGATTCTACATGACCGGAGAGAAATCAGGCGCGGGACCAACGGCTTTATATGCTTTCTGAGTCACAGGGACCAACAAAATGATTAACAATATTAAAACTATATTACAGGCAAAGTAACTAGGCACATAGAAATAGGTTACAAAACGTAAACTCTTAGCTCCTAGACTGAACTTTCTAATCAAATGTTTTTATGCAAAACAGTTGTGAATACAGTAATTAACTATGCCGTGTCTAATCCGGTGTTACAACAAACTCTATGGCTAATCTAATTAATGAACGTGCACATACGTGACTACTGAATAACTTGATTTATATCGATAGTCACGTGCTAGGCGGTAAATTCAACAAATAGTGGTAAATTGGAATAAACCGCCATGTTTTGTAATTTTATTCCAAAGATAGCAATGGGAAAAAGTAGGAAAGAATGTAGGACTCGTGTTATAATGTAAAGTGGATATGTAATTTTCGTCGAGGTGTAATTTTACATATATACATATAATCACGCCTTTATCCCTTACGGGGTAGGCAGAGCACCAAGGGCCGATAGAACTACATGGTGCTACTTCTGACCAATTTTACAAGGGCCGTTATTTCACATACATGGCTGCATTCCCGAAATGATATAATCCCGATATACATACAGGGTGTGGGTGACAGCCAGGCAAATACTGAAATTCTGAACAAGTACCATTGTGTCGAGTTTTACGACAGTGTTTTTACTCGCAGGAAATGTATTTTTGATTTTGATTATCAGTAATATTTTTGATACTTTGAAGGTTCTCATTTTGCTACGGAATCCTAGAAAGGATAGATAATATAACCAGGTTTATTTATTCTAAGAAAGACAAAGCTGCTAAAACTAAATAATTCAACGCCAGGAATAAAAATAAACTTAACACTAAACTGTACAGCAAAAAAGTATAATTGAAAGACATTTCACCCGACTGGCTTCCTACCTATTCTTGTCTGTAAGTATATTTTCTTTAATTTGTTCTACAAATTGACCTTCATGAAATAGATAGTTTTTGTCACAGTTAATTAAGCAAGTAACAGACACTTTGCCAAATAAATTAATCTGCAGTATAGCACCAAGCACTCTAACCATCGACAAAATTTTTTTAAGATGGCTTTTGATTTTAATGTACCTATACATTCACATTTGTGCAAGTAAATTATCTAAATTTTAATCTAATCACATAATTATTTATGGCATATTCAGGAAAATAGCTTTATGTATTTTAATGAGCACAAAAAATGAGAAATTCACTATCGATATCCCAGAAGTCATGCTCTTTGTGTTAGACAATACATAATTGTTTTTCAAGACGATTAATAAAATGTATGCCCAAAGTTGCGTTTCGATAAAAAACACTTTTAGTTCATAGGGTTGATTTTACTGATGTAAATGGAGAACTAAGTTCTGTGCTGATGCGGGCCTTTACTAGAATACATCGGCTGCATCTGCCATGTCGTAAAAGTCGACTAATGAACTCTGGAACGCTCTCTCAGGTGAGGGAATTTATCACAAATCTTTCACTAAACGTGGAGGTCTTCTTCATGATCTTGCATAGAAATTTGGGAACACAGCCGTATGTATACTATGTATGTATACATTACATATACAGCATTCGGGAAATGCTGTGGATGTTTTCAGGGACACATGTCACCTTTAGAGACAGGTCTTTAGGATTAAAACCCTGCACCCTAACCTTGATTCAACGCTTCATTACTTTGACTAATTGCAGTTTTTGTCGACCGGTGGCTTTTTCGGTGATTTTCAGCTATTTTCCTTACATTCTGTCCATGGCTGGGTAAGCATGCATCATTTGCTATTTATAGTACCTATTTAACTAAGTTTATTTCTATCATTTACCATTTCCCGGGACATAGAGGAATAAGATGGCATAGAGTGCTAATGTCATACTAACTGTTTTGATGCACCATTAGACTTTTCGGTCTTTCCTAGTCACTTTTCCTAGGATATCTACTAAAATAAAAGTTAAATGCGTTTATTTGTGAATCATAAGTGTTAGGTCCACCTTAAAGGTCTTAAATGATAATTTGTATTTGCTATTGCTTTGAGATTAAGTGGACTCCCATGATAAGTAGTCACTTTCATCAAGATCTGTTAAGCATTTTGTTTTCCAAAAAAATAATAAATATTGCTTTACCTAAATAACCTAATCACAATAATTACTGTGGATTTGCAAAAAAAAAAAAAACTGATATCATCGGTCCAAACACAACGGAACTTAATCAATTTTTCATGGACATACAACATAATAGCATAGTTCGGGTGGCATAGGAAGCTGGCATATCCGCTGTCATGCCCTGTCACGAGTTTTAGTCCACGCTTGGTAAAGCTGGTGGCACTAGGTCCTTGCGCATTTTGTGACCTAGATTACTTTGTTAGTACATAAATTAACCGATTCTCAAGTATACACAGCCATGCTATTAGTCATTGTTTTTCACCCAAACGTAGGTTACCTACCCATTTGAGCTGAATGGAGTCGAACCGACACAATTTTATTTCTACACATTGCACATTCTAATCTTTGCAAAACTGATCAAGGAATCTCATCATCAAAGGGTTGCTGTTTATCAGCATTTTGAATATGGTTGAAACAGCGTCTATTCTTAATTCAGTAATATAACTAAGGGCCGATTTTTCCAATGATCTGATAACTTATCTGAAGGATATATATATAGTTGATGCTCTGGGGTAAGCACGAACCTTTTTACGCGGCGTAACGCTAGCGACTCGCTAGCAAAATATATGTGATTTGACAGTTTGACGTTACGGACTATCGAGACGTTCGTGCTTACCCCTCTGATCTTAATCAAGTTTTAAAGAAAAAACAGCATAAGTTATCCTTCTTCACTATGTAATATAGTGTGAAAACGGTCTAGTATAAAATGTATAGTCAGCGATAAATTTTGACATGTCCAGATGTAATATACCTCCAATAGTGAAAAGGCGACTTGAATCTCATATTAGGATTAATTTACTTACCAAGTACAAAGCAAGCAGTGTAAACACCGCCTCCAAAAGCAGGCTCCAGGAACTCAAACACGAGGAACATGTTATAATCCACCGACATCGCTCGAATGACGCCGAAGACTCCATTGGAAACCGACGCGAAGACCAGAGAGAGACGCCTGCCGAATCTGTCCGATAAGAACCCAGTGAGTGGGATAGAGATGAAGAAGCCGGCGTTGTGGAGGGTGCCGACGAGGGAGCGCTTCCAGTCTTGACAGCCGAGATCGAACTGAAAAAGATTTACAATTCGTTAAAGTCGTTCGGGGTAGTTTCGGTAAAAATTCTAGTAAACGGATATCTCAGGTGACATTTGACGGTCACTTTTGCGTAACACTCCCGACCTATGGCGCACCGTCATCGCGTCAGTGGCGATGATTCCACACACCATTTTGTTTTTAAAGTGATGGCGTGCAGTATCGAATGACATTTCTACGTCCAGCAACATTAAGAATGTCCCACCTATTTCTAAAACGTTTGTTGTAATGTAATCCTCTAAAACTTTACGTCTGCATAAGTGATACCTACTGCCTACCTACCTATCAATAAATAGCTATATGGTGTGGTGGCTTAGTGGTTATAGCGGCTGGCACGGTTTGCAGTGG
Source organism: Carposina sasakii (assembly GCA_014607495.2). Taxonomy (NCBI): domain Eukaryota; kingdom Metazoa; phylum Arthropoda; class Insecta; order Lepidoptera; family Carposinidae; genus Carposina; species Carposina sasakii. The sequence goes on along the minus strand of CP053163.1, from coordinate 4,250,187 downwards.
TCGTGGGTTCGATTTCCACTCGGGTGAAGAATTTTTTCCATTTTCTTTATTAATAATTTTATAATAAATAGCTATATGTACAGCAACAACACGAGTCTATATGGACTATGTAAGGACCTCGGCCAGTACCTTGGCCCAATGTGTACCAGGGGCAGTTGGCGGTATATTGGTAGCTTGTAGCGGCTATAAGATCTGAGACGACACCAATAGCCACACGAAATTTACATACTGAAGTATCAGTTCCGCAGCCTTGACCTAACGTCCAACACGTGACTACGTAAAGAGCTGGGCCAGCATCTTGGCCCAACGTGTACAGTGGCAGTTGGTAGTTGGCTTGTAGTTTATGACATATCTAATGGGCCTACCAACCGTCTGTTGTCGCTTTTCCATGTTCACTCCAAAGGATCTTGGCACGCTCTATGATCAGTACCTACGTCAATGCAGAAATATCGATAGTAGCAGCAATAAAAGCTGAGACGACACCAATAACCACACACACTTTACATTCCAACGTATCAGTTTCGTCAGCCCTGACCTAACGTTCAACACGTGACTACATGGATTGTGTGATGAAAGTCAGCCTCCATGTGATTCATTAAAACCACAATGGCGGTCACTGAGAAAAATCAATTGAACTTCGGTCCATGTTGTATACAGGTACATTACCGTGTGAACTGGTGTTCAAGTTTTTCGATATGCTTTTAATTAGCTATTTATTGTAATTGGCTAGGAATGCAGCAGATGCAGCTGGAGTATTCTAGTGTAGCCAAGACACCATTATAAGTCACATATTAAAATAAGCTCATTTATTTAAATAAGAAAACTCGACTGCTTAAAAATTTTCACCAAGTGTCACCCTCACCACTAAAATAAATCGAATACGACTTTCAAGCTCAAATACGACTAGCCGTTTGGACACTAGAGCATGCCAAATAAATATACCTATAGTATGGTACATACATACATATAGGTACTTGAAAAACATAACCCTCCTTCTGAAGCAGTCAGGTAAAAATACTCGTAGTAGTTAAAATAGTAGTGAAACATGATGTAGTACCTACCTACAGTTATAAGTAGTATATTCATCATGAACCAAATAAATATAAATGACGTTTCCGCATAACTTAATTATGCATTATTTAATATTATGATTTCCGTATGACCTTAAACTTTAATTTATTTTCTGTGATTACTTTGGCTGCGTTCTACTATTTACATACAGGGTGTTTTTTTGTGGCCACCTTTAACGAAGGGTACGTATTCTATACATGAAATAAAGTAAGTTTATGCCGAAAAAAATGCTGGGAATTTTTTTTTTTTTTGAAAAATTTTTTTAAATTCCTTGATCGTGCGAAATTTATAGTGTCTAGTGTTTATGTTAGTTTTTTTATAGACAGATATTAATTATTTTTCGTGGACAAATCCTGCTACGCGCGTCTATGTGCATTTAAGCAGAAAAACGCAGTCTATTTACTCAACTTTGGACCCTAATATTTTGGAAACCAGACACTTCCCAGGTATGCTTCCATGGAGAAAAATGATCGTGACGATGAGGAGATTCCGTAGTTTTCGGAAACGTTGACGACCAAAAATCATCCTGTATACACTTATTTGGTTAACGGCCAATTTCTATACGAGAGATCAAAAAGAATCTCGGATTATTTTATTTCTAATTTGAAATTTTGTATGGAAATAATTGAAGAATAAATCTGAGAGAGGCAAAAAATCTCTCAAGATCAGTTATAGAAATTGGCGGTTAATCTTCCAAACAGATCTAATAATACTCGCGCGGAATCTTAATCCACTGTAATAATAATTGTAGTTATTGAATCTTTTAACCTGTATCTTCTAATCTTCTATATATTTATTAGCATTAAATTAAGATTTAAAATAAGGAGAGATAATATTTTTAAATAGACAAAATTTACAAATATATTTCTAAATTGTATCTTTTTAAAAAACTCTCTCCTTATTTTAATCTCCGCTTGCAAGTCATCCACCGCTGGCCAAGTAAACAAAAGGCTGGACACCTAAACTTTAACGGTCTTATTACAAAACAATTTGATGGCTAGGATCTTAAATGCGCTTTTAAAAAATCACTATTATAAAATCGTTTAGCCGCCAGCCAGAGTTAAACTTTGTTTAGATAGACACGCGGAAGTCTCTGATACTGAACAAAAGTTTTTTTTTTTGGTCGTCAACGTTCCCGAAAACTACGGAATCTCCTCATCATCACGATCATTTTTCTCCATGGAAGCATACCTGGGAAGTGTCTGGTTTCCAAAATATTAGGGTCCAAAGTTGAGTAAATAGACTGCGTTTTTCTGCATAAATGCACATAGACGCGCGTAGCAGGATTTTTTCACGAAAAATAATTAATATCTGTCTATAAAAAAACTAACATAAACACTAGACACTATAAATTTCGCACGATTAAGGAATTTAAAAAAAAATTAAAAAAAAAAAAAAAAAATTCCCAGCATTTTTTTTGGCATAAACTTACTTTATTTCATGTATAGAATACGTACCCTTCGTTAAAGGCTGTGTTTCAGGATTGCGGGATCATAAAGGAGATTCCATAGCGGGGACATATGTAAATGATTAGTGACAAGTTACTAGCTGATCACCTGAGAGAAAATCTGAGTTCCTTTCGACGCTTACGACATGAACGAGAGGAGGATGCAGCTGATTCAACACAACAAAATTAAGTGAATTTAAGCGGATTAAAAAAGAAAAATACGGCCTAATAGCCACATACAGACAACATAGTATGGCTATTGCTAGGTAGATATACCACATGGAACAGACCTAAGCTACTGCTAATATGAAAATAATGTACGTAATTTGACCAAATAGACTTGGTCAGTTATGTATTGTAAATTTGTGACAAATTAGCTGCACGATCTATGTACATGCTGGCCTCTAATAACTTGACAACGCAGGAGTATGTACAAAATGAATAAGTAATTAAACATGGCGCTTATAACTTCCGTTCTAAATTAGGTAGGTACCTACTGTGCAATTAATATTTATATTTTCTGCACGCTTAATGTCAAAATCGTATAATAACACCGCTAAAATGTTGTCCACTACTTATTGAGTTTTTTATTTGTACTGATAAAATTGGTTTATAAAGGAAAAGCAAAGAGGCAGTTCGAAAGCTGCACCGATCACAGACAAGTACGTTACGAAGTAACCGTTTGCTTGGTACGGACATATGAAACGACGGGACAAAAGCAGACGTAAGTCATATTTTACAGAAAGTAAGTAGTATGGTTGTAGAGAAATACTCTTAGGAAAGACCTAAGAAGTATTAAATGGACTCCGTGACAGACAGAGAGAGAGAGAGAGTAACGAGATGATGGATAATAGGGATGAATGAAAAAGAGTAGATATTGAGCCGATCACAAGTGAACAGGAATAGGACAAGGAAGAAGAGAAATACATTATTCTTTTAGAAATTAAACATAAACTATGATGGCATCCAAATTATCCTTTCAAGTAATTTAGTTTGAAGCTAATTAGGTGATGTGCGCATGTATTTAAATTGAAGTCTATATTTACACTATGCACACTACAATAATATATTACAAACCATTGTCATCCAATGCAAAATTTGCTCTATTGTTGCTCCCATAGTTACCCTGTTCATGGAAGCATCACATTTTTTTTGTCTTGGTTCATTAAACTTGGCACGTGCTACTTTTGTCATAAGCAGTGGTCGGAGTAGGTATATTGAATTAAACATTAGACATCAAACGTCTATGTTAATATGGATACGCCTCCGAGTTTCCGGATTATTATGATAAAAATAAAATAAAAATACCGAAACTTCGAAATTATTACATGAAACTAGTTAAAAATGTATCAATACTCTCAACGCTATGCTGCTAGTTTTTGGAAACTCCGGTACATTCCGGAAAAAATGCATGTCCATGTTATGATATCATGACGCAAGTATGTAAAATCAATATACCTACTCCGACCACTGGTCATAAGGTAGTCTGGGTAATTTTATAATGGAAATAGAAGAACCACCAGCGGCCACCGAGTTCACCGAGTAACGAATCCAATAGGAAATATTACCATTCCGTGCCGTTTTAAATTGTAAAACCCCCTGCAGGGTGGGAGAAGATGATCTTTGCCAAATATTTAATCAGTCGGTATTATTTTAATCGAACGATCTTCCTCGATGCATGGAATGCTTTGCGTGGGAAAGTGCAATAGACTTGACGGATCTGACTACTTTTAGATGTAAAGTTTTAGATAAGGGTCGATTAAACTTAGATCATTTTGTTATCTTCACTAAACTTATATTGCATTAATAATACGATACACTAATGATACGATATAATAATACGATATGACAATACAGGGTGATTTTTGGTCGTCAACGTTCCCGAAAACTACGGAATCTCCTCATCATCACGATAATTTTTCTCCATGGAAGCATACCTGGGAAGTGTCTGGTTTCCAAAATATTAGGGTCCAAAGTTGAGTAAATAGACTGCGTTTTTCTGCATAAATGCACATAGACGCGCGTAGCAGGATTTTTTCACGAAAAATAATTAATATCTGTCTATAAAAAAACTAACATAAACACTAGGCACTATAAATTTCGCACGATCAAGGAATTTAAAATTAAAAAAAAAAAAAAAAAAATTTCCCATCATTTTTTTTGGCATAAACTTACTTTATTTCATGTATAGAATACGTACCCTTCGTTAAAGGTGGCCACAAAAAAACATCCTGTATACATAGTGTGTAAATAGAAACTACTACGACAGTTTTACTCTAATATGGTAAAAAGTAAGTCACTGAAGACCACTAAAATTCTAAGTAGATTTAATTAAAAGTGTACCTATATTTAAATTAGCCGCGTGGTGCCGGCAGAGTAGAATTCGTACCACACCATCTCTGCCCGTGGGTATCGTACGAGGCGATTAAGGGTTTCCGCGAGGTGGGCAGCAGCGCCTCTCGTGTTGACAACATAGTCTAGAATATAAACTGCGGTTACCAACTCATCTGTCCAGCAGCGTGGTGACTATGGGCAAATATACCCCATGGCAGTCTTGTGACGTGCCCTGGGGGAGGCCTACGTCCAGCAGTGAATTAAATTACCATTTAATAAGATTGTCTAACTAAGGGCTGATTTTTCCAAACGTCAGATAGCCTACCAGAAGAATAATGTTGATGCTGTCTCTATCAAGATCAGAAAGTCTCTATCATGTAAAGAAAGACAGCAACAACTTTATTCCTCTGATAGGCCACCTAACGTATGGAAAATCGGCTCTTAAATGATTAAACAAGCTGAATCATTCCACATATGTTTTTAAAAATTGTAAAATAACCGAAGCGTGATGTATAGTCTTGAACCATCTTTTAAGTAACTTGTGGATAGTGTAGCGGACTGTGTACTTATTTATACTTTAAAAACAATACCTAATTATGTATTTTTATATACAGTTGTTAACTGTCCCAAATAAATAAAATGAAAAAGCGTAATCATTGAGCCAATGATGACGCCAGAAGGTTGGAAGCGGAAGACATGCGACCAGCATCACGACACCAAATCACGCAGACACCAATAGAGAGCGAATAATAATCATTTAAAATAATCGTGACGTCAAAGCCTTGTCCAAAGAATGATTTCTTCTAAACCGATAATTTAATTTTCTTTACAAAAAATTAAGCGATTAGGAATCAGTAATTAATTGTGACTGAAAGTGGGTTCACCTTGGGTATGTCGTTAAAAGAAATGAATTTCCCTGACCAGTGGGGTAAGCACGAACCTTTCTACGCGGCGTAACCATAGCGACTCGGTAGCAAAATCTATGTGATTTGACAGTTGGATGATAGCGTTACGGACTATCGAGATGTTCGTGCTAGGTTCCCCCTGTTATTACTAGAGGAATTCTCCGTTGGAAAAAGTGAATTGACAAATGAATGGGTAAACGGAATGTTAAGCTTCATGCCTCGTTAAAATAATTGTGTTGTTTATAAATCGTTATCGTCCATCGAAAAATGTTAATATTTACGTGTTAATAAATAAATAAATCACTAAACACACATTGAGTTCCTGTTGCATTTAGGCCCTCTTGCACAAATTCCTTAATCTTTGGATTGATTCTAAACTTTATCATATTATTTAATCTAATTTCAATATTAATTTGATCTTATAATATCGGTGTTATTGCAAAACCACGTCTAAAGTTAAATACAGTTAAAAAAAAGATTTTAGTAGCAAATCGTATAGAATATCTGTAAAAATTAGACGGTGTTGTAAAAATAATCCGAGATTCAGTTATCATTGAAAAAACCTTACTACGCTTCTGTTGTGTTAGTAACGCCATGGCTATAGAGATTTACAAATGAACACTATGCTATGCGCTGATGATTGTGATAACATAACTACGCATAACACTTGTTGCAATCGGGTAAAGTAATTGTACACCTATTACTAAATGCACGAATGTATTAGTTTTTTTCGCAGGTAAAATAGGGTCGTTTACAGTTTTTTTTATTTGTATTTATATCTAAAGATCACAAAATAAAAGAAACATTTACGAAAGAAAAACTTCGCTAGCGTAAAAACTTTCCGAGATATAACGATTTCAAAATCACAATTTTAGACTTGCCAAAAAACGCTCCATACAAACGGCTACCACGACGTGGCGTCACTCTTTAATAACTTGTATGCATGTAAAAGAACTTTTGTTCTACAGCTATATTAAATATTGCATTTATTAATATGGTCACAAAACAAAAGTTGCTGTAAATGATGCAGGTGGACATGTGATGTTGTAATTTTCAATTAATTTCACATTTGAAAAATGGACTTGCCCACTTAACTTTGAAGGCTTATTACTACCTCATTTAATTTTGGACACATAATAAAATTGAAATTTTACTGATAGGTATGATTTCGATTATTTATTCTGATAAGAATAAGATGTTTGTAAAGGAAGGGTGTGGAAGCGGTGTGGACAAGGTTTTGTTGCGAAAATAAGGTGTATAGACGACGAGAAATAAAATAAATTAGAAAATTAACTATTCTTGTATTTACATTTTTAGAACAACTGATTTTTTCTTGTTGTCACTCATATTGAAAAAAATCACAATTAGGCAGGTTTTAGTCATGTATAAAAAAAAGGTTTCAATTATTTGCCCATTCTCGAACATCCTCTAAACCAGAAAAACATAAAAAACACTTAACAGTCAACTGGTTTAAAGTTAAATCTAACATAACAAAACTTATAACAAACAAAATTATAAATACGTCGTACCATTACATAAACCCCTGTCAAACAAAGTTGACGTTTAACGAAAATTTGGACATGGTGCAACTAATAGACCTTTTGCGATGACAATAACTATAATGCCAAAATGTCAGATGTCCCAACATAAACAAACACAAGCACACCTCTTCTGAAATTATACATACATACTAACAAAATCAACTGGGTACCTTAACGACCCTTCCCCTTCGAGTAGACTTTACCCTAAAGCTATCCTGATTGTTTTTTATTTGATCTTAATTGTTGGAACTAACCTTTAAGTCTTCCGCATCTTCCAGTGAAAGTTCAAGAGGATTTTGTATTACAGCTGTACGAGGCCATAGCTAGATCGATTCTTTGTTCACTTTATACCCCCAGTCTTAAAAATGGTATTGAGATTCAAACATAGGAAACTACTCCATTTCATCAAATAGCAATTATTATTCCTTATTGTACAATATTTTATAAAGAAAAACAGTATACAATTACATATGATGTTCAAAAGCGTGCTTTTCTAAGATTTCTTCCTGCAAACCATTTGGCTTACTAGTAGTTCCTAATGATTCTAGTTACTATATACCTATGCATAGAGGAATAAGATGTAGACATAGATTGCTAATGTCATACTAACAGTTTCGATGCACCATTAGATTGCATTACTATGCGTTAAAATACATTAGTAATATAGTAAATTACACTAATAGAATCTAAGTGTCGAGGACTGGAATTGTGAGGCACCGAAAAGTCTAATGGTGCATCGAAACAGTTAGTATGACATTAGCACTCTATGACATCTTATCCCTCTATGGTATAGCTACATTAATATCATTCTGAGCTACATTACCTATGTTACTGCTTTGCATATAAAATATGTTAGTTCCAAAATCAGGCATAGGAGTTATCCTATCAAACGGACTCTGCTATAGAAATTGTGTGACCTTATATGTGACATTGGCGAATTGATGACAGCCGTCATTAAAGCTTGTCATCATTCGTCAAACGGTTATTGTTGTTATTATCAAAGTTGTTATAACAAAATTAGTGTCAGAGATTAATATCTTTAGATTAAGTTAATGACAGATTTAATTGACATTTCACACGCTTTATCCTTGACTTAGCAAAAAGGAAAGCTTAAATATTGAACAGTAATAATCCCTAATTATTGAAGTATTTCGTTTTTAATAGTTTCATTCATAAATTCGTTATTAAACACGGTGATTATTTTTATCGAGGTGACAAAAGATTGCTTATAATTTGATTGTTGTTGTTTAAGTGCTAGATTGGTGTACAACAACGAACATGTTAAATAAATAAAATGCTTTGCATTTTTATTTAAGATATTATGGATTACTGTGTAATATTGTGGATGAACTTAATTTTATTTGGTTAGAAAATTTTCGCTACAGGAACATGATGTACGCCGGCTTAGTGTGCAGGAGCCCTAAGAATTAGATTAAAACCCTGTGGTTCGATTCCTTAAGGAATATACTTAGGTACGTGTATGCCAAATGACATAACGTTGACTTAATTTCATTAAATTAATGAATAAATAAGTAATAAAAAACCTATTATGGTGAGATAAATCTATAAGTGCTGGCACAGCTATGCTAGCGGAAAGGAAAACCGCAAAACCGATTTGAAAAGAAAATGTATTAAAATGGCGTGAAGACTAAAAAGTAGTGATGTCAACCCATTCAAATAATAATTTGATAATAAGTGCATGCGGTTGGTTAAATGACCAACATCGTGAATTGCGCTAAACCTATTAAAAATTGAGTCACTCTGCAAGTGACAGTTATAAAAAATCTAATATACATTTTATACCTACAACATAGTCCAAAAATCACACTGCGTTCACCAACCCACCTGCCCAGCGTGATAACTATGGGCCAAACCCCTCCTAGAGTAAGTAGTATGTATAAGTTTTCAGCCTATTGCAGTCCACTGCTGGACGTAGGCCTCCCCCAGACCACGCCAAAAGGCTACTACACGCTGCCTGGGCAGACAGGTTGGTGACTGTAGTCTGATTTTGAACTATGATGTCAGCACGGGAGGCGTCTCCCGGAAACCCTTAATCGCAGGCAGGCATGGGGTGGTACAAATTCTACTCTGCCGGCACCACGCGGCCATGCCGGCACCACGCGATAGCACCATTCATATCAAAATGGCAGAATTTATAAAAAATTACTTACATCTTTGACAATGGAATGCTCTTCCAAATACACGTAGGAGTCGCATTCGATCTCCGTGGTGGTATCGAAGTGGTGTGGGGAGCAGTGGTCGGTGATATTCGTGGTGTTAAGGGGGGCGTAGCGAAGGCACTTCGCGAAGTTGCCGTTCTCATAGTGGGGTATGGTGTAGTTCACCATCATGGGATCCCCATCACATTCGGGGACTGCACATCTGTTGAATAGGATAACATTTATAGCGATTTACAGTCAATTTTATTCACTGTAGCGCAAGCGCGAACCTTTTTACACGCCGTAACGCTATCAAATCGCAAGCAAAATCTATGAGATATGATATTGTGACGATAGCGTTACGGACTTTCGAGAGGTTCGTGCTTGTCCCACTGATTTTGAAGGATTTTTTATATAGCTAAGATCGTCAATTGTTTTCATACTTGAAAATAATAAAAAACTCAGATTCTTCATAGACTCTAGTATTGAAATTAGCTGTTAGAATGCACCTAACATACATACATATACATATGGCACACGGCTGTGTTTCTGAAATGAGGTAGTCATGGCTGCAGGATCATAAGGGAAACCCCAGAGCCGCGCTCTTTTTCGCTTCCATTATAAAAATGAACGCATTAGCAAAGCTGGAATTTTGAATTCAAAACATCGAACGTGCTCTAGTAATTGTTAACCTACCTTTTATCTAGATAGCAACACATTACTTCACAACTGTAACAGTACCTAAACTTGAAAATAAACAGCCCTTAACACGATTAAAACGCCATGTTTAAATAACATTAATATCGATAAAGCAACCACACGACTGCGTATACGAAAACCCTTGTAGTGAAATGTGGAAATTGGTAACCTAAATATTTGTTTACGTTTTTTGTAGATTTTTTTCGGTATGTTCATGTGCGTTACCTAAATCGTGTAACTTTCTATAGGTCTAGTCTAAGTCTATTCTTATTAATAAGGCACGTGAGATATATTAATTATAATATTACTATCTACTATCAGACAAACTTCCTACTTCCCAGATATCCTACTTCCTATGTTATGTTACGTTTTTTTTATTCATTCTATCTCAGACTTAAAAGCAGATAGTTTTCTTTCTAATGATGGATTAGGAAAATCGATATTATAGAGTTTAGAGATAGCTCAGTTGGTTAGAGCGATGCACGGAATGCGAGAGGTCGTGCGTTCAAATCTCACTCGGGTGAAAAAAAAAAACATTTTCTTATTAATATTTATAAATTTTACATAATTTTTTTCTAGTTATTTTACAAGGAACGTTTTTTTGTTACTATTTCACATGCTTACATTTAATTTACACATAGTTCTGTTGCAGGTATAAATAGTAGAAAATTTTTCTCAAAAAATACTTATACCTAGTATAGAATATAACTTCATTAATAAAATTTCTCAATAGATTACTTAGGGGTGAATTGTAGATTGCTTTCTCCTGAACTTTTCCTTCAGGAAATGAAAATATAACCCGCCCCCTTATTACCTAACTAGGAAAAGTAAAGCGACAGCGAAAATTGTACAAAAATCGCTGATTGGTTGTCAAATTCGTATTATGTAAAATGAATTTCAAAGGGACTTTGACATTTCAAGGCGAATATTGTAAAATTTTCGCTATCGCATTGCTTCGGCTTTGCTATTGCTAATTAGATAATCAGGGGGCCGTGTTTTTACTGGTAGTAAGACGGCCGATTGGTGTAGTTGGTAGTGGCCCTGCCTGCGACGCCATAGGTCCTGGGTTCGAATCCCGGTAGGTGCAAACATTGATGTGATGAATATCGATGTTTGTTACCGAGTCATGGATGTTTATATACTTATCTATGTATTTATATACCTTTGCTTAGTACCCACGACACAAGACCTTAGGGATCTTAGTGTGGGACTAGGTCAATGTGTATTGTAAAAAAAAAAAAGTGATAGAAAAAGATTTACTATGAACGAAAACGTTACAACTTTTCACTAAGCAACAAAACTCTTCGTTTAGTCTAAGTTTGAAAGAGAAACATGCTACATAGTGTACATAATATTGGTTCCTATGTACCTACTAAAAGTAAATATTTCGAGTGATATTATTATGTTGTTATAGGTACGCAATTACGCATGTGTAGGTATTGAACGTGATTATTAAATTTGGAAAACAAACAAACTATCTAAACAAATATAGTCAAACAGTCCTACATGATATTATGCATCACTAGGAAATACTTATAGTTTAATAAAGTTTAATAGTTTAATAAAGGAAATTTTATATCATGATATAACCAATATTATGTACATTATGTAGTACGATTACATTCTTTGTAAAAACACCAAACTCTTGCAATAATCGATTATCGATAGAAGCAATATTAGAATAATGGAGAATGATCACTCTTTCCTACCTAATTAATTTTCTCGAAGCTATGTCTCATAGATACGCGTAATTACGCTATTGTACATATGATGATCTCCGACTGTATTTCGGCCAAGGCGACCAATCTCTACGGAGGTTGGCCAGGTACGCAGGAGACATTATAGTGCACAAGTGTGTGCGCAAACACAGATGCACTCTCTATTCCGTTACTCTCTAGTCCGATGGGACGGAAAGCCGACACGTCCGGAGAGAGATCAGGCGCAGGACCAACGGTTTTACGTGCTTTCCGAGGCACGAGCTAAGTGACAATTTTGCAACATTAAAATCTGTACATGAAATAAATTCATTGGTACAGGCCCGTGACTGAGATCGAACTTACGCCTCCCGCTTGGAAGGTGCACGTCTTAACCACTGGGCTATCACCGGTTAAAAGTACTATTTTATTTATACAATAAAGAATTAGAGTGTGCTTTCATAAATATAAGTCCTTACCTATATTTTAAATCCATGACTTCGAAATTGTAAACCGAAGAATACATTCCAATTAGAAAAATAGGAAACAGAATTAACAAGTAATTATAAACATTGAATCTGCCGAAAGGTCCCAGCATTTGCAAGATATCGTCCACTGTAACCTCTTTGGGGTCCTTTTTTTCGGGATCCATGATGGAAATCTATCACTGGCAGCTTACAAAAGGAACAGATCACGAGAATATTTGAATTTATTCGAATTTCAACTCGATATGGCGCGGCGGCCTGCGCGAACACTCGGCCGGTAGTGCGCGCGCGCACTCCGATTTACCTTTTTATTACTGAACTAAAAATCATTGCTTAAAATTACTGATTCAAGAGAACTGTTAACGATAAGCCGAGAAAAACTCTCTAATTGTTGATTAAGCATTAGTTTTATCGACATTTTCAGATTGCGAGGTTATCGATAAAATGGATTAGCACAGAGCCTTATTAAGCCTAGGACTCTCCAAAAGATTTTCGATCTTTCGTTTCGTATATAAGAAACAAACAAATGTTCATCATTTGTTATCTAATAACATAACATGGATGTCCTGGGCTAATGCGGGGCTTCATTAGAAACATCAGCTGCATCTCCTTCATGGATGTCGTTAGAATCGACTAATAAAGAAACTCAGAGGCATTCTCTCAGGCGATAAGCTAGCAATTTGGCACTAATAATTTACATCAGTCGCCTCTATGGTAAACGTGGCTGATGAATCTCCTTTATAATCTCGCAGTCCTGCCTACCTCATTTCGGAAACATAGCCGTATCATTTTTTTTCTTTTTTTTCTCTTTTTTTTTTCACACAATTCACAACACATTGACCTAGTCCCACATTAAGATCCCTAAGGTCTTGTGTCGTACTAAGCAACTATATAAATATATAGATAAGTATAGAAACATCCATGACTCGGAAACAAACATCAATATTCATCATATCAATGTTTGCACCTACCGGGATTCGAACCCAGACCTATGGCGTCGCAGGCAGGGCCACTACCAACTACACCAATCGGTCGTCAACAATTCACCTATATAGACCTTATAAAATAAATTTTCACATTGGCTGTACTGAAGGCTTTTACTGTGTGCCCCATCGCTCTACCTATAGCTCATGTACCTATATCATAAAAATATAAATAGTAAATATAATAATATAGCAATAACTGACCAAGCTATATTCAAGCCTATACTTGGTATCTAGCAATATTTTCCTTTGCGGTTTCGATATAGCTTCCCAGACTTTACAACTTGTGTCCATACATCGGGATACAGCGGAGATTTTCGAGGTTTATTCCGTTGACAGGAATCGTGTATCCAATATTGCACTTTCGCATGGGATTGTAGGGATGTGCCGTGTTTTTTTTTCGATAAAATTGTGAAATTGTAAGTTTTTGATGGATTACTTATTTAGAAGTTTTATTTTATTCATATGCCATTATATAGGTAATAATGATAACGTAATAGTAGGTAAGTAATAAATAATAGAGATAAAAGAATTTAAAAAATATATTTACCCGATTAATATATTTTTGCATTCGTTTTTGAATTTAGTTAATTATATCAATGGTTAAGTATGTTCTAATTGTATGAAATAAAAAAAAAAATAGCAATATAATTTTTTTTAAATAATTAACATTTTTTTTTTAAATAGCAACAAAAAATTGCAAAGCAAACCAATACATTGTAAACTAAATACTACTCTAGTAAACTACATTGAGTAACACACCTTATCATGCGCGAAAATTAATGACGTATTATTAAATATTGCGAGTTAAGTACTGGAAACGTTTAATTTTTAATGGGTAACCTTAAACTGATTATTTTATGATTCCTAGATTCAAGCATTAAAAATAACCCTTATTTCAAAGAAATCAAAGTACTTCTATCAGTCATTCTGTAATTGTGGTATATCATGATAATAGAACAGACCAAAAGTTAATGGATGGACAAATTATTCAGTCTTCACTTCCTCAAATTACACACCCACTTCTCACCAGTTAGTCTACGTGGTATGGGGTGAGTCTTTTATTCTAAATAAGTGCTATGAGCTATTTAGCGTCAGAGCCTCGTCCGTTGAATATCAGCCCAAGTAGCATGCGAAATACGATATGATAAACTGATTTATCGATATTTAGCCTTTTGTATAGAGACCATACGATATTGTACAATACGATATCCACGATGCGTTGTCATGCTAGGAGGGCAGGTTGCACCATGGGCTGGTAAGGTTGACTCATTATAAAATATGTAGGTATATTTTAAATATGTTTCCCTCCTACTAGTTTTCCAAGGCCTATATCGAGTATTTGTCATCTAAGTTGGGTCCAATGGATTTGGGATCAACGCAACATCATTTCAGTCAAATTGATAAATGGAAACCTACTGTACCTATTGCCTTTGATTATCACAGTCGCTCATATATCTCAATTTCGTTCTATTTATTTCAAATTGACAACTGACAGCTATCAAAAGTAAATTATGGTTGTTTTGAAAAAGCACGTAAATCCGATATTTATCAAATCTCAAGTGATAACACAGTGATTGACAGCAAGATGTTCAGTTTTGTAAAACAAATTACTAGAACGTACATGATTTCATTTCATGAGAATATGTCGATAAATATTTTAAATATCTCACCTTAAGTGATAGGGATGGTGGCTCGTCCAAAATTTATAAAAAACTGGCATTTTCATGATTATATCATATCATCATCTATTTAGCCATATATATTATGAAATTCTCTGCTAAACATAGGCCTCTACTAAACCATGATCCACTACTCTGGAGCAGTGCTGGTTGACGGATGGCCATATCGTCGTTAATTGTTCTGCAGGATGCACCACGATCAGGTGAGGATATATGGCTTTCATCCTATGAGAGCTAAGATGGGATCCCTTTCACCCGGCGGCGGGGTCAGCTAGTTATAGTAAAATAATAATTATATATACCTATAATTTGTATATAAATAAACAAATAATCAATTTGTAGGACTAATTATATTATGAAACGCAATTTGTATTTTATTAACCTAACTTCAAATTAACCTTACGTTAAAGTTTAAAGTCAGTGACTTAAGTAGAAACCATTAAAAAGCACAAAAACATCAGTATACTCATTTAGCTTATTTTTCACATTATATTATAATTAGCTTTGTACAGTAAATGTATTTTATTATTTTTGGTTGACATCTTAAATTTTTTAAGCATTTTATTTATTTTACATTATCATCAATTTACCTATACATACACTGCCTATCGGCTCGTCGCTGCATATCGACTGTAGAAAAATCTTTAAAAATATTTTTTAAGAGATAGAAGTCCCCGTTATGTAAGTAATTTTAAAATATACTAGGTATACTATGGGTACTACAACAATAACATGGGTTTAAATATCGATACTTATAATTGTTTTTATCGATAGTATAACATCTCTCAATCGCAACGTCTTCTAGGAAGAGCTCTTTGTGGGATTGAAAGTTTTTGACTCTGAGGAATTGTTATACATTCTACGCAGTAGCTAAAAATGTTTGTTGCTCCCATGTGAATAAAATATGAACATTTAAGTAAAACATGACAGATTTGTGAATAAAATCTGTGAATGTTGTGATTACAGCCATACAGGATGTAACACAATGGGTATTTTAAGGGAAATGATTTGAAAATAGCCTACTATTAAAATAAATAAGGTGTTTTCAAAATGAGTACCTTCTAATTTTCGAGAATAGTAAAATATAATACTCGTAGTTGTTTCTTTTTACCAACCTAGTCTCTTGTTAAAAGCAAATTACTCATTTTGAAAACAGCTTATACGAGTATAAGCTATCATCAAAAATCGCTTAACATATCCCTTTTGATATGCCCTGCACCTATATATTCAGCTATACATGTGTGTGCTATGCGGCCAGCGGACAGTAATTGAATTCCTACGCACTATCAGTTCAGATCTACTGCGGTACGAGTATGCGGGGCGACACATGTACCTACAAGGTGTTAGTGGCTTCATAACAAAAAGTTTATTTTTATATGAAATTATAAAAAAAAAAATAATTAGTAGTCCTTATACAGACATAACACACACGTCTGTATTCCCCAATTATCGAAAGAGATTCCACAGCCACGTTTAGAAAAGCGGGGACAGATGTCAATGGCGGCCGATTGGTGTAGTTGGTAGTGGCATTGCCTGCGACGCCAAAGGTCCTGGGTTCGAATCCCGGTAGGTGCAAACATTGATGTGATGAATATCGATGTTTGTTTCCGAGTCATGGATGTTAGTAGGGAGTAGGGATCTTAGTGTGGGACTAGGTTAATGTGTTGTGAAAAAAAAGATCAGTATTAAGTTGCTAGCTTATCGCCTGAAACAATGCCCGAGTTCTTAAGTCGACTCTTAGGACATGCACAGACGGAGATGCAGCAGCCCAAGTTGCATGACCTGCGAAACACGATATGATAAACCGATTTATCGACATTCTAGCCTGTCAAAATACGATAAGTATAGCCGCCATATTGGATTTTGTATAGAGACGATATCCACGATGCGTGGTCATGCTAGGGGGGCTGATATTAGTAAAGATCCGCATTAGCACAGGTAGTGTTTTTTGTGTTGAAATAAAACTGTAACAACCTGTAACAACATTACTCATATTTTGTGCAAAACAAATGATTTGATTAAAAAAAAAAAGTTTTTAGGAGATTTAAAAAACAAAAAAAAATCTTCTAAAAAGTCTTTGAACTGAATTCATCAATGTGAAAATACCTATATGTAAAGATTGACTCCAATTTGTAATAATTATATTAACTAATCTGTACATTTTTTGTTGCGGAAATTGAATATGTTTTCTTAGGCTGTACCGTTAGGCTCTATAAAAATGTCATAACCCCGTTCAAGTTCCCCCTAATAAATTCGTCGCACACCACAAAATGCAATAAGGGGAAAGTTTTTCCTGCAAGTTGTAACTAAGTCCTGGTTCATCCAAAGCGCTATTCCATGACATCGGAAAGCGATTTACTACACTTCCTGTTTCAGTTATGAAGTCTCCTCACATTGGCGCTAGTGTCTTTATAAGTGTAATACAGTATACTACTTTATCTAGTACCATGAAATCCCGCAGGACTTTGCTATTGGAGAAGACATTAAATCGATCCGTCGCCGATGGGATAAAGATAAGTTATGGCTTTAAGATCGCTAATGGATTGTAAAATTTGTGTTACAAGATGCTGTTGCTTTACTATACCCATTGGGACTAAATTCTACAGTTAATTTAAATTGAATTGATAATGTTTATCCAGCTCAAAATAAATAAGTACATTATACATACAGGTAGGCACGTATTACGTAAAATATAAGCATTTGCTGAAATGGCTTCCAGCTATAATATGAACAGTAAATTTTGACCTCGGTTAGTCTTAGTCGGATTATAAATAAATATTCACACATTACCATACATTACACAACACATTAACCTAGTCCCACAGTAAGATCCCTAAGGTCTTGTGTCGTGGGTACTAAGCAACGGTATATAAATACATAGATAAGTATAGAAACATCAATGACTCGGAAACAAACATTGATATTCATCATATCAATGTTTAGAACCCACCGGGATTCGAACCCAGGACCTATGGCGTCGTAGGCAGGGTCAATACCTACTAGACCAGTCGGCCGTCAAATGATTAAAATGGAAGGATCATCTTCACATCCTACTAGCACAGCTACACTACAATTTAATAAGTACTGAGGATAGAAAAATGCAAACAGGACCTAAAAATAACATATAAAACAGAAAAGAAACGCAAAATTCAGCAAACAATAGTGTAAACCATTCCAAAGATGAAAATGAGGGAAGCGTATGTTGAGTGTTTCTTTCATATAAGTAAGTAGGGGTTTAATCTCGGCGAGGGCAGGGCTGGGGCGCATATCTTGCGGCTGCAGCTGTCCAATCACACAAAGAGCCTTCCACACTGTGTCAAGTCATAGGCATGTGAGGTGGAAAATATCGACATCGATAAAATTGTTTAAACTGGATTAATATTTTGCGACTGCTAATGGAGGGGAGAAGTGAGAGGATAATAGTACCGAATTAATGCAATTAGTTTTTGTATAGGTACTGTAGGTACGTACTTATATTTGGAAATACACGGGACTTTAGAGTCTGCATGTGGCCGTCACCATGATGTAGAGGTTATGAGCATAAAATTATCCTCTGAGATAAAAAAGAACCTTATATTTTTATATAATTAAATGCTCCTCTACATTTCTGTTTAATTATTGATCTCAATACTTTACATTTCATTCATAGAATATTTGCAATCATCAGTATCCACAGCTTTTAATAAAAATCGAGCAATGTTCACAATACGCCACGTGATATGGTGATTGAAGAATTTTTAAAAGCATTTAATCAACTATAGGTTTTACGGACCCATAAAAATATTTCTATGACTTTATCGATACTACCGTACAACACTAGCTGGCGATTTAGAGAAGTGCAATATTTTCGGGCCCGTCACGACCCGAGTGTCGCGAACAAAAAGCACTAGTGCCGGAACCGCGGCTTTGTTGCATCCGTGATACCTTGCGATGTGTGGTTGGCTGGTATGGAAACGGACTTTTTAATAAAAGAATCATTTATTATTTAGCCGGCGTAGAGGAACACCCAGGAGAAGATGAAAGGACGATCTGGACTGGTTTCAGCCAGTGTGGGCTTCTATAACGCGAACTAGACAAGTGTGGGCTAAAATGAAGGAGTCCCTTGCTTAGGGTGGGTTTAGGCTGTTAGAAATAAGTTCAAACAAGTTGGCAGGACCTCGTGTGAGGCGTAGAGAAATGCCAAGGGGAGCCAGACTTTTGTGTTTTCAATAGATGATACTAGTGGGTCTCAGATAAAAAATGATGCGTAACCATGTTATACAGTGCCATATGATGACTCGCAACATTGCTATAAGCTAAAGAATATATTATCATCACATCAACCTATAGCAGTCCACTGCTTGACGTAGCCCTCCCCTAGGGAACGCGACAAGGCTATGCTATAGAGTTGTTTTTGCACTTATTCACCACGCACGGGTTGGTGGATATAAATATAGACTATTAAAGTAAATGATTTATCAACGACGATGATCTCTCAGTTTTTCTTATATTATGTTTTTTCCTTTAGTATAAAACCATGCGAGAATAAGAAAAACTCCATCTCTATATTAAGTTAGCCGTCTAACAAAGTTTCACGGAGGCCATTTTCACACTCCAAAAACGACAGTTTCTAGGAAAATGTGCGGAGTCCTAAATGAGGAGGCTACAAAGGGGCTCTGAGACCTTGATTACTGAGGTTTGGAGTGTATAGGATTCACAGATTGTAGAAAATATTGAGATAGAATGTCCCTTTTTTACCCGACTGCGCGACGCAAAGGAGTGGTATTGTGTTTATAGCGTATGTATGTATGTATGTATGTCTGTTCCTTTGTGACCTCCTGTAGCCTAAACGGCTTGATGGATTTTGATGTATGAGGTATCGTTAGATTTGTCTTGATTACGGGAGTGTCATAGGATACATTTTATCATAAAAGTCCCACGGGATAAAGACATAATAATATTTTTTCTTTTCTTTAAACAACAAAAATATGTATGCGGTATCATTAGATTCATTTCAATCACGGGAGTAATTAATATAGGATACGTTTTTTCTCAAAATTCCCACCATGTTAATTCTGCGTCAACGCAAAGCAACTCATGCGTTAGCAAGCAAAAAGATAGGGCGTGGCCTGGCATGCGGCGCGCGGCGCGGTGCGGAGGGGGATATGCTCGAGTATACAGCCCGAATGCGGGCACACGCATAAGGGCACACGTCGTTGACGGTCGTCTCTAAATAGCGATTTTTTCGATACTTCGTCGTCTGACGCGAAACTTATAAAGTATAAATAACTCGTTCTTTTTCTTTCGTGTTTCTCTCGCAACATCACTCGTAATCTAAAGCCAAATGTCGTCGAAATAATTTAAAATGGTACTTACATATACATAGTCTTCTACATCTACAACATTTTCGTTAAATAAAAACAGCTAAAAAGTTATAAATAAAAGAATTATTATTAAAAAAACAAAATACCCGACTGCACACTAAAAAAGAGTAAAACAAGCCACACAATAATATTGATCAATCAAATGCTAAAAACTAATTATGTAATACCGTTTAAACAATACCTATATTAAAATACACTACAATATGTGTTCGTAATCGATAGTTAAATAAACAGAAACTTATTTTGAATACAAATTTACTGAATATAATTTATAAATGTTGATGGAAAGCATCGCAGGCGGGGACCACCTTGACCGCCACCAACGAAAATTCTGCTAAATGGTGCACAACCGAAATGACTATAAATAAGCCTCTGTTGGTCCCCGCCTGCGATGCTTTCCATCAACATTTATAAATTATATTCAGTAAATTTGTATTCAAAATAAGTTTCTGTTTATTTAACTATCGATTACGAACACATATTGTAGTGTATTTTAATATAGGTATTGTTTAAACGGTATTACATAATTAGTTTTTAGCATTTGATTGATCAATATTATTGTGTGGCTTGTTTTACTCTTTTTTTAGTGTGCAGTCGGGTATTTTGTTTTTTTAATTACAGCGCTTAAAGCTAAGGGGTGTACCCTGTAAGTGAGTTCGACTTTTACCTTAGAACCCAAAATCAACCTAACCTACTCGTGGTGCACCCTTTAACGCACGAGACTCTGATGCTGATACATGTAGAGTAGAAGGTATAAAAGAGGAGGTGGGACTATGAACTGAGTCGTGTGGCAATCGTGAGGCCATGACGTCATGATAGGGGCGGAGCTTCAGCGCCAGTGTAAGGCAGTAGCTGTAACCGTAGTCAAATTACAAAGACACTAGCGCTTTTATCAGGGTACTTTTTTTTACTAAAACGAAGTGTAATATTGCCATCTATGAGTAATTGCACTAGTAAAACAATCTTGAACCATATTGATAATGAGCAAGTAGTTTTACAAGTCACTACAAGGTGGTTTCTATGTAAATGGGCAGGGCTACAGTGTTCAATGCTCCCCTCGTCCCATACTTCACTCCCGCTCCGCAGAAATAGTGTGCCATTTCTGTATGAAAATATACTTAGCCGCTACTCCTCTTTTATTTCTTCTCCATGCGCTGATAGCTTGTAATAGTTTTTTAGACTGACACGGAAACATATCCCACTGGATTCGTTACCCGTCGCTATACGTATTTGTACCTGAAAAGCGGCGGTAGGCTCACCCCTTACCTCATGGGACTTAATAGGCTAACTGATAAAAAGTGGGTGTGTAAGTTACACACTTTTGCCCAACCTTCATCGTTTTGCATTAACGTTCGCTAACGTAACACTCCCACCAATAGGACGTAGTTATGCAAACGGGAACCAACCCACTAATGTATTAAATAAAATTTTAGGCTACATTACCATTCAGATATGAATTTTCTATCAACCTTGTAAACATCAAAATAATCTGCAATTTTTGTTAGAATTCGATCTTACTTTTCCCGTTGGTTCCCGTTTGCATAACTACGTCCTTAAGTGGTTACACTTCATAACGTGATTTTCCTAAAACGCAAAAATGAAGACAAATTATGGCAATACTCTATGGTTTCTATTAAGATAATGTTTTTTATAAGCCCCCCTGAACTACTTAAAGGCCTTATCCGTCACTATATACTCTCTTTTCTCTATGCGTTACTATCTAGCATTTCTTTTCATTGCATTAGGTACTATTTTTTATTTTAGCTATTCTAATTAACTTTTTTTAATATGTGAAGTACCCAGCCAAGAAACGGAAAATCATGATAACTATTTATGGATAGATCTCGGTGTCACGGTGATATTTGTCCTATTTTTCAACGCAGCCATCATAAGCATGGCGTCTCGGACAAAAGCCAATATAATATGTACTCGTACGTAGTAGCCCTTGCCATAGAGGAATAAGAAGACTTATAATCTTATTCCTCTATGCCCTTGCTCACACGGTCACCAACCCGCCTGCCCAGCGTGGTGACTATGGGCAAATACCCCCCATGGCAGTCTTGTGGCGTGCCCTGGGGGAGGCCTACGTCCAGCAGTGGACTGCAATAGGCTGATGATGATGATGCCCTTGCTACAAACTTATCCCTTGTATGACAAGTTGAAAGATAAACACAAATTAAGTTTTAACGTTATTGTCACAGTCACTGCCAACGCCATTATGCAAATAGAACGTAATAACTGTAATCAAAAAAATTGTTAAAGTAATTTGTAGGTTCTTACCCGCTATAATGACCTATATAAACTAATTTACCAGCAATGTTTAATGACCTGTGCTGATGCGGGACTTTGCTAGATTACTCGTACGTCAGCTGCATCTTCTTCGAGTCGACTAAGGGACTCGGGGCGTTCCCTCAGGTGATGAGCTGGCAACTTGTCAATGATGATTATCTTGTGATTAACACGTGATTCACATCTGACCCTGTTGCTGTAAGGATCTCTCGAAGGTCCACGATATCAAACTTGAAAGAATCAAAGATAGATAGGAAACCTTACTGCTATAGATTTTACGGATTTTACTGCTATAGAATACTCAATGACCTTAAATTACGTCTTTGCCGAGAATACTTGCGGTCACCAATGACTTAGTTTGCATAAACTATAGAATTCTCATTTTTCACGTTTCCGTGATAATGTAGGGAAATCGTTTTTTATCGGATGCCTACGTATTACGTACAAAGATAGCTTTCAAGATTCAAGATCAGTGAGGCTGTGCGTCAATTCGTCAGTAATTCAGGACAAAGCATTTTACATACCTACCTAGATGTATTATAATAATAATAATAATAATAATAAGCCCGCAGGGCAGCTTGTGGCGAGCTGTTGGGAGGTAGCGTTCCCACGGACCTGAAGTACTCCCGGGGGAAGACCCTGTTCCTCATCTCTGGCGCCGGAGTGAGGTCTGACGAGGAACAGTTCCCTCACCTCTGCCTTGCCTTCGCCGGCCGGGCAGAGTGGAGTCGCGAGAGTTATGACAACTCGAGGGTGGACGTGCCCGTCAGTAAGTGGCAAGTTGGCTTCGGTTTAAAGTCCAGGGGCATCCCTCCACCCTAGCCACTCACCAAATGTTGCCCCTTTTGTCGCTCTGTGCGTGCGGCAGTTTCCGGGGGCCCAAGAAATGAGTCGGCGACTCACCGCCTGCCACCAAACAATTATGAGACTTGGTTGTAATGGCAGGCGTCCGTTAGTCTCCTTCAATAGCCCAGTTACTCAACCCACCAATTATTCAGCCCCATAGCCCATGACCTTTGTTTCCATCGCATGACATAGATCTGCACTCCAATAGTCTTGCACATGGCGGGGACCATCGCCGGGTGTATCATATTGTGCGGTCGGCGATGGTCTCCGCCATGTGTATCCCACACCATATTAAAGTTCTCTAAAAAGGGCCTCTACATCTTGGCCACGGCCCGATGCACGCCTCTCAAAGGACCGGGACTCTGTAGTCCCGAGAATTTAAACAGAGATACAATAATAATAATAATAATATTCACACACTATCTATACAACACATTAACCTAGTCCCACACTAAGATCCCTAAGGTCTTGTGTTGTGGGTACTAAGTAACGGTATATAAATACATAGATAAGTATAGAAATATAGTATTAGTTCCATAGTTTTATTATACTCAATAAATCTATGATTAGTTCTCTCCCAAGATACATAAGTAACAGTGTATTTTTTTGTTGCTTACACATAAATGAAAATCTTTTTCTAATGTAAACAGTATGAAAAATTTCGAATGCGGGAAAACCCTGCCGCAGGCGAGTTTACACGGATAAAGTGTGTTTTCTCGTTGTGTGGACAGCCAGAAAAACTCTGGCAACATTGTTTTTTGTCACATTAGGGCGAATTTGCGGCTTTTAGAGACAAAAACTCACGATTCCGACTAAAGCTTATTAATGGGTTTTACCTACAGCCTCAAAAGTAACGTGCAGTTTTTTAACATCTGCTATTTGCTTATTGCTACAATCGTAGACAAATTACATAGTTTGTTTTTTTGTATAATATGATAGTTAGGTACTCTTCATCGTTCTGTTTCCACCATGACTTAGACCGCGTATACTTATTGAAATTCCCGTTATTCCCATCCCCTTGGAAATTTCGGGACATACTTTTTTATCGGATGCCATTACATCATAGACCATGAACACACCCTCCAAGTTTCGGTTTTATGTGTCAGTCGGTATTTCAGGAACAATCATTTTATACGTATAGAGTAGTTGAGGCATCTGCACTCTATCCTACTTCCCACTAATGTTATAAACGCGAAAGTTTGTGAGGATATATGTATATTTGTTGCTCTTTCACGCAATAACCACTGAATGGATTTTGATAAAACTTTACAATAATATAGCTTACATATCAGAATAATATATAGGTTACTTTTTATTCCGGATAAATATCAAGTCGCGGACTACTGAAGCCGTTTCATAAACCCGAAAAGACTTTTATGAATAATTTCGGCTACTCTGTGTTAAAAACTTAAGACAATGTAGACTGGTAATCAAGGGATAGTATAGCACGGAGACAGCTTTTAAACTGAGTTTAGTCTCATTTTACCCGCACGCATAATAAATTTTTCTCACTTAGCCGGAATAAATATTTACGTTGTCTAGTCTGTAGTAGTTTCGTGAAACAGCTGGATTAGTGTTGTTTTAAATTAAAAGCACTTCAGACATGTACCATAATGGAAATATGAAGAACATGAAGATCTTTCGTGTTTTGGTAGATACTTTATTCTAAAGTTTACCGCTTAAATTGCAAAATATCGAAATTTCCTTGGGTTGTTTTTTAAATAAATACAGCATACATATCCTTTTCAAGCTCTAGACTGTTTGCTAAATTCAATTTTAATCGATTCAGTAGTTTTGGCGTAAAAGCGCGATATACAGACAGTTACTTGCGCTGCGCATTTATAGTATGAATTTGTGGTTTAGTTTGTGCGCTAGTTTGTGAGTGTAGGTACAATGCCTTATTTAACAGCTCCATTATAATAGAATATCGTGACAAATTTTCATAGCACCTACATACACCTATCATAAAGTTATTTGTGGCTACAAATGATATTTCATATGGACTTTGTGGCAAGATTCAATGTACTTACTTATTTGAAAATTAACCTGTGGTTATGAGCTTGAGATGAATAGGCGAAAGGGAGTAGAAAAAAAACCACGTGGATATCTATAAATGTCTTTATTTGAAATTTTAAGTAGTCGATACATAATTAATTAAGTGCGCAAATTGTGTGTGTGATTAGTACAGACATTCCAGGAAGGGCTAGCAAATATTTTGGACATGTATCAGGGTAGGTACTTAGACCATGTAACATCGTTTGGCATCGATTGCAAAACTCCCACCAATACCGGTTGGAATTAATCACGCGAATTGTTGAAATAAAGTCTTCCTATTGGAGCAAACGTGTCGGCGACGAACATGGATTCGATCGAGAAATAATGTTACTTTGTCTAAAGCCCTAGGTATCCCAAGTACGAGAGGCTGGCGAATAATAGACAAAGGATCAGCTTCGATATCCAATGTGGGGCAATGCGGCCAGCATTTTGGCCAACTTGCCAGCAGCAGAGGAATTATTTTACCTGTATATATGTTCTTGTAGTTTAAAGTTTTTTTTTTACTATTTACGTATTATTCACCACTCCAAATTAATTGAATGACCAAATTAATCTCAGGTTACTCGAAATCTATTGCCTTCCAGCTCTGCGACCGCATCGGCTATCTTTTTCTCTGAGAGTTTATTTCATAGTCATGACTTAATAAAATAGAAGAGGCGCAAAATAGAAATAGAGAATACTCGTATGTGGGTGTTGACATATTTTCTTCAGACAAGGTTGTTAATGTTACTTCTATTACTTAAGTTTCAATTAGTGATCATCACAATGTACTGCTAAAAAATTGCCAATGCTGGGCCTGGTGGTGGCTTAGCGGAGCGAGATTTTTCGTACAAAACAAGCGAGAGATTTGTACCTACGGGGAATATGCTATGAGGTTTGTGGCATACTGTACCAGCCAGGCCATAGACGGTCATTTTTCATATACAGCTTTCGTGGAAACCCCACACATTTTATAGCATAGCTAGACTTCCTTACGACACATTTCCTTCATTCATCTCTGGTGGAGATACACCCTTAGCATTGATAGACGTTAGCATGAACAAGAGTAATAATAAATACATAGAGCTCATTCATAGAAATACGCTGATACTATGTAGCCGCGTGATACCGGCAGAGTAGAGTATGTACCACCCCTGCCTGCCCGTGGGTATCGTACAAGGCGATGAAAGGTTTCCGAGAGGCGGGCAGCACCGCCTCCCGGGTTGACAACATACGAGTAGTCCAAAAATCACACTGCGGTCACCAAGCCGCCCTGTCCAGCGTGGTGACTATGTGCCTGTGACGTGATTATAGGTAGACGCGGGGTTTCATAATGAAATGTTTATAAAAAGTGGCACGAGTCATCTATATAAACGTAATAACTGCATTAGACCAGTTTTTTAAACTTGAATCTTATGTAGTTACCATAAGGCTCGACTTCTATACATTTGAGCATGTATTTATTGTGCCATATTTTGGGCGCTGTCACTGAATCTATTAATAATTTATCTAAGCTATGGGCAATACACCCCTGTGGCAGTAGCCTTATGACGTGCCCAGGGGGAGGCCTACGTGCAGCAGTGGACTGCAATAGGCTGACGACGATGAGACGATGTAGTTATTGTTCTTTGCTCATTTGTATAAAATAAATTATGTAAAACTAAATTAAATTTTATATTTTAGCTTTAAAGCCAGTGACGCGATCTAAGTTTAAAGCCTATTTATAGTAACATCACATTAATTTCATTCATTTTACCCAACTCAAAGCAGTTATAATGGTTTATTATAAAAACATATTGACATAATTGAAACGTAAAACTTAATGGATATTAATTCAATAATTTAAATATTACCTATAATAAAATACTGACTTTTTGTGAATTAACCATTTCATTTTACGGAAAGTTCACCAAAAATCATACGCATACATCATAGGTACAAGTATATCATATTTTTAATATTACATTATAAATATGATTGATAATTTTTCACTTTTGTATAATTTTTTAAAATTAAACAGTGGTCACTTTACGGATCTGCCTACTCATGATCACGAACACAAGACACTACAGTCGCATCGAGAAGCCAGATCCAAGCACCTAGCATGCAACCATAAATACATAGCTGCTAATCCGAAAACCAATTAAATTTTTTTTTACTATTATGAGATATTATTACCAAGGAACCTCGGACTAATTAGGTACTTATACAATGGTATATATTGTTATTTTTTGTTTTATTAACATTGTTTTTATCACACTTTTTGAGTCCACACTTAGGTAAATGGATTGATAAAAAAAATTAAAATGATAAAGTAATAAATAATACAACTAAAATTTAATACATAAATAGAAGGAAAGATTAAAGATGAAATGACATTCATATGGAAAAGATTCATGGTAAGTTATATGCATAATTTCTCTCTCTCACACACACACACACACAAATCACATACCCACATCTTAAGTAGCACACCTAATATTTTCCCACATCTTCTCGATTTCTTATTGAAGTGTTTGGTAAACAGTTCAGCCACCTATTTCTCTCAAATTAAACTCAGTCAGAATCATGGAATGTTACTACTGATGATAGTGCTTCAGCTTTTACTAACTTCTTTCTGTCACACATCGACTATAAAAATTGAATAACCAGATCAGCCGCACTATTAAAACTATAGTTTACTGTACAGAATTACGTAGGCACTATAGATAAAACTCAATACTGGTCTTTTACTGTACAGAGGGATTACGTAGGCTCCATACCGTCGGCTAGATAAAGATCTCTCCTATTAGGAGTCAATGTCCTTACTGGTCTTCTTCACTCTGCTGGAGAGTTCCATAGCCTCTTCGATGGTGTCAGGCTAAGACGTCAAGTTACAAAAAATAGCATAACATTTCACCGGTAAGTAAATAAAATTTCTTGTGTTGTTTGTTTCGCACTACAATATGGTAGTCACTGAAGAGACTGTCACTGTCAAGACGTCGTGACTAGTGAAGTGAATGTATGTAATCGACTTTGTACGATATTAATAAAATAAAATATTTTATAAGCATATTAGAGTACGATATATTATTTAATAAAAGTATTTCTTGCACAACGTTTTCTTTACGCATTAAAGATGACCAGGATTTGTCGTATATATATATATATATATATATATTTTTACTAGAAAATGTAATCTGTCACCCGGCATAGTAAAAAATCGATTAACACCTCATTTACAAAAAATAATTTATTAGTTTAGCCGCTGTAGAATACATCTATAAATTTAGATTTGTGATACCTTTTTGGTCTTGCGCCTGTAAAAATAATAGAAATGTTTTGGGTTATCATCAGTTTTAATGTCAACTCAACCACATGAATTTAATAGAAAATTCACAGAAGTGTGAATATGTATGGATGAACCGCAATCATAGATACTTTAAGCTGCCATTTTTGCGACCTTGAAATAGCCAATCACAGTAGTGTTACGTCCCGCACTCTTTTCCGCCCAATGTCTAGTTCAACTCATGGAAACGGATCTTTTGTTACATCTGACACACTTTTAGCATCTCACGTGAAATTTATTGTTGCAATGGTATACATGGTACATCTATCTACTGTATATAAGGTCTTTTCAAAATTAGTGATTATCTTTTGACACGAAACTAGGTAGGTAAAAAGAAAGAACTTTTACTATGGGAGCAACTCCGAAAAAGTGAAAAAAAATCAGCTGTTCCATACATTTCAGTGTAGTAATTATTCGAGATTATATGGAACAGCCGATTTTTTTCACTATTTCGGAGTAGGTTCAATAGTGAAAGTTGTTTCTATTTAGCTACCTACTTTCGTGTCAAAAGATAAATCACTAATTTTGAAAAGACCTTATATAGATTATTATGCAATTTCTAAAGGTTCTATTACCTAATGTAGGGTTGTAACTTACAACCTAATAAATAATGAAAGCCATCAACGGCATTTAAAACGTTAAAATTCCAGAACTTACTAGCAACGGTGTGACCGGAGCAACAAGAGAGCCAATCTTCCCAGCCGTGGAGCAGACACTAATGAGGGTCTGCCTCATGTTGGTCGGGAACACTTCGGACACGTATATGTACACCGAGCTGTAGGCCATGGTCACGCTCCATTTGCCGACCAGGTAGAGAGGGAGCGACCATAGATCCGCTGTGCAGACCAAGAGGAATCTGTTTTGAAAAATTATCTTATGTCGGTTTTGCCCAACGGCATTATATCTACCTATAGATGGAGCACACGCGAATGTGGATGGCGAAAGAGACAAATTTTGAGAAAGATGATTACATATAAGAGAAAGCAGAATATAATGCTAGTACTTAGTAAAGAAATTATTAATAATATTGGGCCAAGAGATAATTGACTAAAATAAAGAAAATAGGAGTTCATGAAAACAAAAGCCGTGGAACTCGCTGCCTCACTCTGTGAGAGACTGTCCATCAGTTGATACTTTAGAAAAGATTGAAGGTCTATTATTTATCTGTCCTATCTTATTGATTAGTAGTGTCTGAATATTGGTTTCTTATCATTGTGTAATATACATTCCATGTTATTTTTTATCATTAAGTATGATGCTATTATCTGTGCTTATCTAGGTTTGTATTCTATTTAGGTTTTAGGTTTATGTTTATTTATGTGTTTTCTTTTATTTCATTCATTAGTTAATTGTTCTGTTTGTGTACACACATACCTACCTCTTGTGTTTATTTCTCTTTCACGATTAGTTTGCTGGAAGAAATCACTCTAAGATATAAGCATGCCTCTTTCTACATCCTTATTGTCATAAACTTTATTTGACAAAAACTTTACTGCATATAATAATGCATAAGAATAATTAAATACAATGTTGATATCCCACTCATCCGCACCAAACGTTATGCTAACTCGTTAATAATGCGAACGGCTAAGGAGTGGAATGCACTTCCTGTCGATGTATTTCCCGAGCACTACAACATTGGTCTCTTCAAAGCTAGAATAAATAGGCACATTCTAGGCAAACATGTACAACCCTAGGCCGCATCTTGCTTAAAAAAAACATAACAAAAACTGTCTAGCGATAAGTCACAAAAAAAATTTTTTATTTATTCAACGCGTTTAAATATTTACTTATCAGTGAAGTAAGTTTATAATCTGTTAATAAAAAAAACGATTATAGGAAGTACTCAAGTTGTGATGTAGAAAGTATGCATATAAAACTTTATGGCTAGTGATATAAATAACCTACTGATATAATTTTAATCCATTATATGTGGTGAATAATATGGCAGATAATCCGAATGATTCGTTAGACACGAGGTGACTGCGACCAATACCAGCCATAGATTTATTCTTAAAAGTCTCGATAGACTTATATACAGTGTGTTTTTTTGTGGCCACCTTTAACGAAGGGTACGTATTCTATACATGAAATAAAGTAAGTTTATGCCAAAAAAAATGTTGGGAAATTTTTTTTTTTTTTTTTTCAAAAAAATTTTTAAGTTCCTTGATCGTGCGAAATTTATAGTGTCTACTGTTTATGTTAGTTTTTTTATAGACAGATATTAATTATTTTTCGTGAAAAAATCCTGCTACGCGCGTCTGTGTGCATTTATGCAGAAAAACGTAGTCTATTTACTCAACTTTGGACCCTAATATTTTGGAAACCAGACACTTCCCAGGTATGCTTCCATGGAGAAAAATGATCGTGATGATGAGGAGATTCCGTAATTTTCGGGAACGTTGACGACCAAAAATCACCCTGTATTAAGGGAATTATTAACACCAACTACAAGATATTTTAGAAATATTTTTCACTAAAAAGTGTCCTGACTTATTCGTGTTTTAGGGTTGGTACATATCTGACGGAAATTGCGTCGCGTATTAACGGTCGCGTAACGTCAGAACCGATAAATAACTATAACTCGGCCGATGACGCGTTAGTACATTTGCCTGTACGTGTTGTACATGGAGATACGGTCGACGCATCTTCTGTCAGATATGTACTAACCCTTAGCGCTAAGTTTTAAGCGTTTTATGCTGTTTAATGCCATGAGATCTAAATAAAGCTCGTTTCTCATCTGTATCATCTTAGATATCAGTGGTTTAGGCACGTTTTATTGTAACCGAGCCGATTATCTCTGGCTAACACGGTTTGCGCACATGATAGATCCACTGTATAAATTTTATAATAGATTCTATAATTATTACTAGTGATTTTACAACCATAATAAGGTCATTGTATTGGACGTAGTCATGCGACGTTTAGTTTTATAGTGTGTAAGCAAGTTATGAAACACTTGTGGACTTTTAAACATACGTATTGTTTCTACATCTGGAGTTTGTACTTTGTAGAGACGTAATTTTATGATTCATTCGTCTTATCGAGAAGTGTTACTTGATTAATATACTAGTAATGATGGCTATTCCATCTTTGGGGACACAGCCGATGTATGCCTGTAGAATGGCAGTCATGTGACTTATTGATTTATTTTATATACTTCGTGTATTAGTACGTGTACTTAGTTGAAGTACCTAAGTAGTAATGAAAAAAAAAAAATGTTGTTTTGTGCTGAAACTGGAACAGCAGGTATAACCTACAACAAACCAGATGTTAATTTTGCAAATTGTGTACTCACATTAACAATACGTACGTACGCTTAGTAATTTGCATGTAGGTACAAATCGAAATTATGTAGTTACGTCATGATTCAATGGCCAATACGATAAATATTTGATTATACATACTGTTTACATTAACTGTACATATCTAATAAATAACCATGCAAATTATTGGTGGTGGTCTATACATGGATTTTTCATTATCTATCTCTTTTCTATACATCTATCTTCTATACATATAATAAAATACATATAATAAAATTGTAACAGATCGATGTTTGTGCACGCTAATCTCAGAAATGGCTGAACCGATTTCGATGCAGTTTTCAGAAATATATTGTGACAGGTCCCACTTAACATATAGGCTAATATAACAATACTTTTTATCCCGAGAAAATATTTTTATCCCGGATAATTTCGACATTTTGTTTTTTCTGCAGTCGACGCGGACGGAGTCGCGGGCGTTCACTACTTTTTAAATAAATGTAGTTCAACTGAGATATAAGATTTTTTTTTTAACTCACAAAATACAAGACAGGTGACGTACTTACTCGTACCTATATATGTAGATACACAAGCCGTAGACACTTTGCATAAGGTGAGATGTCAAAGCGAGACTCATCTTTATTATAGTTTTTATCTGAGTAAAGTAAAAAGAGTAAACAAGCTAATAATATATTTCATACTCACATCTTGGCAGGAACGCGAATAGAAGTAGGGTAATCGCACATGTCACGTACGTAACAGTTAAAGTTTTTTTTCTTCCATATTTGTCCAGTACTATCACCACTACAATGTACGCCGGTATCTCCACTAACACCACTAATATAAAACTTAAATACTTCGTCGCACTTAACGATACTGAGTTTATAGATAGCCCATAGTATACTAAGGAGCATGTCATCCACAAAAATGAGCACACCAACAGTCTTTTCCAAATAACACTTGAACGTATAGCCTTCGAGAACTGTGATTTCTTCGAGTCAGTTTGATTCTGTGGCTTAAGAAGCGGATCGCCCAAAGAGTTTAATTCCAAACTCAGAGGATCCAGTTTATTTAATTTGGCTGCCTTTTTGAGGATGTCGATAGCTTCATCCCTTCTTCCTTTACTAAGGAGCCATCTGGCACTTTCGTTCATGAACCAGATGTAGACGACGACAATGATAGCCGGGCAGTAGAGGATGAGGATGTAGGTGCGCCAGTTATCGATGACCCAGGCGAGAAGGGCCAGAAAGACGACTCCGACAACGAAGGTCATGTTGCACATGGCGGACAAGAATACACGCTGCTTGAGGCCGACCAGTTCCACAACTGAAATGCATAAATATTCAATTAATGCCGATATTAGTTTTACTATTTATAGTAAAAGAAACAATTTCAAACTTAAACTTTGTAAGCGTCAGTTTTTACCAGGTATGCCAGGTAACCGAATCGAATCGACGTAATATACCAAATTTGCAATGAATTTACTACTTAGAAAATTTTAACCACAAACTTAAATTATATTACAAAGAGTAGTAAAAAGCATTGACGATTTTTTAAAAATTACTTATAAGTACCTACTTTAAACAAACCTAATAATCACCGTTCTTTAAAATAAGCGATTTAAATGAACCGCATCCCGCATCAAGCGCATTGTTAGAACATACGATCAAAAACAAACGTATCAATACACCACTTGTGATCCGAAACAGTGTATTATACGAAAAACCCATGATACGAAACATGCGAGTAACGAGACGAATTCCTAGGTAACGTTTCGTTACTCGGTACTTGATGTAGTACCCGTTACTCAGTAACGAATACATACGGTTTGTTACAGCTTTAAAAATTAATTATCATTTTAATAAACATGGAGAGGTCATTACAAATAAATACTTACTTAAAACATAAGCCGAAGGATACAAGCCTCCTCCCATTGCCGCTTCAAAGAAATGAAGGACCAAATACGTGATGTAATTTGGGGCAAAAGCTCTAGATACACCGAAGATCAAGCTGGCGGTAGTTGCTATGCCGATGCCGAATTTTCTTCCGAAGCGGTCTGAGATGGCTCCAGTAAAGAGCATGGCAGCGAACATACCACAGTTGTGGATGGTCCCGACCAGAGCACGCTTCCATTCTTGGCAACCCAAGTCGAACTGGTAAAGACAATTTTTGATAAACTGATGATGACTGTTATTTCTGTTACAACATACTGTCTAAGCTAAATATTATATGTGCAATAAAGAATTAATAAAGAAAGAAAGACTTTTATGAAATTAATAAAAAAACATAGAATTGTTTATGTGGGTACGATTAATTTGATTTCACAATTAGTATCAAAATTTACAGTATTGATGAATTTTTCCTTAATATGATCTTCGACCGTATTTCGACCAAGGCGATCAATCTCTACGGAGATTGGCCAGGTACGCAGGAGATATTATTGAGAACTTTCCAAACTTTACCTCAGCGACAAAAGACTGCTTATTCTCATACACATAGCTTTGGCACTTTTGCGAAGTATTTGTTATGAACTCTTGCGGAGCACATAGTTGCACTTCTCCGTATGTCTTGAAACGTTCACAGGAACTTGGCTTGTCATGTTCAAAGTCGAACGGTATGGTGTAGTTCACCCAGGATGTGTCGTTGAACCTTTGTTCGCAACCGGGAATTTCACATCTGGAATCATCCATGCGTATTAGTTGACATCATCAAGATGGGAAAAGAAATGAGAAATATTACTTGTTTGTAGTAGGTATAGGTATAGAGGAAAATATTGATATGATACATATTTGTACTAACAAAAGGGGTATGTTAAGAAGAAAGCTATAAAATTGCCTACTTTAAAAACCTATCCACAAAATTTGAGACTCGAAATCATTATATTTATATTTCCAGAGTATGCAGATTTCCCAAACCAACTCAGGGATGTTCATATAATATTGAAAAATAAATACCATATCCTTTTGTTATACCATGTATTAATGATATTGGGATCGCTTAATTTATGTAGTTAAATAATATCTAAAATGTTCTCATTGCTAGAACTAACTTCTAATTATTTAATGTGTGTATCTACATAAAACTTTATCACATTTTAATTTTGGAAATTCTAACCAATATAAGTGTTAAGTACTATCATAGGCTAATCTAGACAAATAAATTGCTAGTATTTTTTTATACAAATCAATCAAAACAACGAACCTGTATGGGATCTCCTGCGCCTCAAAAATGAATCCACATTCGAAGAAGCTGCTCAAAAATACTGGGAATAGTAACAGAATGAAATTCAATATGTTGTATCTGCCATATGCGCCTAGTACGTCCAGTACGGAGTCTAAATTGATTTCCTTCTTCCCATCGTCCATTCTCGAAAGATCTCGAAAGCTCTCGAAGTTTCCTGCACTTTTAACCGGACCTGGAAATGGATTGGAAAGTTTAAGTTTAATCGCCGGGCATTAAAAGAAGTGTTTTTGTTAAAAGTAATCGCTTTTACTTGGTGCATGGCTGGGAATGTTAAATCAAGAGTTTGAGGCTTATTCCGAATGATTGGCGTTCGTTAGGAAAAGTTGGATGTTTCTAGAAAGCTCTGGTAACTTTTTTTATAATAAAATTAAAACGGATATTCTTGTCGGCCTTTTCAGATGTTTTATAAGAGTTTTTCAATAAACAGTTTTATTTATCAAAAACTGTATTAACAAACGTTTATTAACAACTTGAATTAATTGATGCAAAGGAAAAGCTTTAAAATAAAGAATTTCAGACTCTATTTTTTTCTAGACATTGCACCTAAGTATTAAAAAATGTCTATTCCTTGATCAAATTACGAACAACTCAGTGTTAATAACAGATAATAAAGAATATTATCTTGCATTACTTTACTAATCTCATCTTAAGATTGTAAATCTTATCTCGGTTCCAACTTTCTTCATTTTAATAAGAAATATGTAAACGTTTATCTGCAAAGATAAATATGGTTGAAAGTACGGATGATGGGTGACGGATGTAGTAAGCAAATGAGCAAGTTAAGTCGAAATATATTTATAGAATGTGTCGATTATAACTTCGCTGTTCTACTTAGGGATGTGTTATGTTCATCAAGCCAACTATACATACATATAACAGTAATATACCCAATCACCGCAAAATAAAAAAAATTACACTAATCACTGGGTAACAGTACCATGACGACATGTTGTTAAAAACCTATGGCTACCATAAATAATGTCAAAAATAACAATATAGATAATTTAATTATTAATTTGGATCAACTAAGCTCTGTCTAGTATTATATTTGATGTAAACATCAACAACATTTACCTACACAGTGAAAAAGATATTAAAAAATTGCAGCAAATAACATGAAAACTGGGCGTTAGTAGCATACGAGTATGCTACAAACAATCTTACAGCGCTGATTTTCTACTGCATCAACTCCTCTGTACTTTTCGCTTTGTAACAATAATATAATATATAATACAATAAATAATATATAATACAATAATCCAATAAATAATAATGTGTTGCGGTGAAAATCGCCCTAAATAACAAATTGCGGTGACCAACAAATAGTTCATGACAAATTACACAAGAGCCTTTGTTATGAACACAATGTGGTGTATTTAAGTTTAAACTCATCAACTGGCAAGGTCTTTGCATTGTCACGGTTGGTATGACAAAATCGCCGTTTTAACTGTTGGCTAGAAGGTTTGATTAAATGATTACTATGAACTAACGGCAAATTTGAATTCTAGAGATATAAGTTTATGAAAGATTATAAAGTATCTAGAATTTTTTAAATTCCAAATTTGAAATTTTCTATGGAAACAATGGAAGATTTAATCTAAAATACGAGTATGCAATAAATCTCTCGAGATTGGTTATTGAAATTGGCTGTAACTCGGGAATTTAAATTTTAGTATTTTGGGAAATAGGCTGCATAAATTAGTCGTACTCTATGGTTTCCCGAAAGTTCTGTAGTAAAAGATGAAAGAGAGAGAGGTGCATGAGAGAATCGCGGAGATTATCCACCCGAGTCCCAACATCATAGTCCCTTTAATCGAATTAGTCATGAATAGCTACTGGACCTCTTTGAGACTGGGAGAGCTTTTAACTCGGCCAAATTTAAATACTAGCAAAAGCGACTAGGTAGTTAGTTTGCATTAATATAAAATACAGTTGAATATGTTTCATGTTGTAAGTAGTATTGTTTGATATCACAATAGCATATATATATACCTAAGTGTATAATAATAACACAATTGCATATTCTTATTATTATTATAATGGCGTGTAATTTCGTCAAATGCATTGTATTTTTCCTTGTTGTTTAAAACTTACGATAGTAAAGTACTTGTCTGCGCCGCGGTTACTCTGTAGATGTTGAATGAAGGATAAAAATAACTCAAATGTGCTTTTCTTTAAAATACCTTTTCTGGGAAGCTTTCTAAGGATTCTCTAAGAAAAAAGTCTAGCACTACCAATAGTATAGTATCTGTCTGCTACCTATATTTATTTTCATTAGGTACTTTCGTCATAGCGGACGCGAATACTTATCTAAAAATACTTATTGACCTGTAATTGGGCCACAGATAGATATCTATGTATCAGTGTAATTGCTATGATAAGTACTACAATCCTAAAGCCAGTTTTTAAATCTAATCCTATCATATGTTAACCTTCCTACTAATATTATAAACGCGAGAGATTGTGACGATGTATGTAAGTATGTTTGTTGCTCTTTAATGCAAAAACTACTTTTTATGCCGGATAATTTGGACATATTGTGTTTTTTCTGCAGTCCACGCGGACGGAGTCGCGGGCATCCACAAGTACCGAAAAAACGCATGATATATTTACAAACGCAAATAAACTATATTTGTAAATTGTAAATATATTTCTTTTCGTGCAGGGTAAATTAGTTTTTATGCTAATGTAATAAAATAGATAATCAACACTAAAATAATATAAAGGTAATATATAATAATATAAAGCACTAAAATAATATAAAGGTAGATACAAAGGTATAATCTAATTTAACTAGTTCCGCTGACTGACCACGTGGAAGATAGGTACTATTAGTATACCTATAGTAAGAGTTTTATTCTTAAGTATGCAAACAAACACTCCAAATAAAGTTCAATTGCTTTTAATTCTAAAACAGGATTGTTGTGAACATACAAAGCCTGCCATGAGTAAATATGGCGACAACAGTTCGCTTCCATATTACAAAATATTTCTGTTTCACCACTGGCTTGCTGGAAGAAATGTCTCTAAGCACGCCTTTTTACACCTACCCTCTTATAAACTTTAGTTGTGTAAACATTACTGTGTATAATAAAGCATGAGAATAAAATACTTAACGGATTATAAGATTGAGTACCTACTAGTTTTATTTGGTTTTCGGATATTAGCAAAGCCAAATGCTGGCATTAGACATAATCCTCCTGCTATAGTACTGAATAGTTCATGCGGTTAATTGCCCCATCATAAGATAAACTCGGCTTATTAATCCATTCATAAGTGACTCATCAATTATGCCTCAGACAAGGTAAAGGGAGATTAGATGAAAATAGGGTTAACAAGTTTGATCCCAGTAATTAGGGACATTAAGATATCGTATTTCTCATATTTCTCTGCGATGTGACGAATTAAATTCTTGTCAATAAAGTATGCCTATGATTAGGCTTCCTTTGTACCAGAAATGAGTTATGCTATGTTACTACGGATGCATGTGATATTATCTCTGGTGTAAAGGCAACTTTATAGTTTTATTAATAAAAGTCCTTCATCTTAGTCCGACTATACTACTAAATTTAACCAGACTTTTCCATATAAAATGCCACTTTGTTCCTCAGAGTAAAGTTATGACGTCTCTACTTCACGCTTATTCCATGGCATCGGCAACAATGTATCATCACAATATATGAAATATGACTTATGCTGATGTGGGGTTTTACTAGAATATATCAGCTGCATCTCTGTTTGTGCATGTCGTAAGAGTCGACTAAAGAACTAGGGCAATAAGCTTATTAGTGACTAGTGACCCGCCCTCGCTTCGCTTCAGTACATATCCTCTAAAATTTGGAATTCCCGTTTGTCTCGTTCCCGTGGGAATTTCGGGAAATAAGTCCTCAGTGCTTCCTTACACTCTCTACCGAATATACCTGTCATATTTCATCATTATGTGTCAAGTGGTTTGCGTAAAAATTGGGAACTCCCGTTTGTCCCGTTCCCGTGGGAATTTCGGGAAATCCGTTCTTAGTGCTTCCTCGCACTCCCTAACGAATAGACATGCTCGATTTTTGCTTTATAATTATAGCGGTTTTCGTAAAAAATGGAATTCCCGTTTGTCCCGTTCAGGTGGAAATTTCGAGAAATACGTTCTCAGTGTCTCATCACACTCCCTACTAAATTTAATCATTATATTGTGTCAAATGGTTTTCGTTAAAATTGGGAATTCCCGTTTGTCCAGTTCCTGTGGGAATTACGGGAAATCCGTTCTTTGTAAGTCTTTGTTCTCCCTAGCAGTCCCTATTCGGGAAATATGTTCTCAGTTCTTTCTTACACTCCCTACCGAATATACCTGTCATATTTAATCTCTATATGTCATGTGGTTTTCATAAAAACTTGAAATTCCTGATTGTGCCTTTCCCATGGGAATTTCGGGAAACCCGTTCTTAATGGTCTTTTACACCCCCTAACAAATACACACCAAATTTCATCTGTGTACGTCAAACGGTTTATTTTTATACTTATTGAATAAGCTTTTGTTCCGGTACAGTGGAAATTTCGGTAAAAATTTGGAATTCCTGTCTGCCCCGTTCCCATAGGAATTTTGGGAAATCCGTAACTAGTACTCTCTTATACCTCCTAACGAACATAAACACCAAATGGGAGTAGGTGTAATTTACTTGTGAAATTTAAAACTTATTTGTATACATGTGTCCGTTTCTTCGTGGGGTCATGTAGATATGTTGTTTTCGCAATTCTTTTTGATTTTGACTAATTTCACACTCGTTTTTGAGGATTTTCCCGACGTTTCCATTCATCATCGTTATCATCCATCATAAATTTAGAAATCATCTGTACTAAAAACAATGGCTGTATGGATGCTGTATTCCTTATGCTCTTTCTTCGGGATAAACCAAACAAAAAAAAACAAATTTCATCTGTCATGTTGTGTCATAGAGGAATAATCTTATTCCTCTATGGTTGTGTCATGTCATCTGTACGTTACAG
This sequence comes from Carposina sasakii, assembly GCA_014607495.2. Lineage (NCBI taxonomy): Eukaryota > Metazoa > Arthropoda > Insecta > Lepidoptera > Carposinidae > Carposina > Carposina sasakii. The sequence continues at coordinate 4,209,823 of CP053163.1, read as the reverse complement.
AATAATAAATTCCCAGAACCCGTGATCACGCACACATTTGAAGCAACTTTTTAGTATGTAAAATTTTTACAACCTATTTACTGTATCTAATAAACTGATAATATTTATCGATTTGGCAACAATCGGCGGGTAAGATGAGTGGAAGATGCGGGATTTTTGACTCGTTTTTGCTTCACTACCCGGAATACATCTGTCCTTGATGACTCCTTCTGGGGACTTGTTATTCTATGGTGTATGTCAAACTTATACCTCCATGCGTCAAATGGTAAAAAAAAATATATTTAATTCATATATATTCTAGCCCACGGGAAATTATGCGAAACCCTATATATAGCCTATGTTCATCCGGGTCCAATAAAAATTCTAACGGTGAAAGAATTTTTGAAATCGGTCCATTAGTCCATTAGCCTATTCTATGCAAAAAAAAAACAAACAAACAATCAAAGTTTACCTCTTTATAATATTAGTATAGATAAAATATCCATCTACCACCGCTAGGCTACTCGTTTTGGGGTCTCCTTTATCTACCCTACTTCGGGAACACACCATTTAGTAATAGCATTTAGTAGTAGTAGCCCGGTTATATTTTTGGTTATGATTTTTGGTCGTCAACGTTCCCGAAAACTACGGAATCTCCTCGTCATCACGATCATATTTCTCCATGGAAGCATACCTGGGAAGTGTCTGGTTTCCAAAATATTAGGGTCCAAAGTTGAGTAAATAGACTGCGTTTTTCTGCATAAATGCACATACTCGTAGACGCGTGTAGCAAGATTTTTTCACGAAATGAATAGTTAATATCTGTCTATAAAAAAGTACAACATAAACACTAGACACTATTAATTTCGCCCGATCAAGTAATTTAAAAAAAAAAATTTTTTTTCCCAGCATTTTTTTTGGCATAAACTTTATAATGTGGGACTAGGTTAATGTGTTGTGTAGTGTATGAATATTTATTTATTTATTTGATGTATAGAGTACGTACCCTTCGTTAACGGTGGCCACAAAAAAACACCCTGTATAAAATAAATACAAAAAAATCATCGGAATTTTTGCTTCTTCTTCAAGGCTATTTGTTGTGGTCTTATTAAAATCTATACTCAGCATTGGTTCTAATCAAATTCCTAATTAATCAGGGGACTCGCAAACGCTACAATTAATTGGACATGCCTTTAATTAAATGAAAATACCTTTGTAAACTTTTTTATGGCTGTTAGCAATTAATGGTCTTTCTTTTGAATGTAATTTTCAGTTTTCTTGTCTAAGACGTTTGAAGACGGTTTTAATTGACTAGAAATTATTGAAGATTTAGAACGATATAGATTTTTAACGAAGGACATTGAAATAATGAATAGTTAGACATTAGTATATAATAATGGAGTGTCAATTAGATTAACCAGAATACTTTGTTATCTGTAAGAACAGGGATTGATTTATTAAGTTAATTTTTTTTAAAACTATTAAAATTGCTGAAAGGTCAATCTAATACTCGTATTACATAATAACCACGATATTATATCTTAGAATCAAGCATATTGAATCAAATGGAATAGGTTTTAATAATTGTAAGAATATACAGACTTATTCAGTTTGTAAGATTATATATTTTTATCTATTCCGCGTTGTGTTTATAAATAACTATACCTAATTGCATAAAATATGAAAGACTACTGTTCTACTCAAATTAAACTCCAATTAAAATTATCTGCAACAAGCTATACAATTATGAAATAACAACCACAATAAATAAGAATATTATCGGATGTCAGGGAAGTACTCTTATAATTTATTTTATAGAAATACATTTTTATATACTACCTACTAGCTGTTGCCCGCGCCTCCGCTTGCGTGGATGTTGATTATTGCGTAGAAAGGATAAAAAATAGTTTTCGACTTCTTCTCAGATTTACCGAATATGATATTAAAATTCCATTAAAATCGGTCAAGCCGTTTCGGAGGAGTTTGGTAACAAACACCGCGACGACACGAGAATGTTATACGTATAGGTATATTACAGTCTCGTTAGAGAGTAAGTATATTCTTTGATTAGAGTAGATTGTAATTAATATAGTTTTTATAATTAAGATTTTTTTAAAGATAGCACTGTCAAAAGTCAACGACCATAAATTTTTGATCAAAGTAGGATTGTAGTAAAAAGCATTTATTTAACCAATTAATTTATCATAAACAGGGGTGTAAAATAGGCGAACAAATGAAACATTGTGTATAACCTACCAATAAATCAAATCCATGATATTTTTATAAAGATGGTGGCGTTGCAATTAAAATACTTGTAAACTAGTGTTCTTAGTAGGAAGTTTGCCCTCGAGTACCCGAGTGAGAGAGAGATCGTAGTACTTTTTGATGTAGGTTATAACATATTTCATTGGTTGATTGTGATTGAAGTTTGCGTCCAACTATAAATGATATTGGGCTATATAGATGAATATACGAATTTTATAACATATATTAATGTAGCCATTGTATGAGTGAAAACCATGATAATTGTTTTATTATAATCATAGTGACGTATAAACCAGTATAGAATGAATATTTACTGAATCTATAATCTGTTATGAAGGACTTAGGTATATTGTTCAGATACAAGATCCATAGATCCGTCCCCAATGGCATTGGGAGAGGTATCCGATGTCCGACCTTCAGCTATCAAGGAACCACGCACCAGTGACTGCACAGCGTGCTCCACACAATGTAAGAATCAGGTGGGACAAACTTTAAACAAACTGTAGAGCAAAATTTACGTCCGATTTATTTGATGGCCGATTGGTCTAGTAGGTAGTGACCCTGCCTGTGACGCCATAGGTGTTGGGTTTGAATCCCGGTATATCGATGAATATCGACGTTTGTTTCTGAGTCATGGAAGTTTCTATACTTATCTATGTATATATACCGTTGCTTAGTTACCCACTTTTTATTACACACGGTAATTTATATACCCACGACACAAGACTTTAGGGATCTTAATGTGGGACTATGTTAATGTGTTGTGTAGTGTGTGAATATTTTTATTTATTTATTTAGAGATATATGAAGCTTTTAAATTAATTTATAAATATAACATGGAGGCTGCTTATTCAAGGGAAATAATTATTTCAAGGGAAATGGATCAACAGTTTTTATTGTCTGTCTATTTTTACTAAATTGTCAATCAAATCGTATTATCTGGTTGATTTTTTTAAGTTCCATCAACCGTATATTGTTTTTGACACTTATAATCTTTACGACACCTTTACTTTACGTATTGATTTTTAATCGTGTAATATTACTTGAAGCTGTAATAATTTGATTAAAAATATATAATTTTAGATTTTTTGCTGAGATTACTTTATGCTAAAAAAGTAAAACCTTGCTTTATGCATGTTTCGCATTAGGGGCAAATCTAAAGTAGCAAAAATTACCCAATTTTGATATAAAATTAAGATTTTTCTCTACCATAATTAGAAACAAAGGGCAGATCGCTAATGTCCTAGGAGATACCACTACTAGGATTAGAGACAGCTGAAAAATTTGGCCTTGTAAATCAGGCGCATGAGTGGCTGGCACGCTAGACACATCTTTAAGCGTTCATCATTCTCGCGCATCGCCGCATAGGTATCTACGTGAGACAAACAAATGTTTTTTTTATATAATATTAGTGGACGCCCGCGACTCCGCCCGCGAGGACTACAGAAAATTGTCCGAGATAAAAACATTTTCCCAGGATAAAAAGTAGCTTATATGTTAAGTGGGCCCTGTTGCAATATATTCCTGAAAACGGCATCGAAATCGGTTCAGTCGTTTCTGAGATTAGCGTGCACAATCGCACAGACAAATAGACAAACCAACAAACAGGAAAAACTTCCAAAAATCATTGTTTTGTGGGACCTGTCGCAATATATTCCTGAAAACGGCATAGAAATCGGTTCAGTCGTTTCTGAGATTAGAGTGCACAAACGCACAGGCAAACAGACAAACCGCCAAACAGGAAAAAAATACAAAAATCGTACATATATATATATACACACATATATATATATATATAGATTATTAGGTGAAGTTAGCTATGTATGAAATAAATCGCGACAGTCCCATAGTGATAATGAATATCTCCTTGAAACCATTGCAATTAATTTACATATGTATGCCGATTTCAATTGAAGCGTCATGTAAGCAAGATAGAGGTAGATACGTGATTTTTTTATTAGCAAACTTTTGTTTTACTGACACGTGGTTTCTAAACGTACGAGTAACTGACTTGACACTGACTCTAGTGTATATTTATGTAATGCCGATAAAATCGACTTTTGTCTACAATTTAGCAGAAAAACCGTTAAGATAAGGACCTACTATGGAAGGTTATAATTTTTAGCACGATATCGTTTCTCGTTTGATACCACGAGTGTTAAAAAAGAGACATGCAATGCAAATTATAAAGCGCGAACATTTTTCCATAGTCATTCGATTTTACTAAATTGTCAATCTTATCGTGTTATCTGGTTGATGATTTAAGTTGGATCAACCGTAAATTGTATGTAAGTATATGGGATATTTACGACATTTTTATGTATTAACTTTGTAACTATTAGTCAGCTTTTCCGTTCTATAGGTAGGAGGTACTTAATAAATAAACCATATCTCATAAATATTTTCTACTCTACATATTGATATAGATGTATGTAAATTTGATTGCCATTGTTGTGTCCATCCGTCTTTGCACGCGGAAATAATAAAGATGCATTTAATGCATTTATTTCAAGTAATTACTATACAGGGTGTAACAGAAAGGGTATGTTAAGCGGAAAGCTATGTAAATAGCCCACTATAGAGACTCTATTTCCAAAATTTGAGACTCGAAATCACATTGTTTATTTTTCCAGATTCTATGAACATTCCTGCGTTGTTTAAGAATTCTCCATGCTATCTGGAAAAACAATGTGTTTTTCATGTGCTTTTTACATAGCTTTTCGCTTAACATACCCCTTTTGTTACACCCTGTATAGGAATCATGAAAAATAAAATGTTATTGTCAACTTTCGAGTCTCAAGTTTTGTAAATGGTCGATCACTACCTATATTAGAGCCTTTTTCCTTTCGTGTAAGTCGTGACATAAAATTCTTTTGCACAAAAACTTGTAAAAGTAAGTATAGGTATTTCAATGGTCAGTATCCAGTTGGAGCCAACATAATAATTAGCGATTTCTGCAGTCCATTTTTTATTTGAAACCGGTTTTTTAACTTGATACCATTCAGTTAACCTTCGTTTAGTTTTATATGCGGTAATTACAGAAAAAGACATTAGTTCAATTCAATATTAGTTTAGTTCAGAATGCATTGGTTTAAAAAAATGTACTTACTGGTTGCTAACAATAACAATTGAACACCTTAAATGTGCCGTGAAGTTTATGAATATTAATTTTGTGTTCCTTTATGTACGTACATAAGCCGCGTGGTGCCGGCAGAGTAGAGTTTGTACCACCCCATACCTGCCCGTGGGTATCGTACGAGGCGATAAGGGTTTCCGGGAGGCGGGCAGTAGCGCATCCCGTGCTGACAAAATAGTCCGAAAATCACACTGCGGTCACCAACCCACCTGCCCAGCGTTGTGACTATGGGCAAAACCCTCCTGTGGCAGTAGCCTTGTGGCATGCCCTGGGGGAGGCCTACGTCCAGCAGTGGACTGCAATAGGCTGAAGAAGAAGATGTACATATCGAAAGTAAGTATTTTAATCCATGAATCTCAACTTTCCTCTTTACGCTGTATTGGACGAACTCGCGGACAAGATAATATAAATGCAAAGGTGTCTGACGGCTGAAAGGAACTAGACACATTTTGATACATAAGGTCTCTACCTTAACGAGTAAAGATAATAGGCTACTTTACGAAATTCTGCAGTCCAGGTGGACAGAGTCGCGGGTAGCAGCTATAAAAGGCAGACGTGCTAATTTCTAGCACGAAAGCATTCTTTTATTGAGCACGTGCTTATTAGACTAATAAGTAAATACTTATTAGACTAATAAAAATACTAATAATATTAGTAGCACGTGTGTCGAAGCATTAGTGACGTTTGATTTTTGAGCATGCTACCTAAGGTGCGTGTGGAGGGGGTGTACTTTGAGCGCTTATGAGCGTATGCTTACAAGCATGCTTATTGCTGGCACATGTGAACAGTTGCAGAGCATGCCAATTTTGAGCATGCTTATGTTTTGAGTACGTCTGTCCGTACCTGTATATTGTATCTTGTATAACCTGCGGGACTGTAGGCATGATGTGTAAGATTTTTGTGAAACCTATTGTTAATTTAACAATAGGATATTATTGCAGTGTCCCACTATAAGCAATTATAAAGGGCATTGACTCTAAATAGTTATGAAGTTTACAAAGCTTCGTGTGATCCCTATAGCTATTGTATAGGTAATAGTCCGCTGAAACTTCTATCACATTAAATAATGAGAAAATAGTTATTTTCAAAACAACATTCTTACATATGTACCTATGTATACCTATATACACACACGGTGTTCCCGAAATGAGGTAGCCAAGAACTGCATGATCACGAAGGATATTATAGTATAGACCAGTAGCAAGTTGCTAGCTAATCGCCGATATTATTACCAAATCCATATTATTATATTGTATGGATGATTTGTTTGATGAATCATGCTATAGGAGATATAATATTTAGTAGATACAACATCGCTTATCTTAACTGGAGTAAACGTGGGTTGTGTGGTGGGTGCACGGAACGGAATATTGAATAGCTAGGTACAATAAATAAATGTGTATGATTGATTCCTACAATTCATGTTCGCCTAGGGTTACCAGATGAAAAAATCAAAAGAGCGGAGAAAAGGCCTGATTTCCATGAAAAAATCCTGAGATTTTATACAGTTTAAAAATTTTCTCTCAAAAACGTATTATTATTATCGTTTTATACACTGCGGATCTAGCTCACGCGTTGCAACTTGCACATCGCACTCAAAGCGGCGGGGCGGGGTTATTACCAAAAGATTATTTTTAGTTTGTTTTACTTGGATAAATATATAAATAAGTAAGTATAGATTTAAATTGTTCAGTTATTACCAAAAGAAGGTTGTTAGTTGGTTTAACTTTCAATTAAAGAGATCTTCAAAAATCCTGTATATATATCACGAGATTTGCAAAATCCGGCTGCAATCCTGAGAAAAGTCGAAAAATCCTGAAATCTCAGGACAAATCCTGAGATATGGTAACCCTATGTTCGCCTATAATAGTTATTCGCAGTATAATAATATTAAAATTATATTTTCGGGATAAATACTTTGTAAACTTTACTTTACTAAAGGCCGAGTTTTCCAAACGTCAGATAGCCTATCAGAAGAATAAAGTTGATGTTGTCTCTATCATGATCAAGTTTTAGAGAAAAACAAAATCAGTAACATAAATATGCATCTCTATTACATACATCAACTTTATTATTCTGATAGACTATCTAACGTTTGAAAAAATCGGCCCTAAAAGAAAGAGAATAATTTGAATAAGAATACTTTTAAAAGCTAGTGGATTAGAATGAAACTAAATGCAACAGCTCGAACTCATCAAAATATTATAACCGAATGAATTTTTTATTTCTTTTTCGAAATTAAAGCAGTGACGTGATAATTAAAGGATACCTACACAACTGTCAACAGCTTACAACTCTTCTATTATGTACCTTATCTTTCGGGGCAACGTGAAACTTACTTACTTACTTAATAATAGTAAATGTCGTATATTAAAACATAGGACTATACTCTCCTGTACTGTTTAATAATTAATATTCTATGACTCACCTCACAACACCCTTTGTAGGGAAATAGGCCATAAATAAGATGGTTGAACAACTCTATCTATATAAATTTTTTTTGGAAATGAAACAAGTAAAAGGAACGTTGTTTCCTCTTTCTTGAAATTAAATGTTCCAGAAAGAACCCAGACTTGTATTATGGCACCTCTATAGTAGGTGAAATACGTGGAAAATACCAAGAACCTTAACCAAGAACGAGGACAATGGAAGCATTAAACTACAGTTATTGACAGCGTCTAAATTCGAACTGTAAAGGGGAAGACAAGCGTAAATTGCACCATAACTTAAATCAGTTTTCGGCTACCTAAAACTTCTCGAAGCATTATATACCTAACATAATACAAAAGTATATTGAAAAAGTTTGTCATTTAGGTATTTACCATCAAAGCATTATAACAATTTTCTATATGGCAATTTCTATATGGCAAAGTAATGAAGTGCCACTATAAGAAGAATTTTTATATACAGGTGATTTTTGGTCATCAACGTTCCCGAAAACTACGGAATCTCCTCATCATCATGATCATTTTTCTCCATGGAAGCATTATAGGGTCATTATCATATTAGGGTCCAAAGTTGAGTAAATAGACTGCGTTTTTCTGCATATGCTCATAGAAACGCGTAGCAAGATTTTTTCACAAGAAATAATTAATATCTGTCTATGAAAACTAGCATAAACACTGGACACTATAAATTTCACCCGATCAAGTAATTAATATATTTTTTAAATTCACATCGTTTTCCATCATTTTTTTGCCTCCAATTTACTTTATTTGATGTACAGAGTACGTATCCTTCGTTAAGGGTGGCAACGAAAAAACATCCTGTATATATGACATTTAGCATAGCGGGTACCAGGGATTTGGGGTACACATATCAATTTTTATTTTATTTTGTTCTTTTATTTTGTTCTTTTATTTTGTTTGAGGAGAAATTGAGGCTCTGTCAAAGTGAAAATACTTACGCCCTTTTTCCAAGATCTTTTGTCCTTTCTTTACTAAAATACTTAATACTTACATAGCAATAGCCACAGCTACGCGGATCTACCATACGTTTTACGCTTTTGCATTACATATACGTTATAAATTTTTAAGAAGAGGAGAAGGCCTATACCAACGGCTGGGCACGGAAAATAATCAATGGGGTATATGCATGAATTTTTTTATTTCATTTTTATATTGGATTTTTATTTGGAATGGCATATCTAACTTTAACTGTTTTGGATTTACAGCAATTCAAAAATACGAGCCGGCAAAATGTTTTTGAAATGCTTCGTTTGCTCCATACTAAAATGGCAAAGACTTTGACGTCATAATAGACGACCGTCTCAAATTAGTATGGGAAAAAAATGCAATCTTACGAGTATTTTATAAACGTAATATTTTATATTTTGTGGATTGTTGTCAATAAAATTGTTTATTAATAGGTGCAGATATTAATAAGGTATTTATTAAATCAATGAGATAGTGCAAAGTATGGGTAAAATTGTATGTTTTGGCTCCTTTTATGTTGTACATTTTTTTCGTTATAATGTTTCTAACTTTTTAACTCCTGTAACTTTGGTATTTACCAACCGATTGATGTTATTTTTGCACTATTCGGATTGTATTTGTAATATTTTTCGAATAAAATATAAAAAATCTATTTTTGTGTCAGACGCATATTCCCTATTGCCTAGATGAAGCGAAAGAGATGTGTCAGAACCATAGTAAACAGAGGTCCGTGATCTCTGCCTTCTCCTCCGGGAAACAGGCGAGATTTTACGTATAAAATCAGATTTAAAGGAGAGTCCGAAGATCGTAGAAGCGTGAATCCCGTGGTAGACCCAAATGGCTGTGAAATACTATGAATTCCTGACAGCACGTCACAAATCACGTGTCGTGCCGTTGACTCTTTGTGCTCCATCAAACGTGACAAGAATTTCGGAGTAAGGCAGATGTACAATTACGTTTAAGTTTTTGGCGTACCAGTATTATAGGTACGTGTAAGTACCTATATATTGCTGGGTACATTGGATATCCCAGTAGATTTTAGTAATAATAGCAGTGGTTTCGTTACTTGAGTATCCATGACGTTTCCGATCGCACCCTTTATCTCAATTGGATATACATACATATATATTTATATTTGCGTACTAGTTAGTATTTTTTGAATGAGCAAAAGCTCTATCTGTTCGTGTGCCAAAAATTGTATGTAAACTGAGTAATGTAACTGTATCTTACTCAGTTTACATACCTTTTTTTTATATACATAGTAATAAAAAACATTTGTTATTATAAAGGGTTAAGAGTCACGACAAAGAGTTTGTACTCGAGAATATTCTAAAATACATCGAGAAGAAAGATATATCTAGTGTTCATCCCGTACAAAAATTGCATAACGCTTCCCTGGTACACCAAATTTCATTCATATCCATCAACTGGTTTTATCGTGACAAAGCAGCAGACACACGGACAGATAGAGCTTTTTCTCATTTAAAATATTAGTACGCAAATATAATTTTATTTACTAAATGTATCACATTATATATAAATATTTAGTAAATAAAATTATATTTGCGTAATAATATTTTAAATGAGAAAAAGCTCTATCTGTCCGTATGTCTCTCTGCTGCTTTGTCACGATAAAACCATATATATTTATATACAGGGTGTACCAAAAAGGGTATGTAAAACTAATAGAAGCTATAATGCCTTTAAACACTAACACACTACATAGTTCTACAGCAATAGAGTTCTAAAATAGCTCACAAAAAAACTGCATAGCTACTATAACATTTTATTTTACACATGACAACGCAGTTTCTCAGTAAACGAACGGACGAGCGTCAACAACGATCCTTGTCAATATTTTTTGTTGCGTCAAAAATCAATTAAAGCAGGTAGAGACACCCAACCCGTTACGTTACAGACGCATACCAAATTTTTCCCTAAAATTGGAGCAACACATAAGTATAGATAAGTGCAGGTTAATAAACTAGGCAAAATTATGCTAAACTTACACGTCAATATTCACGACCCAATATTTTCCAGTCAACCACGCCAAAAGAGGATTTCTGCCAAATGTTGTCGTAAATATAACCTCAAAATGTTTATGTGGTCACTGCACTTATTTCGTTCCGCCTCGTATATGTATGAAAAGTGAGGATAATCGTGTTTTTGGTTAGATTATTTGCCGGCCGGCGAAATATAATGACGGAATCGTCTGTCACTATTGGCGGAGAGAATGATACTGCAGCCGTAATACTATTGAACCCGCCACGCGCGTACGCCGCCGGCATGGAATTTCGAATGGGGTTATTGTTAATGCCGCTTACGTTTCTCTTTTCGACTCGACATCGCGTCCAACCGTTTATAATCAGCCAGCAATGTATACTCTGACCTTAATTTTATTATGCAGATCATTATAAAATAGTGAAGGGCTGCATATTATTAAATGCCACATGTGTGCATTGAAAAATGTGATCTTTTGTACTTACCAACGTAGTTGACATTCGTATTATGGAAAAAGAGTTGCAAGTAAAATTTAGTTTGTTGCTGCGATTCTGGGTCATAGACATAATTACATGGAAATCGATTCACAGCTACGTTGTCGCTACGTCACTTGCTGAAGACAATGAAAAATTAGTACCTAGTTTGAGTGGCACGCGCGATTACATGATTTTTCTTTCTTCTGCCACTAGGTACCTACACCTAAAATGTTCAAAATCTATTCATAGCAATTTTATTATCTGTTCTAGTAATAAAAAAGTGTACAATCTCTATCTATGGCTTATAAATTAGGAGGTTTAGCGATTATGATATAAGTTTACTTATAGCCAGTTTGTTTTAGAAATAGGTTTTCTATTTCAATAGAAATAGCTATACCTACTATTAGCTCTAACATACAGGTTGACATCATATTTCTCATCATTTGTTTAGACGAAGGTAAGTACAAAATATCAAGCAAAAGTTACAAAGTATTCTTACTTACTTATATTCATCGTTGAGTGTCAAAGTTTTTAGGTGCCACGTTTTTATTTATTTGACACCCCTGTGTACTTTTTTCTTCTTAGGTATGATTTCATAGAATTCGGGTATTAATTTTCAAAGCTACCGTATGATGCTGATGTTATTATAAGAATTTTAAAATAGTTATTTATTATCCTTTTTTTGATTTTGAGGATTTGGTAATGGTCAATTTCTATACTAGTGGTCTCAAGATAGGTTATTGAAATTGACTGTAAATACAGGGTGTAAAGACAAATGTTTTTTTTAATACCTAGTATTCTACCGATGTGCTTTTATCAGTCAGTGGCTTATCGGCGACTACTGACTCACTGTTGTCTGTTTCATAGAATAATTCCTATGGCTGATTTCGGAACTAACATTTTTTGTATGCAGTGAATCAGAAAATATGTCAAACACATAGTAACTAGCGCCATCATCCAGCGAAACTATACGGTGAAACGTACTCTACTCTCGACAGTAATCACTTAGTTTGATATCTGATGAAATATCATATTTTAATTTTACAGTAGCCCAAACTTATACCATGTTACATTTTGGAAGATATTCCATACACTTTGCTGTAAATGAAATGTCATTTTTGTAATCTATCTATCTATACAGCCTCTTACACCCACTGCTGAGTAAAGGTCTCCTCTTCCCTATGCCACTGTCCTCTGTCCTGGGCCAACCTCATCCACTGCTGTCCAGCAACCCTTCGGATATCGTCGGGCGGGTGGTCTGCCCCTCGGTCTTAAAGCGTCTCTTGGCCACCATTTCGTCACCGTCTTGGTCCATCGACCATCATCCCTCCTGGCCATTTTTGTAAAACACTATTTAATTTTAGACATGATTTTGCAACCACAAAGTTTCCTATAATTTTGCAGTCAGGTGACGCGTTGGTCTTTTATGCTTCTATAGGTACTTACAGACCTATATAAATCTAACAATAAGTACTGGGTAGAATTTGGGAGTCATCCTTGCACAGATTTTTTATATACTTGATACTACATAATTTAGTTACTTGTAAACTTTCTCTTCACTACGGAATCCTAAAACTAATATAATAAATCATTATAATAATTATTAACATACTTAACTAAATTAGATTTAACAGTCCCAGTATAGAAATTACAAATAATCATCCGCCAGAGGCGCTCAAGGTCAATTTTATAAACCCAATCCGATGTTGGTTTAACAACACAATAACACAGAGTCTGTTTCGTAGAATATCTCCTATGCCTGATTTCGGGACTAACATTTTTTTAATGCAACGACACAGATAATGAAGTCGTAAAGGTAGTAACTAGCGCCATCATCCATAGGAACTGTTCGGTGAAACGCCCCTACCGGTTTCACGAACCGTCTGTCTGGTGTCGCGAGGCGTTTAACCAACTCCAGTTGCTACGCTCAGGTCCCGTCTACTATGTAAGTACGAGCTGCCGAAATTCCTACGGGGGCTGAGTTGTTCAGTCCATTTTTATATAACATCCTTCTTTACAGGCGTTCTTGAAATAAAAAAATGTTAGCGCATTCTCGTTTCATATCTCCCTCGCACATGCTAACGTCCATTACCGCAGTTTGAGATAGACATATTTTGTGAGTGAATGGTAAGACCGTATGGTAAGGTAAAAATATCCTTGTTTTATTTGATAACGTGACTAACGTTACGTGTGTAAATATTTCGGATTGGGCATTTTCCCTTGTAGGAAACTAGAGCCAGAGCTCTGGTTCGAGTTTTCTGCAAGTGAAAATGCCTAATCTTGAATGTATCGTACATTTCTAAGTATCCCTGCCGGGCTAGCACGACTACTATAAAGGACTTCGTATCGTATCTATACCACCATAATTATCGATTTCGCGAGCATGACCAATGCAACGATACGTTACGTTAAGAGTTATCACGTGCTATGATACGATAAAGTATCGCGCTTTAAAAGTTAAACAAATGTTTCTAGAGTCAATTTTTTTTTTCTTTTTTTTTATTGTCGTTCATTCTTTTTTTTTCTTTTTTCCTTTTTAACATCAGATGTCATGTTAACTAAAAACGAGTAAACTAAAACACTAAATTAAAAATATTAAGTTTGGAGCATATAACTGAAAACCTATCGAACCAAAGAATATAACAGGTATTCTCAATTTCTCTAACCTATCTACGCTTATCGCGCACTACAATGTTCATCGATAACAATATCTTGAATTGATGTCAAAATTCGATAAATTGACTTATCATATCGTGTATCGCTGGCCGTGCTAGTCGGGCTGCATTCCATATTTATCGTCAGTTTCGCGGGGGTGAGGTAAGATGGCGACAGTGAGCTTGCCTTTAATACTTTTTGTACGTAGTTGTCCTTCTTCTCCGCTAGGAGTAAATGTGTTCTGTGGCTACGCCTCGTGGAGTGAACTCTTGTCGCTTATATTATTAATTATTATTCAAGTTTCACCTTAAAAGTACCATGCCAAGCTACTGCGGCGTGTTCGGCTGCAAAAATAACTCGAAAAGGATGCCCGGTCTCAGTTATTTTAATTTGCCCAAGAATAAGAAGCGGTAAGTGAGATGCAATGCTATACATATTTTGACATTATTTCGATTTGTTGTTTAATTAATTATCCATACCTTTTTAACAGATTTAAAAGAAAAGGAAATGTTTTAGCAGTCTATTTACAATAATGTATTTATAATGTCAATTTTTAAGTGTACTGTAACGTTTAAATAGTGTTTATTAAATTCGTAAATTTTTTTAATTTTTTTTTTTTATTAATTTATTACGGGCATTGGTTTAAATTCGTAAACATTGGATTTGGTTTAACCACAGATTTTCGTACAAGTTACTGTATCGAAAGAAGGAACTTGATACAATGAAACAGTGTCAGAGTTACACTAGCGCCGCGACGAAGTACTTCGGTACTAAAATGAAGTGAAGGGCCGCATTTTTTAAATGACGTTTGTTTTCTTGTGTCAACTTCAACTTTTTAAAATATAAATGGCTCCGTCGACTATCTACGATTCTGTCAACGTCAGGGTTAAACAAGACAGTGCGGTGAAAACCTGTGTCAACATCAGCCATAGAATATATCAGCTGCATCTCTTTCCGTGCATGTCGTAAGGAACTTAGGCAAGTGATCACTTGTCACTATCACTGACTATTATACGCTATGCTAAACGTGGATGTGGGATCTCCTATGTGGTCCTGCAGTTCTAGCTAGCAGCTAGTTCAGAAATAAAATGACGTGATATTTTTAGGGTAGACAAATTAAGTATTGCCTAGTTCTTTTCTTAACTTCATGACTAGTTTTCAAATTCATAAAATTGTTCCAGATTCAAAAAGTGGATCGAACTAATAGGTCGTAAAGATATAGTAGCGGAGAAAGGTCGATATTATGTATGTTCCCTACATTTCGGTAAAGATATGTTTGTCAATAAAAGGCTAAAACCTGATTCTTATCCCTCACTAAACTTACCGAAAGGTGATAAGTCTTCTAGTAGTATACCTGTAGCAACAAAGAAGAGTGTTGAAACCCAGACAATTGAGGTTATAATACCTGAATTACCACAGGTACAGAAATATTTCCCATTGGATTTGTTACCAGTCGATTATTACTGTAGGTATAAGACCCAGAAAATTTGCATTCATAATGTTAAGTTTTTATTGTAATTATTAATTTTTATATGATTCCTTTCGTTCTATTATTATGTTACTTAGTTTTGACAGTGTCGCTGGGAGCCTTTTTGCTATTACTTCTCTCATTCAATGACACTTAATCGAAATAGTATTCACATTAATAGTAGAATCATCATTTTCAGTCATAAGAGGTCCACATAGGCCTCCCCCAAGTAATTATACGGTATGTTAAATCTAATGTTGCTTTTGATATAAAGAGATCTAGATTTCATCTTAGGGCGATTATAACCCAAAACGCTAACCTAGACAGACTGCAACAAAGTAACATATAAAATAATAATCGACAAATAAGTTGTATAGGTAAACAATTTCATGTCGAATATGGCGACGAGTTACTTAAATAAAAAAAGCAGATGTTTATGCTAGCAAAGTCAGTATTTGATGTGATTAGGTGGATTGGGGGAGGCTATGTTTAGCAGTGGACTTCTCATAACTGATGATGATGAATTGGATGGAAGGTTGATGTATTTTTTTGCCAGGACAATTTAGTTTGATTTTGTTACATAACTAAATAAGTTTATTAAAAATATTATGAAGAATATTATGTTCGAAGGTACAGAAAACTACAGCAAGTATATCGACGCAAGTACAACCCTTGATGAAAGAGAAGGAAACTCAAACCTTGGAAAGTAACTGGTCGACCCAGCATCAGAGCCCAGCTGGTTATTCGTCTGCAACATCCCCGGCAGATTTTCTAATGGTAGGTGATAAACAGAGATTATCTTTATCTAGAGGAATTTAATGGATATGATAGTGGTACTTTATTTACTAACAAATCTGAATATACAGGATGTAACAAAAAGGGTATGTTAAGCGAAAAGCTATATGAACAGCCCACTGTAGAGAACCTATCCACAAAATTTGAGACCCGAAATCACATGTTTATTTTTCCGGATAGTATGGAGAATTTTTAAATATCTCATGAATTTTCATAAAATCTTGAAAAATAAAAATGTGATTTCGAGTCTTAAATTTTGTAGATAGGTTCTCTATAGTGGTCTATTTACATAGCTTTTCGCTTAACATACCCTTTTTGTTACACCCTGTATAAAAGGAGAAGTAACCACTGACAATGAAACTATCGCACAGTCGTAGTCACGCTATCCACAGGTTATTTATGCAGATATAAGTAATTGAGCAATTTAATTTAGTTAACTTTCTTATACAATAGATTATGTACCTATTATACATGGTGTAAAAAGACAACGTTGTTATTTTAATACCTCGTATTCTTTGTAACCTTACGATAATTTTTTTCTATAGAACCAACCCTAGGAAACGAAAAAAAAAAAAAATTGCAAACAATGTATTTGACTGACAAATGTACCTACAAAACTAACATTTTTAAATATTAATATGGTGTCTTTAAAAACAATGTTTGTTAACTGTTTCCAGATGGATTTATTTAAAAAAAATGCTGATTGAATGAACTTTGGACCTCAATATCTTGGAAACCCGTGGTTTTCCAGGGGTGCTTCCATAGAAAAAATGGTCGTAATGTTACAAAGAATACGAGGTATTAAAAGAACAAAGTTGTCTTTTTACACCCAGTATAGTGCCGATTTTTCATGTACATTATCATGTCTTTGTTTTTTAACATAAGAAATAAAATAAATGTAAGGTAGGTGCAAACATTAATATGATGAACATCGATGTTTGTTTCCAAGTCATGGCGACACAACATCTTACGGATCTTAAAGTACTTCTTCTGCATAGTCACTCTACTCTCTTTAATTTGTTTTATACCCTAAAAAGAAAAATCTGCCATCTTCACACATAAACAAAGCGCTTGCAACGCCTCTACCGGTGATTCATGTAACTATTTTACGATATGATCAATAATCTTGGCCACTTCATGAAATAGTCGCGCGTTCAGTTGCCCATATCGAGAAACGATTTTTATCATCGATCTGCCCAAACCATATCATGATATAGCCAATAGACAGTTGAACATTTCATGAAATGCGACCATTTCATGAAATGATCAAATCTACGATATGGCCACGACATATACACAATATGCAAAATACAAATATTTTTTATTTTTCAGTTTAATCATTCTATTGAAATAGAAGATGTTAAAGAAGAACCAGAAGATGAGGAATCGCAAATATCTGAACACATTGCTCTAGAAACTTCAGACCTTGTTCCAGCCAAAAAAATTAAAATTGAACAGGGTACTTAGTTTGTATGAACGTAGTTTATATGAAGAAAATTTATCGGCAAATAATATAAAATTTTGAGAATTTCTTAGCAACATAGAGCAGAAAGATAATGAAATAGAAAAAGAAATTTTACCTAGCAACAGTAAATCTAATTTAACTGCAGATCGTACAACTATTAAATCTAAGACGTATGTAAATAAAAAGCAAACAAATATGACCCTGAAGAATTGAATGCGGATTTTATATCAAGAAGAAATAATATTGAAAATAATGGTGTACCTATATTGTAGAACCTTGTAGAACAAAGAAGTATCAGAAATGAAATGTCATTAAACCAACATGATGACTCAAATGCAATGAAAGCATATGGAGACTACCTATAGTAAAAATACATAATCAAAAAATGACAAAGTAACGTAATTAAAAACAGTTTTTGCAATGACAATATTTTCCAGAAACCTGTTGGAAAAAATATTCGTCTTTAGGACGGATTTCACTTAAAGGACTTGATAAAACTGTAATGATATTAAGACGGCGTTAACGAAGACTGATTGTATTTTTTGCAAGTTAAAATTATTCCGATTTGCCGGAAACATATTAAAATGGCCTACATTAAAATCATTATTTTAAGAAAAGAGCTCAAAGAATCAAATGTGACTAAGTTTTATTATTTATTTTATCAATAACCCCTACATTTTCTTTGATCAAACATGACACAACGCTGTAATAAATCATTCGATTGTCCAAACAGAATAATGCTACCCTGCTACCTAATAATAGAGTAGTAAAAATATGGATATGGATAATGGGATGGGATTGGGTAATAAATAATATAACCTATACAGGGTGTATGTGACAGCCAGGCAAATACTGAAATGCTGAGCGAGTACCATTGTGTTGAGTTATACGTCAGTGTTATTACTCGCAGGAAATGTATTTTTGATTTGATTATCAGTAATGTTTGCTCTCCGCGCCAATTGTATTGGGCGATCTTGGGCTTATTGGTTATTGTGTGACACATTGCTGTTTTTTGGATCACTTGTGTGTGACTCTCCATTAGAGTTGATCAGTTATTTGAACTTTTTTGAGGACAACTTTTTTTTTGGAAATCATCTTTTGGGTAAAATTTTATTTTTAACTCATTATCTAAGGTCTAATTAAACGAACTAAATTATGTTTTTCCTGAAATTATAAAAAAGGCTGTCCATTTTGGAATTTTCCTGCGAAAATTTTCAGTGTTTACCATCTCAGAATCATGGTCTGAAGTCATGGTATCAATATTTGCCTGGCTGTCACAAACACCCTGTATACATACATGGCTATCTTCCCGAAATGGGATGGTCAGAACTACAGGATTATAAAAAGCATCGTAAAGCATAGCGGGGACAGAAGTAAACAGTAACAAGTTGCTAGCTCATCGCCTGAGAGACTGATCCGAAGTTCCTTAGTCGACTTATAAGACGGAAGGACATGCAGCTGATGTATTCTAGTGCTGCCCCGGATTATGGTAATAAATACAATTTACTTTATAATACCATACGCATATAATTATGGCTATCATATCCTAAATTGGCCATTGGTAATAAAATTTAATTTAAAAATTATAACGCCTGAAAAAGCTTAATCGCAAATCACGAAGATAGCATTATTATTTGATTTATGACATGAATATCTGAATAGGGTGATTAGATTTTTTACCTACGATCATATTTTCATTCCTACATACACTATATACCTTTGATATCACTTGAAAGGAGGATGTATTCAAATTCTGGTTCTTGATTTTTTTTACTAAGGGCCAGAACCAAAGACTAAGGGCGATATTTTCGCGTCAATTTACGGCAAAGGGAAAATTAAAACGTAAATATCCTACAATAATGTGTTATATATCATAATTTATTCAGTTTTAATATATCACTCGCACAAAACTATACATAGATTATACAAAGGAGTAGATAATATCGAATTAAAATTTCCTCAAAAAGACATGGCTTAGTACGCCATGATTATGATTTTAGACATAGTTTACAACCTTTATTCATTTTAGACATAGTCCGTGTTATCACAAAAGAATTTAAAAATTACCTAAATTACATAGATATTCCACATACTTTGACGTCAAATGCCATTTGTGTGTCTAATTTTAGATGCAGTTTTGTAATAACACCGAGTAGGTACCTATGACAAAAATCTGTTCAAATGCTACATGGCAAGAGGTAGGTAGTTCAGTTGTCTAAATTAAAAGAGAACTTGAAATTGAGTATTTTGTTATATTTAGGTATAATAAGATAAGAAGTATAAAATATTAGAAAGGTACATAGGTACTTTAAAACAATACAATATTCTATAAAATTATAATTAAAGAAATTGAAAAAAATCTTCACTTGAGTGAGAATATAATATTTTGTTGATAGCGAAATCGCTACATATTCCATCATGGAAAAGCTAAAGCAATAGCAAAACTTAAACGTTTATAATGTTAAAAGTTAAGGCAAAATACCTATATGTCATCGTGCTATTTGTACATTTTATTTTGTTTATCACAGTTGTTTAGCTCAACGTTTTGACATTATTACAAAATTGCAGAAAATTTTATTTACTTCTTATTTCTTCTTATATGTATAATTTGCTTTTACTCTAATTCGGAATGATTTTTCTTCTTTGACAACATTTCAGCTTCCTCCACTGTGTTGGGTAGAGGCACGTTGATGGTTTCTGGCAGAGTGAACACCAGAATACTGGCTGTTAATGCTAGGCTGCCGAAGATTATCACTGGCAGGTTCTTGTAATAGTGGATAGCCTGAAAATTATAATATTTTTATATCATCAGCCGTAGACTCACCGTTTACCAAGTAGGACTTACAGGTTAATAAGAGAAAAAAGGTATGTATGTTCCCCGAATATCTTTGGGTATAACGTGCGTAAGAATGTATGAATTTAATAATATTGATATTCCCATCGACAACATTTCATATGAAATGGTCCTCACAAGAGCTATTTTAATGGTTGATGGGAAGTAAAAATCGAGAAAGCGCCTATAAAAATGGGAGTACGAAGGTCATTATTATTTTATACTCAAACTAGCTAGTTGCTTGCAACTTCGTCTATGATGAATACCGGGTCTATCGAATAATACATAAAACATTATTATTATCGGTCCGGACAATATACGTGGCATGTTCAGGCATTATAGAATTTCTCTGTGTGTCACCCAGTATTATTTCAACAACTTTAATTTTAGAATCTAATTTCATATTTAGATCCGCTATGAATTCGATCAACAGTTGCCAGAATATATATTATGAGACAGACACTAACCAGCAATGGAGTGAGCGGTGCCAAAGTTGAGCCGACCCTGCCCAGCGAAGAGCAGACAGCCAGCATTGACTGCCTCACACTCGTCGGAAACACTTCTGACACGTAGATGTATACGCAGCTGTAAGCGACCGTGATGGAAAACTTTCCAGATAGATACAGTACCAAGGACAGCCATTTCGCGCCTGGAAAACAAAGATATTTATACAAAGTTTGAACGGAATAACATGGTTTCGGAAACTTTGCCTGCGTAAGCTGCAAAACAATTATGGTTATTTTCCAGTAGCGGTAATTACCTTTATTGGAAAGTATAAGATAAAAATAAATTTCAGGATAAGCAATGGAAAAATAACAAAGAATAGGACGTGATAGACACTTATTTTTGTAAGAAATTAAAATTAGGAATTTATGAGACGTTTACTTTATCGCGTTATAATATATAATTTCAACGGAGATAGTAAAGTGCATAAGCGTAAGCGCAAACACAGGATACCATAATCCCTCACTTTCAAAGGGCGATGGGACAAACCAACATGATCGAATCATAATACAACTTGAATTTAAGCCCTTCGCCATGAAAGCATTAACAACTTGTTTGTCGATTGTCTTTTTATATGTTACTTTCTATGTTTGTATCTTTCATTAAATATTATACGCAAGATGTAAAGAAAAGTGTGTGGAGAAGGTTTTGTTAATAATAAGTAATAAATAAGAAAATAAACTATTCTTGTATTTACATTTTTAGAACAACTGATTTTTTTCTTGCTGTCACTCATGTAGAAAAAAATCACAATTAAGCAGGTTTTAGTCATGTATGACTAGATACAGAAAGGAATGCCTGTTTTAGGCCCAAGAGTGCAGAACAAATTTGAATTTCTAAAAAACATTAAATATACTTATGTATTTTATATTTGGCAATGTTCATTACCAAATGCAAGTTGGAGATATTATAAATAAATATAAAAAAAAACACTAGAATGATACGAAATAAACGTGAGTCTTGATATTATCAGTGTTGCCCTTATAATTTGATCGGAGACAAGTTAATCGAATGGAAAATCAATTGATTCGATTTATGATTACTCTGGGTGTGCAAACAAATCGCAGTTCAACTTAATACATTAATGTTTCTCTTAGGTTGTGTCGGTACTTCGTAATTTCATTCAAAAACGTTATAATAATGTCTTAAATACTTTCTCAAAAATAAACTTCAGCTGGATCAAATTAGTTCTGCCGAATGAAATTACAAAAATATCGACTGTTCAATTGTATCGCTAATAAATGGCAACACTGCTTAAATGTCAAAAGAAAGCATTGTCATTACGTTTCGGCCGCCATTTACGCAATGCTCGTTTCGTACAAAGTTTCTTGTAAAATACAAAAATATTTTGTTTATAAAGTTTTTTATTAGGCCCTTATTCAACAATAAATTGTTTTAGGACGTTACGTAGTATTGTTTGCATATAATTTAATGTCTGTGCACCGAGGGCCTAATTTACTATGGTCGCTGGGCATTCCTCTTTCATTGAAGTTTATTTTAAGTCGTCTTAATTCTTAATTGGATAAAGATACCTTTATATAAACTTAACAGGGTGGGACAGGGGCTACGGGCTTAAATTTTATTGAGAGGTGGCAAGGTTAGGTTAGGTTAAAAAACAATATTCTGTCATTATGTATGAAAAGCTTTTTAGCACATCTTTTGCAGTTGCAAAATGGGTAGTCAAAAAGATTTTAAGCAATTTGGCCCAGTGCTTTATTATTATTTTTTTAAAAGAAAGTCATAATTTTATGTTATATGAAATTGTTGATAACGGCTTTATATAAAACTATAATTCTGATACTTCTATAGATATGAAGAGGTTTCTACAAATACGAAGGTTAAAAATAGACATCCTAAGCTAAGTTTACGCAGGCGGCTATAATATTTATAGGAATAAGCTCCCAAAATCCAAATATAAACATTAAAAGGGCAAGTTTACTAATTTCCATTAAACCAATGAACAGTGCTAAACCAACATAAGATACCTTCGAATTCATAGACAACTCAAAGAAAACAATTTAGTAACTTTCATTTTGTTGATCAAACTACGATTAGTTTGCTCTGTAAATACTAATACTGATAAAAACTTTATTTAATCTGTTGAATACATATTTGTGATAGTTTTATTGATTGACGCCTGTGCGTGTATTTTAGAGGAGATTACTTTATCATATAGCCACGTGGTGCCGGCAGAGTAGAGTTTGTACCACCCTTGCCTGCCCGTGGGTATCGTACGAGGCGATTAAGGGTTTCCGGGAGGTGGGCAGCAGCGCCTCCCGTACTGACAACATAGTCCGAAAATTACACTGCGGTCACCAACCCGCGTGGTGACTTTGGGCATAACCCCCCTGTGGCAGTAGCCTTGTGGCGTGCCCTGGGGGAGGCCTACGTCAGCAGTGGACCGCAATAGGCTGAAGTAGAAGTATACTTTGTCATATCCGCTGAAACAGTAAAGTCGGACTACTACGAGACCATTCACACTGTGTAATATAACAGTTTGGTATGCAATAGATTATATTACACAGTGTAAATGGCCTCGTACAAAATGTATGACTAGTGACAAATTTTAACATTTCATGATATAATATAATATCGATTATATCCCATAGTGAAAAGCCGACTTAAAGGTTCCACATATCAACTCGGGAAGGTATCTCGCAACTGACTCAATAGAGGATATTCATTTGAGTTTTCATGTACACGAACATGTGGATCGAGGCCCAGGTGTGTGCACTGTATTTGGACACATTATATTAGTATTCAGTTGCCATCATGACGTCACCAAGTGTTTCCGGAACATTTATACTTCGTTGTATGTGTAAATACAGCAACACAACTGCTAAACGTAGTCTTTATGGTTACGTTCCGGAAACGTGGAATACATTAGGTTGTATGTCAGGGAAGTCGTCGAGCTATGTTGCTTATTTTCGGTTGTTATAATTCTAGGTGTCTTTGACAGGGTGACGAGAATTCAACAAAGAGCCACAGATTTTTTAATATGGGCAGAAAGAGGCTCTCAATTGATTTAAATATAGGGTGTGTGTGACAGCCAGGCAAATGCTGAACAAGTACCATTAGGTTAAGTCATACTGCTGAAAACCTAATTTTCCCGCGCCGTGTCTCTGGAATGGACTCTTAAGGCATTATGTAAGGCGTAATTAAACGTAATATATATTTTTATCCTGAAAATGATAAGAAAAGCAGAAAATATTGGAATTTGCCTGTCATAATTTCATTTGTTTTCGCAATTTTTTATCCTGAAAATGATAAGAAAACCAGAAAATTTTGGAATTTTCCTGTCATAATTTCATTTGTTTTCGCATAGATTAATGATAGGTCTTCGCTCCGGAGCGAATTATTATTCTAAGTGTTTTCGCTTCAGTAGCATGGTCTGAAGTCAGCATATCAATATTTTTCTGGCTGACTTGCACCCTGTATAGATTTACGCATTTTCGACAAGTAGCCCTAAAATACATCGAACAAGTGACTATGGTTACTTAGACTTGAAAACTTTTGTTTTAGTTGCCCCATATACGAATAGGCTTAGCTACAAGTTTCTAGTTCGAAGTTTAGCGCTAGGCGGAGATACCTAAATAACTCGCCCACGTCAACTTACTTAGATAAGTGCAAAACTTACGTGAGTTTACTACACTAGTTCATTAATTTACTTTTTATTTATAGTTATCTATACAGATAAAGAAAATTGAAGTGTTTGTTTGTAATATTTTCAAAATTCATTTATTTCAGGTAATAGGCCCATAGATTCTGATGACAATTACTTCCATTATATCATTAATACACATTTATAAATAATTACAAATTTAGTTCATTAAAAAGGAAAATAAAATAATTAAACACTAACAACACAACACAAACACAAAAATAAACATAAGGTCAATAGCCCCTCACAAACGGCACTACTGGAACATGCCTGTTACAGCAATGCCGCATATAGGGGCAATCCAGTCTGTCGGCAATCATCGCTAAGACTGTGTTAGGGCTGGCCCGTATTCTGTGCACCAGTGAGGCGCCACGCTTTCGCATTGAAGCGTGAAAACAGGCGGTGCGCACCTTTGCGAACATACCCGAGGCGCTGCAGAACCGGGGCAAGCCCATTACAATCCGGAAGGCATTATTATAAAGAACCCGGAGGTGGCTGTAGCTCTTCTATGTGTAACGAGCCCACAAGCTGCAGGTGTAAAGCGACGTACAATAAGCTCTAAAGAGCGTGACTTTAACATCACTTGAACACCTAGCAAACCTGCGGGCTATCATGTTGGAAATAACCGCTTTTTACTAAACACATCAATGAATATCATTTGTCTGTCAGTCTGTTTGTTATATCGACCGATTTTAACGGGACTTTCAGGGCTGGCAGATAGTCTATATAAAATATTACTTATATAAAAATGTTATATAGCCTTTGTAGGTATGCATGCAACAGGCAATCAGAAAAACCTTATATGTTATCTTCACGCGACAATTTCATGAACACTCGAAAAACATACGGGTAAAACAATATTTGTCGTAAGATCTTCAGGGTTACCTTACCATAAACCTTTCTGGCGATATTGTTTCCATTGTAGAAGTGAGATGCCGTTATAAGCAGAGTAGAGCGACATTCAATTCCAAGATAAAAACAATCTTAAGCTCATAGTAGCCCTACAGGTACACGTTTAATATTGTAACAAACTGAATAAACTCACCTTTAGGTATAAAAGACAGGCTGACACACAAACACGCACTCAATATGTACATAATAATCAAAGGTCTTTTCCGTCCATATCGGTCCAGCAAAAACAAACACACAAAGTTCGCCGGAATCTCCACAAAAACTACCAAAATAAAGTTCACATACTTATTTCCCACCAATGACACTGAGTTTATAGACAGTCCGTAGTATACAAACGTACATGTTATCCACAAAAATGAGCACACAAACACTCTTTTCCTAATAATACTTGATTTAAACACTTTAACAAAGTTCGAGGGCTCTTTAGCCGTGTCTTCCTTTTCAGGTACCTCGACCTTTACTTCTGTATCCTTTTCCACCGATTTCAGTGGGGTAGTCAATACTGCATCATCAGATATATCTACTTTATTCATTTTAGCAGCTTTATTTAAAATGGCTATTGCCTCATCATTCCTTCCTTTACTGAGCAGCCACCTAACGCTCTCGTTGAGAATCCAGAGGTAAGAGAAGACTAGCATTGCGGGAGTGTAAATGATTCTGAGGAGTTGTCTCCAGTCTTCCAGCCACCAGGATAGACCTGATAGGGTCATTAGACCCATGACGTAGACCGCGTTTATAATAGTGTTCCCAAAGACTCTGCCTTTTGGACCGACGAGCTCCATTGCTGGAAACAATAATATATGTTTTAATTTTAAGTAAATAATGTCATATTCTTATGCAAAGGTTCGATCCCAGTTACGGGCCTGTACCACTGAATTTATTTCATGTACAGATTTTAATATTCTAAAACGAAGAGGTTAGGAGTCAGGTAGGCTGCCGGACGTAAAACAAACCCCAAATCCTTGTCAACATATAAAAAAAAATTCTAAACAAATTTAGTACTAAAATCATCATACCAGTATTTTGCATATATGTTAATTTGATATTAATGTTCGATTATCATGTTTAGTCGTATTCACGAATACAAATAATATTATGTTAGGTGTTAGTTCACACTCAGAACTTACGAGTATGTACGTAATTTATTATGAAGTTAGTAGTAATATTACACAATAATTTTAGGTAATTCTTTATATAATATAATGTTCAAATACAAGTTTGTTTACTTATACTAGAGCTACATAGCAATACGCTAATACTTACCAAGAACAAACGCAGTACTGTAAGCTCCAGCTCCCAAAGCTGCCTCAAGGAACTCCAAAACCACCAGCATTACATAGTTTACGGAGAAGGATCTGAGGAATCCGAATATGCCGTTCATTAGAGACGCAACGGATAACGCCACCTTCCTTCCATACTTGTCGGATATGATACCAGTTACGGGTAAAGATATGAAGAGACCTGAATTGTGGATAGTACCGATGAGAGTGCGCTTCCAGTTTTGGCAGCCGAGATCGAACTGAAAGCGAAGTGGGATTAAAACTTTTGAAAATACATTTCCCAGACACATTTCCATAAGATGGACTGCATAAAAAGCTAACAGTTCCAACAATAATAATTGCATAGGAGTATAATCTGCAGTGTTCGAAAGAACTGTCCTGGGCTGATGCAGGGCTCCACTAGAATACATTAGCTGCATCTCATTCCGTGCATGTTGTAAGTCGACTAAGGAACTCGGCCATTCTCACTTGTCAGTGATAATTTATATACTGAACTCTATACTGAACGTGGCTGTGGGAGCTCCTTTATGATCCTGCAGTTCTGGCTACCCTATTGCTGGAACATATCCGTATCTATTTGTAAATATAGTCAGGTTAGATAGAATGTGTCAAGGGATTTCAATGAATATAATCGTAGTGACGAATGCGTCTCCGAGAAACCGTACATCTCCATTGGAATCTCAACCTAGTAACAGTCTGCCCTACGAGAACGTACTCTAATTTTATTAACCACTTGCTACATGCATCAATTTAGTAAATTAAGGTCACTTAATGTAACTGATCTTTAACATCCCTGGTGGTTTTGACAATAAATGTAGTTCCACTACTAAACTAAAATAGTTTGTGTCCCTTTTTCCTGCTTTATTATTAACAGCCAATTAAATTAACACATAAATGAATACAGTCCTGTATCTACACTTAGAGAAATTACTGATTAAAAAGTGACTCCACGTTGGCAAAGAAAGATAAGATTAAAATTACACTAAACTTAAATTCGAGGCGACACGCCGCCGTGCAGGGGCTGTGCCGTTGCGTGCTAGGACATTTAATAATTATTGATGTAAGCAAATGCAACTGGTGAAGATCGGAGATGTAATACAAAACTAACTCATTATGTAAGAATGTATAAAACATACATACAGATCACACACGACTGTGTCCCCAAATGGAGTAGGTAGAACTGCAGGATCTCCTTTATGAAGATCGCACAGTCGTATCTTAACGATCAGTGACAAGTTGCTAGCTCATCGCCTGAGAGAATGCCCGAGTTCCTTAGTGGACTCTTACTACATGCACGGATGGAGATGCAGCTGATGTATTCTAGTAAAGCCCTGTATCAGCACTGGTAATAATTATAATAGCATGATGTGCAGTTTAAGAAGGTAAATACTTAAAATAAACAAGTATTAAAGATAACAATTCTAAACAATATGAGTAGCTCGCTTCGCCTCCTAGATTCGCCTATCCTCGACGAATCTATATCAGACTTGAGGAAAAACTTCCAATATTTTCGTTCGTTTTATTTACATAATATGCTTTAATATGCTGCCAAATTTGGAAGTACCCTAATTTTTTACAACAAGTGGACAGTATCTTGAGGGATACAATCACCACCATCGTCAACATTCCTTTGGACGATCGCACATGGAGCCAAGCAGCACTTCCAATCAGGTTCTGAGGCCTTGGCATCCGCAAAATTTCGAGTGTATCGCTGCCGGCATTAATTTCGGCCGGGCGGCTCGTGGAGTTCACACGTGAGCAAAATGCTGGCTGCTAATTAGGCCAAAGAATAAGTATAGCAATCCAGCGCGGCAACGCAGCCAGCATTTTGGGCACGCTACCTGATAATAACGGAGACCGGTTGACCATCCTGTAAAACCGGAACTGGTCAACCGATCTACCATATACACGCTAGCCCTAAGTAGTTTTTAACTTAATTATAGAAATTTCTACCCTTCTGTAAATATTTAATGTTAGTTGTTTGGTAATATAATAGTATTAAAGGCTTGATGTTAGATTATACTCGTATTCAGACAGTTGAAGTGTATCTTGACATTGTCTGTAATTTGTAAGTAAATGTAATCCAGTACCTACTAACATACATTGTGTGATTTGACATTTTGGCTTCAAGCAAGTAAATTATTCCTCACAATTGTAGGTACATTGGATTATAGATATTTTTATAAACAGTAATTTAGACTTTTCAGTCAGTTGCATGAGTGGGGTCAAATGTAAACCATCTGTGACATGCTGTTAGCTCATTGCCTGAGAGAACTCCTTTAAATTCCTTAGTCGACTCTTACGAGTATGGCATACATGGAAGGATACGGAGCAGATGTATTCTAGTGAAGCTTTATAATCAGCACACCCCAGGCATTAAGACAGAATGTTAAATATTATTTTTATACGAAAAACCACATAATAAGGACAGTTTTCTAGCATTCAAGCTGATATTAGGTACTTGATGATTAGTTACTTTTTGTATTTACTCACATCTTTAACAGCTGAATCCTGGTCTCCATAATCATAAGAGTCACACGTTTCTATGACTTTCGTATCGAAATCGTCAACTGTACATGATCCATTAGCTATAGTTATGTTTTTTCTAAAGGCGTGTTTGTAGCAACGCGAGAACTCATCATTTTCAGCAGGTATGGCACTAGACAGCCATGTCAAGTTATTCCCGTTTTCACACTCACTTATTTTGCATCTGAAACAAAGATATTGTGTTAGAATCATGGAGAAGAACAATTTAATATTAACTACATTGCTGTGTCAGCATTTTACAATATTATTTTTAAGGGTGGAAAAAGGGGCAGCAAAGTTTACGCACACGAAGTCGCTGGCAAAAAGTTACTATAGTGTAAGTATATCTTAGTATGTAACTAATTCAGTTAATGTTGAAGAACTTACATGAAATCACGTTCTGTGCATGGAATCAATATCAAGATTACGGCTACATTAGCCAGTATGAAATTATAATTAATATCACCCTGATATGAGATGATTGATTCGTTTGGTGGGGACCAGCTGGAAATGATACTATTACCGTGGTACTATGTATGTTGATATTAGATTGTATGTTCCGCTATATTACAATAGCCTTACTGAGTAAGCAAGAAATAATGTGCACCGCTAAAAGCTTTTTACTTTTTTAACTCGGCAAATAATCCATATTTTGCCTATACCTACAGGGTGTTTTTTCGTTGCCACCCTTAACGAAGGGTACGTACTCTGTACATCAAATAAAGTAAGTTTATGCAAAAAAAATGCTGGGAAATTATGTAATTTTTTTTTTTTATTTTTTTTTTATTACATGATCGGGCCAAATTTATAGTGTTCAGTGTTTATGCTATTTTTTTCATAGACAGATATTAATTATTTCTCGTGAAAAAATCTTGCTACACGCGTCAATGTGCATTCGGGATATTCGAAAACATTGACGACCAAACTCCACCCTGTATATTTGTGAGTTACATGACACCACATTATGTTTGCATCCTAATAGTAAGATGGTGTTACTGCCGAGTCTTCATCGGCCACCATCGGCCACCATCGTCGCCGGCGCCGCCTTGTGCGGGGCGCGCGGGAGGGTGGCCACTCGGGTCTGAGCCACCAGACGGTCAGACTACCTCAGCAAACGTAGCGGGCGCGTCTAGCCCAATTCTATATTTTTACACTAAGTGCTCAACTCATTTGTAATCTATTTTAAATACCAATATAATACCTTGCATGAAAATCTTGGTGTCTAATTTGGATCCGAAAACCTACATTAAGTACGCCCCTATAAGCGCGTACATTTGGCGACCGTGACACTAACAACGAGCGACGACCGTTGGAATTTACCTGCATTTGGAAAAAATTGGGATACTGCTGTGGCGCCTTACCAAACATTGAAGGTCTATGCCGAATGCCGATAAAAAGTAAGCCCGTTCCTTTATTATGCCTAATCCTTGCCTTATCCTAAACTTAAATTCTATTTCTATATAAAGTGTCTAGCTTCACGACTGTCTAATACGTCTAATTGCCTATCCAATTAAAAAATTTTGCCAGTAGTTGATTTCTGTACAGATCAAATGCATTGCAGTGTTATCGTAATACAATAACAGGCCGT
Organism: Carposina sasakii; assembly: GCA_014607495.2. Classification (NCBI taxonomy): domain Eukaryota; kingdom Metazoa; phylum Arthropoda; class Insecta; order Lepidoptera; family Carposinidae; genus Carposina; species Carposina sasakii. The sequence goes on along the minus strand of CP053163.1, from coordinate 4,178,845 downwards.
AAACGGTTAATTAGTTTACGGAACAGCTGTGCAAAATAAGTTACTTATATACCTAATTATTTAAAGTTGAAGTTAATATATTTTGTGCAACGATAAATAAATGTAGGTAGGAATCACATACAGTTAATACAGTAGTCCTACTGTACAGCAATTTACCGTTAGTTGAGTGCTTAAACTACCTACTACGCTTCGAATTTTTGTTTTGTCACCTTCCTTTCTTGCCAAAGGTGCTTATAGTAATATCTATATAATTAATTATCCTATTTACAAAATCTGTTTACATTTAAACCGGAAACCTACTTATTTTAATACGAGAAATATATAGCTATTTTAAAGTCCATTGTCGGTGCATTCCAGTGTCGATGCATAATTCGTTTGCCGGGTGATACTAAGCGCCTTGCGGTGCTGCGTGGTATCGTCGCAAGGGTGAGCGGACGCAGTCGCCGATAAGCTGTGCCCGCCCGGCGCAGCTCGTGCTGTTGGCCGGCTCGGCGGGTGCGAGACTGGACTGTTTAACCGGTTTGATTGCATCTGTTTATTTACCTAGCTCATTGTTTCTATTCAATGATGGAAGGCGAAGGAACTAGTAGTACCGAGTTAATTAAAAAACTTAACAAAAGACGTGGTGGAATCAAAAGTCAATTAACAATGTTTAAAGAATTCGTAAGGAATTTGAACGCGGGTCAAGATTCTGGTCTTTCATCATTGCAAATTAAAGAGCTGAGTTTGCGATTAGATGGCCTTCGGAGGTTAATGAACGATTACAATACCGTACAGCTGCAACTTGAAGATATTTCTCCTAATTGTGATGAGCAGTTGGCCGAAAGGGGTCAAACTGAAGGCATATTTTACTCGCAAATTGCGCTCGCACAAGATATGATTGACAATTATTCTGCCAAAGTAGTGGAAGGTGACGAGTACAAGTCAACTTCCAGCCATCATAACTTGAATAATTCTATACGTTTGCCTACAATTAATTTACCGACGTTCGAAGGTAACTATACGCGATGGCTGGAATTTAAGGATTTGTTCGAGTCATTAATCCATAACAATGATTCCATTGCTCCAGTGAATAAATTTCATTACTTGAGAAATTCTCTGCATGGAAGTGCTAGTGTTGTGATAAAGTCTATTGATTTTTCTGCCAGCGGATACGAACTTGCGTGGAATACACTGTGTGAGAGATATGATAATAAGAATATTCTTGTAAACAATCATTTAAGTTCGATCGTAAACATAAATCCCATAAATAAGGAATCTTTTAAGGCCTTAAGATATTTGTTAGATACCGTATCTAAAAATTTGAATTCTTTGGAGTCGCTAGGTATTTCCACTAAGGGCTGGGACCCTTTAGTAATTTTTTTGGTCACATCTAAGTTAGATCCTAAGACAAATGGCAAATGGGAGGAGTATAAAGGCAGTTATACACGTCTATCCTCAATTAATAATACTGCAGAGGTGCCTACATTGGAGCAATTTAAGGATTTTTTACGTAATCGTGCTAATGTACTAGAAACTATGTTTTGTAGTAGGTCTAATGAAAAACCCTGCGGAATTTTAATCAACAAAAGCACAAGTAAAGACAACAAATACCCAAAATCTTTTGTGGCCTCTTTGGAGGGTTCCCGTATTAAACCTTGCTTAGTATGTGGACAGGGTCATTACATTTTCCAGTGTAATAAATTCAAAGCTATGAGTGTTGAAGACCGTCTTGTTCAGGTATCTAAACATAAACTTTGTACCAATTGTCTTCGCACTGGACATAATGATCCGCAATGTTCTCTCAAGGGAACCTGTCGTAGCTGCCGAAAGAAGCATAACACACTTTTGCATAATGACAGTGTCGTTAGCAATAATATCGCGACATCTGATACCGCTGAAAATAATGTCGTTAATTCAGTAGCCAATTTATCTACTGGCACACCAGGTCAAGTGTTGTTATGTACTGCTCAGGTCGAGGTTTATTGTTTTCATAGCGATGAAACTTGTCTTGCGCGTGTTTTATTGGATACGGGAAGTCAGTCATGTTTTATTACGAACGATTTGAAAGAAAAGTTAGCACTACCCACTAGTAAAATAAATTCATTTAAGGTTTCTGGAATCAACAATAAGCAAACAGAAATAACTGAACGAACCCGAATAAAGGTCAGATCGCGTTTCAACCCATTTACTATAAATGTAGATTGTTTGGTGATCCCGTCAATAACAGGGAACTTGCCTAATGTTGAGGCTGATGTCAAGAAATTGAATTTACCTAATGGCGTTGACCTTGCTGATCCTTTGTTTTATAAGCCGTCGCAGATTGATATCTTGTTAGGTGCTGACAAGTTTTTTGAAGTAATTGGTTTTAATCAAATTAAATTGGGGAAAAACAAGCCGATTTTACAGGATAGCAAGCTAGGGTGGATAGTGGCTGGCTTCACAGGTGACCGCTACTATCGATCTAATTGTAATTTAGTAAATTGTAATTTGGCCACTACAAGGCAAAAACCGGCATCACTACAAGATGTCGACAATTCTTTAAGGCGTTTCTGGGAGGTCGAAGAATTGCCTTCCGATTGCAAGCCTTATTCGATCGATGAAGAGTTCTGTGAAACTCATTTTATCGAAAATACAACCCGTTTACCTAATGGTCGATTCTCTGTGCAGATGCCATTTAAGGAAGAGCCGGAGGAGTCTCTCGGCACCTCATATCCTATAGCCATGAGGCGTTTTATTAATTTAGAGAATAAATTAAATAAAAACCATAAAACTAAAATTGAATATAGTAATTTTCTTAAAGAATATGTTGAATTAAGGCATATGACTGAAGTTAAACAGCCACTTGTAGGTTATTATTTACCTCATCATTGCATAATACGTGAACAAAAGGAGACAACTAAACTCAGGGTCGTATTTGACGCTTCTGCAAAAACGACTACAGGCAAATCTCTCAATGACATTCAGGCTGTTGGTCCGGTCGTACAGAGTGATCTCCTATCAATACTTTTGCGTTTCAGAACGAACAGGTACATCTTAACAGCGGACATCGAGAAGATGTATAGACAGATCTCCCTCACCGAACAACAGCGTCATTGGCAGCTCATTCTGTGGAGAGATCACATTGATCAACCAATCAAAACATTTCAGCTCAATACTTTGACGTATGGTACGGCTTCAGCTCCTTTTATTAGCACAAGATGTCTTAAGCAGTTAGCTCTAGAATGTTCGGATAAGATCGTAGCCAATGTAATTGAAAATGATTTTTATATTGATGATCTCAATACAGGATCCTCGAGTATTGAGGAATTAAAGCACATCTATACTCATGTCGTAAAAGTTTTGAATTCTGCGTGCCTTCCTCTGAGAAAATTTCGAACTAATTGTCCCGAAATTCTCGAGGATCAAACAGGATCATCAAATTGTCTTGATTTTGATAAGGAAGCTAGCGTTCTCGGATTGAAATGGTTCCCTCAGTCAGACCACTTGCACTTTCCAATTGATATTGAATCTTCGAGCAAGATAACAAAAAGAATAATTATTTCTACAACATGCAAGTTGTTCGATCCGTTAGGGCTCCTGAGTTGTTGCATTATCAGGCCTAAAATCCTACTTCAAAATTTATGGTCATCAAAACTTGAATGGGATGATCCCGTCCCGGCTAATTTTGAAAAGAGATGGTTGAAGTTTCTCAACAATTTGAATCACCTATCTGAAATTACTTTGCCCAGACACGTTCTGTGTGACGATCCAAATACTGATTATACAGAATTACATTGTTTTGTGGATGCTTCTCAAGAAGCCTATGGAGTCTGTGTTTATCTACGATCTGTGGATAAAAATGATCAAGCAACAGTTCGGCTACTTTGTGCGAAAGCTCGAGTTGCACCTATCAAGGTTCTAACTATTCCTCGCCTCGAGTTATGTGCTGCCTTATTAGGGGCTCAATTATGCACAAAGGTAGTCCAATCTATTAAAATAAATATATCAAAGCGAATAATATGGTCTGATTCTACAGTGGTTCTCAGTTGGCTTAAAACACAATCTAAAGTACTACAAACTTTTGTGCGCAATCGAGTCAATAAAATTAACGAGCTCACCCAAGGTTATGTGTGGAAACACGTACCTACGGAGTTGAATCCGGCGGACTTGGCATCGCGGGGAATTGAACCGCAACATTTGCGGACTTTGTCTTTGTGGTGGGAGGGTCCGTCTTTCCTAAAAAGAAAACCTGCTGATTGGCCATTGCAGCCTCACACTACGCTCTCAAATTTGCCAGAAGTTAAAGCACTATTAACTATTGACGATGCAATTCCAAGTAATTTCGACTCAATTGTATTGTTCGATCGATATTCAAAATATGTTAGATTGAAAAGAATATACGCATATGTTTTTAGATTTATTTCTAACTGTAAAAAACGGAGTGCGAGGTTAACCGGGCCTTTGCAAGCACATGAACTGAAGGACTCATTGACATATTTAGTAAAAGTATCTCAATCGCAGTCATTTCATAATGATATTAAAAATTTAACTATGGGTAAGCCACTTCATCACAAAAGTAAGATATTGTCTCTAAACCCATTTATTGATTCAAAAGGAATTTTACGAGTAGGAGGGAGAATCAGCAACTCTGACTATAATTATGATAAAAAACATCCAATTTTGTTGGACTCTAAACACCGTCTTACAAAACTTATTATGAACTATCAGCACGTACATCTACATCATGCGGGTGCTCAATTATTGCTGTCGTCTTTGCGCGAAGAGTTTTGGCCGATCGGTGGAAGGAACTTAGCTCGTAGTATTTGTAATAAATGTGTCGTATGTACTCGACTGAAAGGCAAAACCATTCAGCCTATAATGGGTGATTTACCTAAAGTAAGAATTGAGCCAAGCAGCCCCTTTAACTCCACTGGTATGGACTTTGCTGGTCCATTTATGATTGCAAACAAAAAAGGACGTGGAAGTCGTAATACTAAAGCTTATCTATGCTTGTTTGTCTGCCTTACTACCAAGGCCATTCATCTCGAACTAGTCAGCGACCTATCTACTGAAGCTTTCATACTTTGTCTACGTAGGTTCGTATCACGTCGAGGCAAACCTGATGTAATATATTGCGATAATGGCAGGAATTTTGTTGGCGCACACAATGAGCTGGGTAGGGTATTACGGTCCAGTCGTCACCCAGTTTCTGATTATGCGGCTAATGAGACAATTAATTTTAAATTCATTCCGGCCTATGCTCCCAATTTTGGCGGAATTTGGGAGGCCGGAGTAAAATCCGCAAAATTTCATATGAAACGCGTTGCGGGTAACGCAAAACTGACGTTCGAGGAATTAGCCACGCTTTTTATAGAGATAGAAGCCATCCTTAACTCTCGTCCGTTAACTCCCCTTTCGTCCGATCCCAACGACATGAACCCTTTAACTCCCGGGCACTTTTTAATCGGCCGACCACTATCATCAGTACCTTCACTGCCTGTTACCGGAACACCAGTCAACAGATACAAGCGCATCGAGCAGATCCGGCAACAGTTTTGGGAACGATGGCGTCGCGAGTTTATGGCGGAGCTACAACAACGCGTCAAATGGAAGAACGGCCAAAGAGACATCCAAATTGGTGACCTCGTCGTACTCAAGGAGGACAACCTGATGCCGCTTCAATGGCGAAAAGGGCGCGTCAGCCGTCTCTACCCCGGTCCAGACGGAACATGCCGTGTCGCTGATATTATAACCGATAAAGGGATTATTAAAAGAGCTGTAAACAAGATGTGTCTCTTGCCGGTAACTGATCACGACAATGAAACCAATGCAGTGACCCAGTGACATGTAACCGTTTATCCGGGTCATCCTTCGCATCCAGCCATCAGCTGAAGACTTGAAAGCTCTACTTTCAACGCCGCGGAGGATGTTACTGCCGAGTCTTCATCGGCCACCATCGGCCACCATCGTCGCCGGCGCCGCCTTGTGCGGGGCGCGCGGGAGGGTGGCCACTCGGGTCTGAGCCACCAGACGGTCAGACTACCTCAGCAAACGTAGCGGGCGCGTCTAGCCCAATTCTATATTTTTACACTAAGTGCTCAACTCATTTGTAATCTATTTTAAATACCAATATAATACCTTGCATGAAAATCTTGGTGTCTAATTTGGATCCGAAAACCTACATTAAGTACGCCCCTATAAGCGCGTACAGATGGAATAAGGCACACACTTCTGTGTTCCCATTAATGAGGTAGGCAAAACTGCATGATCGCGAAGGAAATGGTACAACCATGTTTACATTTATCTAGCATAGCGTTCAGGTGCGTGCTGATTAGATCAGTGACAAGTTGCTAGCTCATCGTCTGAAAGAACGCCCCTAAATTCCTTAGTCGACTCTTACGATATGCACCTATGGAAGTGCAGCTGATGTATAGGCACTAATCCGAGAATAAATTACAACCCAGAATTTTCTATGAGCCTTTCCCTATAAACCCTATAAAACTAACGTAAATTATGTCAAAGAAAAAAAGCACTGCTATCATTTACTACGAGTAGAGCACCCTCAAAAGGAACTCAAAATGCCAGTGTTAATCAATCCTGGAAGCGCCTCAATTAAAACCTAACAATTCTAAACAAAATGGCTGACTAGTTCACAACTCTTCGACAATGTAAGATTAATATGCTGATTTCCGCTAGTCCGACATAGAACCAACAGCAGGGTTGCTACGATTACAGGCACGCCTCGAATTCACTGCACTCCGATTCACTATTTGCATACATTTGCATCTGAGTAGCGAGTGAGTGGCAACCCTAGAACGTAATAATACAAGCGGAGATCGATGTAATACGTGCTGGTTATAGAGATTTAAATTATAAGCTTGAGTTTGAAAGCACGTTCACTAGAATAGATAGATCGATCAATAGAATAAATAAGCTCCTTCCGTGAAAGTAAGGAACTCAGGGACGTACTCCCGGGAGATGAGCTGGCAACTTATTAAGGCGGTGTGATCAGACAAAAGAGGCATTTTAGAATCGATTTTTTAAATACTTGTCCGATTACCACAGCTCTAATTTTTTTATATGTTATTATTTAAATCTTTATCAAGTTTGTGGCCAACGTGGAAACTCAATTACTTAAAAAATTCTCGATAGAATTTCGATTTGAAAATTACCTTTTTTACGTTTTTATAAGCGAAATATCTTGAAAACTATTGTGAATATCAACACGAAACTTGCATAGTTGTATAGCGCTTTATCAGATCTAGTTTATGGCCAAAGTACATTTTTTGTAAATTTTGTAGATAATTAACAATTAATAAAAAACACATCTACAACTACGCTGTGTTCTAATCCTTGCACTGGCCAGTCTCGCTCGGAACATTCAGTACCGCCGTGACCACTGTCAACGCCGGTTCTGTGCTTGTTTTTTCGCGCGCAAATACATAATATAAAATACTATATTTATTTAGTAAGTAGACTTGGGAAATCGTAGTGTAACAAAAGTTAAAAAAAGAGAGACCTTACGTAAAAAAGACTAACGTAGAAAACATTAAGTACCTACCTACATAATACTTTATAGTATGTTTTAGATTGTACTAGCGCCCGCCCACGGCTTTGCCCGCGTGAGAGTGCATTACTCCCGTGCGAAGCCGAGGCGGGTCCCTAGTTACATTATAAACCTTCCTTGTGAATCACTCTATCTATTAAAAAAAAAACCGCATCAAAAAAATCCGTTCCCTAGTTTGAAAGATCTAAGCATACATAGGGACAGACATCAGAAAGCGACTTTGTTTTATAATATGTAGTGATTTCGTATTTAAAAATGATATTCATAAGTAGGTAATTATGTTACGTGTCTATTTTATATATCTACTTAGTTTTTTTTAGATCCACAAAATCCCGGGGGAAAAATCCGGGATTTTTCCGAACATTTTGTGCAAAAGTTTACGTGTGTTAGTATAGTCCTCTTTATGACATCAAACTGCAAATAACTTAGTATCAATAGCAAATATAACAAGTAGCAGTATATACAGGGTGTAACAAAAAGGGTATGATATGCGAAATACTATAAAAACAACCCACTGTAGATAACATATCCCGAAATTTTTAAACTAGTAATCGCATGTTTATTTTTCAATATTGTATGTTCATAATATTCCTGAGTGGGTTAGGTGTTCTCCATACTATCTGGACAAATAAATATGTGATTTTTAGTCTAAAATTTTGGTGATAGGTTCTTTATAGTGGGTTATATTTATAGCTTTTCGGTTAACATACTCCTTTTGTTACACCCTGTATATACACCACTTTCGGGGATAATGGGCGTGACTATTATGTATATGATTTCAAATTGTTTCGAACTTAAATCCCTAAGTTGCCCGCGAATCCCTAGCTGTCCCGCGACTTCGTCCGCGTGGAATAGTGACTTTCGGCAGCATTTTAAATTTTTATAGGCTAATTATTTTGCAAGTAAAACACATGTACATTAAAATAAGTTATTAAGCTTATTTAAGTACATTTTTATATGCGACGTTTTTAGTACGATTTTTAAAAGAGCTGTTTGTTGCATATTGTCCTGCTTGATAATCATTATGAAGTTGTACTCGCATATTTGTAGTGAGACAAAACTTTTAAAAATGACGTAATTTCCATACAAACTTTCATCCCCTATTTCAACCCCTTACATTCCTTTTTTGCATATGGCGCGCAGTGCTTGGCAAGTTTCTTACTTAATTCTCTGTATTGTTCTGTTCTATATTTTTATTTTCTGAGCCTTAAGCTTTTTTCCGATGTCATCACACAAAATTTTTCACCCCCTATTTTTAGCCCCTTTAAGGTATTCTTTTACAAACTTTGAATGTCTTATTTATTTATATCTAATGAAAAGCCTAAAAAATAAGTTTTAAGCTTCTAGCTTAAAAAATGACGTAATTTCCATACAAACTTTCATCCACTATTTCAACCCCTTACATCTCTTTTTTGCATTAAAAAGTAGCCTATGTCCTTTCACAGGCTCTAGACTATCTCTGTACCAAATTTCATTTAAATCGGTTCAGTAGTTTAGGCGTGATTGCGTAACACACAGACAGACAGAGTTACTTTCGCATTTATAATCCGAAGGAAGAATTTGAAGATCATACTTTAATACCACTTTGGGGTAGAAGAGTTATAAATAATAATGTGTATTATCCAGCAACTGCAACCTATAACCGATCATAGTTATTTGTTTAGGAGATGTTCTTAATTGCACATCAAATAAATAATCGCCCATCAATTTAATCTCATCTTTTATATACTTTATTACATACATACATACATATAATCACGCTTTTGTCCCTTACGAGGTAGGCAGAGTACCAAGGGCCGATAGAACCACATGGTGGTGCCACTTCTGACCAATTTTGAGGGTATAGTTGAGATATACAAGTTCGGTTAGTAGTGATAGATGGTCAGCCCATCGCCTACAAAACATCAAGACCCTCTTGTTCCTCTACTGACTTGTACAGTATGCCCTTTATATACTTTATTACAGCAATTAAATTATTTTAGTACAAATAAACTCAATGTTTTACAAAATAACTACAGCAGATAATTCGAAAATACATAATATCAGCCCAACATAAACTGTTTTCCTCGAATGCAGGACAAATACCTTTTGGTATAAAAATACTACAATCTCATCATAAATACTGACTGCACATCAAATTAACCTTAGCGCACAACTAGTATAAGACGAATGACGTTTTGTCGGTGTAACAGTTCCCTTTTCATACAATGATAAAAATAATAAGTTAGGTTAGGTTAGAGTATGACAAACAACGCATGAGCCGAGCGAGCGGAACGAGCGTGCCGCAGCAGCTGCCGGCGAAATTTCAGAATCGAATTGATGAAACGATATTTTAGTGTTGATCTCACTCATTATGTTATGTTTTGTTTATTTAATTCGGCCTTAGAAAATGGCTTAAAAACAAAAATTTTACCAATAGACGATAAAAAAAAAACCAGTTACGCTCAAAAAGTTCAAAAACCTGATCAACCCTAATAGAGAGTCACAAGTGATCCAAAAATTAGCTATGTATCACACAATAACCAATAAGCCCATTTAACTAGTCGATATCGCCCGATACAATTGGCGCGGAAAACAAACATTAGGTACGGATAATCAAAATAAAAATGCATTTCCTGCGAGTTATAATATTGTCGTGTAACTCAACCCTATAGTACTTGTTCAGCATTCCAGTATTTGCCTGGCTTTTACACCCTGTAAATTTTTGAATTATATTTACAATTTACACAGTAAGCCACCCAGTTACAAAATTGATTATACAGGAAAGAAATTGAAATCCCGGCAATTAATCCCGAAATCAATCTGAATACGGGTGGCGACAGAATAAAGACGTCCGCGGCAGATTGCGCTGGTTGCGGGGGGCGCCCCGCAGTTACATCTACCTCAACCCCCTCAAATACCTAAAATTCGTCTATTGGAGCGCCTTAAAGATATTTTACATCTGAATCCGCTATGACAGGTTCTCTGTCGCAAATAAAACAGACATTTCATAATGTAGTAATTGTCCAAAGCTTTTTTCCTCTTCCTTCCTCCATTTTGCGACGTCCAGTAGAAATAAGTAAGCAAAATACCCTCCATGTCCGTATATGATTCATGAACTTGTCAGCTTTGGTACAAAAAGTGTAACGTGAATCAAATATGACTCAACCTGTTAAATATAACTGTGGAGCTAATTCGCAATGGTGCAGTTGTGGCTCCCCATTTTCGGGAACACAGCCTTATGTACATGTATGTAAATATTGCAGTGTGGCAACATTGTTTGAAGTTTCCCAAACATATTTTTATAACATACAAAGAAGTCAATACACTAATATTATATTTCGCGGCGTGAAAACAGGATGCAAATGTAACCTGTTGAACTCTATAAACATGAGATAATAAGTACACAATTTGATAAGTACATCTTGAGAATGACCAAAACGATGCATATGTAGGTACTGCATGCGACAAATTCGATTTGACATTTTGACACTTGCTTTTCTTTACTGTACCTACCTACCCATGCATTATGGATACACACCTTCGTTTTGAACCATTTGTTCGTTCAAATAATACATACATATAATCACGCCTTTATCCCTTACGGGGTAGGCAGAGTACCGAGGGCCGATAGAACCACATGGTGCCACTTCGGACCAATTTTGAGCGTATAGTTGAGATGTATAAGTTCGGTTAGTAGTGACAGGTGGTCAGCCCATCGCCCACAAAACACCAAGACCCTCTTGTCCCTCTACTGACTTGTACAGTATGCCCGGGAAGAGAAGCAGCTGTATTATTATACGTTCTTTTCCACTCCCAGAGCAGCATAGAAGAATAGAATTCAATTAATAGTTTGGAAAATTTAATTTAACTTTCATATAGATCTATATAGACATGGATTGCGAGTGCAAACATAAATACGAGAGAGATAGTTTTTTACATTGGCCTCCGACTCCTCAGACTTGCACCTTCGGTTTAAGATAGTCTATCTCTTGATAAAAATTCCGTGGCATATTTTCGAAGATCTAAGTTTCATTCTTTCAACCTTGCCCATAGAGATGGATTAACTTGCGACAGCAAAGGTAGGCTCAGACATACAGAATACTAGTGACACGCGCCGGCTTCACACGGGTACATTCTGATATTATACATATAAAACTTCCTCTCGAAACTCTCTATTTATTTTAAAGAAACTGCATCGAAATCCAATGCGTAGTTTAAAAGATCTTAACACAGTAATACAGGATAAACAGACAGTGGGAAGCAACTTTGTTTTATAATATGTTATTATGACGATGAAGTAATAAGTGGTAGGGTACTTACAGAAGAAATATAATGTCATTATGACATTTTTAAGAAATCACTTAGCAATACCCAGGTAATTGCTAAAGTCTAAATATCATGTGTAGCCATATAAAAAATAGAAATATGAGTTCCTAAAAGCGGACAAATTAATAAATTATTAATAAAAATAAGGATAATAAGTAGAGGATAGGGGTTGAGGGGTTGAACTTGAACTCTCTTTGGGATAACGTCGCGGGTTCCGCGCATGCGCTTTAAAAAATAGGTCACATGGCAATAATCTTGTAGGTTACAATTTCAAAATAAAATGGATTTATTCAGTTAAAACTAAATTATACGCTATGTAAATAATATAACATAAAAATTGTGTACGTATTATTCTTTTTATTGATTGCAAAAATAAATAAATCACAGCGATTTGCACGCACGTGTAACGCACCGGCTTTTAACAATTTACTATTGATAAAGTATAAATAAATAAAAATAATTAGAAACTTACCTATAATCAATGTCTAAAGCTTCAAACACAAACACTTGCCCATACATTCCCGCCAAATATATCGGAAATAACAACAGGGCATAGTTCACGATATTATACTTTCCGAATGGTCCCAATTTTTGTAGGATATCGTCCAATGCGATCACAAAATTCTCTTGACCCATTTTGTACACTTACTTTTAGATTAAAATACCTAGTTATTATCACTTTATTTCGGTGCACATTCACTGCGGGACACGAAGCGTATATTTTGACGGCTCACGCTTGCGCAGTATGGCGCATGGCGGCGACATCACGCCACGTCCACGCGCGAAAAACTGAAACCGTTCACGCTACGATATCATCTGTACGGTCTGTTCGAAGTCCTAATGATGGAGCGGATATAGTGAGGAGTTAACCTTTTAACCGTCAGACTTAATATCAGCTGTGCCCTCAGCGCCAAAGACAGTAAAACGAAAAAAAATTGAAAACTATTTGATTTTTTCTACTCTGCCACCCTAAGACGCCCCACCGTGGGGCAAAGTGCAATGAATGAAAATTTTCAGTGGAATCTGCCTCACTAAATCCGATTTTGGGGTGGCAGATTCCACTCATTTTTAGTCTCAGTGGATTTTACCCACTAGGGTTGGCACTTTAGGAGTTCGTGTACATCGATTTATTATTAATTTTGTTTTATAGGTGTAACTGTAAAAGGAAAGTAATAACTTCATTTATAAGACTATTCTACTCACTCTCAATGCTCAGAAACTTACGAAATGTTTCATAATATTTAACAAACTATTTTTATTTTAAAACTCCACGTTTGTTACCAGCTCTGGAAAAATTTAAAACAGCTTGCAAAGTTACATTTTAGGAAGGGGACCTCGCTCTACATCGCTTTCACTAAAAATGAGTGGAATCTGTCACCCTAAAATCGGATTTGGTGGGGCAGATTACACTCAAAATTTTCAAGCATTCCACTTTGCCCCATGGTGGGGCGGCTTAGGGTGGCGGAGTGGAAGAATTCCACTATTTTAATATAATACAGTGCTCTATCAAATAAAAGGCAGATTAACCGACTAGTGGTATTTGGTCATAAATATCCGACCTTAGCGAAAAATATTTGTCGGATTAATCCGATATACATATATATATATATATATATATATATATATATATATGTATATTACTCTACATAGGTACAAATGTTTGCATGTCTGTGATTGTTTAATATATATATATATATATATATATATATATATATATATATATATATATATATATATATATTAAACAATCACAGACATGCAAACATTTGTACCTATGTAGAGTTTGTTTTTTTGGCACTCTCCTAGAGTACAAATCGCGTCGCGCACTTGAGCTTGTAAGGATTCATTAGATTCATCTTTGCCGTGTGAGCCATACTGTCATACAGTCTCTTTTTTGCAGTGGACTGCAATAGGCTGATGATGATGATGATGAATAATAAACATTGTTATGACTCCTCCTTCTTGTACTAACATTATCTTAATGTATGAACCGGCGTTATAAATAAAGAAACCACGTTGCAATCGTACGATGATACTAAAGTGGGATATGGACCTACTGCGTTAAAATAGGACGCTGCGATTAGTGATAATTTATGAGTGAACGAGACGGATATGTTTTACTTGCTATCGTATTTAATCGGATCTAACGCATTTTTGGGTTCCATTGTGTAAACTAGATATATACCTAAACATAAGCTATGGTGTTATACGCATCTGAAAATAAGAACGAATTAACTACGGAAGGCAGAAAAATTTAATAAACTTTCAATATGCAACCATTAAAATTCCCGACTCTGCATACTTTATTCAATAGTAGTATGGAGTCTGAGAAATATTGTATTTTTATGATAGAGCATTAAGAATCATTAAAATATGATCTCTATAAGATAAAATTAGGCCACTAAGCTACAAATACTTGCTTAAAACGGACTGTGCTTATTGTTAGTGTTTAAATGCCTATGTGCCTGAAATAAATATGAGAGTTTGTATTTAAAATCTCACTATTTCTCACTATTCTGGCCATAAAATGATATTCTTATCGTAATATTTTCAAAGGGTTTTCAGTAAATGTATAATTATATAATATAGTCCAGTATATACATTTTTTTACATTACATACATTACACATCACATTAACCTAGTCCCACAGTAAGATCCCTAAGGTCTTGTGTCGTGGGTATTAAGCAACGGTATATAAATACATAGATAAGTATAGAACCATCCATGACTCGGAAACAAACATTGATATTCATCATATCAATGTTTGCACCTACCGGGGTTCGAACCCAGGACCTATGGCGTCGCAGGCAGGGTCACTACCTACTAGACCAGTCGGCCGTCATATATACGCGTCACTATCATGCATTTTTATACATATTTAAAGTTAATTTTCATTTTCCTGTGCAAATATCACTTGCCTGTCCTTATTTTTTTAAAAGGCCTATAATTTAGTTATTTATTAATATTTTGTCTGACCCACAAAACCTTAGCTTATTTAAATAAAAACCTTGACCTTTGACTACTCAGCATACTATGGGTCAAAAAACCTGCCATATTAGTCCTTTATAATAAGAACTAGCCATTTATATACCGTATTTTAGTAGGAAGATAGTGTTGTATCATAGGACATTTTACGAATAACTCTGTGGGAATATAAGTGTAATGTTGTTGCTCAAAACATAGTACATTAAAGTTAGTTGTTAGTTACGTTAGTATTTTGTTAATTTAGTTAAGTAAGTTATTATGCCAACGCTCTGGCTTGAATAACATCTAGTACTGAAGCGCGCCTTTGCTTATTTCTGTAAGCATTGCGCTCTACAAGCATTCGTGCTTTCTATATATAGCTAAACTTATTTTCATATTTCATCTACATTCAACCTCTTTGTAATCGTGGAAAGTTGAAAAAAAAAAACGTAAGAAGAAAAAGTGCCAGCACTGGTGAGATGCGTCTAGAGTCTGTTCCACAGAAATCCTCGTTAATAACGAAATTTGGTCATACACATAGTAACTAGCGCCATCATTCTCAGGAACTATATGGTGAAACGAACTCTACCTACATGCGTCCTCACGCTGGCTGGCGCGGTGTACAAATATTATGACTACTTTATGTTACCCATAAGTTATTATGCCAATAATAAGTGTGATAAAATTCTTTGAAGGCACGAAAATTGTGCTTAGATAAGACAAGGTCATAATGATAAATTGGTCTGGATAAATTGGATTCATTTGAATTTAACATTGAATTAGACCAGACTTTACATTCCCTAATGATGTGATAGGATGTTTGTTCTACGGGACAGTCGTTAGCGAGGTGTAAGTCAGTAAAAGTGAGGTGTAGGAACTAATTGGAAGGTGCATAATTTGCTTTTAAAATTACCATTACAGTCAGAAATTTAAAAATAGGCCAGCTATCTATTCCCGCCAATACTAGCAGTCAGCGCTGGCTTGTCTTGAAAAACTAGTTATACGAAGTCAATACCAATCCAACGCTGACTACCAATAGCTAGCCAGCTAGTGGGACTAGCAGCCAGCGTTGGCCTCGTAAATACTAGATTTGATAGGTTCACAGAGAAACATAATATATTAGATTCTTTTTGGCAATTATTAGTAATCAAGGTTAACAAGTAACCTCATGAATATCGGATGTTTTACAACTGCCTTACAAATAGATATCTACTTAATTAACATTGTTAATACCATCGGTTTAGGAATTTCTATGTCCCACGCTATAACGTCCATAATTCTATGTGAAACATATTTCAGTGGTTTTTCTGTCAGAGTCATGGTCTGAAGTCGCCATATCAATATTTGCCTGTCACTTTCAGCCTGTATGTACGTACGTATCTATTTTATATAAAAAAACACTATCTTCCTAGGTCAGTGCATAGCGCGAAGACGCGTTTGTCAGATAGACGTAGGTGAATAGGTACTTTTCGATTACAGAGACTGCTCTTTATTTTTTTTCAATTAAACGGGTTTAATAACTAACCTCGATTGCCAGTAAATATTTTGCACTTGAGATAAACTCTGTCAATATTTAGTCGGGTTACACCTCAGTATTCATCACTATCAGTCATTGGCTTGCAATCATGTCGTTCGTGTTCGTTTCATAGAGTAGTTCTCGTGCATGATTTTAAAACTTACATTTTTGTATACCTACTAATAAGGTAAAGTACTGTGCTAATACTTGGATAAAGAGCTGCATCTGCTTCCGTGCAGGTGGTAAGAGTCGAGCAAGGAACCGTTCTCTCATACTTACCAAATTTTTCCACTCACTGTGTTATTTGAGGTGCCTTTTAATTATTTAACTAGTCCCGTTTTAAAAAGTAGGTCAATAATTTAAAATCACCTTATATAATACACAATAATATACACGTCATTAGGTGTTAGTTGTTTGTTTGTAACTATTGGTTATTGTTAGAATTTTTATTATGTCATTTTTGTATGAGTCGACTAAGGATTAGGGGCGTTCCCTCAGGCGATGAGATATCAACTTGTCACTGCACTTTTATATCTGACCCCGCTATTTCCGATAGAATCTCCTTCATGAACATGCAGTTCTCGCTATAGGTATATCTCATTTTAATGTTGTAAAATTGTCACTTAGCTCGTCCCTCGGAAAGCTCGTAAAACCGTTGGTCCTGCGCCTGATCTCTCGTGTCGGCTTTCCGTCCCATCGGACTATGAGAGTAACGGAATAGAGAGTGCATCTGTGTTTTCTGCACTTGTGCACTGTAATATCTCCTGCGTACCTGGCCAATCTCCGTAGAGATTGGTCGCCTTGACCGAAATACGGTCGGAGATCATCGCATCATATCTTATTTTTGGAACACAGCCATGTGTGGGTAAGTATTTTATTATTTTTGGTGTCTGTTAATATGTGGAATATAAATTCTATCTGATAAAACTATATTTATTATACCTATATGAGGATTGTCATTGAAGCTGTTTACATAATTATGAAGCAAATATTATGTGGCAATAGAGAAAGGTAAATAATGGTTGTAGAAATAAAGATAGTTCACATGTAGGTACCTAACTGTTTTAGTATGTAAAATTCAAAGGTCTAAACAACTAATACTGCACTGCTTGTTAATACAGTGAGTTTCATGCGATGCAAAACGATCAAGGTAACCCTTTTAGCGTTCCTACAGAGTATTCCTAAGCTCGACATAAAATCGTACAAATAAGTGTTTGAAAACAAAATGGCGGAGGGTGCATTAGAGATAAATGTCGAGTATTGACGAGTACTTACTCATGGCATTTTTACTGAACAGTACATATTACAAAAACGTTATTAGTTTTCAAGTCGGCACAATAAAATTTTGTAATCTATTACCAACAAGTATGCAAAATTTTAAGGAGATTAGTGAATATACCTAACAAACAAACAAACAAATAATCTTAGGTGTTTTTGAATTTGTAATGGAAAATAAACCACTTTAACTATACTACTACTGCAGCTGGTAAAATATTTCCAATTATTAGAAAAAGTATCTTCAGTTTTACTTTGCGACAAAAATCATTTGAATTGGTATCAATTTCTGTTCGTCTACTTTGAGCTTGTTATGATAGCAACCAAGGTAAAGAAGAATCATCAACATAAAGAACAGAAGGGTAACTCGTAAATACTCATACGAGTACAAATGCGTAGATACCCAATACTCAATTATTTCTTACATAACATTATCAGCTTAAATATTCTATGTTATAGTGAAAATCTCGTAAGAAGAAAATTTTCAGTCGGAAAAAAAATATTTTGTGCTGTTAAATTTTATACGGTGTTTTTTACGTTTTATATTAGTATGAATAGAATATGTATTTCCGAGGTTTACACTCTAAGGTGTCGCTATGCAGTTTATTACTGCTGGATATAGCCCTACCCTAGGGCACCCCACAAGGGGGGTCGTTCACCTATTGGTGTATACCAACGGGCAGACATGGAATGGTGCTATTCTACTCTGCTGACACTACACCGTTTCTTATATAGTACCTGTCACTATAAAAATACGAGAATGGTATCCGCCATTTCCTCTATGGTGTATCACAGATATCTTTGCGGTTCCGACATGATATGTGAAATGTTCCATAACCGCTATATAACTACACTGCTATCCTGAAAAACCAAAGCTTAAACCGTCATATTACTCAGCGCCGGCCCGAAGTAAATTTTAGAATAGAGCGAGATCCAATAAAATTAAGGCGCCTCTCCTGTTTGCTCCTAATAATATATACCTATATCTTTACCATTTAGGCGCCCTCTAGGATTTGGCGCCTGGAGCGACTGCTCCGTTCGCCGTATGGGCAGGCCGGCCCTGATATTACTACACCATCAAAGCAAAGCAAAAAGCTTAAACCGTTACGTTATTTTGTGGCCGCAATTGAACTAAGTAAACCTTCTGTATTCTCTAATCACTTGCACCTCATAAACCAGCGAGTTTAGCTCCTGAAGTGCTGCGCTCATTATTTTTTATTCCTCACAGTTCGTTATTTTGTCTCGTCTATTGATTTAACAAGTCATAAAATACGTTTGATGTTAGTTATTTATGCATTCGCAAAGTTAAACTTAACGAAAATAAACAAAAAATATGTTGTGTTTCATGAATTCTCTATAAAATAAGATTTTATTTTTTCTTATTAGTATGTACATATATGAGACATTTATTGTTGTTAAACTACAAGAGTAACGTAGGAAATCATAAAAAAAGAAAAGATTAATTCTATTTATTGGTTATTTTAACAGTTATAACATAACCTAACTTTATTATTGTTTCTATATGAAAATAACAGGAAAATTGCTCAAAGTTAAATTTCTTCCCTCAAAACCACATTATTCTAAATGCCTAGCCATCTTGTGATTCGGCGTGTTATACCTTCCTTCGACACAGACATATAGACATCTCTGATTTACCGAAATGGAACAAGCCAAAACTGCAGAATATAAAAGAAATTGCACAGCTATGTTTAGCATAGCGGGGATAGATGTCAATATACATGATATAATTCATTCAAATAATCATCATCAGCCTATTGCAGTCCACTGCTGGACGTAGGCCTCCCCCAGGGCACGCCATAAGACTGCCACGAGGTGTATTTGCCCATAGTCACCACGCTGGGCAGACGGGTTGGCGACCGTAGTTTGTATTTTGGACTTTGTTGTCAACTAGACATCGGGATGAAAAATAGCGTTGCCAATATGTAATTTATAAAAGAGATAGTAAAATTCGTCATCCGAGTAATTGACCCGGTAGCTTAGTGGTTAGAGCGGCTGGCACGGTTTGCAGTGGTCGTGGGTTCGATTCCCACTCGGGTGAAGAATTTTTTCCATTTTATTTATTAATAATTTTATAATATATAATATCTTGACTAAGATAAATTTATAAAAACACTTCTCCATTAATATAATCAGTTAGGATATGGTTGATCGTTTCATCTTTAAACATTGTGCTGAGGGATTCAGCTTTGTTTGCCGAGATTTGGCTAGTGTATAGCTATCGGGATGAAAAATAGCGTTGCCAATATGTAATTTATAAAAGAGATGGTAAAATTCGTCATCCGAGTAATTGACCCGGTAGCTTAGTGGTTAGAGCGGCTGGCACGGTTTGCAGTGGTCGTGGGTTCGATTCCCACTCATTCCCATTAATAATTTTATAACTAGACATGGGTCGTACTTGACGATTTGCATACCAGGGCTTCAAAGTAGGTCCATAAATTTGTACCAGGGCTAAAAACCAGGTTTCCAGATACTTTGAAGTATTTAACTACGTAGGAAATTGATCCTTATCGTGACTGTAATAAGTAACATTATAGCCATTGGACAGCGAAATACTTTAAATACCTACTTCATTCTCTTGTATACCATACTTGTTGTTGGAAGTTTTAATTGCAGTATATATGTATGTACCAAAAAAGAGTTTCATAGTGCACAGCACGTCCACGAGACTTCCTAATCCTGCAAACTTTTGGAGGTCCAAACCGGGTACAGCTCCTGCGTCGTCAGCAGAAGCGTGCATAGCACATCCTTTAGACTGCCCACTTTTGCACACTTTTGGAGGTCCAAAACGGGTACAGCTCCGGCGCCGTCAGCAGTAGCGAGCACAGTATTTTCATTAGACTGCCTACTTTTGCACACTTTTGAAACTCCAGCGCTGCAGCTTTGGCGCTGTCAGCAGGAGCTTGCTCACGTAAAGTCGTGCTTCATATTTCGAGTCCGCTGTACAAAGTATGTACTGTAAATAAACAACTTGTACCAAGTTGTTAATAAGGTTTTTATAGAAATATTATCCTAATTTTCTTAGACATAAAGAATATAATCGTGCTACAAAACAAATACCTTCAATAAATTCCTTCAAGTAATTCCACGGGTTGCCGGGCGCCGATGCCTAGGTACTAAAGTATTTCAGGGAAAAATAGTCCTTATTTCAAAAAGGCTGCGTGTTTTAATCTCGCTAGCAAAAAAAAAATACTTTTTTACTTTGAAAGTATTTTCTTTCAGATACCGCGATTATACACCTTAATGGATATAGCCTAAGGTTTAATTTTGAATTCGAACTATCACCACGATACTTGCAACGTAAATACTTTCAAAGTCTTCCACGTATTTCGGCCAGTACCTGGTTGCAGAGCGCCGCCGATGCCTAATAAAGTATTTTATAGGAAAATAGTCCTTATTTCAATAAGGCTGCGTGTTATAATCCCGCTGGCAAAAAAAAAACTTTTTTACTTTGAAAGTATTTTCTTTCACATAGCGCGATTGTACACCTTAAAATATATAGCCTAAGGTTTAATTTTGGATTCAAACTATCACTACGATACTTGCAAGGCAAATACCTTCAAAGTCTTCCGCGTATTTCGGCCCGTACCTGGTTTACGTACTTCCAAGTAAAACCTGGTTTTAAAACCAGGTCGCGTAAATACACACCATCCCTATCAACACGGGAGGCGCTGCTGCCCACCTCCCGGGAACCCTTCGCCTCGTACGATCCCACGGGCAGACATGGGGTGGTACGAATTCTACTCTGCCGGCACCACGCGGCCCACATGATATAATTCATTCCAACAATAAAGCCCAAAGAGTGACACGATTTCGAAAATCCCACTGGCTCTTAATTTGTAATACTCACCGAAGCGAGGTGAGATTTAAAATTCAAGTAGGTAGTGTAGGTACGCAAACTACAACGGAAATTCACATAATACTACATCGCTATTTAGCATATGCACTGTATTTGTCATAAATTAGGTACACCGTTATCTGCTGTAACACCCGCTCGACTATCGATACGTCCGACATGACAGGTAATGCCTACTATCCTCTGCGAATCTTGCTGTTTACTAGGTTATATTGGTGTAGTTGGTAGTGACCCTGTTTGCTGCGCCATAGGTCCTGGGTTCGAATCCCGGCAGGTGCCTATACTTCTATACTTATCTATATATTTATATACCGTTGCTTAGTACCCACGACACAATACCTGAACAACTCAGGAATATTCATACAATCATTAAAAATAAACCATGTGATTGCGAGACCTATGACGACAGCATGTATGAAGATTATGTTTTGGAAATATTGGATTCCTTCTGGAGATCTTTTGGATTAAGCTGTGGTTCTTGGATGTACAATAATAATGTTAATAGCCATGTATAGGGTAAGATTGGGTAATGGGGGTCACTTAAGCAAGAATTAGAATACAAAAGCTAAAATTAACAAAAAAATTATTGCAACCGCCTCATAACAAAATTTACTTAATTAGCTATAATTTGAGATCAGTAATCATCACTTTGATAATCATCTTTGGGAAATATAAAAGTATTAAAAAAAAACAGATTTGACTCCCATTGCACTAAGTTACGGGTAATTGAGGTCACCTTGTGGGCAATGAGGATCATACAAAAATCTAACACAAATCGCGTCACGTCTGATACAGGGGTATCGTTTGATTCCTGGAGAATCTTGCTCTTTACTCTTTCGGTCCCCTTCTTCGGCACGCGCGTAATCTTGCTACACGCGTCAATGTGCATTTATGCAGAAAACGCAGTCAATTTACTCAACTTTGACCCTAATATTTTGGAAACCAGACACTTCCCAGGTATGCTTCCATGGAGAAAAATGATCATGATGATGAGGAGATTCCGTAAATTTGGGGAACGTTGACGACCAAAAATCACCCCGTATATTTTTCCTTTCCCCTATCTTTTTCTTTGGGTGGCGGTCACTAGCGGGCAATGGGGATCACCCGATTCTCATTACCCACAAGTATTTTATGAAGAAAAAATCATAAACACAAAATATACATTAGAAAAACTCCGGATTTAAGTAGGAAATCATTACACCAAATGTACAAGTAAGGGCGTAAAATAGTAACATACAAGTAGACCAATAACTATAAAAGTTACTGTATATTTTGCATCCGTAAAAATTTACATCGGCGAGCCGCAAAAACAAAACACACCTCTCATTCTCTATGCTGTCGCCATACCCACGCGGCACGCTCGCAGCGACAGCGAGGGGAACAGAGCGGGCAGGGAGGATCCTTAACGCATTTCTATTAGTGTTACTTTTGGAGATGTGTGGGTGACCACTATTACCCACTGACTCCCATTACCCGATCTTCCCCTATGGGTATGTGATAAAGACGCCTGCAATAGGCAGATAAGCCGTTAACAATGCACCATTGTACCTCGGGATATTAGCACTTGTAATGAAGCTAATAGTTTATAGATCAATAACCTTGACGAAATGACGTCACTGATATTGATCAGTGATAATAGAGGATCTCAGTAAGTGTCTGGTATTAAGTGTCATCTGTCACAGAATATTATTTAAAATGCAGAAGGCACACTTGTGGTTCCATATTACAAATAAGAAAATAATTATATAAGTACTTGCCAAGGATATATTCTATTGTATACGAGTATGTCACAAGCAGATTGTCCCAGATAGATATGGATGGATACATACAAATGGATAATTTATAAGGCAAATTTGTATGTAAAATAAGTAAACTACCATGGTCTAACAAAGCGAAGCGAGGCCTAAGTAATAACATAAATATAGCGTATCGTATTATACATAGAGTTGTAAAGTAAATCATGAATAATGTCATGATAATGCATCATGTAGCAAATAGATGTAACGATTGGTTCTAGTTCCAACTTTACCCATTATTTTTATACCTACTCATTCACCGACATTTCTCTCGGCGTCAAAGTTTTTTGCTAGCATTTTCTTACAAACCGCTTAGTAGGGAAAAAGATATTTATGTGATTGAGATCAATATATCAGCGTCTGGGAATTTGGATGACCTAAGAAAGTAAATTGCGCGTAAAATTAAGCCAGACCTGAGTTATGGACCGCTTGGGGGCGCTGGTGTGCTGAGAAAATGCATTAAGGTATGGAGGCAAGTTTTCTAGGAAACTTGCTTGTAAAATAAGAAATTTAGTTGTTAGCGATGGTAGCTTTTATGCTCTTAGCCTGAGAATTCTGCAATCTATTGTTTCTACCTCACTATCGCGACAATGATTTAAGCAATCCATATATTTTGGAATTGCGATCGTAGTAACACTTAATTCTATGAAATATTAGGTATTAAAACTTTTTTAATAGCAGTCCGAAAGTGGTTCTTTATCCCATGATTTTAAATCGACAAAGTCAAAGTGGAACTTTTCAAAGAAAGTTTAATAACAGGTTTTCCGTCAGCTTTGCTGCGACATAAATTCTATTAGGCACTTTATTTTTTAATCTTACTTGTAAACACAATTAACTGTGCTTTCGGGCAGGTAGATTTTAACCATATGATGCGATTGAGGCTTTTTTATGGAGCCGGGATTTTCTTTTAGTAGTGGTATATTCTTTTGAATCCACACATTTCGTTCATCTTGGCTGAAACTTGTCGAGGTAGTTCAGTCATGTACGTCTTATGAAAAAAAGCGACCAAGTGCGAGTGTGTGTGTAATTTGTTTCTTACCTTTATTTACAACCAATCTTCTTAAAATTTTATAACCAACTTTAAAAAGAGGTTCTAATTCGGTTGTATTTTTTATATTACATACATACATATAATCACGCCTTTATCCCTTACGGGGTAGGCAGAGCACCAAGGGCCGATAGAACCACCCACTTCTGACCAATTTTGAGGGTATAGTTGAGATGTACAAGTTTTATATTGCACCTATTTTTGATAATATTGCTTATATCTGCTGAAGATTTTCACAGATAATTTGCGTGATTTGGATGGGATCTTAGGAAAATAATTACATTTGCACCGCTTAAAATTTTCACTTTATCTCACAGAACGGACCTCCGGGCTCAAATTTCGATTACACGTTCAAAGGTTTCTGCTACATTTATTCGCCGAAGTTAGTTTTGGAACGAGTTTTCGAGTTTCTCAATGGAAATCCCCTACTATGAAATTATATTTTATAAACATAATTTCGGAGGGTGTCCAACGCTACGCTTGCCGAGGCGCGGTCTCAATTCGAGAACCTGCTTACTCCACCGTCCATCGGTTCTTCAACAGATGTGACCCGCCCACTGCCACTTCAATTTGCTATATTTTGAGACTACGTTTCTCACTTTGGTTTTCTACCGGATAATCCCGTTTCGGACTTTGTCCAGTTATTGTAACGAGATCTCGAGCATTGACCTTTCCATAGCTCTCTGAGTAACATGCAATCGGTGGGCCAGCCCCACCGTCAGGTTCCGCGTCTCGGCTCCGTAAGTTAGTAGTCATAGTAGCTAAATAGTAGGCAGAAAAATCCCATTATTTTCATCTTCCATCGTTTTCTTGCGTCCACACCGGTAGTAAGTGTTTGTTAGGTTAGGGGGTGTGGGCGCGGCTGGTACGTGACGAATTTAAATCTTTAAGCCATCGATTAGGTGTTCGACGATTGTTCGTATAACTTACTCGTTCGTTCGTACGAGACAAGTTTTCTACTATAGATATTATACTGTGTTTAATATATAATTGTATCAGGCGTCACTATTAGGAAGTAGTGTCTTGTGTTCGTGACCATGAGTCGGCAGATCCGAGGGTCAGCGGAGGGTGTAGGGCCCGGTGGTGGGCGAACCCTAGATGGAAATACTGTGTTTGTTTTATCTTATTTAGAAACACAATTATCATTTAACGTTAAGTTATTTACATAAACAACAATTTTGTATGGGTACTAATAAATTTTTATTTTTTATTTACATAAAAAAAACTTAATTTTGGGTTTGAAAGATTCTATATTCTTGTCGTTGTTCGAATTAACCCATCCAATGCATTTCTTTATATTACATAAGTAATGTGTTACCTTTTGATTTTATTTAAATACGGTTCGGTTAGTGTGGACGTGCCTCGGCGACTAAGACATTATCAAAGGCACCTTGGTCGTTTGACGCGTCCACTCTGGATGCTCGCATATCTTGTTTTGTGCCTCGCTCGTGCTTGATGGGCACAAACTAACCAAGCGGATTCGGGCAGCAAATGCCTCGCGACTCGCGAGGCTACTATCTCTGTATGGAGCCGCCTATTGTCTATCGCATTTCCTGTTTGACTTCCGTCTTGTCACGTGGAATTTAAAATGCGCTGACAGATTATTCATAGGTATGTGTAAACAAATCCTACCTCCTGAGGGCAAAATGAGCGTCACTACGAAATGTCGATGTTTTGTATTATGATGATATTTTGAGGTCTTTGTTAAGCAGATATCATATTCATTTCTATAAAGATACGTTTATTTATGCCGGTTTGAATTTCAAGCACCTTTAAGTAGTTACGAGTAGAATAGGACAACCATATTTGGCCGTGGGGATTGTAAGACGCAGTTAAGGGTTCCCGGGAGGTGTGTAGCAGCGTCTCCCGTGTTGCTATAAACATGGCGCGCAGCAGTACCTTCCGTGTTGACAACATACTACCCGAGTCCGAAAATCCCACTGCGGTCACTAACCCGCCACCTGCCCACGAGGTGGGGTGACCTAGAGGTGACCAAAGACAAAAACTCTCAATGGGAGCCTTTTGGCATACCCTGGGGGACGTCCAGCGTATTGCAATAGGCTAATGTGTATGTGTGTGGCCGCGTGGTGCCGACAGAGTAGAGTTTGTACCACCCCTGCCTGCCCGTGGGTATCGTATGAGGTGATTAAGGGTTTCCGGGAGGTGGGCAGCAGCGCCTCCCGTACTGACAACACAGTCCGAAAATCACACTGCGGTCACCGACGCGTCTGCCCAGCGTGGTGACTATGAGCAAAACCCCCCTATGGCAGTAGCTTTGTGGCGTGCCCTGGGGGAGGCCTACGTCCAGCAGTGGACTGCAATAGGCTGAAGAAGAATGTATATGTGTGAACGTTCTTGAGTTATTTTTCTCCATACGATCTGGAAAAATAACCATAAGTATTATTATTATTTCTTCTCAAATATCCTTTATTATAATATATATATCATCTATAATAGACAGTTATTAAAATAGAAAAAGTTAAAACGTGAGCTCTGAAAAATCATTTAAAAAGCTTTTCTCAAACAGCTTATGTCTTCCAGCAAACCATTAGGTCTGCCGAAGTGTTTGTGTAGTTATTCCTAGTGGGGATTTCGCTTAACATTTTGTTACAGTTTATAATAATGATGAGTTTTCGACGTGAAAGGGAGTTAACAGATTACATTTCAAAATACTTCTTTCTATTGAACACGGTGTCATTCGTCCTGCAAAAACCTAGCAAACGCTACCAAATGGCAGCCGAAGCTGACATCCCTCACTAACGAACCTCTTTGTTACACCTGTGAAAAGCGAAGGACAAAAATATGGAGGCGGCAACGCCTTGGAAATAGGATTGGTAATGTTTTAAAAGGTTTTAGTCCCTTTCTTTTCCAAATATCGATCGTCCGAAAACCATAATCCCTATCAAGCTTGCTATAATCATCACTTTCCATAATGTTTGCGTATATGAAATTGTATATTACCTAATCGTCTTTAATTCTAATACTTTTGTGCTATAAGATCAGGTGCTATAATGATTATATGTCCTAATTTTTCTTGCTATAAAGTCACATGTCCTAAGTGTTATATTGTATAATATATGTTAGACCGAATGGTGGTTTATAATAATATTGTTAATAGAAATCTTTCTGGAGCATTATTTGAAACAAAAATTAGGATGAATAAAAAAAACAGGCACTTAAATCGACTCAGTTTACCCCGACTTCATGCAGTCTTGTCTGCCATACCCCTAGAGTGCAATGTAAAAGCGCGTAGGCGCGGAGGGGCAAGGCGGCCCGCGAGCTGAGGGGTAGGTGGTAAGCGTTACATCCATCTGCGACGATAAGCTCGCGTGGGACCGCCAGAGACCCGCAGCGCCGCAGCCGTGACAGAAACCATGCCTGCTGCATGTTTGCTTGCATGCTGCATGCTTGCTTGCATCCTGCATGCTTGCTTGCATACTACATGCTTGCGTGCATGTTACATAGTTGAAACAAGAAATGTGTTATGGGAAGGTTAGGTCCGTTAGAACTTACAACTGTTATAGAAAAGCATTTTATGTCTTATGTATATTATAGATTGTGATATTTATAGTAAAAAAATTGTCCGCGTGGTACCGGCAGAGTAGAATTCGTACCACCCCATGTCTGTCCGTGGGTATCGTACGAGGCGATTAAGGGTTTCCGGGAGGTGGGCAGCAGCGCCTCCCGTGTTGACAACATAGTCCAAAATACAAACTGCGGTAACCAACCCGCCTGCCCAGCGTGGTGACTATGGGCAAATACCCCCCATGGCAGTATTGTGGCGTGCCCCGGGGGAGGCCTACGTCCAGCCATAGAGGTTCCTCTATGGTCCATCAGTGGACTGCAATAGGCTGATGATGATGATGACTTATCATTCGGACAAATGATGATTATGTCACATAACATTATGACACGTTAGATTATGGATAAAAAAAATTATTACACGAAATAGAGAACCGTTTTAAAACTGTATGTTGAAGGCTACCAGTTCATATTAATTTCCATAGATTTTATGATAATCTATATCTTATAAAAGAAAGTCGTGTTAGTTACACTATTTTGGCTGAAAATAGGATATTTTTATCCCGGGAAAATATTTTTTAACCTGGATAATTTTGACAATTACTTTTTTCTCA
Source organism: Carposina sasakii (assembly GCA_014607495.2). Lineage (NCBI taxonomy): Eukaryota > Metazoa > Arthropoda > Insecta > Lepidoptera > Carposinidae > Carposina > Carposina sasakii. The sequence goes on along the minus strand of CP053163.1, from coordinate 4,150,400 downwards.
CGTGGATGGAGTCGCGGGCGTCCACTAGTCTAATATAAAAGAATGACAGAAGAGCGCAGCTTGGCTCGTCAGCGATTAAGAAGTTGGAACATCTTTTAAAGTCATCCTTGCCCCAATGCCTCTCTAAACCAAAGTGTTCGATCAGTACGTCCTACCTACCAGTCATGACCTACGGAACTTGCAGAGGGCGGCTGGTAGTGACTGGATGGCGAAAACGGGAGATCTAGCTTTATTGCGTGCACTCGGGGAGACATAGGCCAAGCAATGGACTGCAATAGACTAATGTGCATTTGGACTAAAGCTTTCCATTAATTTAAAATAAAGCCTCCTCCAAAAATGTTCACGGATCAATGTAAACGTAAAACCAAAGTCTGCGCGGCCATTATTTTAGGCTTTGCTGACCATTCGGTCTTGTTACCGTCGAGATTTATAAAAAATCTATCGTGAGGGTATAAGGTCGCATTGATGCAAACTGACGATTCTGTTTGACTTTTATGATCAAAATACAATTAGTGAAATCTGCCATAGCTGTGCTAGCAATAAACGTACACGGTGTTATTACAATATCGCGTCTAATATTTTAAAATTGACAGCAAACTGTATTGAATATCTATATAAAACGAATAATGTCCGATTGGTGTAGTTGATTCTGACCCTGCCCGACATTTATAATGATAAATATTGATTACTAGTGGACGCTCGCGACGTCGTCCGCGTGGACTGCAAAAAAAATGTCGAAATTATCCGGGTTAAAAATATTTTCCCGGGATAAATTGTGCCTATATGTTATTGTGATATGTAAGTATATTATTGTGAAGTTTCATGAAAGTCCATTCAGTAGTCTTTGGGTGAAATTGCAACAAACCTAGTAGGATTGTTTTTAAGTCATGGTTGTTTCCGTTGAATAGTACCCACGACACAAGATCTTAGGGATCTTGTGTCTAGGTTAGTCTGCTGTGAATATTTATTTAGCTACTGTTTAGCTTAAACAATTTTTATTCTTTTGTAATAACACTGATAACGTCAGGTCTTCCTCAACTGTATTAAAAAAATAGACTCTTGAATTAAAATTACCTTTACTGCTAATTAGAAATAATTTTAACAGTAGATCAGTGACTACCTAAAGCAATCATAAGGTAAATAGCTACCTACTCATATGAACAAACTTAGAAATATATATGTATTCTAGTTATCTTCGTCGTCAATAAGCTCCCAAGGGGTCGTCTGATTCCCAAAGTTAGGGTATTACGCGTACCTATCTACTTACAGGATCTTTGCATTTAAACTTACCGAAAATATCCAAAATCCCATAGGGGTTTCCAAGTATGGAAGCGAAATGAGGCGCTGTAAAAGTTTGGAGAGTATGTGTTGTAGTATTCTACGAAAATAATTGTAGCAATGTCGTAACGGACTACAAATTTATAGCATATTTTGTTTGAATGTGAAGATTGACTGTGAAAATTGAACTATTTCGGAAGAACACTCTTTAATTTTATTGTACTTGCGAGTACAATATTATGTACCTACTCTTCTTCGATTCTGTAGTAAGTAGTCTTCTTCACACACACCACACTTAAAACTAAATGTAAAAGAAACATTTCTCCAAATACAGCAACGGATATAGAACACACTTACTGGATTCACTTATATCAGGGTCCCAATTCTCAACGCTATCGAGATAATGATATGTTATGTTTACATTGTGTATGGCGGTAGATTCCGTCCCAGTCGCGGGCCTGTATTCTATTTACTTAATATACGATTTCATTATATTAAAATTGTTACATAGCTATACTCAAGTCAGACAGGCGTCGGCACCACCAAGGCTGACATGTGGGCAAAATTATACATCGAATCTCGAGTGCTAGTGGTATTGTACTACTAGAAACTTAATGAATATTATCATCTGATCATAAATCCGCCATCTTGTTTTTAGGTATATGTGTGGACAAATAAGTCGAATGTCGACATAATATTATGTTAATGGACGTGAGAATCCGGGTCCAGGTCAGTTGTCTTTTGCCAAAGTGGTTACTGCAACATGTTTCTGCTTATTTTTAAATTCGATCTGATACGGCGGTGACTTTCAGAATTGGCATTCGATATGTAAATTGAACAACTAAATCGGGTGTGAAGTGGTGGAATGGATACCAGAGTGTGGTTTTATTTTTAACATTCACCGATGCTGCATTTAAATCACCTTTATTAAAATTTAGGCGAGTTGGATAGTAATAGAGAAATAGAAAAAATAAAATATTTTATGAGATTTCATATACGATTTGAATCCTGAAGCTCTGGCTACAATACAACCGATGTACGATAGGTTTGTGTTTGTGTATATGCATAATGTATGTATGTGCGATATGTTTGCCCAGCAGTGGGACACCACTTTGGCTACATTAAAAAAATGTACCATAGGTTGCAATTTTTCAACCGCTGGCAACGAGGCCAAAAGGCCTGGCTAAAGTAAACTTTAGTGCAAAATGTTAAATAAACAAGTATTTGTATATGTATATGGCTTTATTTCTATAATTCCATTATAACTGTCACAATCACTATCATGGAACTGATTAAAATGATTTCGGTAAGCAAATAAAGATGAATCATTGAAATATGAATTCTGTTTCACACGTAGGTTGAAATTGTTTGGCAAATGAACGAGGTAACTTGGACGTATCAACCTACGAACCGGCAGCAAATGCGAAATCGCCTTTACTGATATACCCTCTTTGTATTTTCATGGATAATGGTTAGAAAATAGTCTTACATACAGTAAAATACGAATTGTATACCTACTCACACTGAGCAGGTATAAATAGTATATACTTAAATGAAATTGTATTAGGCGTTACAATTCGGAAGTTCAAACATTCACTATGGGTGCGCCCACCACAGTCAGTGGAGGGTGTAGGGCCCGGTGGTGGGCGCACCCATAGTGAAGTATATACTTAATAAAGAAACAATAAATTGTATAATAAAGAATTATTCGTATTACTTTATACGTTCAAGTGTGTAAAATAACGCGCGAATGAAGTGCATTTTGTAACGAATTCTGTATACAGTGGCCTGCATTTAAAAAAAATAATTATTAATTTTAGGTCGTTTTAACATCGAGGTCATAAACGACCACCAATTAACTTAAATTAACTTATAAATATTAATTAGCTTAAGAAATTCTAGAAATTTTGTATATCCATTTTCATTTAGACAATCGATAAATACATTAGGTAAGTTTACTGTTAATCTTTCCTGGCTATAACCTAAACAATCAATTAAAATATATGGGAAACGGAAACATCAGAATTACATCGATCACACTTATTTCTATCCTTTTTTGTTATTAGGTGGATATGAGAAAGATTCTGGTTATCACTGTTTGATCATTTCTATTTGCAAACAATATTGGTTTTTTATCAAAAATTCATGCGTTTCGCAAATACGTATTTATTTCTTTAGTAGCTTCCCTAGCCTCAAAATCCGATTTTTCATTATGGCCTGCATTTAACATAAATAAAGGCACATTTATATTGATGTGTGTAGGTATTATGAAACTATTTCATTATAATACATAAGTGGACAAAAATAACCAAATAATAATGTAATATAGTAAGATTTGATTTTGTCTCCCGAAAGTGAGACTTATTTTCATTAATAATTTATTTAACTTACACGTCTGTGTTTGGGTCAATTGCCTACCAAATGTCACCTGCGGTGTAAGCACGAACCTTTTTACGCGGCGTAACGCTAGCGACTCGCTAGAAAAATCTATGTGATTTGACAGTTCGACGTTACGGACTATCGAGAGGTTCGTGCTTATCCCACTGATTAGTGTTTATAAGTGTTTATAAGTGTATCTTTTTATTTTTTTTGCTTTTTTTTAAAATACCAAGGTACTAATTGTGGCTCTAAAACCAACGTCACTTCTTTATGTTTAAAGTCCATGAAAAAAGTCTGTAAGTCCTCCTAAAGAAGCCAAAGTAGGCCTAAAATTACGTCACATCTAATCGGCTACATACCTCTGGCTTTTTCCCTGAAATGTCTCTAAGGGTGTAATTTTCTATTTGACCGAATAAAAGGGTTTTCCTTATCCTTCAGGTTTTTTTTAATGGCTGGAATTTACTTCGAAGTACGTATTTATTCTGTTCACAGGGGGTAATTTGACTTGACTTAGTTGATTTAGGTTCCAGTGTCCCTTAGATGGGGCAGAGGGCCTCCACAGTTCTACATAGGTTAATTTGGTTAATATTATGATATAATAATTTCTACTTGTAACACAAAAGTTATGAAACTTGGTTTTTCTGTTACCTTTTGGTTTTGGTACAATTTGATTAGTAAACTTCGTTAATAAAGCATACTTCTCGATGACGAACCGATATCGATTCGACTAATATAGTAAATTACTTGGTCTAAGGCCCCTGCACATTTAAACAAACTTACACGTTGATAATTTGCAAAGTTATTTTAATGGTTACTTTAGTAACGGCCGATTTTCCAATTATCAGATAGAATATATGAAAGTGGACTGCAGAAAAAACAAAATTTCGAAATTATCCGGGATAAAAATATTTTCCCGAGATAAAAAGTAACCTATATGCTATATGGATGGATGTTTGTTCTCTTTCTCGTAAAAACGTCTAGAGCGATATTAATAAAATTTGGTATAGTGTGGACTCAGTTATCTGTAGTCCACGCAGACGAAGTCGCGGGCGTCCACTAGTGATGAATAAAGTATTAAGTTATAGTCTCTAGTGTAATAATCCTATTTTTTATACCCCATTTCCAACTTATATTAAAACGTGACAGTTTACGAGACAAAATATATGGATGCTTGTTAGTCCTTCAGGTAAAAACTACGTAAAGGATTTTAGTGAAATTTAGCAGTTATAAAGATTTTAGGTATCTCAGAATAACACGTATAAAAAGCTACATAGATGGAGGAAGGCTAGGGCTTTGGTACTTTTACAAGGAAAAATGGGATTTATAAAAACCCCTAGATGGACCTGTAAATTGTAATTTCTATTTCACATATAATGTAATCGAAAATCTTCATTCGACGAATTAGGTACCGAATTCATTACTTAAGTAAATAAATTCGGTTTCCGTGGATACTATCCATTCGATCAATTCCAAATTCCAATTACCATAGACATCGTTAGAATGAAATTCAGGATATTCTTTCGAATAATCTACGTATACGGAGATACGGGTAGCTACTTACTGGAAGAGACGAGTACACACGAGTAGCACTGCTTTTAGGTTTTTTTTTCAAAAAAGAAACGCTAATGAGGGATTTTTGGACAAATATTAAAAGTAAAAAAACAGTACAAATCAGCTGAATAGATGGCGTGAGCGCATCTCCATCCCGAAATTCTGTTTAGTCATTGGACACGTACAGGTGGAGGTGAAGGGAGCAGTTAGGGTAGGAGATTTGCTCACGCCATCTATTTTTGACAGTTATGTTAACTTGTCAGAAAATCCCTCGAATCAAATATACACACACAACTATGTACCAATAAAATGGTATGGCCAAGACCACATAATTACGAAGGTGACCCTAATGCTACGCTTAGTACAGCGGGGAAGTAAAAATGATTAAGTTGCTCGTATGAGGGAATGCTACTAAGTTAGTTTAGTCGATTCCTAAAATACAAAGAAGGTGATGCCTTTATTCTATTGTAGTGAAGCTCCGCATCAACACGGATCAACACTATAATTTATGTGTGATTCCCAAAATTCTGTACTATCACATATTTTGCCGATAATTGTGTACATAGTATCTCACACAGAGTGAACGGATATGAATGTCAAATGAGGCAAGCTTAAAATTTCCCAAATTGAAGTACGTAGCGCGGCGCGGCGCAGTCAGGAATATCGAAATACCACAGAAAATTAACACGGCTATATACATTTACAAATTGCCAATTTCAGGAACCGAACAGTAGGTACCTTTGATAGGTGAGAAACTAATTGTGTACGCGTACGTGACTATACGATTGAGAAGGGTAGTGTTTACCTCATGTACCAACCATTTAGACGAGAAGACTAGACGGGACTTACGAGTTGTATTCTGAAGCGATATCTGTTGTTATGTGAACAAAAATATGAACTGAAAGGTACGAGTAGAGTCGGGAACGCCATATGGTCTATTAGCCTTAGTAAATATTATTTCTGTACTTTTTATCCGTCATAAATTCCATACACGTTTAAGCATAAAAACAAGTAAACAGATTTATCTTTTAACATACTAATGGCAGATTTTTCCAAACGTCAGATAGCCCACCTGAACAATTAAAATGTTTCTGTCTCTATCATGATCAAGTTTTAGAGAGAGACACAATTAACTTTATTCTTCTGATAGGCTGGATCTGACGTATGAAAAAATCGGCTCTTAACAAACATAATGCGGTTTTATAAAAGAAATTGTATTGGCGTTACAATTAGGAAGTTCAAACATTCAATAAGGGTTCGCCCACCACCGGGCCCTACACTCTATAATCCGGTTTATTGGAAGGAATCTAATCGCCAATATCTATACTTAGAGGTCAGATTTTTAAATTCCAAATTAGATTTTTTTATAAAAACAATGGAACATTATTTGAAATATGCAAAAAATCTCGCGAGATCAGTGGGGTAAGCACGAACCTTTTTACGTGGCGTAACGCTAGCGACTCGCTAGCAAAATCTATGGGAAATGACAGTTTGACGCTAGCGTTACGGACTATCGAGAGGTTTATACTTACCCTTCTGGTATTGAAATTGACCATAAGAGTAACCATCGCTTACCTTAGAGCATTACTTAACAAGTTTATTATTGCTAAAGTATCAAATCCAGTGCAATCTATATCCACATTCCCACAGAAAGTGGGACTCTAACGAGAGGAATGTATGCGCATACATTTTGTACACTCGTGTGCGATTGAATGGAACAACGTTTCTATTCAGATTTGTGTGTTATTGTGTGTTAAGGCGAAGCTCGCTGGCTTTGTGAAAAGACGTAGAAATACAGGTTTGGTTTGGGCTCCAGCGTTATAATTCTGCTAGGTGCTTTCAAGGTAGCATTTTTCTTATAGCTTGATTTCAGATTAAAAATGTGGCGTAAAAGTTAAGAAAACTCATAATTTTCTAAAATGTACAACTTTCAATTTATCTGATGATATATGTTTGTGTATTATAAGGAACAGTATTTATGGTATAAAGTTTTAAAAGCAAATAAATAATGGGTAAAAAATTTCCCAAACAAAATCCTAGAACTTTTTATGATAAATTACATTTACCAATATAATAAGCTATGCGCAGACTGGTATAAAAAATCTCAACTAACTTTGAATATGCTATATTTTAAACGCCCAAAGCGAAATACATATTATATGAACTAAACTGCTTTTTTTAAATAAAATTAAATCTTGCTTGGGGAAACGACAGCTCACATTTATATTTCCTTGTAAACGATTTAAATTGAATTATTGTTTGTTAAACCGTTTTTAACCTACGAAATATGTAATGATGATCTACGACCGTATTTCGGTCAAGGCGACCAATCTCTACGCAGATTGGCCAGGTAAGAGATATTATAGTGCACAAGTGTGTGCGCAAACACTTTCTATTCCCTTACTCTCATAATCCGATGGGACGGAAGCCGACACGACCGGAGAGAGATCAGACGCAGGACCAACGGTTTTACGTACTTTCCGAGGCACGAGCTAAGTGACAATTTTGCAACATTAAAATCTGTACATGAAATAAATTCATTGGTATAGGCCCGTGGCTGGGATCGAACTTACGCCTCCCGCTTGGAAGGTGCATGTCTTAACCACTGGGTTATCAGCGCTTATAAATATGGAATATGTAAAGTAGGGATGGTGAATGGTGATTCTTTTCATAGATCAATTTTGAAATCGATTCAAATCGTAAGCTAATCGATTCACGATTAACAGCCAATTTCAATAAGCAATCTCAAGAGATTTTTTGCATATTTTCAGAATAAATAAATAAATGTTCCGTTGTTTTCATACAACATTTCAAATTTGGAATTTTATATAAATCCGTAAATATAAAAATCCGAGATTCTTTATGTTATCTACTATTGAAATTGTCCGTACATCGAGTTACCAAAGATTAATGTATAGATATAAAAAGAGTTTTTTTTTCAAAGTTTATAGTTGTACATTGTAAATTTAAATCTATATCGTATAATAATAAACATGAAACAAACCACAGTAATGATCTCTTTATATTTTTAGTTTGGTTCAATGGAATATCAATTTACTGAATACGACACTACATTCGTACATTCAATACCTACTGCATAATAGATATAAAAAAATCGATCTTTTGGGCTTGAGAAATCGATTTGACGATTAATAGATATCAGATCGGTATCCCCAATGTGAAGCCGCGGGTTACATTATAGGAAACTTCTAATAGCATACAGACTATATTATACTGGAATAGCCGAAATAGCCCAGAGCTAGAACAAACAGATTAAATTACAATTTTACGTGAGTGAAATTGAACGCAGCAGGCAAATAAATTTTAAAACAGAATGGATATGTATCAAATATACTACATAATAGTAGGTACTTATCTTAGTTGATACAATAAACGGTGGCAACGAAAAAACATCCTGTACATATAGTATGTATGCATTTATGTATTTATATCATGGGTCATTTTCAAAATAATTGCTCATTTCAGAAATGTTACTTTTATGTCACAATAACATAAAAGTAACATAAAAGAAAACAAGGGCTGCATTCACAGTGGTAAATAAAACAGTTTTTTAGTATTTAATATTGTAATAATTAATCAAACACGTACACGTACATTATTATGTACAGTTCGTGAGGTTTAAGCCGAGCTTTGCATTTGTGTGAGTGTGCACATAGACACAGGTTAGGTTTATATCGGCGTAACTCCGTCGCGCTCCTACATTTCTTTAAGTCACTCACATGAATAGCTAGCTTAGCGTAGACCCCGCGGCTGTACTGGACATAGTGAACATAAACATGAAACATACAAAATAATGACAATAATAAAACCGTCAGGGTTATGTTTAATTTGAAGATGGTTACTCAGTTAATCATAAATCGAAAATAAAAATATAATATTAAAATGCGAACTTTGAACATTCTCTCTATCGTCATGATAATACTGCACGATTAACTTCCTAATATTTATATATAATGTCTGCCTATTCATACATGAAATATTTTAACAGTAGCTTCTTAAGTCGTATCTAAAGATACAAAACAACAAAAAAAAATATTTTAAGTGTTTTTCTTTTTACGAAATTATTATAATTCAATTTTTTTTTATATATTTTGCATAAAACCTTTAATGAAAACCCCTTAAATGAAAGTAAATAAATAAACGTTCTGAATGTTAAAGGTCAAAAAATAAGAAACCAGTATTTATTTTGTAGCTCAAGTAATTTTAAATTATTTAATGTAAATATATTTAATAAAATTAGAAAAAAACTTTTGAAATGGCTTCGTTATAACCGTCTAACAGTTAAAAACCGTTAGATGATACCCTTAAAATATTTCGTGTATGAATAGGTAGACCTTATATAACTATACATATTATTCACTATCGCTACTAAAAAGATCCCAGAAATTTCTCTTCAAATCAACCGTAGAAACATTATAATATTTTGATGGCTTTTTAACCATCTTTGCTAGATCCTTAGGTTTAAAATTTACTTTAATATCAGATAAAATAGTAACATTTGAAGTAGATGCATTACTGACATGATAATGATTACTTTCTCCTATAGGTTCGACATCATCAGAATTAGGTAAAACTTTATTGGTTACTAACATCTCTAGGTCTTCTTGCTCAGATTCACTTTCAGATGTAGATTCTATAACAAGTCGTTTTGCTCTTGAACGTTTAACATGATCAGTAATTAATTTGTGACTTTTTATGGCATAACATTGGCAAATATTGGGCTTTAAACAAAAGCAGCTTAAAATTCGATATTGAATTATATTATCTTCGTTTGGTATTACTTGGTGTATTTTTTGCGTATTTGGAACGGCCACAAATTTACAACCCTCAATTTGATTTTCTATTCTCAATATGTTCTCCTGATCAATAAGAAATAATTTTACAGTGGTAGCAGTATTGTGTTCAAGTAATTGAATCGCAGTTTCAGCATCAGGTATATCATGTCCGTATGATATTTGTTTATCTAACAATCTTTTTACTACTCCCCCAACCCCATCCGCTGCACCCTTCCCATGGGCCGCTTCAAAAAAATTCCAGGTTGCAAAAATAAAACCATAAGATTCTATCATTTTGGTAAGAAGGGCAAAGTTCTTCTTTTGCCTGTATTGACTTGACGGACCATCTGAGAAGAAATGTATAGTGTCTTTCAAAGGAAATCTATGTTTAATGTCACGCATCAGGGGCTCCAAGTGAGCCCAGATCGATTCCGGTGTGTGTTTGTTGCAGTAGGAAAATGTACAAAATGATTCGGGATCAGTTTCATCATTATATATAATGCTTGTGTGCAAGGTGATTTGTGAATGTGATGCTCCAAAATGTACTGCTTGTATTTCATTATGAAATTTGCAATTATAATTTTCTGAGAAGTCACAATGTAGCATAATTTCATTTCTTTGTAAATTCTCCTTCAATGATTTATAAATTTTGTATTGATGTGAAATGTTGTAAATATGAATTTTAAAGCCTCTTAATTCCGTGTCAATTTTATATTCAGTAAGTCATATCTGATTGATTTGTTTTTGCAAATATCACATGTTGAATACATGCACTTTTGGGAGTATAAATCACACACTGTAGACTTTATAACGGTGTCCAAAGTATCACCGTCCATAAAATTTTTTAGTGTTTTTAGGGATGTAAACTTGAAATCTATATTACTGTGTCTTTTGCAAAGACAAGTATTTCGATTTGATAAATTTGGGATCAATACGTAAAATGGCTTGAAACGTCTGAATGTGGCGTATGAAATTGGAATTCCAGTCTCCTTTACAAATTTTAACCGTAAATTTACCATCGAATCTAGCAAATATCGTCTTTGCATTTTAACTTTATTTTTTGTTTTAGTTTCTTTCTTAGCTGCAGTAGCTCGACTGACATCATCTTGGTTAAAAAAAGTATAAATTTTATTTGCTAGGTTATTTCGTTTAATATTAACTTTTTTTGCATTACGTCTGATTGGGTATTTAATCCCAATAGCAGACTGTAATTTACTTTTCATTTTATACCCTTTTACGATGTCGTTACTTACAATTTCTTTTAATACATTTCTCTTTTCATTACTTCCTGCTGCATTATATTGTATTTTTAAGGATTCTATTAACACATTCTTTTCAAATAACTCCTTTTTAATAATTTCTTTTTCTTCTTCAGTAGTGTTTAAATTAGCAACAAATGAGTTGGTTTTTGATATTGGGCTTGACACAGTATAAAATGACTCTCTGCTAAACATATTTTCTTTTTCTTCGTCTTCTTTTGTGTTTTGCAAAATTTTGTATCTATATATTTTTTTCTTTAAAGCTTTATTCTCTTTGATTAATAATTCAATTTTTTTCTTCATATTTTTATTTTCTTTGGTTAATGTTCTATATCTTTTCTGATATATTCTTTGGTATTCTTTTCGAGTTTTACCCTTTTCTATAACTTCTTGTTTATAGTCTGATTTTTGTTTTAAAGTCCTCCAATATTTTCGCCTGCTTTCTTTCTCTCGATCCGATAGCTCCCCAATTTTTTTATAGAATTTTTTAGCTCTTTCTAAATTTTTTTCCTGTAGTGCTTTCCATTTTTGAGGATTATTCAATTTTAGTCGGTCTCGGTACCGTTTTTGCCTCTCTGCCGCAGACAAAGGCATATTTTCTGTAAAGAATAAAAAATACAATGTAATAACTCAGAAAATAATAATTAAAAAAATCATATTTAACGATAAAAGCAGTCTATTTTGAAGCATACGTCGTCGTAAAATTTAACGTGAAAATTAAATTTTGCATCACATTAACAAATCACATTGTATACAAGTATTTTGAACATTGAGAATAGTATCAAACTTGTCATGCTAGAATAAGTCAGAGCCTGTTAATGCTAGACGAAAATACTTGGGTTATATTAAATAAATATATTACACTAATAACTCAAAGCTGCAGATCGCAATATACACTCGATCGCGCAACTTGTACAGTATAAACCAAAACGAAGGTATAAAATGATTAGTAAATTACAGTCAGCTATTATAGGGCCAATTTGAGGATTTTAAGTTATCCAAGCATCACTCAAAACACTGAATACGACCATAGAAAAACATGTTTATTTTACTATTGGTTTAATTATAATTTATATAATATTTTAAAATCATGCTGTGGACACGTCTTAATCCAATTTTATGTAACGTAACATAAAAAAATGTTACATAAGTGTGACATAAAGGAACAAGTAAGCATGTTTTTCTACAAACTAACCTCAAATCACAGAACATAATTCACTCGATCGTTGCAGCTAATTAGCGACAGAATAGCACTATCATAATAGTTTCCTGACAATTAAAAATAGTTTAAATTTACTTACCTTGCGTATTTTTTCCAATTTACCAAAAAGAAACCAGATAAATGTTTTTTATCGACGCACACCATACACCCAACTTTTTTGCCGAGAACAAAATGGCTGCTGCCCTGTGATTGGTCGCCTGAGGTTCGGACAGTGACAGCAAATGTTGCCAGTATTAAAGTTTAACAAAATACCTTTTTCGCGACTAAATAATGCGTTACATAAATGAAATAACATCGATGAAGTAATTTTGAGACCAGTTTTATTTTTTATTTATAACTAAAATTAATGTGTCAAATGAATTTTCAAGGATTCTACACACATTTTACAGTGTTATTAGAGAGGATAGCCAATTTTGTTTGATAATAAATAAAATACTTTTAATGTTTTTTCAAGTTTAAAATATCAGTGCTGGAAGTTGGACACACGTTTTTTGTAGGAAGACCAGAAACATGCTTTAAAAATTTCGCAATATATAAAAAAATGAAGTATCAACTACCAACAATGACATTATAATACAATATAAAGAAAGGCTTCTTTATAATGTTCAGTATTTTATTAATATTGCCATTACAGTTTTTTTGTAGAAATTAAGGAAAGATGATGGACAAGATTTTTTTCTGAAATGAGCAATTATTTTGAAAATGACCCTCATAACATGGGGTTTATGCTGTGAATGCAGATTTCCATAGATTTGTAAAGAGTTTTATGGCGACAATAGACTCGGGTCATATTTCACATGTGAAATATTGCCAACATATAGCTATATGGCAATGTTACATTTTATGCCTTTACAAAGACTTCGTGCATAAAAGGAAACTGATGTTAGAGGGTGGTATAAAAGAACTTTTAGTATTTCAGGTTTTGAATACAAAAACTTTACCAACACGCACATAAAAAAACTAAGAAAATCTCAAAAACTTCATTATAGACGCTTAGTAATTAGAAATAATGACTCATACAACAAGTGTAGCTGAAAAACGTTTTTAACAAGCGTTTTAATTGACCTTAAAATTTTGAGAGGCAATCCTAAAAATTTACGAGTATGTGGCCCTAACACGAGAAATCGGTTTCGGCTTGTAAGCGAAAAGTACTTGAAAGTTCAACCTTCGATTTTCGAACTAAAATAAATTTGATATCCATGATGGATTATGAAAATTTCTTTTATAGTCTAAGAGCTAGCCGCATTTTTGTTAAACAGATTCACGTTATAATAGTACCTACATACATAATGTAGTTTATATTATCATATATTATGTGCATATAGGACCCCTGATAGCAACCTAAATATTTTTCTGGATAACATGGAATATTTATTACATAAACTGACATCAAGAACACGGGATAGGTTTTAAAAAATCTGGTATTGGGCGATTATAATATGAATTTTCTTGAAAAAAATAATAGAACTAAGATGTTTATAGACATGTTCTGCTCATACAATCTGCATCCGACTATTCATGAACCTACTAGGATTACGTCTCATAGTAGAACCTGTATTGATAATATATTTACCAACTTAAAATAATGCAATACTCAGGTCTTAGACCTTGGCTTATCCGATCATACATGCCAGATCATATCTATTCCATCGAATTCAAGTTATGGTGAACAGTACTGGTATATTTATAAAAGAAATCCAGACATGTATAGGGAAATATTTATGAAATATATCTCGCAAATCAGTTTCGGTTAAGTATTTATGCAAACGAATTCAAGCACTGCTTATTTTTTGCCGTTTTTCTAAAATGTTTCACTCTCATCTTTAATCTCTGCGTACCAAATAATAGAGTTAAAATAACATACAAGCAAAATCCAAATTGGAAAAAAAAGGAAACAAAATTTCTAGTAAAACTAAAAGATTATTATACATAAAGTCAAAACGGACAAAGAATCCTAACACGATAAACTACTTCAAAAGATATTGCAAAGTTATAAATTCGGTAACAAAAAATGCTAAGTACATAAATCAAAGCAATAACAAAAGTAAAGCGACTTGGCAAATTATAAAACAGAATACAACAAAAATAAATAACATAAAAGAAAGTATTAAGACTATAAAACATATTGACATTTTAATTACTAATCAAATTGACATTGCGAATAAAATAAACAATAATTTTATAAACCTAAATGACCCTATATGTAGCAATAATAATTTGACATTTAAACCTATAACTCAATCAAATCCGAATAGTATCTTTATGACCCCAGTAAGTGTAAATAAACTAAAAAATGTTGTAAAATCCTTAAAGAATAAAAAAAGTACAGGACATGATGGTATACATATGACATAAATTAAATCCAGTACTGATTTTATAGCCAAGCCCCTTGCATATATAATAAACTTGACATTTGAAACTGGAACCTATCCTGATGATCTAAAAAAAGCATTAATAAAACCTCTTCACAAAAAAGGTCCAGAATATGAAATAAATAATTATAGACCCATAGCGCTGTTACCAAATTTTTCAAAAATATTTGAGAAGTTCATAGCAACTAGAATAATATCATTTTTAAATAGAAATAAAATTTTAAACAAGAATCAATTTGGTTTCCGGAAAGGTAAAAATACAACGTCAGCTATTTTTAAAGTTCTTAAGGATAAGTTGGATGTTGATACAAAAAAACCTCTTTGGCTTTATTTTTGGATTTATCAAAAGCCTTTGACTGTGTTATGCATAATACACTTTTAAAGTTTATTTATTTATTTATTTAAAACAACTTGAGCACATAGGAATTCGTGTAATTACTCTAAAATTAATAGAATCTTACCTTACCGACAGAGTTCAAGCCACAACATTAGATACATACCTATATAATAGAAATAGTAAAACCATCACAAAAATTGATTCAGTTTTCCAAAAAACTATACTGGGTGTACTACAGGGAAGTGTTTTGGGACCTCTGCTATTTCTGATTTATGTAAATGAGTTTCCTCAACTAATCAAACATCTGTGTGTTATGTTCGCTGACGATGCCACTGTTTTTATACCGAAAGGAAAGCTTAGTGATTGCCAGTTTAATTGCGAAATTTTAAATATTTTGAAAACTGTTATAGACTGGCTCGCATCGATAAATTTGAAGGTAAATTTAGAAAAAACAAAAATAGTACAATTTAGAAATTACAAAATTAACCATTAAATTTAAACGTAGAAATTGATAATAAAAAAATGGAACTAGTTGATAACATTAAGTTTTTAGGAATTAATATTGATACACATTCAAATTGGAAATCACATATTAACATTATAAATAATAAAATTTCTAGCTATGCATATGCCTTATCAATCCTAACTAATATAGCACCAAAGAATGTTGCAATAAATGCTTATTATGGTAATGTATATCCCATACTATGTTACGGTATAATATTTTGGGGTAATTCTGTAAATGCTGACACTACATTTATATTACAGAAAAAATGTTTGCGAATTATATATCACTTAGATAATATGACATCACTAAGATCAATTTTTGTAAATAATATTTTTTTAACCTCGACATGTATTTATATATTGGAAATAAGTTTGTTTGTAAAGGGCCACAGAGAATAGTTCTCAAAACTAAAAGATGCAAAAAAAATGTTCGTTCACAATACGCTTAAAACATTTGTGCAATGCAAGCCTCTAGCTACATACTCAAAAAGAATACCTATGTTAATGTCATTTGTCAAAGCATTAGACGGCATCAAATTTAAAAATGTTTAAAAATTTTTTTTTTTTTTTTACTTTATTTAACATTTTCATTAGTACATTAATACTACAATTTGCCACTCACGTAGTCCTTATTGGTCTGTCTGGAGTGGCGAGATCGTTCCGTTTACATAATACTTTTTCATTAAATGTAAGTTTTTTCTAGGCGACTGTACAAAGTCTCTAATTAGTTCGGCAGGCATTTCGTTAATTATATCCGGTAGCATATACTCCCATGTGCGTGTACCATATACATTGTTATATTTGGCAGGCTAAATGTTTTTGTATAGGTCAGCGTTCTCATACAAGTTGGTCTAACTTTTAATTCCAGGCAATTTAAATTAGGACATTCCTCACTTAAAATTGCAAATTTGATTTTATTGGAGATATTCATAACGTTGCAATGGGAGAATAGTCCCTCATAATTTTCATTTTTAAATTTATCTCTATATTTTTTTGCGCAATAATTTTAAGTAAACTAATTTGTAGTTTTCGAATATCTTCAATATACGTTTTGTAAGTTCTACCATAGCTACTTATACCATAGCTGATGACAGAATCAGCCAGTGCTAGGTACAACAGTCTTAGAATTTTAGGTGGTACTTTATATTTAAGTATATGAAATTGACTTATTAATGATCTTAATTTATTACTAATATGTTGTATGTGTGCACACCAGTTGAATCTGTCATCCAAGATAAGGCCAAGGTATTTATGTGTCTTAACTAGTTCTAATGGTGAGCATTTACATGGTTTGTTGTTTAAATGTAGGCATTGGTGTTCATGGGCTATGATTCTGGGGACTGTTGCTGCTTTAATATGTGCTGAGCGTACATGCATTATTTTTGTTTTTTGTGGATTAATAGTCAGACCAGCATCATGCGCCCATTTACACATCAAGTCGTAGCTCACTTGCATAGTATTTGTAGCCTGCTGTAAGTCGTGGTGGGCTACTAGTATACATGTATCATCGGCAAATTGATATACAGAGCCCTCTACAAGTACATTACACATGTCATTTACATATAGTAGATATTCCAGGGGCGCGATAATCGATCCCTGTGCTGTCCCTTCTTCCGTTCTAATGAGGTTACTTAGCGTATCTTTTATTTTTACTGTTGTATATCGATTAAAATGATAGTTTTGGAATAAACTTAATAGTGGGCCCTGTATACCATTTTGTTTCAGTTTATGAAATAGCATATTAAAATTAAGTGTGTCGAATGCCTTACTAAAATCTATAAATACACATAGTACATGCTTTTTTGAGTTTAGGTGATGGTTAATTTCATTAGTAAATTTAGACAACAGCTGAGGCGCACTTTTGTTTTTTTGGAAACCAAATTGTTTCTCATTTATAATTTTATGTGTATGAATGAATAAATTGATTTCGTCACCAAAGTATCTTTCAATGATTTTATCTATAGATGATAGAATAGTTATAGGTCTATAATTATTTATTTGTGATTTATTGCCACTTTTATATATGGGTCGAATAATTCCTCTTTTTGATTTTATCTGGGAATATTTTATTTATTAGACATCTGTTGATTAGGTGGGTCATTACGGGGGCGAGTTCGTGGCTTATATATTTTATATCTGTGACTCTTATTCCGTCTATTCCAGGACTTTTATTATCATTTAGATGTTTAATTATATTAGATATAACGTTTTCAGATGCCTTTTTTATTCTCATGCACTTTTCAGGAGTTATTTCGTATGAAGTTTTATTGAGTAGTGGTGTGTCGCAGTTTAGACATATTTTTTTCACATTTAACCTGAAACCTTCAGCGAAATCGTCAGTTAGTTGTTTAATATTAGTCTTAAAAGCCTTAACTATGGTATCATCTATAGATTTTACAATTTTGCCTGTTACTTTATTTATTACATCCCATATTTTCTTTCTGTTTTTAAAATTTTTACATATTTCGTTTTTTGTATAGTTGTTTCTTACTAAGTTAATGTAGTTAATTGTTTTATTTCTATATTTATTATACAGCAATCTTTTTTTACAGTTACTTTGATCTTTTTTCCATATATAATATAATTCATCCCTTTTTTTACACATAGCAATTATAGATTTATTTATCCATTCACATTTACTTCTTTTGCTATTGTTGCTTTTACATTCATATCTGCTTTGTTTATATACAGTATTAAACTTGTCTAAAATGTAGTCTAGAATGTCGTTTGGGTCAATTGGCTTATTGAAAAGTATTTTTACGATTTAGTTGAATTTTATTATTGTAAAACTAAATGATTCTAAGCATGTAATAGTTTTAGTAAATGCATGTACTTTAGCATACAAGTAACCAAATTGTACGTCCGAAAAGGGCAAACTGTTGTTTCTAAAATAACTTCTATCCTATCATTAACTTAAGTACACAGTTATAACAATACATTTTATCTTATCTTATCTTTTAATGTAATATACTAAATGTACCTCTACTGTAATGCGTCTTGTTTATTTTTTCTAGTTAGCTGGAGAAGATTTTTTAGAAATTATCTCGCCTTTGTACATATACTTACTATTGCATTATTTACTTACAGGTATTGTGTATAATTTTTGCTTTGTGTGTAGGTAAAATAAAGAATATGAATAATCCATCATTATTCTAAAATTAGAAAAACAAAAGCACGATGTATTAAGGTGTAATTCAGCTTACACCAACTCAAAACATCGTCGGATAACATTCAAATAGAGACTTGGAGAGTGCCACATTTATATTTTCAATGACCATTTTCTCCTTGAGAACAGATTACGAGATGGTAGTACTTTATTTAGAGGCGATAGCCTGTCCGCCTACGATCTGCCAAGTGATTATGTGTTAAGCAACACATATTACGACGCGTAGCCTCGTCAATACCACGAAATGGAGCACTATCAAAAGCCACCTTATTTAAAACCATTTATTAGACGAAAAAACAAGAAAAAAAATATTATAAACTATTAACTTTAACACAACTTTAAATTATAGGTTGTTTGGACTACATCATAAAACAATCTAATGTTGTTTTTCTTTGGCTTGTTTTCGATACTGCTTCTAAGCTACAACTGGCACTGTTATAAAATAAAGAATTCGAATAAATTTATGATATAAAAATATCTAAAAAACATTAATTTCTAATGTCAGGTAAGGCTAAGATCAATCCCGATTTGTATGGCCAAGGTCATTGTCAATTTTATTCCCTCTAAAACTGAACCTGCCTCACAAAAATAATAACCAAAGGTGCAGACATCTCTTAGCCTATAATATTCTTCGGCAGAGCAAATATCCCAACTTCGGACTTACTCGAGCCGCGAGGAAATGAATTCCACTTTACCCTAATGAAAATTCTTTGATACTTTCCCTGGATAAACGGCAAATTCGAGTAGAATGTTCCCCGTGTTATACTATTTAAGCGACTATAAGTTTTGACGACATAATTATTCAGGGCACTCGTTTTTGTTTTTGATGGGTCAGTTGTAACAGAATATTTGAGTAAGGACGCTTAAACGGCCTATATTAAATATGATTGGGACGTGAAATTAACTGAATTGTGAGTTTTGATATGGATGAGGATTTATCTGCTTTGCATTTTTAAAGGTGGACTAGCAGCAGCCCATGACTTCGTCCGCGTTAACTTAAGAATTCTTGTTATTTCCTGTTCTTAGTGAACCTATGCATTACGAAAGGAAGCAACAGTCCAACGTTTCTACTATTAGCGGTTACGGCTGTGCGTGTGATAGATTAAGGTCGACTTTATTTTGTATAAATGTATATTATCTAGTCTAGATTGAATATCCTTGGTGGTATATGTACTAAACTACCTATCTATTCTATTTCAAAGGGGCAAAACTAATAAGTTGGTCAGGATTTTAAAATAAAACAAGTAAATCAGTAATATATATCATTATATTATATAGCTCAACGGTCCAGCAAGCTGAAATGGCACTGGGCAGGGCACATAGCTCGAAGAAGTGATGGCCGATGGAGTCGGAAAGTTCTAGAGTGGATACCACGTATCGGCAAGCGCAGCGTGGGAAGGCCACCCGCGAGGTGGACGGATGACCGACGCCCGCACGGTTGGATGCAGGCTGCTTCCGACCGGTCGGAGTGGAGGTTGTTGGGGGACGCCTATGTCCAACAGTGGACTTCTCAGGGCTGTAAATGATGATGATGATGATATATTACTGAAAATATACACAGTTCGATTACACCTTTGTGAGAAGAACTGAGAAGAAACTCACAAGGGAAAATTATAATTATTCTACACATGAATAAAAAGGAGCATTATGCTATGCGAGCGTATTCTCAACATACATAAACCATTATAAGAAATAGGTAGACACATATTATCAATGGCAAAGATATTTCTTGGAACACACTACATTGCAATTACTATCAATTAGACATACAATCTTTATAATTTTAACAGTAATTAAGTACTACTTAGCTTTAGTCCTCGCTGTATGGCGGTCCCCCAGAGAATGTGTCGTTAGACTCAGAATATTCCCTTACTACATTTCAGGCGACCAATAGCACATCTTTTAGTGTAATAAATATCAACACTTTTATGGTTTCCCATACGCCACAAGGCTACTAGCGGAGTTTTGACCATAGTCACCACGCTGGGCAGGCGGGTTGATGACTGCAGTGTGATTTTTGGATTTTGCTGTTAGCACGGGAGGCGCTGCTGCCCACCTCCCGGAAACCCTTAATCGCCTCGTACGATGCCCACGGGCAGACAGGGGTGGTACAAACTCTACTCTGCAGGCACCACGCGGTACGCGGCATATAGAACCATATACTTTGTTATTTAATAAACATTTCGAGATCCCTAATGTATTTTCATGATTCCTCGAAATTCATGATTAAATCTCCAGGAAAATTAGTATTTTCCATTTTATGAATATTATTTGTAAGTTTCCTTTCCATTATAAATGTGCTCAATTTTTCACATACATTTGCACGTTCATTACACTCTAACGAGTTCATTGATCTGATCTATTGGTCCTCGATTCAGAGGAGTCACATAGCTTTTTCGTTTGAGGCTTCTAATAACCCTTATAGCATGTGAGTTAGGGAATAAATTTTGTGTGTCAATTTGGATGTAAAACTTTGGCGTCACTCCAAATGTCGCGCCGTCAGTTAAGCGAAAAGCTATGAAAATTGCCCACTAATAAAGAACCTTTTCTCAAAATTTGACACTGAAAATCACATTTTTTGGTAAGATTGTAGTATTTAGGAATTCCCCATACTATCTGGGAAATTAAACATGTCATCCATTGCTTTTCGCATTACATACCCCTTTTGTTAACACCCTCTATATTGCTTAATCGTATAAGTCTATCTTCACAGTATTCAGTCCGTGAAGCTTCATGTTGTTCGTCATTAATTAAAAATAGTTTTCAACGAGATCTCAGGAACACGATCATTTACTTAGAATTTTAAAATAAAATGTAACTATATTGTGCTCTCTACACAATAGAGTTGATGTTAATCTATGATGCCGACAGGATTTCCTTGCATTTTATGTTGCAGTCCTGACAGTCCAATTATCAAGTCGCGATCGGGTTGTTCTCGATTTGACTGGATACCTTCGTGCTGGTACGGCATGGTGTACTAATTTGTGCAACAATTATTTTTTAGGTCGTCTTCGTCTTCAGCCTATTGCAGTCCACTGGACGTAGCCCTCCCCAGAGCACGCCACAAGACTCCTGCTATAGCCCATAATCACCACGCTCTGGGCAGGCGGGTTGGTGACCGCAGTCTGATTTTTGGACTATGTTGTCAGCACGGAAGGCGCTGCTCCCGCCTCCCGGAAACCCTTAATCGCCTCGTACTGTTATACCCCTTAGCTGTATGCAAAAGGCCTTACGCTTACCATAACTTGATGATGTAGCATTTTAGAGCTCTCATGCCTAGTTCATGAAATCTTTCAGTCAGTCTCCTCTCAGCCGTCTCGCGCGAAACCTGCCTAAGGATAAATCTAGGATTTATCCAATAAACCTTTTTTTAAAAAAGCATTCAAGAGTATCCTTATAACATTTGGTGGCAGCGTAAAAGGATTTTAAAAATCCTCGGTACCGTCTCCTAGTTCTGTGTGTTTCTATTTTCCATTCCGTACTACTACTAATACTATATCCAATACTATATCCAAAGTGAACCCAGTTCTAGTGAGTGTATTCAAGATCAAGAACTCAACATCGAGATACCCATAGAAGTCTTCGTGACGACTTCTGTGACCAGAAGATACCTATTTACGACGAGACTCAATAAGGCAGTCAACATCACAGGCCAGTGTCCTGTATTTCGCCGAGACCATTCATATACTTCTATATCCTGCTATATTCTACTATATCCTGCTATATTCTACTATATCCTGCTATATTCTACTATATCCTGCAAACGTGCCAGAAGGTAACGTCGTCGCTGAATCCAGAAAGTGCAAGAATGAAAATCGCGTACTACAACTTAATCCTACTATTGTAAGTCTTTGGTCATTTAAATAATTTTGTAGCTAGAAATCTACTTCTATATCATTTCTTTTGTTATATTTTACTATTTCTGTGTACTATATTTAATTCTGTAAATTTAAAAATGTCGCAACCTCATAAGGACATCTTAAAGGTTCCTGAAATGTCACTCCCAGAGTCAGCAGAAGACTCTGATGGTAAAAACATTACCATAATTGATCCTCCGCGAAAAACCAGAGCAACAAGGACCATAACTTCAAAACCAGTAGAAATAGATTTAAACATTATACTCAAGTTTATCAAACCCTATGATGGCAATAGGGATACACTAAATTCTTTTATTACAAACTGCAGTAATGCTTTCGACTTAGCGTCAGATTCTCAAAAGGATTTGATTTTTAAATATATTCTATGCCAACTCCAAGGTAAAGCCGAAGTTGCATGTTCAGTAAGAGAATTTGCATCTTGGAATCACCTCAAAGATTTCCTTAAAACTCAATTCAGTGAACGTAAACATTATACGCACCTGTTAACCGATTTACAGGAAAGCAAGCAAGAGCAAACAGAAAGTGTTAGTCAATTTGGTTTGCGTATAGAAAAACTATTATCACAATTACTAACTGAAATTTCATTTACTACTTCTAAAGTTAAGGAAATTCCTGGTAGAACAGCTGCCATGGAAGACCTAGCACTTCACCACTTCCTCATGGGCCTACACCCTCGCGTTTCGAATATTGTGAGGTGTAGATCGCCGAAAACCCTCAATGAAGCCATTAACCTTGCTTCCTCAGAAGAACGGATTCAACTAACCCTTTATAAACGAAATCCTTCTTCAACTGCAGTCAGACAACATAATAACGATAAAATAAAATATACACCTCGTCCTTTTCAACAAAGATTTTCTAATCCTAATTTTCAAAACCGCCCTGAGCACTCCAGGGATATAATTTGTCGTTATTGTAAAAATCCTGGACATAGTATCGAAAACTGCCGAAAGAGACAGTACAACAATAACATAAAATTACAGGGTCAATCCCCTCAGAATCGTCCAACAAATTCATTTAATGCTCCGAATCCACAACGTAAGATTTTTAATATTAATCAAACAGACGATGAAGGTGTTGACGAAGTCGACAACCATTTAAACGACTAGAATTTCCTGTTCGGTATCGCACAGGAAATGATAATTATAAATGCAAAGACGATACTAAATCTCCCACTGTTTCCACTGTATCCACTGTTTCCGCTGTATCCACTGTTTCCACTGTATCCGCTGTATCCACTGTTTCCACTGTATCCGCTGTATCTACTGTTTCCACTGTATCCGCTGTATCCACTGTTTCCACTGTATCCACTGTATCCACAGCATCCGCTGTTTCCGCTGTATCCACTGTATCCGCCGAATCCACTGCATCCCCTGAATTTTTTAACCCTATCAGTATCCAAAACACTTCTGTAGAAACCCTGGAAAATAATAATAATAATTTAAAAGTTTATGAAATCAATTCAAATAACAATAAATTGTCTCTCCCTTACGTTTTGTTAAAAACACCCGTGTCAGACCAACCACTATCGTTTTTGGTTGATACTGGATCATCTGTGAGCCTCATAAAAAAGACTTCAATTTCTCATTTACCCATACTAAATCCGGAGTTTATTCTACTAAAAGGTATTGATACTGAATGTGAATCTACTTCAACATTAGGTCATTTCGACATGCAACTATTTCCTGATATAATACCTAAGATTTCTAGTACTTTCCATGTCATAGATAAAATAAACTTAATATACGATGGTATTATAGGTAATGATCTTTTAAATAAATATTATGGTACAATTAATTACTATAACAATACACTACAACTTTCCTCCATTGTCGTAAAACTGAAATTCACTGAACCAATTTATATGATTAAACCTCGTTCTGAGACAATAATCGAATGCTCTGTATCAAATCCAGATCTAGAAGAAGGTCTTATCCTAGATCATAAAATTTCCGATGACTTGTTAATCGCTAACTGTGTAGTTCGTGTAAAAAATAATAATAGAATAAATATATCTGTTCTTAACATCTCTGAATCTCCTATTTCCGTTAATTCCAATCTCAAGCTAACGCTTATTCCAATACCTATGTCTGATACAGAATTCAATAATCAAAAACAATTTAAATCAGTTAATGCTCTTGAAGTCACTAATGAATCCTATTGGCGAACTCAAGAAGTTCTAAATTTACTAAGAATATCTCACCTTAATTCAGAAGAAGCCAATGCTCTTAGTGAACTATGCTCAGACTTTTCAGATATCTTCCATCTTCCAAATGACAAATTGACATATACAAACTCTATCAAACATAATATTAAAACATCGTCAGATAACCCAGTTCATGTAAAATCTTATCGTTTTCCTGAAATTCATAAATCAGAAGTCAAGAAACAAATAGATCAAATGCTAGATCAAGGTATCATTAAACATTCTATTTCCCCATGGTCATCCCCTATCTGGGTAGTACCCAAGAAACTAGACTCATCTGGCCAACAAAAATGGCGAGTCGTCATAGATTACCGAAAGTTAAATGATCTCACAATCGGAGATACATATCCTATTCCTCAGATTACCGAAATTCTAGACCAATTAGGTCAAAGTAAATACTTCTCCACGTTAGACTTAGCTTCTGGTTTTCACCAAATTCTTGTAAATGAAGAAGATGCACCTAAAACTGCTTTCAGTGTACCACAAGGTCATTTTGAATTCACTCGTATGCCCTTTGGGTTAAAAAACGCCCCATCAACCTTTCAACGGTTAATGAACACAGCACTCTCAGGCCTACAAGGCATCCGCTGTTTCGTGTACTTAGATGATATTGTTATTTATTCTCATGATCTTAACTCTCATATCCAGAATCTATCATCAGTTTTTCAAAGACTTCGTGATTTTAACTTGAAATTACAACCCGATAAAAGCGAATTTCTCCGACGTGAAGTCGCATATCTCGGTCATCTTATTACTAAAGATGGAGTAAAACCGAATCCAGATAAGGTTAAAGCAGTAACCGATTTTCCTGTACCTCAATCACCAAAGGATATTAAATCCTTCCTTGGACTCGTTTCTTATTATCGCCGTTTCATTCCAGACTTTTCTAAATCTGCTAAACCTCTAACTAATCTTCTTAAAAAGAATGTATCTTTCAATTGGCAAAACCAGCAACAACTTGCTTTCGAATCATTAAAACAAAAATTAATATCCGCTCCTGTCCTTTGTTATCCCGATTTTACCAAACCCTTTATCCTAACTAGTGATGCTTCAAATCACGCCGTAGGCGCAGTCCTATCTCAAGGTCCTATCGGTGAAGATAGACCCATAGCATTTGCTTCACGCACACTAAATAAAAGTGAATGCAACTACAGTACAACAGAAAAAGAATTATTGGCAATAATCTTCGGTTGTAAAACTTTCCGACCATATATATTTGGGCGCAAATTCCTAATCATAACCGATCATAGACCATTGAAATGGCTATTCAATCATAAAGACCCAAGTAGTAAGTTACAACGTTGGCGCTTAAAATTAGAGGAATATGAATACGATATAACCTACCGTAAAGGTAAACTCAACTCAGTCGCTGATGCTCTTTCCCGATTCCCTGTCAATCCAATCCATAAAGAAATTCCTTCTTCTGAAAACCCTGACAGATCCCCTGATTCTAATAACCTCGATGATCTAATCACGATTCAAGATCTGATTGATCTTGGCCCCTTAGATCTCAGTCCTAATAGCGAAGAAATCGATATTGACCTGGATAATATCGACGTTCCTTTACCTATAGATCCTCTTGATCCTCAACCGTCGACCTCCAATGCTCCTAACCCTCCTATTTCATCACCTGAAATTGAATTAAATGATGGTGATTATTCCCAGTTTCTCAAGGCAATTCAAAAAAGTGATTACATACAAAATACTAAAATTAAAGAACATAACGAATCCCTTCTTAAATCACCTTGTAAAATCATCCTAATTCCTACATCAATTGATCTAGACGAATCTAATCCCTATTTACCGCAATTATTCAATAACATAGAAAATAAAGACGAACTTCTAAATAAAGAAAAAGAATTACATTCATTCCTGAAAATCGATTCCAGTAACAAAATTTATTATTTACTATTTACTAAGGTCCATCATTTTGATCAATGCACATATCCTGAAATTTTCAATACCCTAAAGAGAGTTAGAAATAATATAATGATAACAGAAAATGTAACAGAAATTGCTATATCCGATTTTAAAAATCAGTTTGATAAACACGCTTTTATTAAATTATACAATATTCTTACCTATATTTTTAATAATACTAATATTCTTCTTAACATATACCATGACAGCATAATTTATCCTTCTTTAAGTGAAATTAAGAAAATCCTTAATGAAAATCATAATTTACCAATAGCCGGACACTTAGGCTCCGTAAGAATGCTGAAAAGAATCCAAGAAAAATATTATTGGAAAGGTATGCGCAATGAAATAGAACAATATGTAAAACAATGCCTCCTTTGCCAAAGAAATAAAGCTCTTAGGAAAACTAATAGAGCTCCTATGCAAATTACTACAACTTCTACCGCCCCTTTTCAGCGTATAGCTCTCGACATTGTAGGACCCCTACCTGAGTCTGGCCCTGCTAAGCTTAAATATGTCATGACACTTCAAGATGATCTTACTAAATTCTCCATTGCATATCCTATGCGCAGTGTGACAGCTGAAGAAACAAGTGAATGTTTCATACATTTCATCTCGTTATTCGGTATTCCAAAAACCGTACTTACAGAAACTTTACAGCTGACCTTTTCGAACAAACTTGCAATTTCCTTAAAATAAAACACTTATGGTCAAGTCCATACCACCCACAGACTCAAGGCGCACTCGAACGTAGCCATTCCACTTTAAAGGAATATCTTAAATCATTTGTTAACGATAATCAAGATAACTGGCCGCGATATGTTTACACGGCCATACTAACTTACAATACAAATGTTCATTGCACTACTAACTATACCCCATACGAACTATTGTACGGACATAAACCGTTTATTCCCGACTCTATTTTTGACTCTACTCCAGACACGACATATCCTGAGTACGTAAAAATGTTACAACATAGACTAATACTCTCAAGAGAAAAGGCCATAGAAAATATTAATAAATCTAAAAATACTTCTAAATCATATTATGATTCACGTACACGCCCTATTCAATACAAAGTTGGTGACTTTGTCTTTCTAAGAAATCATCTCCGCCTTAGAAAAGCCCTATCTCCTATATGGAAAGGACCTTATAAAGTTGTTAAGGTACATGGTAACAATACGTTATCATTATTAATCAATAGACGCCATGTCAAACACCATTTCGATCAGGTTAAACCTGCAACGTTAACGGAAGAGTTAAACGTATCCTAGTTATAATTATTATTAAGTTTTAATTATATTTCTACTAACTATTATTATTATACTATTATTATTATACTATTATTAACCTTATTTCAGCGCTACATGCCAAGCGTTACAACCGGACTATGTCCAGCCCATAACTTCAAGCCCTGGAATATATTTTGATTATTTAGGAAAGTTAAGAATAAGTAATGGTTATCTTAATTTAATTGCGTCTCTAGATATATCCTACATTAGTTCACACATTGTGAACCTCGATTCTATCATAAAAACATTCCGGTCATTATGTAAACAATTCGAAAGCACTACTTACTTTGTTTGCAACAATGTATTAGAACCGCTTACTGCGCGCTTTAATGACGCAGCCCGAGATTATGAGTCTATAGCTCATTTGGCTTCTACTGGTTATCGAAATAAACGTTCAGCCTGGTTTGGTTTCGCTGGAACCATTTTTAAGCACATTTTTGGAACCCTCAATGAGGACGACGCCATTAAATACGATAATGCAATCAATATTGTCCAAGAAGATACTAAAAAATTAGCTTCATTAATAAAACAAAACATTTTAGTTACTTCGTCGACTCTTTCCGCCTATGGTAAAGAAATTAATAAACTTAAAATTAATGAAGATAATTTAAATATAGCTATTGATGAGCTCTCGGAAACTATTCAAAATATTTCTACGATTACGAATAATCTAGTTATTAATTCTAAAATTGAATTTATCATAAATAGCTTAGAAAGCTCACTTTTAACTTTGTCATTTCAACTTGAAGACATAACCAACTCTATACTATTCGCTAAGCAAAACATCCTACATCCGTCGGTAATTACTCCGGCACAGTTATACCGAGAATTGATCGATAACTACAGGCATCTACCTGATGACGTAGAACTACCTTTAAGTTTAGATTTAAACAACATTCATGTAGTTATGAGTATTTCTTTGTTACAGTGTTATTCTTACAAAAACAAGATTATGTTTATAGTACAACTTCCTTTAGTTACAAAGAATGACTTCAACTTATACCATAACATACCACTTCCTGTGCCTCATAATCCTAAGCTAGCTGACACATACAGTTTAATCATTCCTAGTAATACATATGTAGCAATGACCAAAGACAAAATCAGTTTCTGTTTTGTAAACAATCTACAAAGTTGCACCAAAGTTTATGCGAACTACTACATCTGTGACGTCACCACTGTGTTTTCATCTAATGCGCACCCTACTTGTGAAAGTGAATTATTATCAAAAGTGATTAGTGTATTACCATCTCAATGTGAAACAAAAACAATTTATGGACAGGTTAATATTTGGAAACCTCTAGTAAATAATAGATGGATTTTTGTTCAGTCCGATATAAGCAAATTATCAATAGATTGTACTAATTCTGAATTGTTCGAAACAAATATCCATGGTACAGGAATCCTCAGTGTTCCGAAGCACTGCACAATATATTGTAAAGAAACTAGGTTAATACCTACAAGTACTATTATGAATGTAAGCTTAAAATTAGAGAATTCCGATTTTTCTATAATTAATGATTCCTGCTGTAATTTTAATAAAATAAGTAAAATAATTAATAATGTGTCCCCTATATCCTTAAAGAATATAGATTTAGATGATTTAAAATTTAATGATCAATTAATTTCCTCCCTTATAAATGATACCAACTCGATTATCGATTCTCCACATATTGTCAAATACGGGACACACTATTCGTCTTTAGTTTTAATCCTATTTTGTATAATTTTAATTTCATTAATTATTAAGATTCACTTATATTGTAAATCATCCGGCGGCAGATTTCGCAATTATTTTAGAAAAGATACGAGTAGAATCCGCGATGATCCAAATCCTCAAGTTGAATAATTTTACTATTTCCTGTATTATATTATAGTTATTTCATTATTAGTTTCTTTCACTAAACTTCGATTTTAACCCCGAAGTTTAGTCTTCTCCGGGGGGCTGTTATACCCCTTAGCTGTATGCAAAAGGCCTTACGCTTACCATAACTTGATGATGTAGCATTTTAGAGCTCTCATGCCTAGTTCATGAAATCTTTCAGTCAGTCTCCTCTCAGCCGTCTCGCGCGAAACCTGCCTAAGGATAAATCTAGGATTTATCCAATAAACCTTTTTTTAAAAAAGCATTCAAGAGTATCCTTATAACAGTACGATGCCTACAGGCGGGCATGGGATGGTACAATCTCTCCTCTGTATTTTTTAGGTACTGGAATCCCGGAAGGTGGTTTGGTAGTTGATATGATGAATCGATGTTGGTTTTCAATAATGGATGTTTCGTTAATTATCTATGTATTTATGTTGCACTTTATAATGATTAGTTCTTGGTATTCCGGACTTCAGTACATGTTTGTTACACCTTGTATACTTTGTACAGTAAAGTAAGGTATCTTTAAATGGTGGTTCTGTAGTTAGGTGTAAATTAAATATTTAATTGTATCAGGTGTCACTATTCGGAAGTTCAAATTTCCATCGAGGGTTCGCCCACCACCGGGCCTTACACCCTCAGCTGACCCTCGGATCTACTGACTCATGATCACGGACACAAGACACTATAGTCGCAACGAGAATAATTAATTGATAATAATTGATTTTAATTTAATATATTAATTGTAAAGCTGTACTTTCCTCATTCCTTTCAAGCAGGGTAAAAAATGAAAGTTGACTAGGTTTGAATAATTGTGCCGAGACTCAATGGCCGTTGAAACTGTTTTTACTTATTTTCTCTATCGGTTTCCAGGATAGTTTACTAGTTGATTTGAATCCACGTTCCCATTTCATTTTTTCTGTTTTTAGCTTGTTTCAATGTTTTACAATTTTATTGTGCCTCAATATATGCCATTGATTTTTAGGCAGCCAATTAGATATTATTTCAATATGAGTTTTTTATTCCGCCAACTCTACCAATCAAATAATCGTAAACTTTTGCTAAAAGCAATAAAACATTTTAGAATTATTTGCATAAATTAAAACAAAAACTGTTTGTGCAATATCATAACACAATAGGTAATGAATGATGCATTTAATTTTTTGAGCGTTTTATCACTTAAAATTGTTCAGTGCAGACGCGTATTATCTAATGATATTATCAGAATTATCGAATTGCAGCTCTAGTAGCATGACCTGCGAAACACGATATTTGAAAAACCTAAATATGATAAATATAGCCACCATGTTGAATTTTGTAAAGAGACGATACGATATCGTAGTATACGATATCTACGATACGTGGTCATGCTAGGAGGGTAGGTGTAAAAGCGATTTCAAGCGAAAAGTTATAAATTAAAAATCCCAACTTGTAAAAATCTAAGTAACTTTCCTAATAGCAGCCAAACAAGTCAAAACAGAACCTCTTGCCGACAGGGAACTCACATACCCGTTCTGAACACTTTACTCCTTTAGTACGGCAACCCATTATACGTGTACTATCCCAATGTTAGGCCAACATTCTTCCAAACGAGTTCCAATCGTATTCCTCAGGGATAGGATCGAGGGTGGAACTAGATTTAATGTTGTAAGTGTACCAATCTATTTCACGGACGAGACAGCCAATTTCGTCGTCGTGTCTGCACATTTGAGTGGTTCCACTGTGTTTGTTGTACAGTGAGACAGTTTGTATGTACTTGTGCATCGGATGTGCGGTTATTAAGCTATCAAGTGACGTTTATTGGTTTTCGTAGTTAATAAATGTTGGGATTATTTGGTTCCGTGTTTGAATGCTTTAGTCGAAATTACGTGATATGATTCGAAAAGCAGTTTGTGTTTTGCAAGCTCTTGTGTTTGCATATTTGGAAACGGTAATGTCAATGATTAACATTTAGGTTTCGGTTGAGGGTCAAATTGATTTACTTACTTATTTATATATGTATTTAATTTTATATACCCATATTTTATTAGCACTGTTCGTGTCTCTTGAATATAAAAAAATAACTTACCTACTCAACAGGATGTCACTGCAATACATTTATCATGATTGAAAATGCCGATATAAAGATTATCTAAAACTTTAATAACATATATTATTACGAAATCTAGTTAAATAATTAAACTTCAATAACATAAAACACTTAGCATTATTACAACTGACCAGCATCCTTCAAGAATTTCTCGAACAATTCGAATTTACAGTACAAGTCTAGATTAGTGTTGGTCCAGTCTTTTTCGGTTTTGTCAAACCAGAAATATCGTCCCTTCACCGATTGGTCAATGTCTAATGCCAAATAAGCAGGTGCTTCTCCAGACTCGTCTTGCGTCAAAAGGCCTTGACTCTTGGTCATGTCTGTTTGTACGAAGCCTGGATGTAGGGAGTTCACTGACACTGACTTAGGTACAACCTTCTGTTGGGCTCTTGTCAATGCGCATAAAGCTACCTTGGAGATCCTGTATGCCAGCATGGGCATTTCTGTGAAGTCCTCTTCTTTTAATGTACCGGCCTTAATAGAATTTAGGAACCACTCCACGAATTCCGTAACATCACTTTCTGTAATAGACGCTTTGGTGAGCCTTTTAATCCAATATTTATTTTTGATATTGGAAAGGTGTCCACAATCACTTGAAATATTAATAACTCTTGCCTTATCTTTCAGTACTGGAAACAAGTACTTCTGAATAATAAGAATACTATAATAGTTAACATCAAGGACACGTTTGGATTCTTCGTAAGTCGTATTATACAAATCTTGAGTTATGACACCTGCATTATTTATAAGAATGTCTAAGCCTCCATGTTTTTCTTTGAGGAAGTCAGCTAAGGCTTTAACACTAGCTTCATCGTTGACTTCGAGTTGATGGAAAACAGGATTCAGACCTTCCTTCTTAAGTAATTCGATAGCCTGTTCACCTCTGCTGGCATCTCTTGCAGTGAGGTATACTGTTCCTACACCTCTTTTACACAGTGCTTTAACTATGCCATAACCAATTCCTCTGTTTCCACCAGTTACTACTGCTACTTTGTCCGCCATGATTGCGTGTGGAGTATAATCTAACCTAGAAATTTCCGTAGCTCTATATAAATTCTCGTAATCGTAATCTATCTGATATTGGTACTTATGGGTTATCAAGTAATGTTATCGAATTGTTGGCTAAGGTGGCAGTCACAATAGCTCTATAATCCGCACTAATATTATAAACAATTAATTATGTATGTTCGTCTGCTGTCATTCTATACAATTTACATGAAAAATTACTGAACAAGCACAAACCTTTTTCGCCGCGCCGTAGATAACGCTATCGACTCGCAAGTAAATTCTATGAGATTTGACAGTTTGACGATATCGTTACGGACTATCGAGAGTCAAAAGGTTCTTTTTTTCTTTTTAGCATGTTTCATAAACGCATATTAGGGAGAAACTCTTTTTTTCTATGGAGAAGACATAGACTACCTTTTTTCCAGACACAAAGGGATTAAAAAAAAAAACATAGTTTTTGGTATTTTTCTAAAGACCACTTATACGAGTATACAGAAATGCGAGGTGGTTCCTTATTAATTAATTAATCTTATTTTTGTGTCTAATTCTACATGAAATGCTTAAAGCATTGATGATAAGATTTTGCTCGTGACGTAGTTGGGCCAGTTGTATTGAGATCTAGGGTGTGTTTGTATACGTGTTGCTATCTGCTTCTAAATACCTTTACACATTTTTACTTGTTAATGGCAATAATTAGGTTATTTTATACATAAAATACTTGATTATAATAACTACAAAAAACCATTTTAACAAATATAATATTGCTGTTACCATATACACAAGACAAGTTCTTTATCTACGACACGATGACCACGTTGTGTCGATTAATAACAAATTGCATACGATTGTCTCCCATCCTATAGAACAATATTATCGATAAGAATATTCAATAAAAAAACCAATGTACTTACAGATAAGAAAATTATTACATTTTTCAAGATATTTATCTACCTACGTAATGCCCTCCATCCATCCAGTTAATAGAAGTTTTCCATAAGTATCGATAACGAATATAAATAACTTAATTGCAAGTGATTCAATAGTAAACTTCGAATACACCTTGAATAGTTATACAATTTATACGTACATTACATACACACGGTTGTGTTCCTGAGTAGCCCGAACAACAGGATGATAAAGGAGATCGCAACAGCTAAGTTTAGCTTAGCGCGGACAGATGTTAATGTTAAATGCTTGGTCATCGACTGAGAGAATGTCCGAGTCCCTAAGTCGACTTTTACTAGATGCACGTAAGGAAGGAGAAGCAGCTAATTTATTCTAGTGAAGCACCGCATCAGCATAGGACTAATTTAACTACAATTACGAGTATTTGAGTATTTGTTGTATACTAGTTTTATCGTCCTTTTTCAGGTGACTAAAATAGAGAATGACAACGGAAACCATAATAATATCAAAACTTCCTCAAATGTTACCGTCGGTTTTATAAGCAAGCTAAAACACGCGGACAAACTTCGACGTCGAAGTTTAGTATATCATATAAAGTAGCTACATCTATGTTGTGAATAAGATGAAAGGGGAAGTGTGTTTAGTCGAGCGTCCTCGAGCTGGTAACACGGTTGAAGTCTTATTCATATACGGCAGATTTTGTTACATTTTATCAGCTTTAATAATTTTGTTTTGAATAAAGCAATTTTTGCAAAGTCACTAGAACAAATTAACGATATTGAAAAGGGTAAAATTTGTTTTACCTTAGACCAGAATTGTCTTAGAACTGCATGGTGTCGGCAGAGTAAAATAGTACCAATTCCCGTGGGTATTGTAAGAGGCGATTAATGATTGCCCCCGGTGGAATAATCGCCTCCCGTGTCGACGACATAGTCCGGAAATCACACTGCGGTCCGCCAACTCATCTGCCCAGCGTGTTTGTTGACTATCATGTTTCCTTCCTCCCATGGTAGTACCCTTGTGGCGTGCCCTGGGGGAAACCTGAGTCCAGCAGTAAACTGTAACGTATGTGTATTTTAGTCATAGACAGTTACGTAGACAATGCAATAAAAATATATAAATACATATACGTATCTAATCTTTCTTTATTCTAAACGCAACTGAGATTACTCGTAGATAATGTAAGATAACCTACGATTGCTCTCGACCGCAGTCAAAGCAAGACTACATTCCTATCATTGTATCTGTAGCATGAATCTTTGTCTACAAATACTAGGCATAGGATTGTTTACAAACGAATTGTTTACATGTCTTCATTCTATATGACGGCGCATCTGTCACTGTCACACGTCAGGTTGACTTTTAGTAGCCATAGTCAGCCTAGCGGAGCGTTATTTGTCGATGGTAGCGAGGGCGGCCATCTTGACAGCACTGACACTGACGTTCAGGACGGCACCCGCGTTTCACGCATTTTTAACGAATCGCTTTGAATCAAACGATTTATTGGTTTAATTGAGTTAAATTGTTATATTTCTGTGATTGCTAATTACTTATTTCACTAGATATCTCCTTATTTGAAGACTGTGCTGATTAAATAACTTTGTGAGAGAAGAACTTGATATTTATCTGTCCACGCCTGCTACTTTCATATTTTATGAAAGATGAATTCTGATGAAGTTCCTCCTGGCCCTTCATATATTGCACATAATTTAGAATTTAATATACTGGGTGACAACGTTGTTTTTTTAATACCTCGTATTCTTTGTAACATCACGATCATTTTTTTTCTATGGAAGTACCCCTGGGATACCACGAGTTTCCAAAATATTGAGGTCCAAAGTTAATTGAATATTAGCATTTTTTAAAAGTAAATCCATCTGGAAACAGTTAACAAACATTTATTTTAACATAACAACATTTTTAAATTTTAATATGGTGTCTACCATATTAATATTTAAAAATGTTAGTTTTGTAGGTACATTTGTCAAACGAATACATTGCATGCAATTAAATAAGATATTTTTTGGATTTTTTTTTTTATTTTCCCCGGGGTTGGTTCCATAGAAAAAAAATCATCGTTACGTTACAAAGAATACAAGGTATTAAAATAACAACGTTGTCTTTTTACACCCTGTATACAGGGTGTAACAAAAAGGGTATGTTAAGCGAAAAGCTACGTAAATAGCCCACTGTAGAGAACCTATCCACAAAATTTGAGACTCGAAATCACATGTTTATTTTTCAAGATTGTATGAAAATTTCTGAGATATTAAAAAAATTCTCCATACTATTCTGCGGCCGAGGTATTGTCGGTGGCAGAACCACAGACCTGATCTGCCATGGCCTCCCAGTAACAGACTCGGGGGGAGTCTGCTACAGTACTAGTGGAGGCCGAGGAGGGAAGCGCACCTTACCATCTGGTGCGCCCATCGTGGAGGGCTTTCGCGATGGAGCCGCTTGCGGGGGGCTGCCGCCGGCGAGGTCGCGGATATGTGCGAAAGCGTTCCCGTAACCCCGTCACAAGGCGGCGAGGAGGAAGATGGGGAAGTACCCCCTGCACCCGGGTGGTCTGTGTAATGCATTTTCCCCCCCGAAAGAAAAAAAAGGGTAGGATCGGATGGGAGATGTTGAAGCCTGTAGCTGCCGCTGCTGACATTCAATAACTAACCTTATAAATTTAGTGCGTGCGGGTGAGGAAAAATATATCCGCTCCGAGAATCTCCTCTCGTATTCGTCAATTATGCGGTTTAACGGGGAGAATAGTGCGAAGTTAGTTCGCGTGGATGCGTGGTCTAGAAGTCGGGGGTGGGCTCGTCGAGAACGAATGGGAATCGCCCGCAACATCACACGCTCCAACAGGGCGGTGCAGTCCATGCGCCCGTTTAGTAAATCGTAAAGTAATTTGGCACCGGCCACCCTTCTTCGGTCTTCCAGAGAGAAAAAAATATCTATGGAAGAGCAACTTCCCGAGCTAGTAGTGTCTCTATACTTGAGCTGGCGAAGGAATGACCGTTGAACCCTCTCTATATAAGGGTTTGTTTTGTAGAATATTTGCTGGTAAAACCTCTTGAAGAGATAAGCTGTATCCTACTATGTGAAATTACTTTATTGTTTAATGTAACATAGGCCCCATAAACATAACCGAAATACTGCAAATAACAATATATTTTTCTAAGTCTATACTATAAAACAGATGAACGGATTTTTCGGTTGAACATTTTAATTGGTTTTACGAGGAAAATTTCCCCGTTTGTTCTAAAATGAAGCTTTTACTGGGGGACAATGCTGGTAAATTTTTCAGCCGAAACCAACCGTTAACGAAACGCGAAGCAATATTACCTTAGTGTAATTAGACTGATATACTGTAGCAGAGGACTTTATATATACCTGTAAAATTAACAAAGTGACATTATTTCTTAATGAAATAGAGGTTCGTCACATTCTTTTCCTAATAGAAAGCCTTTATTTACGTGTGTTCGTCTAATCACGTGACGACAACGAACATAGATGTCAAACGGTGTCAAATTATCTAAGCACTCGCCTTAAGCATAGAGGAATAAGATTGCATTAGTATTATCATAGAGGAATAAGATGTAGACATAGAGTGCTAATGTCATACTAATAATTTCGATGCACCATTAGACTTTTCGGTGCTTCACAATTCCAGTCCTTGACACTTAGATTGCATTACTATATGTTACAATACATTAGTAATGTAGTACATTACTAAACATTACACTAATAGAATCTAACTGTCAAGGACTGGAATTGTGAGGCACCGAAAAGTCTAATGGTGCATCGAAACTGTTAGTATGACATTAGCACTCTATGACAACTAATTCCTCTATGGTATAATGTACAGTAATGTACTACATTACTAATATACTGTAATGTACAGTAATGCAATCTAGGGTCACCGACTGGAACTGTGAGGTACCGGAAAGTCTCATGGTACATCGATGCAGTTAGTAGGACATTAGCACTCTATAATATCTTATTCCTCTATGCCTTAAGCGGTAAGTAGATATTGTTTAGCATCGCAATAACGGTTGCGTACAGCTTAAAAAATACCGGAATTTCCCGCCAGAGCAATTATTGTCACGCAACTCACCATTAGTGCTAATCCTGATAAACCTTTTCGCGAAGGTGAATGGGATATTCCTTTTACAGGAGAATATTCGACAGTTTACCCTCATAAAATCTACCAAATGGCTGACTATATAATGACTATATATGGACTATATATGACTATATATGTGGAAACATTTAAATGGTTTTGTGTTTTTTTAATAGTTACTTTTTTAGTTTGTACACTGTTTGTTTTCCGAAATAAATAAAAATAAAATAAATAAATAAAATAAATAAATAAAATAGAATGATATTTATCATCACTTCATATTATAAAACAAAGTCGCTTCCCGTTGTCTGTCCCTATGTATGCTTAGATCTTTAAAACGACGCAACGGATTTTGATGCGGTTATTTTATATATATAGAGTGACTCAATAGGAAGGTTTATGTTTATAACCAGAGACCAGTCCCGGCTTCACTCGGGTGTAATACATTTTCGCGCGGACGTAGTCGTTTTCGGCCGCTAGTACCGAATAACGACCGTATTTTTAGTGATAGCTTTTCGCTTGAGGGCTATCTGACAACAGAATGGTCAGGACATCTATCCCCGCTATGCTAAACGTGACTGTGGGATCTCCTTATGATCCTGCAATTTCTGGTTACCCTATTCCAAGATCACAGGCGTTTGAATATGTAATATCATAGAGGAATAATATGTCATAGAGTGCTAATGTCATACTAACTGTTTCGATGCACCATTAGACTTTTCGGTGCCTCACAATTCCAGTCCTTGACAGTTAGATTCTATTAGTGTAATGTTTAGTAATGTACTACATTACTAATATATTGTAACGTATAGTAATGCAATCTAAGTGTCAAGGACTGGAATTGTGAGGCACCGAAAAGTCTAATGGTGCATCGAAACTGTAAGTATGATATTAGCACTCTATGTCTACATTTTATTCCGCTATGGTAATATGAATATTCTTAAAATATGTGCTAATCTGTGATACAGTAAGTAATCTCCAAGTAATCTTAGGATTATTCGAATATTTCATATATATTGCGCAATATAATTTGATGATAGCTATAATAATAATAAAATTCTTTATTGCATGTCTAATGGTTTGTATAATGGCGAACTTAATGCCATGCAACATTCTCTACCAGTTAAACAATTTCTTGCGAGAATGTGCAGGTAGTGCAATAGATGAAAACAAATTAAAATAATTATACATAAAAATAAAAGCTATAGAAGTAGACTATCACAATGATTGGGGAAAAACGTCATGGTTCTACAATGGCTTGTGGAATTATCGTCCACTTTTGATTAGTCCTCGTTTTTAGTAGAAATTGTTTTATTTCCAACTCACAGATAAGATTAACAAAACAAACTGCACTGAATGAATATTCCAAACAAGCAATCTGTACTGAATTTGCTTCGTGTTATGTACAATAAAGTGTTGTGACATACGGACGGACAGACAGACAGACATGACGAATCTTTAAGGGTTCCGTTTTTTGCTATTTGGCTACGGAACTAAAGTGCGAGTCGGACTAGCGTGGCATGCATTTAAACTTTTATAAGAATATATATTTGGTTTTAAAGAAACATATTCCAACACTAGTGGACGCCCGCGACTCCGTCCGCGTGGTTGATAAAGGTCTCCTATAATATTTTTTCTTATATATCTTCCATGTACAGACAGCGATCCGTTACATTTTTATTATATGTATAGAAGAAGAAGATATATAGATAGAAGATATAGATTAAGGTAAACACTGAAAACGGATTTAAATTTATAGCAAACACGTATGAATCAGTTCTTGTGCTTAAAGCTGTTTGTATTTGTAAGATACCGATTACGATCACAACTCTCAAAGGGTGTACGAAGCGTTCTAACTTTAATAAAGCGAGTCATGTCGTACTCGTAAGCCGAACTAGCTATGCTTCGCTGCTGTGTGTTTTCAAACTTCAATATGTTAGGGGCAAGATGCTTAATCTACTCGAACATTTAAAACTAAATGCAGGCCGATTTGTTGTGATTCCAAAATATTACTATTTTTATAAATGCGTAAGTTTGTGAGGATGGATGTATATGTGTGCGTATATTTGTTACTCTTCCACGCAAAAACTACTGAACGGATTTAGATAAATATTTGCAGGTGAACTTTAACTTTATACATCAGAATAACGTAATAGCCACAAAGCTCCGTCCGCTAGTATTTATAAGTACGAAGGTACATATAAAAGCATAAGCAATGTTATCCCATCAAATCAGCCTATTGCAGTCCATTACTGGACGTAGTTTTCGCTCAGGGCACACCACAAGGCTATTGCCATATTAGTCACCACGCTGGGCAGGCGGGTCGTTGACCGTAGTTTTCAGACTTACCCTTAATCGTCTGTTGCCATACCCACAGGCAAACATGGGGTGATTCTATTCTTCTCTGCCGACAGCGCACGGTCTTTAGGTTATAACAACAAAAGTAAAGCGGCACATTGCATTCGTAGATAAAATGTAAAATAATCAACTAATGGACGCCCGCGGCACCGTCCGCGTGGACTGCAGAAAAAACACAATGTCGAAATTATCCGGGATAAAAATATTTTACATACATACATATAATCATGCCTTTATCCTTTACGGGGTAGGCAGAGCACCAAGTGCCAATGGAAACACATGGTGCCACTTCTAACCAATTTTGGGGTATAGTTGAGATGTATAAGTAATAATTCGTAGCAAATTAGAAACTCCAGGACCTGACCCACCGCCGTAAAATTATAAAAGGAAAACAGGATACACTTTGGAGAGTGTGCGTGGGAACTTCACAATACAGTTCCACCAGCCCCTTTTCACCATCGGGATACTAGACGCAGACTAGCGTATCACCCTTATGTTGTTGATATCCCACCCATCCGCACCAAACGTTATGCTAACTCGTTTGTAATGCGAACGGATAAGGAGTGGAATGCACTTCCTTCCGATGTATTTCCCGAGCACTACAACATTAGTCTCTTCAAAGCTAGAGTGAATAGGCAGTTTCTAGGCAAACATGTACCACCCTAGGCCGCATCTTGCTTAACATCAGGCAGGAGCGGTCAAATGTTTGCCTAGCTAATGAAAAAATAAATAAAAATTGCCAGGGCTAAAAAGAAGCCTATGTGCTATGTATATTATTGTGATGTTTCATCAAAATTCATTCAGTAGTTTTTGCGTGAAAGAGCAATAAACATCCTTACATACTGACATACATCCTCACAAACTTTCGCGTTTATAATATTAGTAGAATTACACGACAAATAGTTTCTTTAACATTTCAATCTAAAATAAGAACAATTTCTTAGCAAACTAGGCTAGTTCAAAGTCACGTCTCAATACGTTGGCAAACAGGGAACTAGTGTTATCCTCGAACTACATGGAACTATTATAACTACTTATAGTTCCATTGGCATCAAATATCATGACACGTACCCGCAAGTTATATTAATTTCATGTCACGCGCACACTTTGTAATTAGAGTATCAAACAAAGCTTTGATTAAATTGTGATTGGCGGGGGAATGTTTAATTTTTGTTTAGTTTCAGCAATCGAGTTAGGATTACTAGATTTATAATGAAACTGCCCACACTATATACTATACTGGATGTTTTTTTTTGCTGTCACCGTTTACGAAGGTTTACGAGTACTTTATATATCAAATTAAGTAAGTTTATGACAAAATGAATGTTCCCAAAATGATTATAATTACTCAGGTACTTTACAAATCATGTGATAGTTTTTTATTTAAACAAGTGTGGTAATTATTTATCTTTTTAGTATGTTATTTAGTTCGCGATAAAAACTACCATTAACTTACCATTTTTTTACCAACTTACCATTAACTTAAGATTACTTTAATAAAAATTTTGCCGAAACAAGACAAGATTTATAATTTTGAAAGATATGAAGTAGCTGTAAATTCAATTGAAATCATTAAATCTGTGGTTTTAGTGAATTTACACACACAATTTGCTTATTCAGGAATATTGATGAAAGAATTAGAAACCAAAAAAGTAGTCTAGCGAATTTATTACGTCCGCATGCAGAACTGCAGCTTCAATGGATACCTCTACTGGGATTTGTAATGAACTTCGTTAGGCTATATCGTAAACCAGCGCTTGTTCCACATAAAAGGTATAAAATAATGAGCCCAGAAGAAAAAAGTCATCAATGACAAATTTATCGGGTGGTGAATCTAAAAACAAGATTAAAATCTCGCATCCTCCGCTCTTTTAAACCACGTAGGTATTGTTGCCAAATAGAGAAACATTTTTACAGGTTTATGAGGTGAAAAATTTCTTACAAAATTAGATTAGATTAGATTCATTTATTGCATGTCACAGGTTATATACTAGATGTTACATAAATAATATAATCTTACATAAAATCAAGCCTCTTTCCGAAAAGCGAGTACAAAGATCACGGATCTCCATTCGCTATGGACCTGGCACACTTGTTTTGCAGTTTTTAAATGGAAGTAGGTAAAAGGAGAAAATGCTTTCATCATCAAAATCGTTAAATTCTATTATAGTGAAGTGACGTGAGCGATACGGATGATGCCTCGCACTGGGAGTGTGATACCCCGACGTTAATTTGCTATCGCATTGCTCGCTCTGCTTTTTCAAGTCACGTAATCAGCCTACCCAAGTGAGTGACTAACAATATGAAAATCACTTGTGTAACATTACACAAAATCCTAGTTACCGCAAAATTAAACCGGTCGAGGCTTATTTAAATGCCAAGTCACGCTGTTAAACAAACTTTTGGGTTAAGAAAGCAATTTATCTTTTCACTTAAACAAATAGTGCTTTAGCGTGCGGTGACTTGAAACGGAAGTGTAGGGTTAGCAACATTTTTTTACGGCGCCACATGATGTATCGCTTAATAAATTTACGTAAAAAATTATGTAGTTCCATTTTTTGCCACGTGAACTTAATATTTATGTCAGATTTTGAGCTTTAGGTAATTGGAGTACAGATTAGTGGAAACGCTTAAAACCTTTTATGAACTTGGCCTTAAGTGGCCTTGCCTATCGATATTCTATATAACAAAACAAGTGTCAAACTTTCCATGCTAAAAAGAACTTGCTTTGGCACGCAATAAAACCATTTTCATTTAAATAAACAACCTACACAGACCAAATTGGGTCTGTTAAGAAAAGGGCTAGTCAAAAGCACCCGAAACCGGCGAGCATGTATGAAGAACTTAATGAATGTGAACGAGGCGAAAGAGGTATTTTTGGAATGTACTAAATGGAGATCTGTAGTATCTGCCTACCCTTATGGGACAAAGGCATGGTTATGTATGTATGTAAGAAATCTTTTGGAACCCAATCTTATTTGCGCGCTGTCATCCTGCTGACCTCCTGAGGCTCTGGGAAAAGTCCCACAAACCCGCAGTGGACCAAATGATGGGCCAAATCTCCCCCCATTGACAGTACAAGCCTGTGGTACACCCGTGAGATGCTTAAATCAAATGAAATCATTTATTCGACATAAAAGCATATACCATATAAAAGCTTATTTGTCTATTGTCATTTTTCACTGATATTTTTGATCACTGTATGTACATAAAAAATTTCTATTATGATAACGGGTAAAGGGTAACCGGGTTGTACGAAAGGCACTTTTTTCGGGGTGAATTAATTTTGTTTTTAATTAAAAACCTGGTCTGAATAAAAGGCCACATTAAGCTATTTATTTCATTTAATGAAATATTAATGTGAAGTGCTTAGAATTTTAAGTGTTTGCCTTATAAAGTTAAAAAAAATAATGTCCATGACAAATGAATAGCTAGAAGCTTAATTTTCAGTATATCACTTCCGATAAGAAGGAGGTACATTTAGTTGGGCAAAAACCCCTCATGGCAGTAGTAGGGGAAGGCCTACGTTCAGCAGTGGACTGCAATAGGCTGACGACATTTAATTAAGATATGTTATCTGTTCCTGTGGAGCTCTTGTCATTTTGCATTTCATAAAATACATATACAACATACGTGATACTAAAAATGAATTGTTACGATAGTTTAGAGAAAATGTAGTCCAATTTAATATACCTAAGATAAAATTCCTTTTTAATCCTAAAAGTGGGCTAAATTTTCTAAAAAACCACGAGATGACAGTCTCAACTCCACGGGAGTAAATTTAATTCTATCCCATAATTAATAAAGTTAAATTTCCAGTGCAACTCGATTAATTCTGCGGTTAACCACACGCGAACCGCTTCCGGGGCGTCGACGTAGTTACAGAACAATATCTGATATACATATTGAGTATCTGAATAAGGATGACTAGTACTAAGTGACTTTAAAAAGGATTATTTTAGTTATTAAAGTAGATGAAGCGAAAGAGGTGTATAAGGATCGTAGCAAGTGAAGATCCGTGATCTCTGCCTACCCCTCCGGGAAAGAGGCGTGATTTTTATGTACCTATATGTTTAATTTAAGTATCTAATGTTTGTGATTGGGAAAAATATGTCTAGTGGCGGACAAACTTGAAAATAACCGAATATTAACAATAATACTTAATCGTATCAGGTGTCACTATTCGAAAGTTCAAATTTCCATCGAGGGATCGCCCACCACCGGGCACTACACCCTCCGCTGCTACCCTCGGATCTGCCGACTCGTGTTCACGAACACAAGCTACTGCAGTCGCAACGAGAAGCCAGATCCAAGCACCTAACATGCAACCATAAGTACATAGCTGCTAATCCGAAAATCAATTAAAAATGTTAATCGACATAATTATATTTCGTT
The DNA here is from genome assembly GCA_014607495.2 of Carposina sasakii. Classification (NCBI taxonomy): domain Eukaryota; kingdom Metazoa; phylum Arthropoda; class Insecta; order Lepidoptera; family Carposinidae; genus Carposina; species Carposina sasakii. The sequence goes on along the minus strand of CP053163.1, from coordinate 4,105,494 downwards.
AACACTAAGACATAATTATATTTCGTTAACACCCGTGGCATCCTCAGGATTAGTTTTTCTGGTTAGTTCTAACTACCAAACCAACTAACACTAACTGAGTTAGTTGGTTGGATCTGGCTTCTCGTTGCGACTGTAGTGGATTGTATTCGTGACCATGAGTCGGCAGATCCGGGAGTCAGCGGTGGGTGTAGGGCCCGGTGGTGGGCGATCCCTCGATGGAAACAATAATACTACTACTATAGGACTATATATATTTTTGTATTAGTCCCAATAATAGCCAAAATTCAATGTCAAAGAGTCAAAACAACCATAATTGAATAAGGTATACCACCGCAACTTTCAAATAAGCTACTTTGAAAGAGTGCTAAAAATCCTGTTTTTCGTAAAAAATGTTTCAGTAAATGAAATTAGACGGTCGATTGGTGAAGTAGTAGCCTGCCACGCTATAGGTCTTGGGTTCGAATACCGGTAGGTATAAACATTGGTATGACATTTTACATATTTATCTATGTATTATACCGTTTGATCAGTATCTACGACACAAAACCTTAGGTACGATTATCTTATTGCGGACTTGGTCAACGTGTTGTGAATATTTATATTTACTTATTTCAAATGAAAAAGAGTTAAGTTTAACTAACCCGTAAACGTCGTAAGTTCCGTTAGCAAATCGTCAAGTTTTACAACTACTACTACTGTTTCACTTGAACCAAGCTAACTTCCCAACACAGATACGAGTATGGTACAGATTATCAAACTCCGTAACTCCTGTATTGGCAGGATCCCAATAGCCGTCACTGTTTAGTAATCTGAGCCTGACGCTACACTTGGCAGCTGGATTAACTTCCAGATGGGTATATGATAGATGTATGAAGTTGAGATTCCTTATTGATATCTACATATAGACATGTTACCTACATGGTATGGTATCTGGTATCTACGTATGGTATCTACATAAGGATCATAAGAGAGTTTCCACAGCTCGTTTAGCGTAACGGGGTAAGATGTTAACGTTAACGGGGTAACGTGGCAAGTTCCTAGTTTATCGCCTGGGTCTGCCCCAGTTTCTCAGTCGATTCTTACAACATGCGTGGAAGGAGATGCAGCTGATGTATTTTGGTGAAGCCCTGCATCAGCATAAAATTTATGACTAATCTAATTAATCTAATCTTTCACAATAGTTCATCTCTAAAAGATACTTAACAGACAAACACGTCTGTATTTCATAAAATCACTTCATCTATACATATAATAAAAATGTAACGGATCGCCGTCTGTACATGGAAGATATATGAGAAAAAATATTATAGGAGACCTTTATCAACGCAATAGAACCCAAAACGATGATTTTTGGAATTTTTGTTTGTTTGTCGGTTTGTCTGTGCGTTTGTGCACGCTAATCTCAGAAACGGCTGAAACGATTTCGATGCAGTTTTCAGGAATATATTATGACAGGTCCCACTTAACATATAGGCTACTTTTTATCCCGGGAAAATGTTTTTATCCCGGATAATTTCGACATTTTGTTTTTTCTGTAGTCCACGCGGACGGAGTCACGTGCGTCCACTAGTAGGTAATATAAACACTGTCACAAAACCAATTTGCTACAGTATTTTGCATGCACAAAATGCTTCATCGAATAATAAATATAGATCGTGCTTGTATTTCAGCTATGGTACGTGCCCGCATTGCATCGCGTCGTGTCGACAGTCATGTCTGATGTAATACAAACACTTGGATTACACCCCTAATGCAGGGAATTCCAGTTCGAGCTACAATTTGTATCGCACCTTCTATTTGAAATGTGATAAGCAAATTTCTCAATGAGGAATTCAAACGTCGAACTTTTAATACTATTGAAGAGTATAATTCAATACACAATCATTTAATGCATTCATACGTACGAGTACAGAAGATTCATTTTCATTTTAACGACTAATTGGTGTAGTTTGTACGTTTGCTGCGTCATAGGTCCTGGGTTCGAATCCCATACATACATAATATACACGGCTTTATTCCCGGAATAGGGTAATTCCAGGATCATAAAGGTGATCCACAGCCATGTTTATCATTGCGGGCGTACATGTAAATAATCAGTGAGAAGTTTCTGGCTTATGTCGTGAGAGAATGCCCAAGTTTCTTAGTCGACTTTTACGACTTGCACGAAAGGTGATGCAGTTAAACCCCGCATCAATACAGGAAAATAAAAAGAATTACACGATTAGAGACTATTTTTAAAAATAAATGGGGCTATGTTTGTTAATTATACCTCAATATTTTATTTTACGATGTCTCAAACAACCTAATACTAAAGCTAACAGCTCAGAACACTCCTCAAATATTCCACATGTCATCAACCATTTGAGAACATAATTAAATTTCGAAATACCCCTTTTACATAGAAATGTGGCCATAATATTCGTAATTACTCGTACCACCCTGAACCGAAATTAGCATAGTTGAATTTTGATTAGCAGTAAAACAGTTCAACTTTACACATTACATAGAGGACGTATTCACTAGAGCCGAAACGGTTTTGGTAAATTGCGGAATCCGTCAAATTATACTAAAAAAATGCACTTCACATAAAATTATGTGTCCTGCTAGGTCTACTCAAGGCCACGCTTATGCTTTCCTTCCAATTGAGGGCAATTGTACATAGTTATATATAGGTAGTTAGTGTAATGTACTAGGATAAGTAAATCCAGATTTGGCTTGCCAGCGCACCAACACGTTCACTCTCCGCGGTGGTCGGTACACAACTACCCTCAACCGCGGTCACCCGTGACGTATGCGCACAAGACAAATAGCTATACACTACATCCCCTCCTTGACTAAATGTATTGAAAATTTAATAAAGGTACAATTTTAAGAATAAGACCATTTGGTATTTCTTTAATCATCAATCATATATTAATCTACAACAGCTATGATAAATCATAACGTCTCTTCAATTTTTTACTCGTTTTCGTGACTTGAATCTTTTCCTTCTTCTGTGTTACCATGATTGTCTTCGTCTCTCCCGTTGTCTATTATTTCCCATTGACCATGAATCTTTTTTAAATGCACCACATTTCTTCTATATATTTGTCCTGTTTCGTCGTTTCTAACTTGAATGTCACCTCCTACTGCTTTTTCTACTGTATGGCTAGTTGTGTCGAAATTTAGGCTAAGCTTATTGTCTTTGGTCATGTTTTTTATGTAAACTTTATCACCAGGTTCCAAATCACATTCTGTTGCTTTTCTCTTTCTGTCACCGTATTCTTTCCCTTTTTCTTTCATTATTTTATCTTTGTCCTTCATTTCTGTTTCTGTGTTATTAGGTTCCAAACCCATATCACCTGCCATGGGAATCTTGTCCCTGAATTTGCGTTTAAAGAATAACTCTGAGGGCGTTTTTCCTGTTACCGAGTGTGGTGTACTATTATACATTGCCAAGTAGTCGTACAAGCTCTCTCTCCAGTTAGTTTTTTCAGCCTGGCTTATCTTGAGGCGTTTAAGGATGTCACGGTTCTGGCGTTCCACCTCGCCATTCTGCTGTGGCCAGTATGGTATTGTATTGAACAAGGTAATATTACATTCCGTGCAGAAGGATTTAAATTCCTCGCTGCAGAATTGTTTACCGTTATCGGCAGTAATAGAGAGAGGATTTCCTAAGCGACTGAATATTTCTTTAAGCAATCCAATTATTTCGGTACTGGTAATTTTCCGACATATTTTAATTTCCTTATACCTACTGAAGTAATCTACTACAACTAACAGGTAGTCGCCACTTGGCAGGGGTCCCATCAAATCAATCGCCACATCTATCCATGCATCCTCCGGTACCTCCCTTCGTTTCATTGGGTTAGGTGGATTTGGAACGGAGACTAAGGTACATCCTCTGCAGGTTTTTACGAAGTTTTCGGCATCTTTATCACAGGCTGGCCACCATACTTTTGTCCTCATTCGGGTTTTCATTGCCACTATGCCAGGATGGCCTTCGTGAGCAGCGCTCAATATCTTTTCACGTAGCTTTTTCGGAATAACGATCTTCGTACCTCTTAAAAGTAGACCTTCGTAAAAACATAGTTCATGTTGGAAAACTTTGTATACTTTCGTGTCTTCGCTCCATTTGTTGTTATATATCGCCTCTTTTACACTCTGTATCTCTTTGTCATCCCTAGAATTATTTATAAGCTCTCTCATGGATACCGCGACAGGTCTTATATATTGAACAATCTGGTGAATGTAATTTTCTTTCGTTGTTGGTATAGTATCAGGTAATTTAAGAAGCCTAGATAGCGGATCTGCAATATTTGTCCTTCCTGGTTTATATACCACTTTGTACCTATATGACTGAAGCCGTAGAATCCATCTCTCTATTCTTGCACATGGCTTAGATTTCGGACCAAAAATAACCTCAAGAGGTTTATGGTCTGTTATTAATTCGAAATCTTTGCCATATAAGAATATGTGGAAATGTTCCACTGCCCAAACCAAGGCCAATGCCTCTTTCTCGGTTTGGCAGTACCTACGTTCACAATCCGTTAACGTCTTATGCCCATACGCGATAATTCTTGGGCCCCTATTATCGACTTGTACTAGAACTCCCCCCAGACCTACTGGGCTAGCGTCAGCGATAACGATTGTCCTGTCATTTACGTTGTAATATCCCAAATTAGAAACACTAGTTAGAGCTGATTTTAAATACTCAAAAGCTTCTTCTTGTTTTGGTCCCCAATGCTTTGCGATGTCTGTGCTCTTCGCGTTTTTATTTCGGAGTAATTCCTTAAATGGTTCAGTTATTGTCGCGAGGTTAGGAATCCATTTTCCCACATAGTTTACCAGTCCCAGGAAACTTTGCATTTCACCCACATTAACTGGTGGCCTAAATTCTTGTACTGTAGTGATATACTTCTGAAGTGGTCTAACCCCCGCTCCTGTTAGTTCGTGTCCTAAGAAGCTCACTTTATTTGCTCTGTATAAACATTTTTCTTTTTTCAATACCACGTTATTTTGTTTTAGCACTGCCATCACTTTTTTCAAACGTTTATCATGTTCGTCAAGATCCTTTCCAAATATTAAAATGTCGTCTATGAAGTTAATGACTCCTTCACAGCCAAGTAACATCCGTTCCATGACTTTCTGGAAGATTTCTGGTGCACATGAGATTCCAAACATCAACCGCTTATATCGAAATAGACCTTTACTAGTAATAAATGTAGTTATGTGTCTGGAATTTGGATGTAACTCGACTTGATGGAAAGCGTCCTTAATGTCTAGCTTCGTGAAATATTTAGAATCTCTCATTTTTGGCAGCAATTGGTCCATGGTCGGTAACGGATGATTCTCTCTGATGATAGCTATATTAGCCCTTCGCATATCTACACAAAGGCGGATTTCTCCGTTGTCTTTCAGGATGGGCACGATGGGCGAAACCCATTTGGAAGTTCCAGATACTTCTATAATATCCTTATCCACAAGTTCCTGCAATTTGCTCTCTACTTTTGCCTCTAAGGGTATGGGTATCCTCCTATAATAAAACATGATATATTGTAGGTTTTCTTAAAAATGAAACAATCTCAGTTTCAGAATAATCATAAAATATAATTGCGATCATTACATGTTCTATAAGATCAACTTATCACACTTTACTATTTACTTCTAACAGTGTTCATCATCAAAGGATATATGTACATGTCATTGTGTACATATATATTTTCAACTAAAGTCCCCTATTACTGATCCATTTATTATTAATTCCCTATCAATTATTATCAATCTTATAAATGTAACATATATATTATGAACCTTCAGAAATCTCCAAATTATTCAACTACCTATATTTATTAGTACAGTAATTTATGTTTTAATTATAAATTATGGATACCTGTATGGTTGTGAAACAGCTGGCACCGAATTATCTATATGTACTTCAACCAATACATCTTTAAATTTTGGGAATATTGCTTCATTCTCCTCTTCCACCTGGTTAACGTTCAAATCTAAACCAATTTTTAATATTCCCAATGACATTGCTGTTTCCTTACCTAAAAGGTTTTTTGTTCCGTTAGCAATGACAAAGAACGTTGCATTTTCTTGTTTGTCCGCCACTTTCAGTGTAGCATTGAAGCATCCCTTAACCTGTAAAGGTTTATTGCTTCCATATGCTACGAATGACACATCTGGTTTAGCGATTTGATTAAAGACTACCACCTGCTGTCTCTTCATAGCCTCCCATGTTTCCCCGGTTATCAAGTTATGCTTGCAACCTGAATCTATAATCATCTTAGTTTTGATTCCTCCGACTGTGCACTCCATTTCTAAGTTCTCATCGATGTGAAAGATATAATTAAGCTCTTTTTTTCTATCGTTGTTCCCCTCTTCTATTAGGTTTACTTCAGCAGTATGTTTTGTTTGATGTCTAGGTTTTTTCGGATTGAACTTATTTTTTGCATCTTCCGTATTGTTCCTTTTAAGGTTCATTTTTGTTTTACACCACTGTCGAAAGTGTCCTCGAAGTCCGCATTTCAAACAATCTTTTTCCTTAGCAGGACACTTTTCTGAGTTTGACGAATGTCTGAAATTACCGCATCTGCCACATCTACTACCTCTTTGATTTTTCCAAATTTTCCCAGTTTCTATCTTATTAATTGTTTGATTGTCAGTATTATTCCTTTTGTGAATTCTTCCATCTGTCTATTTACAGCTTCCAGAGCATTAGCTTCATTTATTGTACGGTCCAGAGTTATTTCATCTCCTATTTTAAGAATTTTCTTTCTTAGTTCATTTGAATAACATTTCTCTATTACTTGATCAATAATGTGCTCCTCTTTGTCTTTAAATTCACACTTATAAGCTTGTTGTCTCAGCCTTAACACGAACTTTTCAAATTTCTCAGTGGGATCTTGTTGGATTAATCGAAACAAGTGTCTTTCGTACAACGTGCACTGCTTTGGCGCGAAATATGCATCTAATTTGCTTATTGCAGTCGCAAATGTATCAGTACCCTCAGTAGCTTCTACATTAGCACCCGGAATGTTGTAGAATATTTCTTGTAGATCGAGCCCACCAAGATGTAGTAAGGCTGCCTTTTTCTTTTCATTCTGGTTGATACCAGATGCTTGTAAGTAGATGTTGAGAGCTCTCTTCCATCGCTCCCATCTGATGCTGACTGAACTTGAGTCACCCTCGCAGTCAAATTTGTCCAACATCGTAATCAAAGTTTTACTATCGTGATTCATTTTGGGGCGACCTGGAATAAGGTGTATCAATTTAATGATCAGACTTATCTGCTATTAACAACATTTGTCGTTACTTCACATATTGTGAGTGAGTACCTGTCTATTGTTTTATTTCATATTTTATACAGACTTTTTCTGCTTGGTGCCATTTCCAGACTTTAGGTCACACAGCTATTACATAATATACCAATTCAATGTACAGAATATATCTGCTTGGCAACCATTTCTAAACAATGCGCTTTATTTCAATTCAATGATTCATATTTAAACAGATTGCGCTTAGCACTGGTTCTGATTCAATTAAATGAAAGCTAACTCCATATAAAACATACTTAAATGTCAATTTAATGACCTACATTGCGTATATAATATAGATATCGCAGGTACAGTACGTACTCGCTAGCTATAGCTACCTATGTAGCACGGACCTACCCATTTAAACATATTCAGCCGCCACTAAATTCTATGAGCCTAGAAATTGTTTACAAATCGCTTATAAAATGAACATGTTTACTTGTTAGGTATTGAAATATTGTATACGTACATAACATTAGAAGGTTAGTTAATTTCGATCGTCTGTTCCATTCGATATTGCTAGTTATTTATTATTGCATCTTTGTTCTCTTCATCTTATCAGTAGCGTACACGCTTAGGTACCTACCTAGCTTGGCGCCGGGTTTATGACTCACCGTCTTTGTCGTTTTCCGTTTAATTAGGATGTAATATGAATTGAATAAGTATTGCATAAGTTGATCACCTTTAATTTGTTATTAATCTGTAGAATAGGTGTTTACACTAGCAACTAAATAATTTGCTCAAGAATGTTAATTATTTATTAGGCGATATATATTTCATTTATATGGGCCAATATACTAGGAATGTTCATGTAGAAAGTTAAATCATAATTAATCTATTCCCTTTCCGTTTGAAGAAAAAAAATTTAGCCATTGAATTTTTTCTGTATAGGTTTTCGCTTTCAATATGTCAGTAATTATAAAGTCTACATACCTTTTTTCCTCGTCGCCACATGTAATGTACTAGGATAAGTAAATCCAGATTTGGCTTGCCAGCGCACCAACACGTTCACTCTCCGCGGTGGTCGGTACACAACTACCCTCAACCGCGGTCACCCGTGACGTATGCGCACAAGACAAATAGCTATACACTACAGTTAGTATACTTGCGGAGCGTGTGGCCGATCCAGTTTCACTTGCGGTGTTTGATCTGTTGGTCGATTGGAGTCTCGCCGCAACGTTCCCACAGTTCTAAATTAGTTATTTTTTCGGGTCTGTAAATACCGAGAATCTACCAGTAGGTACTATATATACCTGTATCTGTAATACAATCAAAAAGTCATATACTTGGTGGCCATGTACTAATTACGATTACATTATTCTCATATACGAATCAACTAGATGTGTTAGAAATGTTCACTGTTTTGAGATTTTGTGTGACCTAGTTGTGTTGTCAATCGGCCAATTAAGGATTGGGCTTTGAAATAGTTCTCTATGTTGTTACGTTTGTACCCAAATATAATTGTTTAGTACCAAATTTCGAATTTAATGCCATCTGTGTATCTTATTGAGAACGATCCGCAACGGAACACAAAAGGTCTATTAAAATATTTGTTCATGTCGAGTTTGTGGACATGGCCTTAGTAATTATGTACGCGGATTGCCATAAATTGACTGTTTGCCGACAGCTTTAATGTTTTCATTTTGTTATTGCTGTAACATTGTTTATAGGCGAAGAGATAGTTGTAGCTTTGGTAAATAATACCAAAGAGACTGATTCAGTATTTTGTAGGTTTATGTGCCCTCTCCTGGATTACAACGATGGTGATTGGTGAAGTGAAATGATAGCGTACCCATGATGATGGCGACTATTATAAACTTCATTCAGCTGACTACATTACATACTACAAGTAGTCATACTTAGGTATGCGTAGAACCAGAAAATATCAATATCCTCACAACTTTTTGCATTCTCGCATATTCTCGACGTTTGAAGATTTCTCGTCGAGAGTTCTAGCCGTGAGTCTGTAAGCCCTTTAAATATACCTTGCAGTTATTATGTTTGCCTACAAACAAAATACAGTTTGTAATAAAGAGCGTTTACGAAGCTTAAGGTCTGCCTTATTAGTTTTCTTAGGTATTTATGTGTTATATAATATTATGATACTGCAAATTTGTATGATATACCTATACAATTTTATATTGCAGTTTCAGTTTCTAAAATTGTCACATAGCTATTGGCTATACCCGAGGAAGAGGCTACAAAAGGAACGCCAAATCCTTAGCAATGTGAGTTTTGAAACAAACCATATTGCACAGACCCCATAAATAATGGGGTAAAGACAGGAATAATAAATAGCAAACCCATATTTGGCAACAAGAAGAAAATAAAGCTAAATCGAAATATATTAAAACGTCGGCTCCCTGAACATATCCCAATATTTTCTAAGTGATTTCATATGTGCGTATCACGTAGCACGCATAATAATATCGCCGGGAAATACGTCCTTATTTAACGTGGCCCAATGATGGGGAAATATTTGTATTATGATATATTAAATACAATATTACGGTGTACTGGTACCATTTACCATCTAAACGAGTTGGCAAAAAAATTAAGGCGAATAACTGCTATAGATAGCGTAATAAAAGATGTTTTCTAGCTCTGAATTGGTAAATTATATCTATACGGTAAAGATTTTAAAAATTGAGCATTCTTTTCGGGCTCACAATGATTCGGTATAGCCCGTATTATTTGTGATCAATTAGTTCTACTAATTAATTTATTAACAGCTCTCTGCATCATTGTCCATTACTGTCATTTGGTAAAAAGCCGGTAACTTTTCAGAGATTTTTATAAATGTTTATATATTATTTTCGGTGTGCTTTTTTTTATTTCAGTTCTATTTTAAATTTAACCACCTTGTACTTTTGCCACTCGCACTGCCATATTGGAAAAATAGCATCTGTTGGCAGCACATAAAAATCTATAAAGAATTCAAATGTCTACTGCAAGCTACAAGTAAAAAACCTAAATTTCAAGTATTAAACTTGACATATTTTTTCAGGTTTGTTTTCATTCGCCTAGTTAAAGTCCTTACGCGAATATGAACTTCACCTTTACTACAATTTGTCAAGATTGTTTCCAATATTCCTTTGTATTCCCTCTTCTCTTTTATATTCTTCGCGTATTCGTAAAGTATGAACAGCTTGAATTTAAAAGCAACACATGCCTTTAAAAGTAAATATCCCGCAATCTTTGAATGAAGTTTATGAGAAGAAAACAGTTACCGTATTTCCTGCACTATTCGAGTACAGGAAACATCGGAGAGATTTATTAAATTCTGGCAACGTAACGTGTTTTGGTATTCACTTTGATATACTAAACAATTTACGTAATCCAATGCAAATTGAACTTTCAAGTATTGGCGGTAAAGTTCACGGTATGTATGTAAACATGGCAGCTACAGTTGAGATTGTAAATGAACGAACTTGTACTGCTGGTCTCGAAACTTGGGAGAGTCAACGTGTACAGCAATTTAAATGTTTGGAAAATGTTGACGTGTTTATTTAAGGTTATGAAATAATACGGGAAATGGCGAAATATAGCTTTCTTAAAAAAAAACAAAGTGCACCAGTTTGGCCATAAAACTGTTGGTCTGTCTAGCCTAACCTAACCATGATGTCATATATGGTTCTGTGAACCTACGTCAGGATTTTAGTAAGTCCGCATAGCGGTGAATTTCCTGTTTCCTTCAGAAAACAACCATTTTCTAATCTAAAACTCAAAATGTCTTTGGAATAAGGTATTACAAAAAAGACCGAAATTTGTTTTTCTAGAAGAAATCACTTCTAGATTCGCATTACTTTAAAGCTTTTCTTACATACCTAATTAATATCTTTTGAAAATTTTAAAGTACCCTTTAAATATTGAATAATCATTCAAATCATATGGCTACATAATATCAAATGCCTAAACATGAATCGAGTAATCAATTTATCCATGTAAATTTTGACAGAAACTCGAGCAAACTGAAGTAAAGTTTTCAAATTTCGTAGGATATATTTACCACAATAAGTTGATCGAACCAATAATTTAGGTAACTTTTAGCAGGATACATTATAATACCATAATTGGGTTGTTCAATTTTAATACAAGTAAGACAATAAAGCGTTTGTCTACTTACAAATAAACAACTGAAGGCCGTTTACAAAGGCAGCATAAGTTCAAAAAACGTCCCAAAACTGTAGAGGTTCACCTCTGACAAGACTATAACAACCCTTCCCATTACGAGTCCAACTAATTAGTATAATTTAAAAATACACAGAGATGAGTAATGCAGACAAAAGACCAACATCGGACTCCAAATTATCATTAAGAATACAACTGCCGCGAAGTACTAGGTAAACCTAAAAGTGCAGAGTCTTCCTTCCTGTTGGATTAAAAACTTTATCCCTCAGCCTCTACAGCTGAATTTAGTTTGGATTTAACCAGCTCATTTAACTAAATGAACCATCAGTTCGCGAGTTTGGCCTCACTTTTGAAACAATCCGGAGAAGTTCAGACTTCAACCAATTTAATTCTGTATTCAGGATATTCTAAATTCTTTGTATTGAACCTGTATTTGGTTTTTGATGGTCAATTGAAGCTGAAAAAATAGGTAGACCTTTCTCCAAGTATGTTTATACTATCAAATATATTTTTAATCTTATTTATTATTGTTATTACATTTTGTAAAATAGTAAATTCAATACAGAATATTAGAGATAAGCCTTGCACAAATAGAAATGTCAGGTATGCAATAAAATATCTACGTTTTAATGTTCTCATAAATAGTGTACTCGTACAGTGGGGTTTAAGAGATCATTTCAGATGAATCATGAAAAGGAGCATATTTCAAAATTGCAAATTAGTGAATGCACTGTCTTCTATGCTTGCTGTAAATAATAATTAACAATTCGCATGGATAGGCAGAAAAAAAATATGTTTTTATTATTTTTTATTTATTCATTAATAATACATATTTCATAAAGAATAAAATACAGTGTCTCATAAACTTTATGCAAATTTTTCCGTGCACCGTTTTCGTCATCTATTGCATGTTCTAAGCAGAATTGCAAACCGTCTTTTTAGGGCTCCAAGTGAAATTGTTATGAAACCGTAGGAAGCTGTTACTCTATCCATTGATATAAAGTGTGGTGCGCAGCAGGAGCCTGGCCCACTGCCACTGGCTTGTAACGTAGCTTACAACCTGTTCCATAATAGTAGCTAGATTTTGCATATATTCAGGTCTTGTCAGTATTTAGCACTTGAGATAAATTACTTATTGCTTGAAGATTTATATTCACAGTAATGTTTTTTACGTGAATTACAAGTATCTGAATGTATTCTTAGAATTTTGAAAAATGCGAGGTTTTGAAAAATACATAATTACGCCTTTATCCCTTACGGGGTAGGCAGAGCACCAACGGCCCATAGAACCACATGGTGCCACTTCTGACCAATTTTGAGGATATAGTTGAGGTGACATAACATTATGAACACTATTCGCCTGTAATTTTCAATTTTGCCTAATTAGATCCTCAATTGTATTGTATTGAATTAAAAACATAAAGAATTCATTATTTACTTTTCTATGTCTTAGGGTGTAGTTTACTTGCATCTACTGGTATAAATATACTTAGAAATACACGATTCAAGAAAATAAAAATATAGAATTACATTATTAAAATAGAACAGAACTTTTTCTAGTAATACATTATGTACATGAGAAGTTTAAACGGGCTCCAATTTGAAAAAGCACAACTTAATTTGCGAAATGGCGAAATGAAAAAGTCGACTCTTTCTAATCTCGAGAAAATCTTCACGAAATAAATTACAAACTGGCAACACAACGAGGAAACTTTGTTTTAATTTTCTCTTAAAAAATAAAAAGAACGTTACATTTCTTATTAATTAGCGAAGACTTATTACGGCGCGATCAGATGAGAAGTACTTTGGAGACAGATATACCTATATAGTTATAAACAGGGTGTTTTTTCGTTGCCCCCCTTAACGAAGGGTACGTACTCTATACATAAAATAAAGTAAGTTTATGTCAATAAAAATGCTGGGACCGATGTAAATGCCGACTAAGGGACTCGGGCATTTTCTCAGGATATAAGCTAAAAACATACCTACATTTGTTTCAGCTATGCTAAACGCGACTGTAGGATCTCCGATATGATCCTGCAGTTCTGGCTACCCCATTTCGAGAAGATTAGTCGTACCTATGTATGTATATGTTTAAATTAATTATTTTTTTATTGCAAGACCAGTTGGTAACACTTAAAATGTAGATTGAATGTAAGAATAATCTACCTATATATGTAGCTTGTATTTTACCACAAAAGAGTAGAACTACAGATCTAGGTCAATGTGAATGAAGTTTATTAATTAATAGAATTTATTATATCTGAAAGACAGGTAGCAAATTTTTATTCCGGAAAAATAACTATACACTTTGTTTTTATAAAATTACGAGTACTAGATGCAAACCACCTTCATCTAGGAACGATGAAAATAAAATATTTCTATGAGCAAATATGAATTCCTCATACATTTGAACAAGCTTCACGGCAACAGGATTTCCATTGTTTCCTCCACTGTTCTACTAAAGGAAACATAACAAGAGATTTATTTCATTCAACCTGTGTCCTAACAAGTGCGTTTACCTACAATGCAACTTGACATACGGTTAAGCGAGTTAAATAGTCGGTATTGTGTTAACAATAGAGGTGAGGATCGTGTTTGAAACGCAAAATGTCTTCGTCATAATTTCTTTGGCCAGTCTGACGCAACAGGCGTAACAAACTCTGTATTTTAATATACTCGTATGTAATTGTAAATTTAAAAAAATTGTATTCTTCTATAAAATTATTAATAAATAAAGTATTCTTCTAATTTAACATTTGTGATACATTATTTTATACGCAAATGAAATTGAAGGTACCATCATTGTGATGTTAAGAACGGTTTTCACGGTCGTTTGGTATAGCATTTCCTGGGTTCAAATAAAAAAATGGTGCAAACATTGACACGATGAATATCGATGTTTGTTTCTGAGGAATGGATGTTTCTTATATACCGTTGCTTAGTACTTACGACATAAGAATCTTAGTGTGGGACTAGGTTAATGTGTTGTGAAGTTTGTGAACATTTCTTTTATTTATTTATTATTAATTTTTACACATGGACAAATAAAATACCATATGTACCCTAACTAATGTAGCTTGTAGAATGTAGGTGAGCCAATGGTAGTATTTATGTACGACGATTCTGGTATTTTTCGTCTCTTGTTCGTTTTATAAAGAATAAAACAATAGAAAGATATCCTTTTTTTTTTTCATGGTACGTACAAGTACATTCTGTATTTGGTGAACTATGAATGAGGATAAACAAACTTAGGTACGTTGAATTATTCGTCATATTATCAGTGAGTGAAAACGTCCGGGATAATTTCGAAGGAGGCGTCTTAATTTGGCTTGGCCGTAATTAACGTGTCCCCAGGCCTTTAAATTAATTACATCTGCTCGGTATAATCACGACTGAAACTCCACGGTTGTTTTTTATTTCGTTCTTTTTGAAAGAGTTCTTTTTGTGATTGCGGGGCGTTTTCAGAAGTGTAATTTTGTTTTTTTTTGTCTGTGTTCATGTGGCATACAGGTTTGTGTGCCTTTTTCGTTAAGTGTGCACTTGTGCAGTTTTTGTTGGGTGCGTGTTTTGAGGGCAAAAAAGTTCACGTATTTGTTAGTTTATGACTGCGAATATGAATATTTTAATGCCAGAACATAGCAAGTGGTATAATCTCAACGGACATTAGCCAAGTGCACAGGAAATATGCAGCGCACAAATGTGTGCGCAAACACAGGTGCACTCTATTCCGTCACTCCGATGGGTCAGAAGGGCAACAAGTAATGTCATGCCGGAACCTCACTGTGCGGAGTCGATAGAGTAAAAAGTTCATGATGACCTGTCAGGACAACGCGTTATATATCTCCCTTGTAGGTTATTACCTACATTTTTATTACTACACAACATAAACCATTCATATAACGGTACAGTATTATAAATATTTTAGACACGCCTCGACGAAGTCGGCCGTTCGTTGCGTATTCAGTTTTACACAGTGTAAGTGCTCTCTGTATCATTCTTAGGCTCTTAAGCTGGGTGTACATTATAATTTATTTAGCAAACGTTGTTGTCAGATTTATTTAATGATCAAGGTCAAATTGACTATCAAATACAAAATCGATCGAAGGGTTAAATCTTCTGGGGTTAATATTTTGCTAGTGAATTAATTTTTATACTTCTTTTGACAGTTATATCTGAGAGGCGCCATCTATATTGTATTGGGACACATTTTTTATTTGTAATGGTTTCAGAAAGTCGCCCCTTGCTGAAGCAGGTAGAACATTGGCAGGTACTCTATTTTATTACCAGTACGCTCGTAAATTTATATCCAGAGCGATAGTTTATGAGTAGTTCTATTTGGTGTACCTGTTATTTATTATATTATATGGGGTATATTTTGTGAAGTAATAATGCTATAAAACTATATTAAGCTACAGAGGTATGAATACCTGATTTTTATCAAACCCTTGCATTATTCAAATTCACACTAGTCCTTCAAAAAGATACTTCTTTGTCTTGCTTTTATTTTCGACAAGGTGTATCAGAAGAAGAATGTAAAGCAAAAATATTTTAAAAAACACTCAATTCATGGAGAATTCCTAAACAGCACATGAATGCAATTATTATCTTGAAAAATAAACATGTGCTTTCGAGTCTCAAATTTTGTGGATAGGTTGTCTATAGTGGGTTATTTTCATAGCATTTCCTATAAATGTATCTACATATCGTGTACATAGCATACACAATAGGTATAATTATATAGGTATAACAATAAGTATATCTATATTTTTATATAGTTAGGTTAGACTGTGTTCACAAAAATAGATAAAATTATCATTCATTGAGAGCGGATTATTGTCATAATCGTATGCACGAACATTATTTTTCATAGTGGACGCCCGCGACTCCGTCTGCAATAACTGCAAAAAAAAAACAAAATGTCGAAATTATCCGGGATAAAAACATTCTCCCGGGATAAAAAAATAGCCTATATGTTAAGTGGGCCTGTCACAATATATTCCTGAAAACTGCATCGAAATCGGTCCAGCCGTTTCTGAGATTAGCGTGCACAAACATCGATCCGTTACAATTTTATTATATGTATAGATAGAAGATAATTTGAAGACAATGTGACCCCGACCTAAAACCTTGTGTGGCGCAGGCAGCGCTAAGTACAATGTGTGGATTTAAAATTCCATTTCCGTGCACGTGATCACGGGAGTTCCGAACCGGATGGCGAGTAGGTTCTGTTTACGTATGACTTCCGGATCGGATGGGCTTAAGTGTGCAGCCAGCCTTATTTTTCGAGATAACTACTTACTTTGTTAAATAATACCGCAACGTACTTTTTTAATACCTATATATGGGTGAATTTCAACAACCTCGATTTTTGACTAATTACGCTGGCGAAATTTTATATCAACTTTCTATTACTTTTTTGTATTCGAAGTAATAGCCAAAAATATATAATATTCAGTCATATGGTACACATTTTTAAAAACGTATTATTTCTTGAGATATCTGCATTTAAAAATTTCAATCGCCACCGATATTATTATCTAACCACCGAAGTTGTAAATCTCTCCACTGAAATTGATTACAACCAGCGAAATTATAAATACAGGAGAACATCATATGAATTACCTATTTATTTATTTTATAAGAACTTGAAAACTTTAGATTTTTCGTTTATTAGTTGGTAATAATGTTTATCATCATGATTATAGCTTAGAAACTATGATAACAAATTTAAGGAACACGTTAACAGTTAGAGAAATATTTTATTACATACTTTAAAATGCTTCCTAGTGAGTTTTTTCTTAGCATAAAACGTAGTGGCCATGGTATCTCCTATAAGATCTCGTAGTTCTGTCTACACCATTTCGGAAACCTAGCCGTATTTATTTATATGTACGTAAAAATCTTAGAAAACCAGAAATAAGGATCATTTCTTTTCACTTGTGAAAGTGCACCTCGTTAGCTACCTTTATATATAAGGAACACCCCATCCAAAAATTCACGGTGTCGGAGATATGAAAATTTTATGACTTTTTTTAAATCTCCTTTTAGATGAGTAGAATGGTATATAAGAAATGAATCTTATTTTATACTTTGACCTCCCAAAAATCTATCAACATGGAATGGTCAAGCAAAATTTGTCAAATGTTTTTGCAAATTAAGCCCCTACTCTTTCAAAATAATATACTGCGTTATGCGTACCCTTTATCAAACTAAATTCCTTATTTAATAAGCTACTCAAAAAGGTGTAACTTATTATGAGAAAGCTTACCAGCAGCTGACCAATAAAGGTTTCGAAAAATACATTCCGTGGCGCTACAGCCTATAGCAGTGTTATATTGAGGCAAGTAGAATGTAGAACTCTTCTGTTATCTATCATCAGGCGTACTTGTTCAAGGTACTCGGGTTTATCGCAAAGTTACTCGGGTTTATTCGTAACTGTTCATTTATAGTATCAATTTTGGGTGGTTTCCTTGAGGTTGAACTGAAGGCCAAGTCATAATCAATACCACAAAACGTGGGATTGAAGTAGATAATAATTATGTGCATGAGTACACCTACTTAGGCCAGTAGGACATTCAATATATAGATATTTTTTCTGAGAACAGTCAGGACTCAGAAAAATATTACATTCTTATTGGTCAGCTATTAATATAGAGGGATGAATCTTAAGTGCCTGGAAGAACTTAGTTCATTTAGGAACGGTTCCCTTCCTATGATCTTATAACATCTACTTGTCGATATGTGTACTTATGCTGTCTATCGATTGACCTACAGTGCTCAGACTGCATCAGGAATACCATTAGGTATGCTAATCGCCTACCAAAAAGGAACTGGACAGAAAAGTGCCGGCCATGTTAGTCGTTTAGACACCGAAAGATAGACGAACAGTGCAACTGGCTGGATGCTACAGAGCGGCTGCCTGGGGTAGGAGTAAGACGAGATGGAGGTGGCGGTATGATCTCGATTCGAGTTGAACTGCATCATGAAAAGGCCTTTGGATAGCAGTAAGATTCCTATGCTATATATTATAATGTCAGCTCATTAACTTTGTATTTTTTAAATTTTACTACAAACTTAGGTTACTTGTTTAAAAAGGTTGTCGCGCCATAGGATAGCCTTTTAAAATTCTTATCAGTCAGCTGTTGGTAAGCTTTTTCATAATTACACCTTTTGAATTTAGTTTAATGAAGTGTGCGCATTACGTGAAATCATTATTTTGAATGAATAGGAAAGAATCAGGAAAAAAAAATTATAAACCTTTTAGTAATTATACTTTGACAATGCCAAGTTTTGTCTCAAATGATTATTTATTTATCTAGTTGAATTACTGAAATATATACGTATTTTAGTTTTTTTATGCATTTCCATTTAATAATAGGGTGATTTTAAAAACATTACAAAATGGGGCATAACCCTGAAGCCGTAATTTTTTTAATGGGTAGAAAATAGGCTGTACTTTTACATCTCAATAGAAATAATACCCGTTTTCCAGTCATCCTGTATACAAAAAGACAAAATATCAATTACGGTGACATTATCAAATTACGGTGGCCCTCTTTTTTGCCACCGGAGCCACTGGAGTTGCGACACCGTACTTAGAATTAAGTAATAAAGTACAAATTATAACGGACACTATTATTTTAAATGTAATAATTCGTTTGCAATTACGTCGATATATCTAATCTTTAATCATCTGTAAAATTTCTTTTTAAACAGCCTTTTAGTTTTTTAAATACACATGACACCGTTATATGATAAATTTGTATTCCTGCGCCACCGCAGGATATACTTACGTTTCTGGCGGGAAAACTGTTCAGTGTATCAAACATCCTTGTACTTGGTATACGATGGCTTGACGAAAGCAGTGCAGGGAAAGATAGCTTAGCATCTATCTCATTCATTATGATGAAATAGTGTAATGTTCAAAATGCGCCAGCGTTATTGACTTTTTCCGCGGGACATTTTTAAAAAGCTGTTACAGGTACTACCGGGTTAAGTTAAATTACTGCTCATGGTGTAAATAATAGTGTCATTTAATGTATTTTTAAAATATGTATGTATTCTGTTAAATTAATTCACCCGAAAATTGAAATAGGCAAATTTATTTTTGCAAATGAAGTGGGGACATAGCACCGCAATTAGATTTAGAGCCTTTGATAATTTTTTTAATGCGTAAACAAATAGATTTTGGTCTTAAGTTTTAAACGTTAGTCTAGATCACTGTCTGAACTTAATGAAAAAAAATTAATAAATGTGCATTTTGCACTTTCCACTACGATTTTCATTAACGCCGCGCTAAAAACGTACCTGGGAAATTCACCCATATTGTCGTTTTTTTGAGTTGTAGGTAATATAGTAGAGATAAAAAGGTTTTTTTAAAGAAGTACAGTATAAAGAAAAACAAACTGATGTATAGTTAAAATAATATCCCAGCAAAAGCAATACAATTATGTACACAAAACAGATTGACAGGGTTTTACGGAACTAGAAAGCGCGTGACACGCACTTGGCTGTTTTATTCATATTGTCAAAGTTTTTTATTATCTTGTTTGGAATTCGGAATTTCTTTCTAGTCGTACACCTAAGCTAGCATCAGAGTTCAAATTAGTTATAAAAAAGTTAAAGCATTTTTATGGGAGACGGAAACAAATTTAAAATGAAAGTTGAATACAATGTTGTCTATTAATGTACCTTCCACTGTATCCCATTTATACAGGGTGATTTTTGGTCGTCAATGTTCCCGAAAACTACGGAATTGTCTGGTTCCCAAGATTCCAAAGTTGAGTAAATAGACTGCGTTTTTGTGCATAAATGCACATAGACGCGCGTAGCAAGATTTTTTCACGAGAAATAATTAATATCTGTCCATGATAAAACTAGCATAAACACTGGACACTATAAATTTCACCCGATCGAGTAAATAAAAAAATTAAAAAATTTGACATCGTTTCCCAGCATTTTTTTTGGCATAAACTTACTTTATTTTATGTATAGAGTACATACCCTTCGTTAATAGTGGCAACGAAAAAACATCCTGTATGGTCTTTGTTTTGTTTGATACTTTTTACTTACATTTTTGTATACAGACATACAGAATACTATGTCATGTCGCTATACTACTCCATGGCTGAAAAGAAAAGAAAAAACCGATGAAATGGTGACCATAAAGGTGGGTTCTGACCGAATCAAATGTTTATTTTTCCAAATGAGTTTTATGAACATTCCTGAGTTGTTCAGGAATTTCTCCATGTGATCCATTAAAATAAACATAATAAGATTTCGGGACTTAAACCTAGTTCGATTACTTACAACGGCCTTAGTTCATAGATTCCCTTAACATTGGCCTTCTTTTACGACTATTGGCTATTAAAAAGGCGACCCTCTAGGGCCACCTATGTTTAGTTTAGCCATTCATCCAATAATGAGGAGTTGCAATCCAAATGAAACCTTTGGTACCTCGACGATGGCACCCTGGGAGGTGAAACTACAGGTAGCTCCGTTTCGAATAATCTAATTATCTTAATGTTACTACTAATGCCATAAGGCTTTGAGTTCAATGCCGAAAAAAATGCGTGTTATACAAGAAGTAACTAAAAGGATAAGCGAAATACCATGAAAATACATACATATAGTCACGCCCATTATTCCCCAAAATAGTTGGGCAGAAGTGTGCAAATTTCTCCCTCCCACTTTTCATCAGTAAGCCTATTAAGTGCCACGTGGTAAATACAAATACTATGAAAATAGCCCACTATAATTGGCTCTAGTAACACAAATGGCTGTAGCCCTACAAAAAATACAGTTAAACAAAGCGAGTCAAATAACTTGGTAGTATTTGAAAGATCTTGAGATAGTCCGGTCCCTTCCAAAGCCATTCGGATAGAACTATTTGTCACGGGGCATTATCTTTAGGGCGAGTTTAGATTCACTGGCTTAGCCCTTCACTTTATATGAATTAATTGCTTTGGCCCTATCTAACGGGTTATGCCAACTACTACTCGACTATAGATTATAATAATATGAGTACCGCTGCTTTGAAATTACGTATCAAGGACACTATTAAGCGAAGAAAAAATAATTTTAATGATATGTATCAGACAATTTATTATCATAGAGTACACCGGATGCGTATGCGTACACGTAAGCGTAAACGTATACGTACCTCTGAGTTGTAATGTATGGAACTGTATAGGTACGTGCAGACCGGATACGTATGCGTAGACGTAAGCATAGACGTCAAGCGGTGACAGTTCTATACATTAAAGGTTCGAGCACGGACAAAGATAACGAATCACGGATTTAAATTCTAAATTTGAAATTTCGTATGAAAACCATGGAACATTTATGGCTCGAGCACACCGGATGCGTGTGCGTGCACGTAAGCGTAGACGTATACGTACCTCTGAGTTGTAATGTATGGAACTGTATAGGCACGGGCAGACCGGATGCGTATGCGTCAAACGGTGACAGTTCTATACATTAAACTCAGAGGTACGTGCACGTCTACGCTTACGTGCACGCACACGCATCTGGTGTGCTCGAGCCTTAAACTAAGAGGTACGTGTACGTCTACGCTTACGTGCACGCATACGTATCCGGTGTGCTCGAGGTTTAAATCTTGAGCGTTAAAAAAGACTTACGGCCCGTTTCAATACTAGGATCATAAAGAATCACGGATTTTTTTATTCTAAACTTGAAATTTCGTATGAAGACCATGGAACATTTAATCTGATATAAATAAAAAAAAATCTCTCGAGAACGGTTATTGAAATTGGCTGTTAGTCTTTCAATCGCAATTTGTATAGCCAAGATTATTTACGACTACAGTCCTCTTAAATATAATAAATACATAGGTACTTTTGAGATAAATCGATGAGCTCAGACTGCCGACTTGGAATCACGTAGAAAATCAGGTTATAAGATTGAAAATCCATTACAAAGATTGGAAAACAGTTTAAGGCAATGGAAATAAACATTACCGCACAGCGATTGCGTAGGGTAAAGTGAGAGACGCTGGAGTTCGTTTTTCAATTCTATATCGTAAAAAGTACAGTAACTGTAATCGCGGCGAGTATTTGTTGCCCTGACTTTAGTTAATATAGTCGTAACTTATGACATTATGCAGTTCCCTCTCACCTACCTTCGTCCGTATAGATATATATATATATATATGATGAATTTTAAAGGAGATCGAACAGCCACGTTTGGCTTAGCTGAGCTAGATATAAATGATTAGTGCCAATTTTTATTTTTTTACATTTTTTTTATTATTATTATTATTATAAATACAGTGTAAAACTTATTTCTAAGTTGAAGTCCCACAAAACTGTTAAAACAGTTTGTCTGCGGGATCAAGGGTATCTTATATTATTGTTATACATTGGAAGTTCTTCTTATCGTTCTTATTGCTTCTTATTATCTAATGTAATTTCTAGTTAAGTTAAATTAAATATTTTTTACCTTATTTTTAAACTTATTACTATTTATTTCCTGCCGTATGTCATGAGGCAATGTGTTTAAAAGGTATGGTAACCGTTTTGCTAACGTTCTGTCTCCATAGTAATTCTTGACTCGGGGTACTTCATATTTGCCCGATGACACAGACCTGGTACTATGGCTATGTGCTAATAACTTTAGTAAATGCTCTTGACTGTTGTGATTGTTTATAGCTAGTAGGTATTTATGCTTTAGACCAGTGGTTCCCAAAGTGGTCTATGTGGACCCCCAGGGGTCCACAAGGGACTCGATGGGGGTCTACATTGGCGTGAAAAAATGGGATTTCACAATTAATTTGTATGTGTTGTTAGTTTGTAGGGGGTCCACCAGAACCCGTTAACTTTTGAAAGGGGTCTATGAAAAATGAAAGTTTGGGAACCCCTACTTTAGACTGATCGGTAAAATGTTACAAATTTTTAATAATTAGTCTCCTTTACAATTATTTTTTGTTTTTTTGTTCACAAGCAGCTTTAGAAATCTTATCTGCAAGGACTCTAGTTTGTGAATATATGTTTTGAAAGTGAGGCCATCAACTAGGGAAAAGTATAAACATTTTAATATAGAGATAGGAACTCTGAAGCTTAAATGGTAGAATTTACCTAATAATATTCTTAATTTATCACAAATATAGTCTATATGGTGAGACCATGAGAACTTATCATCGACTTTAACACCCAGGTAAGTAACACAATTAACTTTATCTATTAGTTGACATTGACAGGTAGCAAAATTAAATCAATCAATCAATCAAAACTATAAGTAAACAAGTTAGGGCAGTGTTCGGCAGGGCGGAGATAAGGTGAGTGTATGAGGATATGTATTTGGTTTTATCTGAATGCAGTACGATGCCATTATCATGGGACCATTTAACTGCTGCGTTAACATCGCTCTGAACCATGCGACAATTTGCTAGTTTATCGCCTGAGAGAAATGCCCGAGTTCCTTAGTCGCCTCTTACGACATGCAAGCCGCGCTAAAGCATGATTGCAGAAAAGTCGTATGGAAAAAACTGCATCTCGTTGTCCTTTCCATTATGCAGTAACTTTAAACGAGATAAGTTTGTCACGGCTTGGTTTGCTGACCAAAACCGAACGACATCCCAACGATGTCGCCACTTTGTACGTAGCAAGACCTGCGTTAGTACACCGAAGCTTTTTACTCCGCGGTTTGGTCTAGTTTCATTGTACACGACGCAGTGGAGCTAATTTAGAGCTGGACAAGGATAGATTAGACTTTGTCTTCATTCATTACGGGGTAGGGTTGGCACAGTGCAAATACTATGTAGATGAGAGATTTTTTAACAACGATTAAGATTAAAAAATTAGTACAAATTGCCTGGATAGATGGCGTAAGCGAATCTCCTACCCAAAATTCTGTATGGTCACGTACAGGGAAGGAGCTAGGTAGGAGATTCGCTCCCGCCATCTATTTTTGACAGTTATTTTAACTTTTCAGAAAATCCCTCATTATTCCTTTAAAAATATTACAGAAAGTATAATAACGATCTGACCCTGCTATTCAAACCGTGGCTGTACGATCTCAATTGCTATCCAGCAGTTTTAGTTCTCATTTTTGGAAACAAGGTCGTATCGTTGTGTAATGAATAATTGATTGAGCTGGTTTTCTATGTTCTTTGTTAGAAATAACAAAATGATTTCTTGATCACTAATTTACTGTTAATAAATTTAATTATATCATACATTTGTATTGATTGTAGTACCAGACATTGGCAGTAAGTCATGTATTAAGTGATACATATAAAATATACATTCTGGAACCCGTGAAAGATAAAATTGATTTCACGTACAAGTTATATCAGATAATATTTTTTCGAGAAATGGCCGTAACGTCCGCCGCGTCTCGAACATATAACATAGGATTATTACTACACCCTCCTAACATATATTTTGGGCCAGACACATTTCTATAAATATTTGAGTTTTACTGCATTTACTCGTACTACATTTTTATGAAATCTTGAGGTTGTCTAGTTTTTGGGTCAGGGTTATTTATGCGCTGTATAAATTGCATATTTTATCATTGCTAATAATAATTAATTAATCAGTTTTATATTTATTCATAATTCAATTGTTTGGCGAGAATAAAAAATTAATTTCGTTTATTACGAGTAGGTAAATTTACGAGATAAAAGGTGATAATAAATACTGCTTTATTATGATTTCAAAGTAAAACGGCTCAACCGTTTAAAAAAAATTATAGCATGGAAAGCGGAAATTCAAAGACGATTTTTTCGGAATTTCCTTCTCTGATATAATTGCGACATTTTAGTTTAGCCTACAGGCGCAAGCGACTAAATTACAATTACAAATATATTTACTACGTCCACCTTTATACTAGTTAACATCGATTTAGACTAGTTAAGTCTAATACCTATCTAATTCTACAGTGAAAAGTGGCTTAGTTATTGAAGAAATAAGTCCTAAAGGGAAATTTGTAAAGATGTTTACGAAGCTTAATTTGAATGCTTAATGAAAGTGAAATACTGAGAATTTAGATTTATTTTAATTGATTTCATTATCACCAACCCTAACAGTTTTGCAAATGGGTGCTTATTCATTAACTGTCACTGGATTTAGTATTGGTTATTTGATAAAAGATCTTACTAATTGAGATTACTTAGACTCATATTTTAAACTTTAATTGATTGATATCGCTATATTGGCAGAAAGATTGTCTGAGTATACAGAAGAAGACTGGTTTGCTGGAAGAAATCTCTCTAAGAGCTAAACATGCCTTTGTACATTTTCTTAATAACTTTATTTGTGATTTTACTGTGTACAATAAGAAAAAGAAAAAAAAATACGGATTTTACAAGCATAACAAAGTAATTCAGACTTGCTCAAGGAATCTTACTAAACAGCTCATAATAACAAACCATCAAATTTTTATTTCCAAAAATGTGATAATTATAATTTAATTCATAAATTATACAGCTGCTATAAAATGGCGCCATTGCGTGAACGCATTATTTTCACGGTGAAAACCACGTGAAAACAAACCTATTTTTCAAGAAGGGCGAATTACATCTGTCATCTGGGCCGCAGATATATGTCGTGGGTACAGTTGGACTAGGAAATAAGTTGAAAAGACGTTATTTACTTAAAGAAAAAACCCGAATTCGTAAGGAAGCTTTAAGGCTACCTATATAGGTAGATTGTGGTTAATAAAGCACGTGGTATCAAGTTCATTGATTATGTTATAAGAAACATCTAAACATGATCGAAAATTGATAGTTAATGGCCCCAGACGTTTGTTTAGAATTCATCCATTTACGCCCGACGCGCACGCGACTCTGTCCGCGTGGACTGCAGAAAAACTTGTTCTAGTTGACCGAATCGAGAATCTAAACCATTCACGAACACACACATAAAATTTCATCAAAATCAGTCCAGCCGTTTAGAAGGAGTTCAATTACAAACACACGAACAGAAGATTTATGTATATAAAGATTACACTACACTTACAGAACATACATTGACAAAATATAATATAACATAACACATACGGCTGTGTTTCCGAAATGGGGTAGTCAGAACTGCAGGGTCTTAAAGGAGATCTAACAGCCACGTTTAGCATAACGGGTACAGGTGTTAATGATCAGTGACAAGTTGCAAGCTTATCGCCTGAGAGAACGTCCGAGTTCCTCAGTCGACTCTTACGATATGCAAAAGGAAATGCAGCTGATGTATTCTACTGAAGCCCCGCATCAGCACAGGATATCATCACACCATATTATAAAACAAAGTCGCTTGCCGCTGTCTGTCCGTCCCTATGTATGCTTGGATCTTTTAAACCATGGAACGGATTTTGATGCGGTTTTTTTAATAGATAGACTGATTCACGAGAAAGGTTTATATGTATAGTATCAGCACTGCACCCGTGCGAAGCCGGGGAGGGTCGCTAGTTAAAAATAAATAAAGCTTGAATAACCTGTACACTGTACCCGCTCCGTACATTTCCGCTCACCTTATGTTTCGGTGATGGATGCGCAGTTGATGTGTCGACTAATGCTCACGAGATGGATCTGTCCCCGGGCGACTGTCAACAGTCTTAACGATAACGAAACCCGAACGAAACCGTTTAATGATTTCTTTATTTACATCGTACGGTGTTTGGTTATTTAACGGACGACGCTCTGACGCTAAATAGTATAATACCTATTTAGAATGGCACGAAAACATTTCCTATTGGATTCATTACTGGTTGCTAGATCGTTGTATTTGTGCCCAAAAAGCGGCGGAAGGCTGTGGGATCTCCTTAATGATCCTGCAGTTCTGGCTATCGCATTTCGGCAAAATATCTGTATGTACCTATATGTAAGTATGTAAAATAGA
Organism: Carposina sasakii; assembly: GCA_014607495.2. Classification (NCBI taxonomy): domain Eukaryota; kingdom Metazoa; phylum Arthropoda; class Insecta; order Lepidoptera; family Carposinidae; genus Carposina; species Carposina sasakii. The sequence goes on along the minus strand of CP053163.1, from coordinate 4,078,208 downwards.
AATACGAGTATGTCGGTAAATACAGAAAGTATATAACAAATTACATGTCGGTGAGATTTCGAGGTAAATCGTATGTAGCAGGAAACAAAAATAATTTTCATGGCAAAAACCTTTTTCGTATTTTTCGATACTTCTATGCATACATACATATACGGTCACCTACCCGCCTGCCCAGCTTGGTGACTATGGGCAAATACCCCCCATGGCAGCCTTGTGGCGTGCCCTGGGGGAGGCCTACGTCCAGCAGTGGACTGTAATAGGCTGATGATGATGATGATGCATATACCAGAATACACCTAATCCGAATTCGGCTTGCTGATGTGTATAAAATATGTATAGCGTCGGAGAAAGCTAGATCTCATATAATCTAGAAATTGTACGTTCATTTTATTTAGATTAATAATAGGTATAGTACCGATTTCATATAATCTACAAATTCGACTTCCATGTTATTTATTGAGGTTCATCTATATGAACCTATAACAATAAAGTAGGTACAGATATATTCCAAATACCAGAAAGGAAGACTAATACAAAAAAAAATTAGAATCGAATCACACAAAGTTTCTTATGCTCCTGTCGTAGTACGCTCATAGTTCGTAGTCTGTAGCATGTGCTACGGTTTGCAAACAACCTTATAATTATATATGTAACTAGCGGACGCCAGCGAGTTCGTCCTCATTTGTACAATATTGTCTTATGTTTTTTAAATATAAGGTCTTTTTAAAATTAGTGATTATCTTTTGACACGAAACTAGGTAGGTAAAAAGGAAACAAGTTTCACTATGGGACCAACTCCGAAATACTAAACAAATAAATCAATCAATCTAATTTTGAAAACACCTTATAAAGGTACTCGTAAGCTTAATAACTGTCAAGTTTAATTCGAATCGGCTCAGTAGTTTTTAAATAAAACAATTACAGACATATGCAAATCCTCCATGCATGTAAAAAAAAATGTTTGAAATACTATGTAACTAGTAAGAGTATTAGTCAGAAATATTTACTACTCAATAAACCCATTATCGTAAAAAAAAAACCGAAAGAAAAATGCCCGGTTCAACTTATCTCCACCATACTCGCATCTTGGGGTCTTTATAAGGCAATATCCAGGCACTTGCGCCAGGGCTTTTATCTTGATTGCCTTAGGCTTGCGTTGGACCTCAACCAATTACTCCTAATTTTGTAGTGAATAATTGAGAGGCAGACCACGCTGGAAAATGGGGGACAATTACATGGATGTGTGTAGACTGGATATGGTTTGTACATTATGTATCGTATTTATATTTCTAAAAAAAAACCTTTTTAAAAACAAGCTTTTATTTAAATGCGCTAAAAAGAAAAAATAAACTTTTACACTAAAACTTTTACTGTTAATTTATAACGTCATTTCAAATTTAACACATTTGACACAATTTATATGTTATAAAAGCTTGTCGCGACATTTAAGTACTCGTATTTACGTTCTTACTTTTAAATGTTTATTAGGCAGCATCTTTGTGTTGATGTTTCAGATTTTCCCATATTGTTCCCACGCATATCGAAGAAATATCCGTCGACCCTTCCAGAGCTTCGCGTAGAAGAGTAAGAGAGTAATATACAACAGGGTTCGCCCCGGTGCCCCGAGGTGGTATGTTCACGACATCATGTCATCATGCCACTCAGTCCTCGGCACGGCCTCACCTTGACTTATTAAAAATTTAAAACTAAGAAAGTAAATACGAGTACTTAAATGTCGCGACAAGCTTTTATAACATATAAATTGTGTCAAATGTGTTAAATTTGAAATGACGTTATAAATTAACAGTAAAAGTTTTAGTGTAAAAGTTTATTTTTTCTTTTTAGCGCATTTAAATAAAAGCTTGTTTTTAAAAAGGTTTTTTTACCTAAATTTTATTTTATACTTTTTAGTTTTCACCTGGTAAGTTCCTAAGGAAAGAGCGCCATAAGTGTATTGCTGGGATAAACCTAGCAGGTTGATCAAACACTTGATTTCCTCTCACGGGAGGTAACTGCATTAAGTCCCCAAACACACAAATATTTATACCACCAAAGAGTAATTCGTTGTTTTTGAGTTGTTTAAGTCGGAAATCTACAGTTAACCATGCATTGTCATGCATGAACGTGCATACAAAATTTCAACTCAATTGCTTAAAAATATCTGTTTCAAAATAGATTTTCAAGTTTTAGAAGTCCGCCATATTGGATTAAGAGTGACGTCACATTTTTTTCGAGTTACTCTCAGCTAGCCCTTTAATTTGATACCCATATTGTAGGAATGCATTAAAAATAATTGGTCCGCCATTGTGGGTATGCCGCCATGTTGGATTTAGAATGACGTCACACTGTTAATCATGCATTGTCATCCGAACTGAACGTGCTCACCAAATTTCAGCCCAATCGGTTAAGGGCAAGTGCCTTAAAATTGAGTTGTAAGATTTCACCCGAACAAACATACATTGCAAGTTAAATAAAAGCTTGTAATAATAAAAAGGTAGGCTATAAGAGAGAGAGAGAAAGAGAGAAAGGTGGGTCAGAACTGCGTTGATTCGGTTGCCATAATAAAATTAACAAATCTTTGCATCATTAATGAATCCAATATGTTTAAATTTTATTCGCCAATTGGCACAGAATACGCTACCTTCCTGTATATTTATGTTTCTGTTTATAAGAAGCAGCCACCTGCGTAAACTTTTAAATTCCCGTTGTTCCTGCTCCTGTCAGAATTAAAGGAAATCCTTTCTTAGTGATTCATCACAAACCCGTACAAATATACATACATAAATATCACATTTCAACTGAACCGAATGAAGTGTGTGAATATTGTGAATATATATTTCAACTTCTTACGCAATGAATTTCGTTGTGTTACTCGTAACCGTCACACAACGTTACGCATTGTAGGTAATATTAGGTTTAATAACAAAACTAGTTAGTTTTAATATATAGGTAGTTTAGTAACATAGGGAACCAATAGTTCACTTATAGTGGATTTACTGAATCAAAACATAATAACAAAACTTCACAATAAAACGAGGTTCCATAGATTACATGTATATTTGCAAAATTTTATAAACTGACCTTCAAGAAACTGACAGCGATGCGCTCTTGCGCTCTTCGTTCTTTTGCCACTTCCAGTATCAGGAGCTCTATATCTCAGTTTCCATGCGAAGTGCTAGTCAATGGGGATGGTGCCGTAAATTCCAGTCGTGTCGTTGCCCCAGGTAGGTACTGGAATGTTTTCCTGAGTATGTTGTATGGAGACATAGGTGGATATATTACCACAACAAATTTTTTAATGCTTCTTACGCATTGTTTTAACCAAACATGCTCTAATTTGAATTTTGAATATTAAACTTAAAAAAATACTATTTAGTAAGTAAATATTTAGTAAGTAAGTATTTAGTAATTAAAACTCAGAAATGGCTAAATGTTATACACTAGAATATTTTGTGTGTTAAATAAAAGTGGGTCCAGAAAATATACAGGCTGATTTTTGGTCGTCAACGTTCCCGAAAACTACAGAATCTCCTCATCATCACGATCATTTTCTCCGTGGAAGCATGCCTGGGAAGTGTCTGGTTTCCAAAATATTAGGGTCCAAAGTTGAGTAAATAGACTGCGTTTTTCTGCATAATTGCACATTGACGCGTGTAGCAAGATTTTTTCATGAGAAATTATTAATATCTGTCTATGAAAAAACTAACATAAACACTGGACACTATAAATTTCACCAGATCAAGTAATAAAAAAAAAACAAAAAAATTTACATCATTTCCCAGCATTTTTTTGGCATAAACTTACTTTATTTGATGTATATAGTACGTACCCATCGTTAAGGGTGGCAACGAAAAAACATCCTGTATAAGGTAAATAAATCAATCAAATCAATATATAGGTACGGTTCACGCTAGCGGAATGAACTGACGGGTCATCGCGGATCAAAATTTTTCTTAACGCATACGAATACAATTTTATGTGTTTCCAAAATGGGATAGCCAAAACTTTAGTGCAGGATCACGAATAACATCCTACGTTTAGCATAGTAGTATCTGCCCCCTGATTACGTAAAAGCAATAGCAAAGCCGAAGCAAAGCGATAGCGAAAATTGTACAATACTCGCCTTGAAATGTCAAAGTTCCTTTGCAATTAATTTTACGTAATACGAATTTGACAAGCAATCAGCGATTTTTGTACAATTATCGCTATCGCTTTGCTTTTGCTAGTTAGGTAATAAGGGGGCCGGTCTAAACGCAGCGTGGGAAGGCCACCTGCGAGGTGGACGGACGACCTGGCCAAGGTCACGGGCGTCGGTTGGACGCAGGCTGCTTCCGACCGGTCGGAGTGGAGGTTGTTGGGGAAGGCCTATGTCCAACAGTGGACTTCTCAGGGCTGTAAATGATGATAATGATGATGATCCAGTGTAAAAGATCACTGAGACTGACAAGTTGCTAGCCGCATCGCCTAAAGGTGCGCCTCTTATTTCCTACGACATGCACGGAAAGTGATGCAGCTAATATATTTTTGTGAAGCTCTACATAGGTAAAAATGAAATCAAATAGTATCCTTATTCGATATTATCACATGAATATTAATGAACAAAGCCTTTGTTTTCACATCGATGAACTACAATATATACTCATATATCATTTTAAACGATAATATTGTTATAAAATAATTTCGGTTTCTTTACGAGTAATTAATACATTCTTTGTCTATATATTATTTGATGCATTATAATATCTTTGGTACAAATAAATAACAATATTATGTGTCTATCTTACAAAGTAGAGACCTCCCTACTTGGCTTCAAGGTGTGTACTATTTTGCATGAAAAAGTCTGAGTCTTTACATGCTTGAAAGAACTGGGAATGAAATATTGTTTAGCTTATACAGGGTGTAACAAAAAGGGTATGATAAGCAAAATGCTATAAAAACAACCCACTGTAGAGAACCTGTCCCCGAAATTTGAGACTAGAAATCGCATGTTTATTTTTCAAGATTGTACGAATATTCCTGAGTGGGTTAGGAGTTCTTCATACTATCTGGACAAATAAATATGTGATTTCTAGTCTCAAATTTTGGTGATAGGTTCTTTATAGTGGGCTATATTCGTAGCATTTCGGTTAACATACCCCTTTTTTTACACACTGTATAATGATAATATTCTTACTTATTACGTGGTTAGAGCCTAATAGATAACAGACAAGTATTATAGGGAAAACCTCCTAAAAGTTGTGAGCTTTTGCACATGTTTATTAAGTAACTAGTTTTGGTGATATGCTAATATATTATTACCTATTCATGGGTAAACTTTCATTAGCCGCGCAGCGTGCTTAAATATTACAACACACTGTGTCAAAGAAACGCAACAGTTTTAACAATAAATTTGATGTTCAAGTGTGTACATATCTATATGAAATTATTTGATTTTCTTGTATAGCTGCAATGATTTACCACTGTTGGGCGGCGGATTGATGACAGTAGTGTGGTTTCGGACAATGTTGTCAACACGGGAGGCGCTGCTGCCCACCTCCCGGAAACCCTTAACTGACTCTTACGATATCCACGAGCAGACATTATATATGTTAGTATTAATTTGTTTAAGATTTTCTATGATCTGGTTGTTGAATAAATAAATAACACATTTATTTAAGCGTGCCAATAATAAAATTCGCAAAGTCGCAAATTGACGATCGAAATCGTCGATCGAGTTCGATTTAACCTTACTGAAATGGACAAGAAACTTAGTAAGTATACTAAGCTAGCTACGTGTAAGCAAAGTAACTCATTACCGTGGCAAATATTGAACCTCGTAGAGAAGCTAAAGTGGATCATTACATATTATCGTTAAAATCCCGCTCTCACTTAAGGGCAAGTTGAACGGTAGGTATGATTTTCGCGAACTTCATTAGGTATGTCTAAATTTGATGCTATTGTTCATATAAATATACATACATATAATATACATATAATAAAATATATATACATATAATACACTATAAATGAAATTGTATTAGGCGTTACAATTCGGAAGTTCAAACATTCACTATGGGTGCGCCCACCACCGGGCCCTACACCCTCCACTGACCCTCGGATCTGATTATCAGATCCGAGGGTCAGTGGAGGGTGTAGGGCCCGGTGGTGGGCGCACCCATAGTGAATATAATACACTAGTGGACGCCCGCGACTTCGTCCGCGTGTACTGCAGAAAAAACAAAATGTCGAAATTATCCGACATAAAAATATTTTCCCGGGATAAAAGTAGCCTATGTGTTAATCTAGGGTGTCAGCTAACTCCATACCAAATTTTAACTAAATATTAGTAGGACGCACAGAGCTTGCGGCGTGGTACCGGCAGAGTAGAATTCGTACCACCCCATGTCTACCCGTGGATTTCGTAGCAATATTATACTTCTGCCAGTGCTCGAGATTTGTTTCATTGGACCTAAAGATGAACAAAATTTTGTTGACGTACCAACATGTGAGCACGGACTTTTAAGGAACACCGTTATGTTAATTTTGTACTAAAATAGTTGCTACTTCTAAATTACTTTGCCGAAATTGTGCTATAAGGTAACATTGTAGTTTGGTAGGTACGATGTGTTCCGTAACAAGGAACGGAGCAGGTTGTATGAGGAAGTTTTACCATTTTATACACTACACTGCCCGATAATCGCCAACCTAATCTAAAAATTTATGTAAGACACTATAGCTAGACCCGGTAGCTCAGTGGTTAGAGCGGCTGGCACGGTTTGCAGTGGTCGTGGGTTCGATTCCCACTCGGGTGAAGAATTTTTTCCATTTCTTTATTAATAATTTTATAATAAGACACTATGTAACAAAATATAATAGCCAATTTAACGATATTATAAGTAATTGTAATAGATGAGGTAAGGTGTGAAATAAAAAAAAACTGTATAGGTATAACTAGTCCTCAACGGTCCTAGGCCCTCAACGGTTGCGACGGGAACTTGCTTTATACTTCAAACCATATCCGAGCACTGCTATTACTATTTCACATGTTGTGGGATGGATGTATGGAAGAGCATGCATGGAAGTAATAAGCAAGAAGAAACTAGTGCGAGAGAGATGGAAGAGAGAAGAAAAAAAAAAGAGAATGAGAAAGACAAAATGATGATGACGTGTTTTTTATAATCTCGATCCTGGGAAAATAGAAAATAATATTAGGAAATAAAACTCTTTTTATTTCTTTACGGTTACCAACCATCTAGCTAGATAGTTAAATATTTTGTATAAAAAAATCAAATTAATATGTAGTATAGTATCCGAAATAACACGATTTAAATTGAAAATTAGACCCAACTTTGGGATGAATTTCTATCGAGAAAATATTTGAATTTCATGTTTTCGCTTAATTCAGTTTCTTGCAAATATAATGTAATATCTATATTTAAAAAATCAAATGATTTGTGCCTTTCTATGCAGTGTAAAAATGAAATCGAAAATCAACAATTTACCTTGGTACCCGCTCTTAAGAAGCAAAGCAACTCATTGCCAGCGTAAATATTGGACCACTCTAGGCTAAAGTGGTTTATTCGCGATCTCGCTACACATTATCATTAAGGATGGAACAGTGTGAACGGGCCATTAGGTAAGTGTCCTCGTGTATCCGGGCCTTTTAGTATATAATGCACGACAAAGATTGTGTGAAATATATAATGCAAGCTGTATGGGGGAAGTGGTGAAGAGAGGTTATAATTTACATCAGGATAATAAAATAAATATTGGGGCCTTGTGATCTATAAGCCTGCCATCATAGAATAACAAGTCGTCATAAGGAGTTATCAACGTATGCCGGGTAGTGAAGTAAAAATTCCGCATATTCCGATCTTTTGATTGTTGCTAAATCGATAAATATCAATCAATAGGTTGTAAAAATAATCCATATGTTTAAGAATAGAGTTAATGTGACTCATCGAGGAGATTAATAAAAACAATTATGTCAATTTGACCAACATAAAGTTGCTTCATGTTGCTAGCCCATATTATGATCTCCGACCGTATTTCGGCCAAGGCGACCAATCTCTACAGAGATTGGCCAGGTACGCAGGAGATATTATGGTGCACAAGTGTGTGCGCAAACACAGATGCACTCTCTATTCCGTTACTCTCATAGTCCGATGGGACGGAAAGCAGACACGACCGGAGAGAGATCAGGCGCAGGACCAACGGTTTTACGTGCTTTCCAAGGCACGAGCTAAGTGACAATTTTACAACATTAAAATCTGAACATGAAATAAATTCAAATAAATTGGTACAGGTCCGTGACTGGGATCGAACTTACGCCTCCCGCTTGGAAGATGCACGTCTTAACCGCTGGGCTATCGCTGCTTTTATTATGCTAGCCCATATACTGCAGTATGAACTATTATTGCCATCATTTCGGCTATGTCGTCCTTCCGAAACTGGAAACACCTTACATTACTTTTTCAATGAAGGAAAAATATTTATTAGTGAATATGTGTCACATGCTTACATAAATTTAAAAAAAAATGCACGTAACTAAATTACTCCTCAACAACCACACCTCACGCTCACATCACGCTAACATATGTATTACAAAAGTTAAACCCTATCATAATTATGTTACGTTAATATAAAACTATTATTAACCCCATATATTTCAAATACAAAAGTAAATCTTTCTTTTACACTTGCACATTACAGAAAAGCAAAGCAAAGCTACCTTAGCGTATTTCTTCAATATCCATTTTATTTCCTATATATTTCCCAAACAATGGTCCTTGCTACCTCAGTAGCTATCGTTGCCATTGTTACCTTATATAGGCATTCACTTAGCGCGATCAAACTCCCCGAGTGACCGCGCGCATGTCTTGGCTCGACGTCAACTCGTTACTATCAGCAGAGTATGTGCAGACGAACGGATAGTCCAAACAACTGCCAATTTTAAATGCCTTTTTAAAGACATCCTTAAAATACTGGTCTTTATATGACTGAAGGGCAGGCCAGTACTTTGAACAAAGGATTTGTTTGCGGGGCAATGCGGCCAGCCTTTTGGCCACGTACCCAGGAATGGAGAATTTGCAGGCTAAATTTTATTTGTAAATATGTTCTAGATTTAAGTTTTTATTACATTATTCACCCCATTATATAATTCGAAATAAATAATTAGACTTTTTATTTTATTTCGTAATGGGAACAAACAGTCATTACAATTTTATTGATACATAATAATAGGTATCATATACTTTCAAAAGACCTAACAGTCCCAAAAAATACCATTTAAGTACCTACATATAACGTGCTAAGCAAGCACGAACTATTATAATAATTATTAAGTGGTATATCGCACCTTGGCTTAATTTCCGCCATAAGTATTTTATCATTTCTTTGAAACTCTGAATAATGTTCAAACGCTCGTGTGCACAATCTCTCAATACTGAGAACATGGTAAGTGAAGCTGACTAACTGGTAATAAGGCTTCGAAGGAGAGTGCCATTACTGAACAAATTGCAATAAGGGATTTTCTGTCAAGTTAAAATAACTGTCAAAAATAGATGGCGCCATCTATCCAGGCGATTTGTGCTATTTTTTTATAGTAGTCAGAAAATCCCTAATTGAAGTATATTATACTATTATTATTATCATATTAATTATTATACATGAATTGTATTTAGTTTTTTTTACTTCTACTATAGTCGTGCTTCATACTATTTCGAGTCCGCTGTACAAAGTATGTACTGTAAACAAACAACTTGTACTAAGTTGTTAATAAGGTTTTTATAGAAATATTATCCTAGTTTTCTTAGACATAAAGAACATAATCGTGTTACAAAATAAATACCTTAATTAAATAAATACCTTCAAGTATTCCACGGGTTGCCGGGCGCCGATGCCTAGGTACTAAAGTATTTCAGAGAAAATAGTCCTTATTTCAATAAGGCTGCGTGTTATAATGCCGCTGGAAAAAAAAAATACTTTTTTACTTTGAAAGTATTTTCTTTCAGTTAGCGCGATTATACACCTTAACAGATATAGCCTAAGGTTTAATTTATCTCTACGATACTTGCAACGTAAATACTTTCAAAGTCTTCCAGGTATTTCGGCCCGTACCTGGTTGCAGGTATTGCAGGGCCGATGCCTAATAAAGTATTTCATAGAGAAATAGTACTTATTTCAATAAGGCTGCGTGATATAATCCCGCTGGCAAAAATACTTTTATACTTTGAAAGTATTTTCTTTCACATAGCGCGATTATACACCTTAATAGATATAGCCTAAGATTTAATTTTGGATTCAAACTATCACTACGATACTTGCATACCTTCAAAGTCTTCCGCGTATTTCGGTCCGTACCTGGTTTACGTACTTCCAAGTAAAAACCTGGTTTTAAAACCAGGTCGCGTAAATACGCACCATCCCTAGGTGTTTCCCACTACGAATTTCCTTCGATCGGATCAGTCGCGCCGTTTTTTCATTCGGTCCGATCGAACTCTATTTGACAGGTATAAAGCTAGATAATAGAAAGCTTATAATATTAGTCAATGTGAATTATTATCTATGGTTCCGAATCAGTTGTGAACTCAGATGAATGAATCCGAAGCAATTTCGGAGTAGGGTCAAAGGCTGTCAAAGGCTTCGATTCGGTCGGGCTTCGGTCGGACCGAAAGATTCGAAAGCGGCATTTCAAAGTAGACCACTGAAATAGCGCCACTACGTAACAATAATGTTCAAAAATTCAAGAGTTAATTTTGTATTGTGTATTTTGAATTGATGATCCTGATCCTATATGATCGTGCAGTTCTGGCTATCCCATTTCGGGAACATAGTGATGTGTGTATGTTAATATGTAAGTATGGAAATTTGGAATTAAAATGCTAAGCATATCAACTAATTACGTATACATTATGTAAAAAAACACTCAGGTGGTAATAGAAGTACGCTAAATACAAATGTGACCACTTTTGTCGACCGTCAAATGACTTTCAATATCAAATTATTGCTGTAGACTTAAAACAGTCGACATGACAGCAAAGATTTTATTCCCGACGGGACCCTAAAAAACTCTTCAAACACAATAAAATATACAAAGTACGGCAACGTCATCTTTAATTTTATTCAAATAGCCCGCAAGTTTCTTTGACCAACTAGCGACTGTATAATTTTGATTTTAAATGTAAGGAATGTCTAAGAAAATATCTTTTCATTATGCATGGGGTAGTCGTAGCTATTACAGACCGCTGGACCGATAAATACGAAACTGATTGCGTGAAATGTACCGTTCCCGAGTGCCTCGTAGTGCATAAAATTTCTACCTCTGCGTATTTTTCTTCGTTGTATTTTTTAATAAGAGATTTCAGAAGTGCCGACCTATTAGTCGTTGAAGAGTTAGTAAAGTTGAACTTGTATAAAACAATCGTGGTCTCAAATCGAGCCATATGCTGGTCTTAAGTCTTATTTAAAATACTTCATGAAGGTATATCTATGTTTATTATTTATACCAAAATGTCGGTTAAATTATGTATCAATTAGTAAGTTTAATGTGTTGTGTGTGATAGCCCAATGGTTAAGACGTGCGCCTTTCAGTCGGAAGGTGTGGGTTCGATCCCAGTTACGGGCTTGTACCACTGAATTTATTTTATGTAAACTAAAAAATGTCACTTAGTTATACCCGAGGAGGGTTGCCGTAAGGCAGGGCGGCCGTAAAAACAAATGCCAAATCCTTAAATAAATATTATGGACGGACGCGCACCAGCCCGCACCACGAATCGTGGGAAACGGAGTGTCCGTGGTAATACAGACGTGTCCGTGGCAGTCTGTGCGGATCCGCGGTGATAAATATAGGCGGACGCGAACCAGTAGCACCGACACGCACCGTGGGAAGGGGTCGTTAGTTTCGGAAGAAACCATATTGCGCCGACCCCATAAATAATGGAATAAGGGCAGGAAAATGATGAGTAAGCTATGCCAATCTATCAACTATGTTAACTGGAATTCTTTACTATCAACAGTAGGTACTATGTTAATCAACGGTTTACTTTAAAACTAAGCACATGCACCTAAATTAAAGTTCATTAATTTTAATTTTAATTAATTTATTAATTTCTTACTCCAAATTCAACATTAAAATACTTTAGGTTATTCCAGCAAGAACGACTAGTTTCCTAGTTCTATTTTGCTACCCGCTGCATTTTTAATAATCTACAAAACAAAAGCTCTCACTTTATGCCGGCTTATGCACTAACGTTTTACGATCCCATAAAATTTGCAGTAATATCTGAGCCAGGTCAAGTGTTTATGTTATATCACCTAGTTTTTTCTAAGCTCGGCTTGACCTGGCGCCTCGGGTGGATTGTAACATCGCACAAACCTTATTACCTAGTTTAATCCTCTTAACCGAGTGTACCATCACTGCCTCCTTTACCCTGTGACCTATGCTTGGCACGTGTTATATTATGTACAAGGTGTAATTGATGGGGTATGTTAAGCCAAATACCAACCATGAGAATAGTATGTGGACAACCGATTTCCAGAGACTCAAAATCACATGTCTATTTTTCAAGGTTGTATGAACATTTCTGAGTTGTTTAGGAATTTCCTTATACTATTTGGGAAATTAAACATATAATTTCGAGTCAAAAATTTTGTAGATAGGTTCTTTAAAAGGGTTTTTTCATAGCTTTTCGCCATTAAACTTTTCCTTTTGTTACATATTGTAAGTATTTGTTACATATTGTATGTAAGTAATAGAGGGACTTAGGAGGAAGGTAAATCTAGGGAGCCGCCCTAGCTTCGCATGGGTGTAATACTCCCTCACGTGGTCGAAATCCTGGGAGGCCGCTAGTAAATTAATGTAATCAGCTTTATTCGGCAATTTATTTATGTACTGCGTAAAATGGCCCCTAAAAATTACAAGATCAAAGACTTTACAAAATAAGTCCCAAGGCTGAAATGCTCTTTAACATTTCACGTTCATAATTAAATTACTTAGGGACTTAAAATTAAAGTCAGGGTTGGATAATACGACCCTCGAATAAAATACAGTATAAATATAAATGTAAGTTAGTCAGTCGGGTTTCGCAAAGGCTACAGCACCGTGGACTAACGGAGCCGAGACGTGGAACCTGACGGTGGGACTGGCTCACCGATTGCATGTCACTCAGAGAACTATGAAAACGAGATTATCCAGCAGAAGACCAAAGTGACAGACATAGTCTCGAAATGTAGCAGACTGAAATGGCAGTGGGCAGGCGACATCTGTTGTAGAACCGATAGACGGTGAAATAAGCGGATTCTCGAATGGAGACCGCGCCTCGGCAAGCGTAGCGTGGGACCGATGACTTATAGAGGACGGCTGGTACCACAGAGATCTATAGAGTGGCCGTGGGGGCGTGGGCGGTGTAATTGAACTATGAACAAAATAGGCAAACATCGCGAAAACGCAATCAGTCGGGACTTGATTGCCTAACGCGTCACACGGGAGTGTTTTTTTATAATGCCTGCTTGTTCAGTGGTTGTGTGCAAGAATCGAAGTGACCATAAACTTGAAGGGGTCAATTTTCATAGGTAAGTACAATAACAATTTTGTTTTCTAGCATTTATACCCAAATTTCATTTTATTTCGTTAAAATAATTTTCACTGAGTGACATATGTAACCTAACGATTGAACCTAATACATTGCTCGCTAAGTGTAGCGTGCCTGGTGTTGAAATCAGTTTGACCGAGTGATGATAATTGCGCATATTGAATCGGCCGCTCCCGCGCACGGCCGCTGCTAAGCGCTTTGACATAGAGTTGTACCTGTCATTTCTTGTTGTCGATACGTCACGTTGCCGCGAATAGTACCTACGAGTAATAACTAATGTTAAGTAGATAATTTTGAGAGTTTAAAAAATATTATGTTTATGTAAAACAATGGTGAATTACTTATTATTATTAGTGTAACAAAGTACCTAAATTAATGTAGATGTGTGCAAAGTCAACTTTCTTTATTTTTGTGTTTCTTATTAATTAATATTTTTTAAAATTATAATATAAAAAAATATTATTTAACTGTAAAATAGTTACTATAACCTACTTTGTGTTATCGAGTCTTAAATATTTCAGAATATTTTGTTAAATGTAGATAATAAATGACTACCAATAAGCATATTATTATAGTTTTTTATTTCCATCGAACATTTACATACCGTACTAATTTATTAAAGATTCCGCTACGAATTTACTTTATTCTTTATCCCTTCAAGAAAAATAACCTTTTATTTGTGACCTCATACTTTTGTGACTGTGATGCAACTCAAAATCTAAGCTCAATCGGACAACGAGAAGTAGAAAAAGTAGGTTGAATTTTAAGATGAAGCTAAGTAAAAACATGTTTAAAATTGTATTGTGACCAGCTACTAAAGCCTAAATTGTTCGCGATGTGCAACAACGCAAGTGCTCGATAACAAATTTATCGACAGTCAATCACTAGCGTACGTGTGAAATTTGTTGAATGTTTTTGCTATACTGAGGCACGTACTTACACAGTAGATAGCAATGTGTGCGCGCCAATGAGAGTACCGCCTTAAATGTGTGAGTGTCAGAGATTTATCAATGTTGGGTGTAATTTGTGTTATTATTTAGATGTCAATGTAAGTGTGGCTTATAGCCGCTTACATCAGAACTCAAACTAAGTGCGCTTAGCGGCCCATCTCCTGTGTTTCTGTTATCTATGGCTGGTACTGACTGGATGGCAAAAACGGGAGATCAAGCCATGTGGCATACTCTGGGGGAGGCCTACGTCCAGCAGTGGACTGTAATAGGCTGACGACGACTGTTAGAATACTTTGAGAATTTTAGAAGAATTCATCATCATCATTATCAGCCATTAGAAGTCCACTGATGGGCATAGGCATCTCCCAACAACCTCCATTTCGACTGATTGGAAGCAGTTTGCATCCAACCTACACCCGTGACCTTGGCTAGGTCGTCCGTCCATCTCGCGGGTGAGCTTCCCACGCTACCACTCCACTCTAGAACCTTTCGGCTCTATAAGCTATCTGTTATTCGAGCTATGTGCCCTGCACACTGCCACTTTAGCTTCCTGAGCCATTGGGCTATGTTGGTGACCTTATATTTAATTATTTGATGGATGAGAGGATAAATAAAAGTAGACTGACGAAGTATATGTACAACGTAAGAGAAGTGTAGCCGGACCCGGTGGATGCCTAAAGGGCACCGGGCCCGGTCCGGCCAGATATTGTTATCGATGAACATTGTAGTGCGCGATAAGCGTAGATAGGTTAGAGAAATAGAGAATACCTATTATATTATTTGATTCGATAGGTTTTCAGTTATATGTTCCAAACTTAATATTTTTAATTTAGTGTTTTAGTTTACTCGTTATTAGTTTACATAGGTAGGTCAAAGGTAAAATTAAATGATTTGTAATTAATATCGATAACATTCAACATGGCGGCTAATATCTTTCGTATTTTGACATCTAGTCGATAAATAGGTTTATCATATCATGTTTCGCTGGTTATGTTAGAGCAGTTAACATGACATCTGATGTCAAAAAGGAAAAAAAGGAAAAAAAAAGAATGAACGATACAGTTGAAAAAAGAAAAAAATATTTTTTGACTCTAGAAACATTTGTTTAACTTATCTCGCGCTTTATCGTATCATAGCATGCAATAACTCTTAACGTAACTAATCGTTCCATTGGTCATGCTCGCAAAATCGATAATTATGGTGGTATAGATACGATACGAAATCCTTTATCGTATATCTTTACGTGGTAACGTGCTAGCCCGGCTGGAAAATTAATTTTTAGTGCTACTAACCTACTACAAGAGACAAATCATATAAGCTAAATTTTAGCATTACATTAATGAGAGGTTTTGCATTTTTATTTAAACTTAATTAATTAATAAAATTATCAAAATGTGTATATAAATAAATACTTATTTCAGCAGTTCATAACATAGGAATATATTGGGTTTACTGCTCGATTTTTTGTGTAAGAAGATATCATTTTTCCTAGTATTTAGCACGGTTCATTGATATATTAGTTTTATTTAATACGATGGTTGACTATCGAATTTCCTACAATTATTATTGTGAATCGAGCTGGTAGTGGCCTGAAAAAGCCTCGGATATTCTCCCCTGTTTAATATCCGTAAATCAGCTACTCGAACTAGTCCTACCCTTTCATTTGTAAGGGGAGGAAATGAGAGGGCGAATGGCTCTCGATGATACGTGAGGGGCATTCAAATGTGCCTTCTCGAGTAAAGTGGCGGGTAATTGAAAAATTTGTTTTGTATTGTATTGCCTTTTATGTGTAGTTTCTAGTAATTTTCGATTCAGTTTACATATATTGTCATTAGCTTTTTGCTGTCCACTGCTGAACGTAGGCCTCCCCTAGGGCACGCCACAAGGCTACTGACATAGGGGAGTATTTGCCCAATAGTCACCACGCCGGAAACCCTTAATAGCCTCGTACGATACCCACGGGCAGGCATGGAGTGGTACGAATACTGCTTTCAAGTAGTACATACAGTCACGCCCATCGTCCCCTAAAGAGGTTGGACAGAAGTGTGCATAATACACACCTACTTTTCATCAGTTAGCCTATTATATTCCACATGGTAAGAGGTGAGCCTACCGCCGTTTATCGGGCACAAATACAATAATCTAGCGACCGGTAACGAATCCGATGGGAAATGTTTGCGTGTCATTCTAAATAGGTGGTTTAAGGCTCGAGCACACCGGATGCGTGTGCGTGCACGTAAGCGTAGACGTGCACGTACCGCTGAGTTGTAAAGTATGGAACTTTATAAAAAAGGACACACCGGATGCGTGTGCGTAGACGTAAGCGTAAACATATGCGTTACCCTACGCAATGCGGATACAAAAAGATTGCGTGACTACATGCGTACCCACGCAGAGCAGAACGAGAAAGTCGCGTTGATGACGTTGTATTCTATGGCGCGCCATAGTAGACGTCACACCGAAAAAAATTGAGCACGCACGTATCTATGCTATGCGTGGCCTCATGCGTGGCTCTCTTTGGGTTTGACGGTCTATGATAGTGTCAAGTCGTGTGACAATTATATTTTATATTTGTCTCGGAATTACTCGAATTACTATTAGAATAATAAGTTTGTGCCTCGTAGTGCCGGCAGAGTAGAGTTTGTACCACCCCATGCTTGCCCGTGGGTGGTTTCCGAGAGGTGGGCAGCAGCGCCTCCCTTGCTGTCAACATTTTCCAAAAATCACACTGCGATCACCACAGAACACTATGTGATCACCAACCCGCCTGCCCAACAGGCTGAAGACGAAGAATAAGTTTGTAGATGCATGAATTCGATATATGTAAATAATGTATGTATGGGAGTGGAATCTACATAAATGGATTTGACCAGTGGATTATAGTGGAATAGAATTATAGTACTCTAAACCAGTCCCCGGTGTGTTTTATAGCAGTGGATCAGAGTGGAATTTATTTTTATTTTTATTTTATTTTTTATTTATGGATTAGATTTATTTATTGGTTTAGTCCAGTGGATTAAAGTGGAATAGGTTTTCACGCTGTACCTACATAAGTAATTGTGTAAAGGTATCTCAAGTATACTGGATCAAATACCAAGATAATATATTACCATTCGTACCCTTGGACATTATTTTACATGATTTATTTATTTATTATAAAATTATTATTATTATAAAAACAGAATAAATATTATTTTTCCAACATTTTCCTTTTTACTTATTCTTTCTCAGTAGATGGAAATTTGCGTATCCCCTATCTAAGTGAGTGATTCCCATATCTAAGTGTAT
This sequence comes from Carposina sasakii, assembly GCA_014607495.2. NCBI lineage: Eukaryota > Metazoa > Arthropoda > Insecta > Lepidoptera > Carposinidae > Carposina > Carposina sasakii. The sequence goes on along the minus strand of CP053163.1, from coordinate 4,060,399 downwards.
GCAGTGGAAATGAGAGCATTGAGAAGTATGTGTGGAATCACTGTGCAAGATAGAATAAGAAATGAGGTGATCAGAAAGAAGCGTGGTATAAATGAAGACGTTGTGACGAAGATTGAGCAAGGTATGTTGAGGTGGTTTGGGCATGTGGAGAGGATGGATGAAAGTAGATTGACAAAGAAAGTGTAAAACGGAAGAGTGGATGGAAGGGTTGGAAGGGCAAGACCTCGCCGGACTTTCACCGATCAAATTGGTGAAATTCTAGAGAAAGGTCAGGTCAATATTACCCTAAACCGACGAACGTGCATGAAGAATATCATGAAAGTAGATGAAGCGAAAGAGGTTTGTCAGGATTGTAGCAAATGGAGATCCGTGATCTCTGCCTACCCCCCCAGGAAAGAGGCGTGATTTTTATGAACATATGTATGATGACGCAGAGCCTGCGTTGCGTACCCAGCTAACTGCGTATGCGTGAGCGTGTGCGTAGACGTATACGTTACCCGGTGTGACATCGGGATATGCCGTAACCACGCGCGTGACTACGACGTGGTTATATACGAGGTTATGTTACGCATCCGGTGTGCTCGAGCCTTTAAGCTATTAGCGTGAGAGCCTCGTCCGTTAAATAGCAGGGTGTACCACGAGCAGGTGAGGTTGACTTTAGGTCCTAAAATATTAGTCGAACACACTTATACCCTTTTCGATCCATTTTGTGAAATAATGATTGCTATAACTTAAGGTGAAATATCGGGATGAAAAAATAACGTTGCCAAAAACGTAATTTAAAAGAGATGGTAAAATTCTTCATCCGAGTTAGGTAGGGTTACCATATGTAAATAGAGGGGTGCCTGTACATGGTACCTTAAATGCCAGATTTTTCAAAAAAATGCCTGTCTAAAGCAAAACGCTGTAGGTAATAAGTAAAAGACAATAGATAACAATAAAGAAATATATTTATTACTGATATTTGTCAGAAAACATATTTTTTTTTATAGTTCTTTCATTTGTAATATATAAACAAGATACAGTTCACAAGATACAGTTTTGTAATTTTCCTGAGTAATTAATATCGCTTTTACTGATTTAATTGTCAGCCGATTTCTTTCTTTACTCCACTGGGCGTTGATGAGAGAAATCATACGCTCTACATTCGCACTGTGTGCCAAAATAGAGAACACAAACTGGCAGATTTTTACAAATTCTGTAATGTCACCATTCACTTCCCTACTTTTGAGAAAATTGCACCTCCCCTCTCATTCTCGCGCTGCCGCCGTTGTACGGACTCGCATGCGCTACCCGCATACGCCGCCCAAGTGCAAGTCGCGCGACGCGACTTGCCACCAGTGTCATTCAAATGCAAGCGCGCTACGCGCGCTGTCTCGTAATTTGAAAATGCACCGAAAAAAAAATCACTTTCTTATTAATATTTTATAATAACTTAGGGTAATAAGTTTTAGTGAATATCTATAGTTTCTTATCTTTTTTTATATGTCTCATGAATTTAACATGTTTCATAGTGCTTGTCATGAACAAAACCCCGTCTATGCAATATACAGGATGTAACAGAAAGGGAAAGTTAAGCGAAAAGCTATGTAAATAGCTCACTATAAAGAACTTATTTCCAAAATTTGAGACTCGAAATCACATGTTTATTAGCCGACTGCGCGACGCAAAGGTGTGGTAATGTGTTTAACAGCCTATGTATGTATGTATGTTCCTTTGAAGCACTATACAGACGAAACGCCTGGGCCAATTTTTATGTATGGAATGAATAATATTGAAAACAAAAATCTAATGATGTAACTTATCAACTGAACAGTCGGGATCCATTATCCAACAGCCAAGCTAAGCTTATATTTCAATGGATCCTGGCTGTTCAGTTCTTATGTTACATCATTAGAAAATATTTTATTTTCTTCAATAGTATTCATTCCATAATAATATTATTCTAGACCACCGGACATCTAAGCAGTGACGGATTTACCAGCAGGCTGAGTAGGCTCGAGCCTAGGGCGGCAGATTTTGGGGGCGGCAAATTTGGGGAACGATTTTTTTTTTTTTACCTCATAGAAATCAAAAATATTTTTCTATGACGGTTTTCTGATGTCTTACAGATAGAAGTCTGCAACAAATTTTGTCGATGACTTTTCTCTCTCACTTGTCATTGCACATTCCGAGAGTAGCAAACTTCCATTTTCTAGAGTAAAACAGCTAGTTCGCCGCCCCTCAAGCAGTGATCGGCCTCGCGCCTCTGCGCCCTTTGCCCACACTGAGTGAAAAGAGCGCAATTGTAAAAAATATGCCCCTCTTCCCACTAACAACCCAAGTCGTAAGTAATCTTGGTCATTGATTCCGACTTGACGGAGTCGATTATTTTTAACTGTTTGTAAGCGCAATAAAGATTATTTATTAACGTTTACCAAATGTTCATTATTGTGTAAATAGCATACATTACCCCGCCCCTACATGATTGAGCTTCGATTAGCTCAAAAATATACCGAAAAATTATTTTACGTGCAATTTCAACGAAATTGTTGCATTGTAAAAATAATGTATGATATGACAATTGTTGAGGCAAGGGCGGCAAAAACTATTCAGCCTATACCTTGAAAATTTGTAAATCCGCCACTGCATCTAAGTGCTTGTTTTTTTTTTCTTTTCAGTTTTTTATTATATAGGTACATAGATTGGTTCTTTTCAAGATTGTATAAACATTTCTGAGTTGTTTAGGAATTCTCCATACTATCTAGAAAAATAAATATGTGATTTCGAGTCTGACTTTTTGTAGGTAGGTTCCTTTAAGTGGGCTGTTTACATAGCTTTTTGCTTAACATACTCCTTTTGTTACAGCCTGCATAGTATACTATTATACCTATATAGTAGGGTATTGCCACAACTATATAATATTTATAAGATTGAAAGAATAGAACTAAACGTATCTAAAATATTCACATAATATCCAGTAACAGAAAGTGAAGGTAAGTCAAAAAGTAATTTGCTCGCGCAGGGAAAGAAACTCGGAAACTCAATATTTAAATTTGGACCGAAGAAAGAAGTTTAATTTGTTTCAACAATTATTTCGTGAACGTTTAAAATACGGAAAGGTGCCGAGGCGCGGTGACAGGTGGCGACTGTCACCATTCGCTATTCCTTGCGTGTTTCCATTGAATCGCCTCACGGCAACGTCGTCGTGAAATTTGGTAGAACGGGACATTACAAAAACGAATTAATAAAATCGAGTGAAAAAAAAATAAGATTCTTATTTTATTATTAAAGAATACTAAAAAAACGATTTATTTTAACAAAGTTGGTATGTGAAATTCACAACTACTGATATCGATTTCCCGTTTGGCGACACCCTACTTGTGAAATATACTAGTATTATGCAATGATAAAGTTGGAAACTGAATTAATTTTAATCAATTAAGTTCTGATTGTGTGCACACATACATCTTATGTTTATTTCTTTTTTATGACTGGTTTGCTGGAACAAATCTCTCTTAGAAATAAGCACGCCTTTGATGTACAAAGGCGTGCTTATTCCTTGTCATAAAATTTATTTGTAAAAACCTTATTGCGTACAATTAAGAATATGAATATTTCTTATTATGCAAAGTCGCGTACATTTACAGTCTCAATCTCTAGATTACTCTTTATTGAACCGATTTCACTAGTTCTGGCGTGAATGCGAGACAAACAGGTAGAGAAACAGACAGATTTTTCCTTCGAATTTATAAATTTTATTATTTTTAAGAATTATCACAGAAACATAATCATATTTCATCATACGCCCATAGAGATGACAAGATAAGACTAGTTCAAGCGATAAAATTACTGTTTGTAACCAATACAACGTGATACGATACACAATGGAGATAAGCCAAGTATTCGCGTGGCGTGACTGTGCAAACAATAAAAACGAAGCTCCCGTTCAGTCGATTATGCCTCCCTAAATACTGGCAGCTAATTATAACGTCTTTTGATTGCTCTTTATTAAAATCGTATTCCGAAACAGCGAAGTTGCTTCCAGTCGAAGTTATTTGCTGCCATAATTGTGTTAGCGAAAGCGAAATGGATTTATTCCATTGTCAGGATGTTTGCGTTTGAACGAGGTTATAGGTGTTTTGGCATTGCTGGGAAATTGGCAATATAATGTTATGCTTTGGTGGATTATCTAGCTGTTTTGCTATGAAAATGTTTATATATTTGCTCTGTAAAGTTAAAGTCTATAAAGTTTACACTTTACTAACCAGAGATATACTTCACTAAAAATATGGCATGCAAATATAAATATGCAAAAATCTTAACTTATACAAAAATCCGGCTGTTTTTATACGTCTGTATTTTTCTTACTTTTTCTATTAATAGCTACATTATCATAAATCAGCCCACACTCACCCACGGCTGGGTATAGGCTGCTTCCCTACGCCATCCACTCACTCCGGTCGCGTGCCTCCCGCATCAATCCCGGTCCCGTGCCTCCCGTATCCACTATGGTTCTACTCCCGTCCCATACCTCCCGCATCCAATCCGGTCCCGCGCCTCCAACATCCACTCCGGTCCCGTGCCATCAAAGTACACTGCCTGCCGGCGATGGCGGTGATGTCGGCTGATGGTCTACTGACTGGGCATTTTGCGGTTCTGAATAGCCACTCAGTTACCGCCTACCGTTTTTCCTCTATATCATGAGTCCTACCTAGCTCCACTTCAGTCTCGTAATTCGCTTAATAATTTAAAATATATTTTTAGATAGCATAAAAATTTATATTTAAAATATTATAGTCAGCTCACTGGTGAAATCGGGTGTGTGACACATTTCTGCCCACCTTGAGAAAATTACCTTTTGAGTTATTACACTCTACCGAGATTCGAACACTGTACCTGCTTAACCAGTCCCTTCTCAAGTAGTCAGTTCCCTGCGGGTCGGATCTATGTTTAACTTTTGCCAATTGTTTGCTGGAGTACCGGAGTCACCAATGTAAAATGACCCTTACTGTGTTGTATTTTGAACCGACACTGTAGCAGTGTGGTTTTAGCCCAAACTTTTAGCCGAATAAAAGTTTGAGTGGCAGAAACATAGGAACTAATGATATAAATGCTGGTTGCTAGTTTTCGTAGTAGCGCAGCAACGTTGTTCGTAGTAATTACTACGCAGCTACGTTGCGAGTAGTATTTTATACCGACGGAGTATGATTGTTGTCGCTTTTAGTCGCACTACATATGGGATGTAATGTAATATAATATTACATCTTGACATGTAAAAGTTTATCACTCTTCTTTCATTTTGTACGAAACCATTCACACTGTGTAATATATTACACCCCAAACTGTAAATAAGTAATACGATATCACTTTACATCATTCTTAGTTAGGTCATTTTTAGTTAGGGTTAAGATTTTTTTCTAAAGAATAATAAACAATAACTGATTTTAAATTATTAGAAGCGGCAACAGCACGCCAATGCGGTGCGATCGCTCGATACAATAGCGACCTGCACAAGTAGCATAACTTGCGAAACACGATATGATAAACCGATTTATCGACAATTAGTCTGTCGAAATACGATAAATATAGCCGCCCGCCATGTTGAATTTTGTATAGAGACGATATGATATCGTACGATACGATATCCACGATGCGTGGGGGGCTGATCTAAGATATAACACAATAACTTTTTTCCAAACTTTACCTGTCCTACCTCCAAACTTTATGTTATTTTTTCTGAGAATTCAATAAATAAGGAAAAAAGTAATAATTGATCAACATTTATTTATTTGCTGGTATTGCATGACGATTGGCCACGTGGTGCCGGCAGAGTAGAATTCGTACCACCACATGTCTGCCCGTGGGTATCGTACGAGGCGATTAAGGGTTTCCGGGAGGTGGGCAGCAGCGCCTCCCGTGTTGACAACATAGTCCGAAATACAAACTGCGTTCCCCAACCCGCCTGTCCAGCGTGGTGACTATGGGCAAATACCCCCCATGGCAGACTTGTGGCGTGCCCTGGGGGAGGCCGTGGACTGCAATAGGCTGAAGATGAAGACCTACTTGCTGTCCTAGTTTACAAATTTTATACTTACAGGCTTTTTGGTACATTCTGTTATCCGACAACTAATCTAATATTCAGTCAATAATATATCCGAATTATAGACCACCAGATATCTAGGTGTTTTTTTTTCTTTTCAGTTTTTTTTTATTATATACATAGTTTGGTTCTTTTTTACGCAGTCGGGATTTTGGAATTTTTAATTAATACACTAATAATAAATAAATAAATACAATAAATACACTATGTAATAATAAAGAAAAATAAGTACGACTTAGGTAAATAGAGACGCAGTGTTTTTTTATAAACAATCTTGACTAATGATTTTCTAGTGAAAACAGAACACATGAATAAACTAATATATATTAACAAAATGTTTTCACTAGAAAATCATTTGTCAGTTGTTAAAATGCCGCTTCTCTATTTACCTAAGCCGTTCTGCGTCTAGACTAGAGCGTGCTAAAGAAATTTACATACACTTGAACACATTAAGAAATAACTCTCCTTTTGACTCAATCGGGTAAATTGTATGACGGCATTTGTGCTCGATTTAATTTAAACTCAGACTAAGCATTTGCTGAAAGTGGGCCTAATTCTCGGCTATACATATAAATCTAGATTTTTTTATCTCATTTCAAAGCACCGATAGGCTAACCCCTTACTACGTGGGACTTAACAAGCTAACTGGTGACAAGTGGGAATGTAAATTGCACACTTCTGCCCAACCTGTTTTAGGGAATAATGGGCGTGACTTTATAGTTATATGTATGTATGAAGATTTTTTATTTATCCAGTACAAGTGGGCCGTAATGTTAAAAAACGGATTTTAGGCCATCCTTTAAAAATACATTACAGTTTGCAGTAAATATTGTGTTTATCTCTACGAGGTAAATTAGATACTTTAATATAGAGGTTCAGAATAACTGGCCTATAACGTATTAGTACGAAAACCCATGTAACATGCGAAACTTTTAAAAAGATTAATATTTAATTTGTTTATTGCTTACGTTAATTACAGGCTTGTTTGGATTATCGTTTAGGGTGCGAGCTATAATTTATGTTGTTTACAAAGGACTAGCGGCCGTCCACCACTTCGTCGGCATATAGGAGAATTTCTTATAAGCATTGCATTCTTTATTCATATGGAGTCGCCCCCTTATTACCTAACTAGCAAAAGCAAAACTATAGCGAAAATTTTACAAAAATAGCTGATTGCTTGTCAAATTCGTATTACGTAAAATCAATTTCAAAGGAACTTTGACATTTCAAAGCGAATATTGTACAATTTTCTATCTATCGTTTTGCTTCGGCTTTGCTATTGCTTTTACGTAATCAGGGGGCGGGGAGGGTTGCTAGTTATATTACTATAAACCTTCCCTCTATTTAAAAAAAAACTGCATCGAAACTCGTTGTGTAGTTTTAAAGATCATGAAATGTTATCCTGTGCTGATGCATGCCTTGACGAAAGTTATTAGAAATTAGAAAAGAGGAAAATAAATATAAAACACTATAGGTACAACTCATTAACTTACTCTAATTAACCCACACTAAGATCTCTCAGGGCTTCAGGTGTCACCTTAATAGGTACCTTAGAAGGAATAGGTATATAATGCTCAGATAATGATAATTATACAAATATCCATGATTTGGAAACAAACGTTGACATTTATCAAATCAATATGCTTATACCTACAGGGATTAAAACCCAAGATCTATGGCGCGGCACGTAGGGTCACTAACTTGATGAAATTACGACTAAAACCTCGTCACTGGTCACTAACTAAGCAACTACGCCAATCTGTCGTCAGATTTGATTGACTGATAACTTTTCATTAGGCAGCCTAATTAGATTTTACCCAGTAAGAGCTGAGCCTACCACCGATTACGAGTACCATTATCTTAAATGGATTTATCGATTGAAGGTAGGGTTAAAGCTTAAGTTAAGACAGTAAGTAGTTCCGTATCAAATATTAAGCGAAGTTTACTGTAAATTTCTACGTAGTAAAGTTAGATCAACTTACTTGGGAGACTCCGGCTGTTAGCTAACTTCTTAAGGCCAAGCTTGTGTTTTATTAATGACACAGTAACGCACCTTCCTTCTTGGGCAGTTTTCTTGGTTTCAATGGGATCCTTATTTTATAAAGAGATAGAATTCACTATGGGTGCGCCCACCACCGGGCCCTACACCCTCCACTAACCCTCGGATCTGATAACTCATAACTGCGAAAACAGGGACTTGCACTAACTACAATCGCCACGAGAAACCAGACCCGAGCACCTAGCATGCAAGACAATACATTGCACTATTACGAAATCAAAAACTAGATAAATAATCTACATATGTTTTGCCGTGTGTTCCTGATGCAGCCAGGAGTTGGGAAAGGTGGTGAAGCAAATAAAATCACTCAGAGCGTCTTGTTCTTGCGTTTCTATATATTCAATATATGTCTATTTTTATCAGCGCCATCTAGCCTCCGGGTCCAGTATCCGTTCGTATGGTCGATACATTATGGGTGCTAGAGTGATACAGTTAACCTAAGTTAAGACTAGATGGCGCTAGTGAAGGTTCTTATAATATAATATAGTTAACGCCAGATGGCGCTATTAAATAAAATAAATATGGTTGTGTCTGTGACATGCTGCCACCACAAAGAATACAATCATTACATATGCATATCAATAGGTAGACGCCAAATTGCCAATTTGTGTGCGAATAATTACTTAGTAAATTATTTCTAATTATTTGTCTAATGGTTATTACTTGGACTAAGCATTTAATTAAATATTATCGGTAGGTGTCTGCCTTCAGATATGCCATGTATGCTAGGTGTTTTCCTAACGTTATGAATTAAACAACAAGGAAACATAGTTTATTGAAACGATTACAAATAAGAATTTCATAGGTACTTAATTAAACACTTAAATATTAAATGGACTCGATTGACTCTGACGAAAAGGTAATTTTAAACGATAGGTAGGTATAGCAAGTAAGGTAAATTAATAATTTTGGTGTAGTCCTGTTGGAACCTTGCCGGGCCGCGTCGCTCGCCACCTGATGCAGCGCCGCCGCCGTCGCGTTGCTGCCGTCGATTCGATCCGAAGGTCGTTGGCTTGTTTCTTGATAGAAGTAATTGTAGGTAACCTTCAATGTGCTCCATCTATAGGTAAAGGACATATGTTGTTGAATGCACGCTTGATGACACCTCGTGACGTGCGAATTTCCGCCACCCTTATAACGTCATCTTGTCCCTTGCAGCAGCTGACAATGCGACCTAATCTCCATTGACAGGGGGGTAATCTTTCTTCCTTTATTAGTACCATAGTACCGACGGAGAGACCTTGACCTTTACAGCTTCTCCACTTGGTTCGTGTTTGAAGGAGTCCAACATAGTCCCTGGACCAGCGCCGCCAAAAATCTTGCTGCAACTGCTGTAACTGTTGATAATGAGTTAGCCTTCTAATGGGGACGTCGACATATTCATAGTCTGGCAATGAAATAGGTGTCCTGCCTATCAAGAAGTGTGCTGGAGTTAAATAAAATATATCATCGCTATTTGAGCTAGGTATTGGACATAACGGTCGTGAGTTGAGTATTCCCTCAATCTGCACGAGCACAGTGGTAAACTCTTCGTACGTTAACAATGAGTAACCTAATATTCTCTTTAAGTGATATTTACATGATTTTACTGCCGCCTCATGGAGTCCACCCATATGGGGAGTGTATGTAGGTAAAAATTTCCAAATAATTCCCTCATTAGCAAATGAGGTTATGAGTTCATCAGAATTATTCCTTATAAAATTATACAGATCAATTATTTCGTTATTTGCCCCATGAAATGTAGTACTATTATCACTAAGCATTTCCCTTGGTTTTCCCCGTCTACAAACAAAACGTCTAAAGGCGGAAAGAAAACTAGCCGTTTCTAGGCTCGAAACCAGCTCAATATGAATTGCCTTTGTTGATGAACATACAAATATAGATATGTAGCATTTGCTACTCTTGAACCCACGTCCTCTCCTGTCCCTCAGGTTGAAAGGTCCCGCGTAATCAACGCTTGTTACAAGGAAGGGAGGAGAAGGGTTTACTCTTGATGAAGGTAAATTTCCCATAATAGGTATATCTGTCTTTGGGTTGGCCCTGAAGCAGGTCACGCATTTGTGTACAACTTTATTTACTAGTTGTTTACCGTGTATGGGCCAGTACCGTTCACGCAAAGACGATAACAACAGCTGTGGGCCGGCGTGCAATAATCTTAGATGAAGTTCAACTGTTATCAATTCGGTTAATGGATGATTCCGTGGTAAGATTACAGGGTGTTTTTTGTCGTGTTTAAAGTTAGATAAACTTAACCTGCCTCCCACTCTCATCAAGCCGTTTTCCATGATAGGATTTAAACAAAGTAAATTCGATGATTTTGGTAATTCTTTTTTATCACTAAGTAAAAAGTATTCATTAGCAAACGACTGGATTTGTGCATATCTAATTAATTTATGTAAGGATTCATTTAGTTCTTGCACTGATAATGGGTTAATTAATTTATTATTTGGGTTTTTGCAATTGTGAATGAATCTCAACATGAATGCAAAACATCTGTTTAGTTTTGTAAGGCTTGACCAACGCTGAAACAGGGTTGTCACAAACTCGTTAGTAGTTATTTTTATAGAAACATTACAACATGTTTCAGGTATTTGTTCTATAGAATACAATTCTAAGGGTTGTAATATGGTTGACTGGGAGGGCCATTCTGAAGTAGGTAGGTGTAACCAGGATGGTCCCTGCCACCAGAGGTCACAAGAAGATAACTTATCCGCGTATAAGCCTCTGGATCAGCAGGGTTATCCTTAGAAGAAACCCAGTGCCAATGCTTAGTATTAGTTAACCTTCTTATATCTGCTACTCTGTTTTTAACAAAGGTAGGTAGTTTATTTGACTGCGATATTATCCAAGCCAGCGTTACGTTTGAATCCGACCATAGGTAAGTTTTTTTTATATCCGATTTAATAGTCTTGATAACCGTCTCATATAATGTTGACAATAGCAAACAGGCTCGTAATTCTAGTCTTGGTATTGTCTCGTTACTTGCAACCCTAGATTTCGCACAATATAATCGAACGAGTATTTTACCGCTGCTGTCTATAGATCGTATATAGATAACCGCACCGTAAGCCAACAATGAGCTGTCACAGAACCCGTGGAGTTCCCCAGTGACGTAATTATTGATAAGGATATGTCGTGGTATCGTCAATGAATTAAGACAAGAAAGTTTGGTATATATCAATGTCCATTCATTGCATAACTCGTTAGGGAGCCTTTCATCCCAGTTGGTTTTTAATTTCCATAAACGTTGGATAAAACATTTAGCAATGACAATAACTGGACCTATAAGGCCTAATGGGTCAAAAATAGAGGAGGCAATGGATAAAACTTTACGTTTGGTTAAATTTGTAGGTATTGAGACTAATTGTATTGTGTATTGTATTGTATCGTTTTTGCTTGACCACCCTATACCTAACACCTTATTTGTGTCCGTTCCTATTGATGTTAATGTATTATCAATAGTTATGTTAGTAGATTTTTTTATTTCGTTTAGAATTGTAGTTGAATTGGATTTCCACTTACGTAAGTGGAAGTTTGCGCCACGCAAAATGCGGTGGATTTGGACAGCAGTTTCAGATACCTGGACTTCATCATCCCCCCCGTGCAATAAGTCATCCATGTAAAAGTCGGATATTATTATGGAGGATGCTATAGGAAACGCGGCCTTATTTTCAACCGCCAGCTGTTGTAGACATCGTGTAGCTAGGTAAGGAGCGCACTTGAGACCAAAACTAAGTGTGGTTAACTTATATGTAAGTAATGGTTCCGTAGGGTTTTCGCGCCAAAATATGCATTGCAAATTTTGCTGTTCTGTGTTGACAAATATATTTCGGTACATTTTCTCAATATCTGCACTTATTATGTATTTAAATTTTCGAAAACGCAAAAGTATATTCTCCAAACTATCCTGGTTCACTATACCTTTACATTGTATATCATTTAATGATTTTCCCGTGTTTGTCTTGCATGATGCATCGATGACGACTCGTAACGGTGTTGTAGGTTTTTGTGGGTTCAGGACTGCGTGATGGGGCAAGTAGTTGCAGGGTTCAGAAGTGGTTTTCACAATCATATGCCCTGCAGTTTTAAATTCTCTCATGAATTCTACATATTTTTGTTTGTAGATCGGATCTTTATCAAATTTAGACTCTAATGATTTAAATCGCCTGTAAGCTATTGGGCGAGATAAACCAAGAGAAGTGACTGGCTCCCGTAGCGGAAGAGTCACTATAAAGTTACCATCAGACGTTCTTGTGTGAGTTGCAAATGTTTCCTCACAATGTGTTATATCATCATTTGGTAAACCATATATTGGTTCGCTATCATTAAAAAAATTACTTGTAGTAAAATTGCATCTCACTTGCATTGGTTTATTTTCCCCTGAAACGCAGCCTGAAACCACCCATCCTAAACGAGTTCTCTGTAAAATAGGTAAGCCTTCGCCTAGGCTTTGCTGCCCGATACAAAGGAGTTGGAAAAATAGTTCCGCGCCGATAATTATATCAATCTCGCCCCCTTTATAGAATGAATCATCAGCAAGACAAAAGCGGTTTGGTATGTTTAAGTTTTGCGCGTTTGGTAGGTACGATGGTAAGTTACAAATATTAGGTACAATGAAACAAGTTAATTTGGTTGAAAAATTATTGTCCTTTGAATAGATTGTTGCGCAACATATTTGGTTAATTTTTGTAACATTTTCATTGAAGCCAATGACCTCTATATCTAAATGTTGCTTAGGTAAGTGTAACTTGTTATATGCACTTTCGGTTAAATAATTTGACTGGGAGCCCGAGTCTAACAGCGCTCGCATCTCGTGCATCCGATTGTTGTTATCTAACATATTGATTTGCGCCGTAGATAAAAAAACTGTTTTGCAATGCATTGGTAAATTTCCGCCAGCTTGGCTTACAGTCGTGTTTGAAACTTGTTTATTCGTAAACAAATTTACTGATTGGGTTTCCTGTTCAGGATTAGTTGATTGTACGTCATTCATGGTTGATAGCCGAGACGTAGGTTGTGTGTTGGGTTGTTGCGTAATATGTAAAAACGTATGGTGTTTACCTTTACAAGTTTTACAGCGTGACGCGCGACAATTAGCTAAGATGTGATTAGAACCTAAGCAGTTTATGCATAAGTTTAATTTTTTTATTAGTTTTATGCGTGACTGTACATCCAGAGCCAAAAACCTTGGACATTGGTTGATAAAATGACCTTCCTTGCAATTGGGACATTGATTACGGTAAGTATAATTTTTGGGTACCTTATAACCTGTTGATGAGGACGTGGTGACCAAGACCTTTCGCGCGGATGTGATTGGAGGCCCTTCACTCGAATTGGTTCTGCCTTGGTCCAGCGTCTCAAGAAGATCAGCTCGAACTCGTAGGAAAGATTTAAATTCCTGCAAAGTTGGAAGTTCACGTGAGTTTATTTTTTCCTCCCACCTTTGGCGTAATGTGTTGTCAAGTTTAGCTGACAAAAAGAAAATAATTAATAAATCCCAACCGTCGGTAGAAATATTTAAAGACCTTAGGGTTCGCATATGTTTTGATATGTTATCAGCTAAGCTTCGCAAAGCTGATGCATTATTGGCAACAATATCTATATGGAATAGCGCTTTCAAATGGTTGTAAACAAGCACTCTTGGGTTATTATATCGTTCGCAGAGAAGCTGCCAAGCAATGGAATAGCTTTCTTCGGAGTACTCTAATGCACCTATAACCTCTAAAGCACTGTCCTTCAGACAGCTGCGTAGGTATTTAAACTTCTGAATCGACTTTAAGTTACTTTGATTTACAAGCGCATCAAAAGTGTTTCTAAATTCAATCCAATAAGTAATATCACCATGGAATGAGGGTAAGGAAATATCTGGAAACTTAATAGCATCATTGCAATGTGGGTTTTGTTGTGAATTTAAATTCGGTGGATTGGATGACGTAGGCTCAGAAACGCTTTTTATATAGTTTTTGGCCTTTGCAAAAAATTGATAGTAGGTGTTCTCAAACATTTCCCTCTCTATCATCTCTTTATCTACATCGGAACTTAATGTCTCAATTTTATCTTGAATTTCGTGAAATTGCGAAAAAACCTTACACATATACTCTAATCTTAATTCAAGATCTATAATCTGTTCGGCCAAAAATAATTTTGGATCTAAAGTTTGCACATATTTTTTGAATAAAGTTAATTTGGTTTTTTCTGTACCTCTTCTTTTTATTAAAGCTTTTAACTCTTTACTCTCAAAATGTTTAGACATTTCAGAGCTTGAATCGGAGTCTGATTCGTGCCTTTTAGACATTTTGAAAAAATAATAAAATACGATGTAGATATAAGCAAATACCTAGGAATAGCAATGATACACTAGCAATAAAACAACCAGCCACTTACCTGTAGACAGTAACCCAAATACTTAGCCAGACTTTCCTTTCTATTGTTCTCGGTACAATTTGCGCATGCCACGTGTAGGTTGATGAAGGTTAACTCTAGAATCTGGGTAAATCTTGATTTATTTTCTTCTTAATTGGTAAAAAACTATATCGCTACAAAGTTCTTCGATGGTTTGCCACTCGATTTCCACCTTCCCTGGGTAAAATAAGGAATCTCCGTTTCTGGAAATTTCCACGTTGTCGTTCGCGTAGGCTTGACAAGTTCTTTTCGAGTATCTTCGGAAATTCTTATCGCCACACACGTTCTTACTGAAGAGTTGCAGTATTCCGGGGTCACCAATGTTCCTGATGCAGCCAGGAGTTGGGAAAGGTGGTGAAGCAAATAAAATCACTCAGAGCGTCTTGTTCTTGCGTTTCTATATATTCAATATATGTCTATTTTTATCAGCGCCATCTAGCCTCCGGGTCCAGTATCCGTTCGTATGGTCGATACATTATGGGTGCTAGAGTGATACAGTTAACCTAAGTTAAGACTAGATGGCGCTAGTGAAGGTTCTTATAATATAATATAGTTAACGCCAGATGGCGCTATTAAATAAAATAAATATGGTTGTGTCTGTGACACCGTGTTAAGTGTTAAGTTTCGCCGTGGCGTGCTCGGCGAAACATTAATTACGCATACAAAATCGTAATATTTTTCTATATTCACAAGAAATAAACTATAAATAAATTTAAATAAGTCCTTTATTTATGTACACTTACGCATGTGTAGTAAGAAAACGATTTACCTACCTACGCTTATTTTTGAGTGAGTGAAGCGTGGGCGGGTCGTTGACTTGTCTAGTTATTATATACCTATTGGTTCTACCTTCAATCAATATCCGTCGCCGAGGCATGGCAAGTTAAATATTCAAAGCATACAGTCGTGTCCGGCCAGAACGGTAGCTTCAAATATTATATAGGTTCTATTTCGTTCTGCACTCAATCATTTTCTGTATTTACACATACGGGAGTTCCCAAAATGAGGTAGTCAGAAGTGCAGGATCATGAAAGAGATCCTATCGCCCGGCTTACCATGACGGAACCATGAAACATCAGTGACAAGTTGCTAGCTCATTGTCTGAATGTACCTACGGCCCCAAGTTCTTTAGTCGAATCTTACGACATACACGTAAGGAGATGCAGCTGATGATGTTAGGAACATCGTAAAAAAGAACACACAAAAAAGTGTGTATTATCCACAACGTGAATATATTTACATAAGTCATTTATCGTAACTAAATGTAAATATATTGTTAATATTGCGCAATGTCTCCATATCAAAAAGTATGGGCAATTCATACAAGAATGTCCATTTTAATTGGGCTATTTTACTATATTCTATTTCACAGCGTAAATTACGGTAGGGAAGGGTCAAACAAAATGACACATCGCGGTTAAATGTGACAAAGTTCCACTGCCGTTTTAAGCCTGTGATTGCTGGAACTTTGTGCATTGAAATTTCACGGCAGTAGTTTGTAGTTGTCGTAATCCGAGAATTTCGGTTCCACGATTTATTTTAACTTTGAAAATACTCCAATTAGAAATTCTAGAGGTTTTTCTTGGGAGGAAATAAAATGGTTTTCACGTTGAAAGTGGGTTATTGAGTTAAGATGGAAAGAAATGTAGTTTTGTAGGAGACATAAAATATTCTTTGTGGTTAAGGAATAAATGAAAATTACATCAATTCGGATTCCTAGAGAATTCAGGATTAGTTGCGGATAACAAATTGTACTGTGTAATATGAAATAAAGTGTTGAAATAAGTTATTGGAGGTACATAAAGATCTCCCGACCGTATTTCGGCCAAGGCGACCAATCTCTACGGATATTGGCCAGGTACGCAGGAAATATTATAGTGCACAAGTGTGTGCGCAAAAACAGATGCACTCTATTTTCTGTCACTCCCATAGTCCGATGGGACGGAAAGCCGACACGACCGGAGAGAGATCAGGCGCAGGACCAACAGTTTTACATACATTCCGAGGCACTAACAACGTGACAATTTTACAACATTAAAATCTGTACATGAAATAAATTCATTGGTACAGGCCCGTGACTGGGATCGACCTTATGCCTCCTGCGTGGAAGGCGCACGTCTTAACCACTGGACTATCACCGCTATATTATTATGCAGGTACATACATATAGGTAGGTACACATAGCTATGTTCCCCAAAATGGGATTGCAAGAGCTGCAGGATTATAAAGGAGACCTGCAGCTATAATTAGAGCATACGGAGTCAGTTGTTAAAGATCAGTAACAAGTTGCTAGCACATAGCCTAAAGAAGTAATTTTACCCGAAATGTTAAATCACCATTCGTCTCCATAAATGAGTTCGTACACCTTAGAGTACTTCTTTACTCCGCTCTAAACAACGTATAAACATATCCAATTTTCTTTTACGCCAAAGAACAACGAGTTAAATGGTTACTACTGGATGTGGCATAAATCCAATCCAGTAATTACCTTGAACGAAGATCGCAGAGGAGATGTGAAATTATATTTAATATTTTTATTATTATTTATTCAAAGTAAAAGAAAATGTTGAGCTTGTTACTGACCGACGTTACGCGGTGCGATGTTACATGTTACACGGCGAGCATTCATGCAGTCAGTACGTAATGTTACAGGGAAATCAGCGAGCCGCTTATACATGGATTTTGGTAAACGGCCGTATCGCGAAACGTGCTCGTTGCGAATGTATTAGTATTTATTATTAGGTACTATTATTTTGTACATCGCATTGTTTTTGCTAGTAAGGTAATACGATAGTCTTCTGCCCATCACCGACGGCGTACGAGTATAGCTTTACTATTTTCTGAGAATGAATGTTACTAGACCACCTCTTCTCTTTGCTTTCTCCATGGTAATTACCATGTTGTTTATTGCCTAGTTACCGGAATTACCTCCAGTTAGACGCAATACAGTAAACACTGACGTGTTAACTAGGAGAGTGTGGAACAAATATTTGACGACCGGTTGGCGCAGTTGGTAGTGTGACCCTGTTTCCACCTTGGTGTCGAATCCCGCGGTAGGTGCAAACTTTGATATGATGAATGAATATCAATGTTTGTTTCAGAGGTATTTTGGTTGGGCTGCTAGCCGAGTAATATGGAATAACATAAAGTAACATTTGCTGACTGACTCATTAACATCGGGGTAAAACTGCTGAAGTTAGAAACGTGATTGGAGTGTGGCTTTCTTTTGTGACGTATAAGTCAACTAAAGAGGGAATTCCCGAATAGCGGGAATTCTTAAGTTTTGTGGATGAAGCCGGGGACGGCCGCTAGCATGGAATAGTTCGCGTGTTCTAGTAGCTTGAAGTACATAAGCCAGAAGCGGTAAACGTCCAGACAGTTTTAAAGAGTTTTCTTTATGTCCGTTCATGCAGTAAATAGTGTTTATTTTTGTATCAGTTAAAAATGTACAGGTATAGCACTCTCTGTGTATCTCATACATATAAGGTAATAATATTATAAAGTTATTAATAAAGAAATGGAAAAAATTCCTCACCCGAGTGGGAATCGAACCCACGACCTCTGCATACCGTGTTAGCGCTCTAACCACTGAGCTACCAGGTCAATTACTCGGTTGAAGAATTTTACCATCTCTTATCTAAATAACATATTGGCAACGTTATTTTTCATCCTGATAGTTATACACTGGCCAAATCTCGACAAACAAAGCTCAAAGAGAAGTGTTTTTTTTTTTATAAATTTATCTTAGTCAAGATATTATATATTATAAAGTTATTAATAAAGAAATGGAAAAAAATCTTCACCCTAGTGGGAATAACATTATGCAAAATAGTTTAGCCTTAAAACACCCAATCACAACACGAATCTCCTGTGCCGATGCGTGACTTCACTAGAATACTGTAGGTACTCATTTAGTTTACTTTATAATTTACTGTAAAAATTAGTAAGTACTTAAGACCTTACTTAACCCTTAGTAGCCTGATTTACGAAAGTGATTTTTTTTTATATTATTGTGTTTGCTTGAGGGTCTAGATGAAGGGAAAAATAGCTAAAAAATCACAATGATTTTTAATTTCGTTGGAAAAAATATTATACAACAGTAAAATACGAACAGCCAACCTATAAAAAAAAACTAATAGTAATGTGAACATTCAGTTTAAAAGATTGGTATCAAAATTGAAACTCTAGGTTATTAAGGGTTAATTTACAGCGATAAATATTCTATCTTGTAAAGTAAAATGTTAAGTAGGTAGATACATACCTAATTTGTTTAATTGGTTAATTAGAAACTAAAGGTATAAGATAAAATTAACCTCTCTTTAACTAAATATATTTTACTAGCTAACGCCCTCGACTTGCTCCGCATAAACTTTGGAATTCCCATTTTTCCCGTTTTCTATAACAATTTCGGAAATACTATTTGCCGTGAATTGCATAGGTTCATAAATTATATTGTCGCGCCATTAATTTTTCACATCAATTTTGAGATTACAATGACAAACACAATTACAAGCGTAAGCTACATTTCAAGACCTTTAAATTTAATAGCATGTATATTATAAAAAATCTGACAAAAACGCCGCATCCACTGAGCTTACTGATTGATTTCGTGTACACAACTTTTCTAATTAAAGGGCAGCAGACGTTAATCTCAATTGCCGCCCTACGAACCACTACACCGGCTTTATAATGCGCGACGTAGTTAAAGATACCTACTCACAGTTAGTACCTTTATAAACTACAGCCGTGAAACTGACAGTCCACAATGTAGCAGTAGTCCAACTTCTGCCTAACATAGACAGGATGAAACCCACCGAATACATACTTGAATTCGAAAAACATGCATAGTAAATAATATTCACGGCTATGTTCCTGAAATAGAGTAGGTAGCCAGAACTGCAGCAGCATAAAGCAGATACGTTTAGCATAATTTGAATTAAAAATATTATACACGTCAAGCTGCCAAAGATTGTTGACATATTCTTTGTAAAAATCCTATAATCATCCAGCATCTATTTTTTTGATTTATGAAATGAAGTTGATATAAAAAATGTGCCGTTTTTTTAATTAAAATTTAAAACTGGTCTTCAAAAAGATATAGCTACAAAATTTCAATTATTTTGTCATGAAACTCGAACAAATACCTATGTAATGATAATACTTTGAATAAAATTTGTTTACTGAATTATTATTCCCGCTGTGGCTAACGCAAAATTACACAATTATTTATTCAGTTCAGCTCCAAGTCCTTTGCACAGGTAATAAAAAAAATAAAAAATTTCTTGCCTTATAATTTTGGCCCTCGCTAAAATATTTAATTACAAAATGAATGTATTCGTATTTAGTACTTGTAATATTATCAAAGAGTTGTCAGACAGAGTTGTCAGTGCGCGAATTAATTAATTTTGAGTTCTTTATACCTATACATACCATAATGTGTATGTAAAGCCTAACTAGGAAAATAAAAAACTTCGCCATGTTGCGAAAAACTAATAGAACTAATTTCTTTAAATGGTAACAGATGGTAATAGTACTGCACTCAAATCAGGTTTTTTATTTTCCTGGTCAGGCTTTACATATTATATTGAAGAGATAACAAACAAACAAACTTTAAGTTTGCACTAATAATATAAGTTGATGTTTTGAATATGCTCATTATAAAAGTAAAGAACACACAACCAATATTAGGTACACGTTTCTATTTTCAGTAGAATTTAAATTTATTCCACGAAGAAACTCCTCTACAGTTTTCTTTGGTGTACTTTTTTTTCAATGGAAGCATACGTAGAAAGTGTTACCAAGATATTAAAGTTCATGACTTATTTAATTGCGTTTTTGCACAAATGCACGTATATGAATGTAACAACCATTTTTCACATAAAAAAAACTGCCCATAAAAAACAAACACAAATACTGCACCCGTATGATGCATTTGGTGAGAGCGAGATGTCTCACTTTTAAATATCAAATTCACAGAGCTATTATTAACTAGATATACTAAGTGGATGTACTCTGCATGTAAAAAATAGACTTAAGAATTAGAATAGACACTCGTTTTTGAGCCAGGACTGAAGGAATTCGGGCTGATAGAAGTGAATTGCAATCTCTTTTTACATACCAAGTAGAAACACTTGCCTTGTCTAGTTATTGCTTAGCTCTGTGGATTTTACGTTTAAAAGTGAGACATCTTGCTCTCACCAAATTCATCATACCGGTGCTGGACACCATACAATTCGCCCGATCAAGTCAATAAAAAAATATTATTCTTATTCTTTGTTGTACACAAAACACTATAGTAAAAACAGAGAAATTTGCAAAAGAAATGCATACAAAATTGACAAAGAAATTAATGTCGTTTCCCAGCAATTTTTTGGCATAAGTTACTTTACTTTATTCGCACGTACCTTTCGTAAACGGTGATAACGAAAAAATACCCTGTACGTACATACGAAGTTCGCACAAAGAATTGTATGGGTATATAGGAACCTACGGATCTGCAGCGATAATTTGAGTAGGCCATGTACATACAATCCATTATAATAAAATCCCTGGAAACAGCTTTTCCACACCCGAATGCCTCATTCATTCACTCGCAAATTTCAATCCACGTCTTTTCCTTCGAGACTTTTGACATAAAGGTATTTAATTAATTAGATGTTCTTGATGAGTTCTTTAAGTACTTCAATTAGGAGGTGAGGTAAGACGTTAAATTACATTATGAGCCTTTCGGATCGTGAGTTGATGTCGGGGTATTATATGTTGGCTCATATATTTTAGCGAAATTTGTTATATTTACTTTAAATTTCATTATTGGACTGTACTAAGCGACATAGATTATGCACGTAAACCAATATTACTAACGTATCTATAGATACAATCGGTGTAAAAATAACTATATCATAAGCAAAGATGTCTAATCATTATGGCTGGACAGTATAATTTCGGATAATTTGAAATATAAGTACATAACCACTTTACGTCCTATGCAGACGGACAACGTCGCAGAGGCAGGCTAAAGAAGTGATGGCGCAAAGACCTGGATAGGTATCTGCTGGAATGGCAGAAGACGAGAAATATCGCAGGATGCGGTTTAAAACCTTAGGGAACCCTTTAACCAGCAGCGAGAAATACTACAGACCAACTTAAAAATAAAACTTTTCAAAACAATTTCCTAAGATTTCAAATTCCAAATTCACGATAACATAACATTGGGCAGCAATTACTATTCCGTCCGCCGTTGTAACTTTTGCCGCGCCGTAAAGCGGACGTGACCACGCCGACAAATGCACCGAATCAACCTTACGGAGCGTAATAACATCTACTTCGCTGCGTATAACCTTGGCGGACTTTGAAAAGACCTTTTTGTTGATTATAATCTTATTGTTTGCTAGTTTTCAGGTAGAAATGCCACTTTCTAAACATCTTATCCGTGATTTTCCTCGCGAATCAAATTCAGAAAGAGTACAAGCTTAGTGACAATTATAGTAAATTAAAATCCGTTCATAAAATAAATTCAGTGGTACAGGCCAGTGACTGGGATCAAACATACGTATTCCGACTGAACGGTTATCACCGCAGTAGTGAATGTAATCAATATACCTACTATGAGTATTCAGGTATTATGAAGTAAAAAGAACATTTTTTCAGTCAGTAATGTAACTTTTTCTACGTGGTAACATGCACGTGACCGCGACGCCAAATGGTTGAGAATAGAAAACCTATTTCAATACGTGTGCAAACTTGGTGTTGACCACAGAGGAATATAGCGACAGTATACAGCATTTAACTGCAGTACAGTAATTTATGAATTAATATTTAATTATTAACATCTGTCCCTGCATGCTAATCGTTGCTGTTATATCTCCCTTATGATCCTGATGCAGTTCTGGCTACCACATTTTAGGAACATAGCCATGTTTATTATGTATATGTATGTATGTATTTATGTAGAGTGGATATCACTCGGCAAACGCAGCATGGGAAGGCCACCCGCGAGGTGGACGTACGTCCTGGCCAAGGTCAGGGGGGTCGGTTGGATGCAGGCTGCTTCCGACCGGTCGGAGTGGAGGTTGTTGGGGGAGGCCTATGTCCAACAGTGGACTTCTCAGGGCTGTAAATGATGATGATGATGTATGTATTTATTAATACTGTGCTGATGCTTGGCTTCAGTAGAATACCCTACATCAGTTGTATATCCTTCCGTGCATGTCGTAAGAATCGACTAAGAAACTCATGTGCGATGAGCTAGCAACTTGCCATTGATCTGTTACATCTGGCCCCGCTAAACGTGGTTGTAGAATATCATTTGCGATCCTATAGTTCTTGCTATTTTTGGGAACACAATCGTGTATACATATATATATTTTTATTATAATTCTCGTGATTTGAATCAATACTACGTAAAATAATATATATGATGCTCGTTATTCTACACCATTGTATCTAAACTAACTGTTTTTTTACATGTAGTGTACATGTGTTATAAATACAAACTGGATAGGCAATTTAATCTTGATAGTTTGGAATTTTTTGCTACATACCTATTTATTTATTACTAAGACACACCAACAGTATACACATATAAATTAATTTATTACAGGCAATAAGGTATTTTGTCTTATGCGCATACCAATTATGGGCATGTTCGTATTGCACCTTAAATATAAAATTCTATATATTATGTATGACATAAACAGAAACTATACACAATAAAATAATAAAGAGCCAGGAACTAGAGAGAATCTTTGATTTTAGAACGGAATTTGTGATACGAGTCAAAATGAACATCTATACCTACATAATAAAATGAGGCCTCTTTCTCAGGGGTCATGGATCTCTATATTTATTGCTGTCCTGACTCACATCTTTCGCTTTATCTACTTCCATGATGTTCTATATTCTTATACTACATAGTTTAACATACTGTAACAGAAGCAACATATTAACCGAAATTCTATGTAAATAGTACATTTATGTTGACAAGACATAATGATTAAATAAATGAAATAAGGGTCTACAGGTATGAGAGTAGGCACTACAGGCTAATATTGAATATGTAACTCAATTTCATCCAACTCTCAGCACAATTAACCTCAACAGTATTGTTAAAGCCTCGAGCACACCGGATGCGTATGGGTACACGTAAGCATAGACGTCAAGCGGTGACAGTTCCATACATTAAACTCAGAGGTACGTGTACGTCTACGCTTACGTGCACGCATACGCATCCGGTGTGCTCGAGGCTTAAACAGACAGATCAACGTAAATCCTGCTACGAGTACTAACAAGTTAGGTGCCCTTCACCATCATTCCATAAATGCATAATAAATGCCTCTCGCTACAAGCTAAAGTATCAATTATTAATTTAATCCTGCCTTCCCCTATCACTGGCCCCATTACCCTGAGCATAACACTATTGGATGCATAAAATTCCTTAATGAAACCTAAATATGACCCAATAAAATTTCCTGCTACTTTCACGGCACATAATATATCTTTATGACTCCATATAACCCCTAATATCTAGCGGAAATATGATTATCATCTCATACAAACATTAAGGGTATTACTCTATTAGGACTCTGGTCACGCCACCAACAAGTAATGTATTGAAGCTATGTACATTAATTTACTTAAGATTATTTCATGAGTAAATATCTAGTTAAATATTGCAAAGCTCCTGTAGCGCCAATCCCTTATTCTTCAGATGAAGTGTATAGTATACTTGTTATCCGACTTTTAAAAAAGAGAGGTAGTATATAATTGACTTCACCGAAATTGCACTAATATTATTGACTTGTTGGATTTCTGTCGAAGATGGCATGATTTTAGATATCTCAGTAAATATGTTGATAAAATCCTTTAAATACGTACTTATTTTGCTTTCGCCGTAATTTAGAGATGTTTAGAATATGTTTTTGTTTAGTAGCCCAAGACGCTATGGCTGCGCTGCCAGCTCGGCCCTCTAGTGAGAAAGGCTCGTAGGTTATTAAGCTTGGGCGGAATTTTCGTGTTAATTTTATATAGCGTTTGCAGAGGACCTCCTTTATTAAAACTCGATATATTTGCCAACATGGAAATAATGTATGCGATGACATGAATTAATGCGGTAGTATAAATCTAGAGCTATACATAACCTAGCCTAGAGCATCAATAGTACAATTGTCGGCCAGGCAACTCAGATACGGGACTTCACTAGAACACATCAACTGCATCTCCTTTTGTGCATGTCGTAATAGTTGATTGGGGCTCGTGCATTCTCTCAGGCGGTAAACTAGAAACTTATCACTTACTTTATTAGTTATATTATAATTTTATTTATCATGTTTTACGAGTATCATCATTTTCGTTTAGTTAATTATAATCCGTGAAAATACTTTCTATGCTCTATAAAATCTCAGAATTTCAGAGATCGAGTCAATACTCAATTTATTTTCAATAAAAGAAAGCATTACTCTTTTTGGCCATAAGAAGGCTAGTTATATCTCTGTTTGTGGGTATATAAGCTTAATGGAAACACGCGATATTGTTTAATATTGCTTGCCTTTAAAGATAAAATAAATTAACTCCCATAACCCCAGATGTACGCAATATTTATGCCGTAATTTATTATAATGAACAATTTAATTGTGCGCATGTATACTGTATTATAGCAATGGAAGAGGCTACGTATTTTATTTCTTTTTTATAAAATGTATCATATTTACATGCTGTGATAATATATATTGGAAAATACAGTTAAGTACTATGATCGTGCATACAAAGACTTCTAAACAATGTTTTGCCCTTTGCGCTGTGGTTCAAGTAAAAGTTAATCTTTTATCATTTTCATAGGAATTTCGGAACATCATTCTACTACTTAACTAAGCCGCATATTTAATAGCATAAACTATCCAAAATAGTATTGCATGCAATCCCCAAGAGTAACTAATTTTGAGTCGCGTAGTAACTAATTTGTGGAGCGTTTTTAATTTGTATTGTTACGTTTTTATTTGTAAGCTTTGTAAGAAAGTAGCTTATTTTGTGTTGTGTTTCTATTTGTATTGTTGTTGTATATTGTCTTTAGTTTTATATTATTTACGACTTGTCCATTAGGCAAGTTTACTGGCGACACGGAAGACCAGCGTTATAGAATCTCATGCTATAATATTATGCTGAGTGGCGACCAATTTTTCGTCGCACTTTTATACATATTGTCTACTTTTGATGACTTTTGGTATTTTTATGTTATTTTTTATGTTTTGTGATTAATTTATAATGTGTGTATGTATATGTATATATGTGTATAATCTTTTGATGTATAGTACCTATATGCATTGATTACGGTATTATACCCACTTTATATATTTTAGCTTGTAATTTTTTATGTGTGTGTGTGGCGAAAAATAAACGTTTTCTTTCTTTCTTTTAAGAAAACATTTAGGTATACAATGCCCAAAAACTGTTACTAAATGCCCAGAACGTGACGTTTTCGCAAGGTTCAGGATAATCTCCGTTGCGTATACTGTTAAATTAATGGTACCTGTCAGAATTCGTTGAAAACGGCTCCTCCAGACGCGGTACAAAAGCAAGCCTTAGTAAAAGCACCATCATTCACTGTAAGGCCCGCCATTGCAGTTAGGTATACGGTTTTTTAAATGACATAATATTTTAAATTTACTAAAATTTTTGATTCGATTACTATTTTAGAAATCTATGAATTGCAAGACATTTGCACCTTCCTGAGTTCGTAACCCGCTAACAGTTGTTTCTATTGTAAGTAAGACAGCACTGTCAGCAATGTAGAGCGATAACTCGCTTGCTTATTGGTATTTCCAATAATAACTCAGGTTAGCTAAATTACTGAAATATCCTCAATTTACAGCAATATGCACAAAATATATAAGTTAATTTAGAATTAGCTTACATCACACCTTTGTATGAAAAAAAAATACAAAATTTTATGTTATATTTATATATGTTACCACACATGTGCTAATTCATGATTTAAATAATCTACATTTACATATGTGCTTCAATGGTGCTGAATCTGTACATAATGCCATGATTGCGTACAAAAAGGTGTAGCTGGACTCAAAGCAGGCTGTACGAACAATGGGGCAATAAAATGTACAAGAAATAAAGGGGAACACAAATATACGTGGAGATAACGACCCGGATTTCATGTAATGATACATTCATCATGTTTACCAATATTCCCTGAAATGTAAACGAATTGTACTTTCCATGACGTTATTCTTCCCATTTTTTATGAACGCAATGAAAAATTCATGAAGGGCGAGAATGATAACGCAACCTTTTTGAACTTTGTGTGGTATTTGAACGCAGTCTAAAGGGCATTTTACTGAAATATTATCTACGAGCGGATGCTTGGGATTTTGTTTGCCTCAACTAGAAACAAATAAACGTGTTTTGTTAATTAAATAATTTGAATGAATATGCTCAGTGGTTTTCAAACATAATCATACTCTAATATTGCAGTTATAATAAATAGGAATATTATTTATATGTTTTGCGTATGAACTGAGACATGATTCGCACATATTTTCTCCCTGCTGACTAGGGTTGCTAACCGTCCCGCGTGGCTCGGGACGTCCCGTTTTCAGGGTCTAAATAACGCGTCCCGTTTTGAGTATCTGCGGGACGCCGAATGTCCCGTTTTCAGATGAATCCTTCCCAGTTAATAAAAAAAACTATCTTTTAAATGATTATGGTGCAGAGCATGAGATACATAAATCTTGAATTTTAATTTTCACAAGAGTTCTTAGTTTCATCTACTTGACATTGATGAATCTTCGAAAATTATTAATGAAACATCCGAATTTATAAGTAGTATTTTTGAACCTGAAATAGGTATTTTAAAATAAAATATTTTTTTATTACGTTTGTATGTGTATTCATACTTTAATCATTTTATTATGGCTTTTTTAGGTGCCAATTTAACATAGGTTGATAGAAGCGTTGTTGTAGGGATTAGTGGATAATTTAATAATACCTCCACATATTTCAGCCAATTATTCAATTATTTTTCTGATTTAATAAATTATGTGGAAATTTTGTAAAAATTATCTAAGCATTCAAAATAAGTAAAAATTTCCACGCTCGCTTCGCTCGCGCTTTAACACTTGCAAACCCAACAACAATAATCATTTTTTGTTTAAAAAATTAAGTTGTCTCTGGAATAAAATGCAAAAATTTCGCGCTCGCTTCGCTCGCATTATACTATATCTATAATAGGATGAGTTAAAAACCAGGATGCGCCACTGCTTGTTATAATGAAATTAGACCTCTATTTGCTATGGATTATCACGAAATAATTATTTCTTTATGAAAGAATGTACTAAAATTTAACATTTGTAGGTGTCCCGTTTTTCTTGCTCTGGTCCCGCAAATTTAACCCCGCAAACCCGCAAATCTGTGTATAAGAGTTGGCAATCCTACTACTGACCCATGGCACTACCAGACCACACTACTGGTAGATCGATTTCTTTATAAACACCTGACATAATATGTCAAATATTATTTGCTTATATAAATATCTAAAGCCTCGAGCACACCGGATGCGTATGCGTGCACGTAAGCGTAGACGTACCTTTGAGTTTAATGTATGGAACTATCACCGCTTGACGTCTATGCTTACGTCTACGCATACGCATCTGGTCTGCCCATGCTTATACAGTTCCATACATTACAACTCAGAGGTACGTGTACGTCTACGCTTACGTGTACGCATACGCATCCGGTGTGCTCGAGGCTTTAAACAAAATAACGGACATGTGAAGTGGTAGGCAACATTAGACATGAATGTCAAGTGCTGGTGTTATTGTACTACTAGACACTATGGAAATTATCCACTTGTTATAAATCTGCTATTTTCTTTTAGATACTTGATGGGGAAATAGCTCACTCTACAGGATGTTACAAAATGGGTATGTTAAAAGAAAAGCCCACTAAAAGGAACCTATCCACAAAATTTCAGTCTCGAAATTACATGTATAATTTTCCATATAGTATAGAGAATTCCCAAACAACTCAGGAATACAATCTTGAAAAATAAACATGTGATTAAAAGTCTCAATTTTGGAAATAAGTTCTCTATAGTGGGCTATTTACATAGCTTTTCGCTTTACACACACTTTCTGTTACACCCTGTATAGTAATGTCATATATCGAGGAACGTGAGAATCGGGTCCCAAGCTTCGGTCTCTCCAGGAATAATTTTCATGTTTTAATTGTTTATTAAAAAGAAAACTGTACACTTGACGCCTTTGATTAGTTAGGTATAGGTATGTACCTATATGTATATGAAGCCCACGATCAGTAATATACGAGTACTATATAAATACATATACTGCTTCCCTTATTTAAACTGTGTGTCCATTTCTGTTTCAAATCTAGTTCAGGACATCTCTTCTATCACCCAATGAATTCATCATCTCATTAGCAAACGATCCCGTGACGTCATCATTTCGTTGATTTCGAATCCTCTCGCAAAATATCCTTCAAGACATTTGAAGGCATCCATTAATTTACTGTAACAGAGATACTTAAAGTATTTCAGTCTTCATACAGTGGTACAACTTTATGAATCTGTTCGAGTATTCTGATTTTATACATATTTTATACATACATGTACACATAGCTGTATCCCCAAGAGAGGTTGCCAAAATTGCCGGATCACAAAGGAGATTCTAGAGCCTCGCTGCACAAGGTGTAATTAATCGGTGGCAAGTTACCAGCTCATCGCTAGCTCACTACAAGCGGTGACAGTTCTATACATTAAACTCAGAGGTACGTGTACGTCTACGCTTACGTGCACGCATACGCATCCGGTGTGCTCGAGCCTTAAAGCCCCGTACAGGACTAATATTCTGTAATATGCAAACAAAGTAAGTACTACTGTCATGTTAGTACGTTTCTTTAATGTTTTCAATAGAAATTAGTGTGCTTAGTAGGTGTTGATCGCTTTGTATTAACGTCCGTCATTGTACCATATCCTAAGTTAGATTCCAGATTTCATTACGTCACAAAGAAACGCGAAAAATGAAGGGTTCCTATTAGTGGAAAATACTGAAAATTATAACAAAATTCTATCGCTGCGATATGTATACTCGTATTTTTTATTATCTTCGCTAGTTTATAGCGTTATGTTGGTCATCATCAAATTTGCAGAGGGTGCGAGGAACGGAGTGAGATTGTACGTGTAACTATCAGCGGCCTTCTTCATTTCTACAATTTGTGATACAAAAATATCTATCCTAAGTTGTAACACTGGATCATTATTAGTCTGTAGCTGCCTATGAGACGACATCGCGTGATAAAGCACCGCGAAGAGAACTCAAATGTAAGTACGTCTCACAAATGTACGTACGTTTGATGCGCATCTACGGCTTAATGTTTTGTGTAGTATGTGACAAATCCTTATGTTTTGTGCTGAGTGGGTTCAATTAATCAGATAATTAGTTCGTTATACTAATTTTATAAATATAAATGGTTTATAAAATTATTAATAAAGAAAATGGAAAAAAATCTTCACCCGAGTAGGAATCGAACCCACGACCACTGCAAACCGTGCCAGCCGCTATAACCACTAAGTCACCGGGTCAATTACCTTTTCTAAATTACATATTGGCAACGTTATTCTTCATCCCGATAGCTATACACTAGCCAAATCTCGGCAAACAAAGCTGAATCCCTCAGCACAATGTTTAAAGATAAAACGATCAACCATATCTTAACGGATTATATTAATGGAGAAGTGTTTTTTTTTATAAATTTATCTTAGTCAAGATATTATATATTATAAAATTATTAATAAAGAAAATGGAAAAAATCCTTCACCCGAGTGGGAATCGAACCCACGACCACTGCAAACCATGCCAGCCGCTATAACCACTAAGCCACCGGGTCAATTACTCGGATGACGAATTTTACCATCTCTTTTCTAAATTTTTCATCCCGATAGCTATACACTAGCCAAATCTCGGCAAACAAAGCTGAATCCCCAGCACAATGTTTAAAGATGAAACGATCAACCATATCCTAACGGATTATATTAATGGAAAAAACACTTCTCTATAAATGGTTTATTAAAATGTGTTTGGATACTTGTTAATTTTTTGTACAAAAATTACGTTAATATTTGTATATAATAATGAACTGTTTTGAAAGAGGTCGGATATATTTTAAACTAGTGGAAGCCCGCGACTTCGTCCGCGTGGACTGCAGAAAAAACAAAATGTCGAAATTATCCGGGATAAAAATATTTTCCCGGGATAAAAAGTAGCCTATGTGTTAATCCAGGGTATCAGCTAACTCCATACCAAATTTTGTTAAAATCGCTCCAGCCGTTTTTACGTGAAAGAGTGTCAATAACACAAATTTATAATATTAGTACGAGTAAGATACGATATACAATAGAAGTTTATTACCTGTTGCCCGTGACTTCGTCCGCGTGGTCTATAGAATGTAGCCTTGTAAGTATGTCCTTCTCTGTACTCTGTGTATGAGAATTTTCAATAATATTATTTTGTTAAGTAAATAAAGTGCAAAAAAATAATAAACTTATTTTCGCGTTTATTAGTTGGGAATAGGATTTGCTGTTATTTCATAATTTTTGTTCAAAATGTACATCAAAATGTAAATTATCTGAATTTAACATGGAACGCAAATAATTCAATTGGAAATATGGTAAATGCTTTTATAAACTACATTTAAGGCGGTGAGCAGTCAGCTCGTATATAATTTAGGTCAGAGTATTCACAGGCGAGAGCTATTCGGAATCCAAGCAACTCTACTTTGCACCGAATATAATGTAGGTAGTTAGGTATTCCAAGGAAATTTACTCTAAAAGAATCGCAAAGACTGGAACTTACGTATGTAGGTACTTTTATTTACATCGCGCAGGTATGTACTTATACTAAATGTTGCTGTGGGATCTGGTTCCTTTCTACCATATTTTGGGATCACACACTCTGTAGATATATGTATCCGTGTATCCTATCATGTACTCTATTCATCCTATATTCATCATCATCAGCCTATTGCAGTTCACTGCTGGACGTAGACCTTCCCCAGGGCATGCCACAAGACTGCCATGGGGGGTATTTGCCCATAGTCACCACGCTAGGCTGGCGGGTTAGTGACCGCAGTTTGTATTTTGGACTATGTTGTCAACACGGGAAGCGCTAATACCTATATTACCTACCTATACTATTTATAATCAACATGTTCCCACCCTTCCTATTACTCGTATGTATTCCTAAAAGTGAAGGTACTATTTCGATCCTAGCAAGCCTCTTCCATTGTATATAATGATGCACTAAATACATGTATGTAGAACCTGGAAAAAATGCCCGCTCAGCCTGGTGTCTACGCCAACAATGGCTCTATGGACATAGTTCCTTTTGCCTGTGCTTCGAGATAAAAACATATAATTCAATTTAAAAATGTCTGTAACGAATTAGCACGCTTTTCATGTATTACTTGAAATAAATTTCCAAAAAAGCAACAAAAATCTTTTTTTTGTTCGCCTAATATTGAACACCTGGTGACTATTGCTATTGGTGAATAATCAAATCTAGCTTGTTGCGTACCTTGGGAGGCCTACGTACAATAGTAAACTGCAATAATAGGCAGATGACGTGTGCATAACAGTGTATAAATATATAGTAGTATAAATTTTGTGTAAAAGTTTTCTGTACTGGGCTATTTTAATAGTATTTCGCTCTACATACCCCTATTATACTCAGTATTAGATACAGGTTTATAAATAAACTGCGTCTGTCATTTTACAAGTAACATGCTAAGTATTACTGAGGCTAATATTGATGTGTGATGTGGTTTTAAGAAAGGCTTACTTACGCACCTACGTCCGAAGAAAATTTGAAACTTAAATTTCTATATTTATTCGTACGTAATTTAAATTTAATTACCCTCTTTATCCCTAATCTCAGTTAGTTCCACACACACATAAAAACGTTTATTATATACTCGACCCCAAACCCTTACTTAGGTAATTTATTTTATGTTGCAGAAACAAATTTTCGGGTGAAATTGCCACTTTGTTTCGAAAATTAATGACACTCAGTTTCAATTAAATTTCGTTGAGAGGTACCTTTGTATAAATTTATTATTGTTTATTGAATAGATTTGTCTTAAGGTACTTCGATTAATGACTGAGTGAATATTAATTTATACGCGTGTCTAACAAATATTAACAATAATTAACACTTGCATAAACTTACGACATTGTCTCGCCAGGGTATATGATAATACTAGTGGACGCCCGCGACTTCGTCCACGTAGACCGCAGAAAAAACAAAATGTCAAAATTATCCGAGATAAAAATATTTTCCCTGGATAAAAAGTAGCCTATATGTTAATCCATGTTAGCTAATACCATATAAAATTTTATTAAAATCGCTCCAGCCGTTTTTACGTGAAAGAGTAGAACAAACATCCATCCATCCATCCGTACTCACATACTTTTGCGTTTATTATATTAGTAAGATTATACAGCATATACTCACGACTGTATTTCAAAAAATGTGGCATACAGAGCCTATTTTTACTTCTTGTTTTCACCAAGTCATGGCCAAATCATTTCTATACGTCATGTATATGCTATTGTTTGGTCCCTTTTGAAAACCAGCGCTACTTGCAAGGTAGGCACGCCTATCTTGTCTTAGCGGCATCCAGCTGAAAAGGGACCCGTTTGGCGGTTGCACTTACACGGGACGTGACTGACGGGCTCCAAATAGGGTACAGTTCTTCTTACTGTTCTTCTTTTTATGTCTGCTTCTACCTGTCTACCTACTTCTTTTGATCTGTAACTATTTCTACCCTATTTCTATTGTCTTGTTCTATGTTGCTTCTGTCCGTGTATGTGTAATTTTCAAATGAAAAACTGTTCTATTATATTCTTTTGTTTAGTACCCACGACACAAGACCTTAGTGATCTTATTGTGTGACTAATGTGCTGTGATGTGTCCGTGTAAATATTTATTTATTTATTCCGTAACCATTATTAACTAGTTCAATAAGTCATATTATAATAATAAAATATAAGTAAGTAGGTGCTAAGGTGCCAATCATAAAATAAATATTTTTTAAACCGCGTAAAGTAATTCATCACAAGCAAACCTTATAACAAAACTCAATATCAAAAAGTCTCAAATGAAAACGCCAAAGTATTTTCTCTCGGAAAAATAAATCGCCTTAGGAAAGTTAGCGTTGTTCCTTCGCGCCATTGGAGGTGCCAACTTTTATCGGAGGCCGTCGCAGGCATAGTAATCAGTAGATAACACATATGTACTAAAGTGAAACACCTCCCTATAAGTTAAATTAGGTGTTATGTCGCTGGTAGCAGGTATTTTCAGTTTATAAAGGTTGTATAATTGTGTTTATAATTTAATATACGAGTATGACTGCTGCTGATGCAGTTTCTGTTAGAATTACGCATAGTGATGGAGACAAGAGTCTCACATAAAAAAACCTAACTTTAATCACTAATTAAATTCATTCGTTCGATATATTTTTCATTAGCATACCTACTAGCTACTCGTAACTTTGTCGATCGGCGAAAGTGCTACTTACGAGTTAGAAGTTTCAGCGACCAATTGCTTTTTATATTGAAGGAACAGATAACATTATGAGCTTCCCGAAAATCTATAAACTTGTTTAATATATCTCTATTAGGTGCATTGTAGAATATAAAATTAATAATTGTTGAAATAGTAAGGATTTCATATAGTTCGATGTATTAACGGCATGTGCTAACATCTACATCTATGGGTGCAACCTTTATCGGTGGCCGTTCAAATTAGTTCGAAGAGTTTTTTTACTTCAAAACTTTTGAAGTATGGATTTCGTTATTGAATTTCTCGAGAGCTTGTAGTGCAGGTGGAGTTTGGAATTTAATAAAATGCGAAATTTCCATTTGTAAAGTTGACGCAGAGAGTGTGACGTTATTGAACATTATAAAATGCGAAATCATTTATGTTGTGATTGATGCTGCCTAACTTAGTAATAATATTTACACATCTGTATCGTCCCGCTGTGATCACCTTCATGATTCTGCAGTTCTAACTACCTCGTATAGAGCACACAGCCTTATACAGGGTGTGGGTGACAACCAGGCAAATACTGAAATGCTGTATACGGACCATTGTGTTGAGTTATACGACAGTGTTAAAAATCTATCTGCGCCAATTGTATCGGGCGATCCTGTGTCTAATCAAATGGGCTTATTGGTTATTGTGTGACACATTGCACATTGTTTTTTAGATCAATTGTTCAACTCTATTAGGGTTGATCAGTTATTTGAACTTTTTTGAGGGCAACTTTTTTTCGAAAATCATCTTTTGGTAAATTTTTTTAAAGTCATTATCTAAGGCCTCATTAAACGAACAAAGTACTTTTTTTTTTGAAAATATGAAAAAATGTCGGAAAATTTTCAGTGTTTTCGTCTTAGAATCATGGTCTAAAATCGTGGTATCAATATTTGCCTGGCTGTCACAAATACCCTGTATGTATATATTATGTATAGGTTAAAGTAAAAAAACACCGGAAGCAAGCCACTAGCTATTGTTTTATTAATATGTAGGTATGTAGGTATGAAAAATAACGTTGCCAATATGTAATTTAGAAAAGAAATGGTAAAATTCGTCATCCAAGTAATTGACCGGTTTGCAGTGGTCGTGGGTTCGATTCCCACTCGAGTGAAGAATTTTTTCCATTTTCCTTATTAATAATTTTATAATATGCAGGTATTTTATACTACGTGAAGGTAATTGAAATCATTGTTTTAAAACACGTAAATCTACTGTTAAACAATTTTGTTCGCGACTGTAGAAATCATAAAAAGTATCAGTGGTATGAGTTGACCGATTCAAAAAATTCAATAGGTCAACTCATCCCGCGGGATGAGTTCGAGCGGCTTGAGTTGACTAAAGAGCCCATTTGTTGTTCTACTATCATCTACACTAATATTATAAAGAGGAAAACTTTGTTTGTTTGGTTGTAATGAATAGGCTCAAAAACTACTGGACCGATTTCAAAAATTCTTTCACCGTTAGAATCCTTATTGGACCTGGATGAACATAGGCTATAAGAATTTCCCGATATTCCCACGGGAAGGCGACCAACGGGAATTCTATATTTTTTACGAAAACCGCTATACATATGAAGCTGAAATCGGGCATATATGTTCATTGGGGACAGCGAGGGAGGACTAAAAACGGATTTCCCGAAATTCCCACGGGAAGGGGACAAACGGGAATTCATAGTTTTTACGAAAACCGCTATACATATGAAGCTGAAATCGGGCATATATGTTCATTGGGGACAGCGAGGGAGGACTAAAAACGGATTTCCCGAAATTCCCACGGGAAGGGGACAAACGGGAATTCATAGTTTTTACGAAAACCGCTATACATATGAAGCTGAAATTGGGCATATATGTTCATTAGGGACTGCGAGGAAACACTAGAACGGATTTCCCGAAATTCCCACGGGAAGGAGACCAACGGGAATTATTTATTTTTTACGAAAACGGTTAAACATGTGAATCTGAAGTTGAGCATATATGTTTATTTGGGACCCCGAGGAAGCACTGGGAACGGATTTCCCGAAATTCCCACGGGAAGGGGACAAACGTGAATTAATTTTTTACGACAACCGCGATAACATATAGGCTACTTTTTACACTTAACATATAGGCTACTTTTTATTTTTTCTGTAGTCCACGCGGACGGAGTCGCGGGCGTCCACTAGTTAGTTATATTTTTGTTATTCATATACAAGCCCCAGACCAAAATTCTAAAAGAGTTTCTTCTTCTTCTTCTTCAGCCTATTGCAGTCCACTGCTGGACGTAGGCCTCCCTCAGGGCACGCCACAAGGCTTCTGCTACAGGGGGGTTTTTCCATAGTCACCACGCTGGGCAGGCGGGTTGGTGACCGCAGTGTGATTTTCGGACTATGTTGTCAGTACGGGAGGCCCAGAGTTTACATGAGTACTATAAGTGTGCAAATATCTTTCTTACTAATATTATAAACGCGAGAGTTTGTGAGTATGGATGGAGTGATGTTGGTTACTCTTTCACGTAAAAACGGCTGGAGCGATTTTAATAAAACTTGGTATGGAGTTAGCTGACACCCTGGATTAACACATAGGCTACTTTTTATCCCGGGAAAATATTTTTATCCCGAATTATTTCGACATTTTGTTTTTTTCTGCAGTCCACGCGGACGAAGTCGCGGGCGTCCACTAGTGCTTAATAAAATGGGGGATCATGCTTATATAAAATTTCAATACAAACTATGTCAATTAGCTAGAGGAAGCTTATTAAGTATGTTATGTTAGAAAATAGTGACTGATGTCATGATATGTAGCATACTTAACTCAATGACTCAAAATGAAGCTCTGTCTAATTGAATGTCCGTATGTAATACTATGTTCTATACGTAATAAAAAGTATTAGTGCACTAGTTTAAGTGATTTTTTTAAATTTAGATTACATTATTTGGGAATTTCAATCATTGAGATTGAAGTTTGCGGGACGCTTGAACTCTGTACAGCCATGAGCAATAAAATGTATATGTTACGGACAACGTAATTAACTGAGCATTATTAAAAGGACCGGCCATTATTAATAATGCCCATGAGCGATGGGCAATGGTTGATAAATTTATCACTTTGCCCGAATTATCACCGACGGCGATATCAATAAATCAGTGTATGGGCTAGCTTGAATCATTATCACTTGGACCGGGTAGTATGAATAATTCCCTACTTGTAGCCGAGCAATGACGGATAAAGCCGTAATATAGTTATATGAAAGCGATTCAAAACGGTCCAAGTTTAGTGATATACTTATATTACTAGATTAAGTTTAGTGAAATAGCTTATCAGCGGATCCGAATCTGGCAATATAGGTTAGAAGAAAGAGGCGGCGGCGACCGCCGCCGCCGATTTCTTCGGTGTTAGGTTACATGTTTAAGTTTAAGACGATTTGACTTTTCATGACAATTTTGTAACTTTAATTTCATTTAATAAACAAAAACACTACAGTTCATCTATTTTATTACTTTGCTCAAGAAAGGGTGGGCATTATTCATAATATATATAGCATTATTCATAGCCGGGAAAAGTGATTAATAGAATTAATCATGCTGTTTTAATCACATTGTCTAATTGAGTCGGGTTTTTACTAATAGGACACTTTAAAAAAAAAATATCCGGGAAAAAGTTTTTATCCCGGATAATTTCGACATTTTGTTTTTTCTGTAGTCCACGCGGACGGAGTCGCGGGCGTCCACTACTCAAAACATAAAAGTATATAAATCCACATAGTACAAATCCTGACACAACTCGGATACTGCAGCAGCGATAAAATGTTTACCCTAAAATTTGCAATATCAAGATCCTTATGTAAAACATAAAATGCAAGAGGACATAAGTTTAAAAGCTAATAAAAGCGAGCACTTTCTTTGGGAGAGTATCCTCTGAAATTTACACTCTATGTTTATGTAAATATACGAGTAGAAGTAAAATATACCGAGTCAGCTATCGTATGCAACAACCAGAATATACTGTTTAGTAATGCAAAAAGTATAAAACATTGACTTACTTGATTGACTTATATTCCGGTGTCCCCTATCTGAGGCAGAGGGCCTCCACAGACTTCCGCAATAAAATAAGATCTCTATGACCGTATTTCAGCCAATGCGGCCAATCTTTACGGAGATTAGCCAGGTACGCAGGAGATATAGTGCACAAGTGTATGCGCAAACACAGATGCACTCTCTATTCCGTCACTCTCATAGTCCAATGGGACGGAAAGCCGATACGACCGGAGAGAGATCAGGCGCATCGCCAACAGTTTTACGTACTTTCCGAGTTCATTGGTACAGGCCCGTGACTGGGATCGAACTTACGCCTCCTGCTTGGAAGGCGCACGTCTTAACCACTGGACTATCACCGCAATAAAATATTACTCGGTTTAATAGTTTTATGTGTATTTAAACTTTATTGTCTAATGTTTGTGTGTACAATAAAGAATACAAGAATATCGAAAAATTAACGGCCATATTCCTAGTGGCACATTTTCCTTTGAGTGGGCAAAGATAATTTATGGTAGGTACATTGTTTCTTTGACATTACAGTTATATTTCTATAATTACTAAGTATCATTCATTCATTCATTCAGTCAACAATTTAATGATATACTTAGCTATATCTTGTCTTCAGATTTACAATAAAAAAATCAGGATTAGAGATGATAAACTTATCTAAATCCTAATCTACATTCAGATATATCTAACAATAAGATATCCTAAGAGCCACGTTAAAATATCATCGCTTCAACAATACGGTATTAACATCTAAAGATAAGTACTGTATCTAGTAAAATAATACTTATAAGTATACAATTAAATTTGTTTTTCACAGCAGTCTAGTCAGCTGCTTAGCTTAGCATGCATTGCCATAATTAATTATTCTGTTTGAATAGGCACTGTTCTAGTAATAAACCGAAATTTGATTCGCACCGACTCACTAGAAACTCACGTGTAAGCTTGATGGTCTATGTTCGATTTCAGTGTCTATTTCATTTGTGTAAATGCACAGCGGTTCTAATTATTACAAATCGAATATTCCTGTTTTCCTACAAATCCAACAAATATTATAAATGCGAATGTTTGTAAGGATGTATGTAAGTACATTTGTTGCTTTTTCACGCAAAAACTACTTAATGCATACTTCACAATAATATAGCTTACATATCAGAATGACATATAGGCTACTTTTTAACATCCCGGGAAAATATTTTTATCCCGGATAATTTCGACATTTTGTTTTTGTACAGTCCACGCATAATGGGCTATGTAGGTATATTAAATGTTCAAATAACGTAAATATGACAATCAAAATAGAGAATCCCACAGGTGAGTTCCAATATTGCTGTAAAATTACTTCCTTCACCTTTGTCAGAAGCACAATTACAATGAACGACTATGCCTTCAGAATCAAACATCGAGGATGCCTACCTCTCTATTTTCTCAGAAGTGTTTGACTTAAATCACAAGAGAAATGTGTTTTGAAAATATAAAATGCACTCATCTGGATTTAATCATTATTAAATTAGCAGGTATCTGGGTAGCAGGCCCGTGGGTAGCTTCCTTATTCCATTTTCAGACGTAATTTGCTCTTCAGTACCTATTTATTAGCGCATGGCGGGGACCATCGCCAGGTTAACCGTAATGTGCATTTGGAAACAGTATCCGCCAATGTGTATCCTTCATGTCTTCATGCTTTGGTTTAAATCATGCCTTCAAATTCGAGGCGATTGGCTTTCATTATCACTGCCATAGGAAGTCCACTGCTAAACAAAGGCTTCCTCCAAACAGGGTACTCTATCTTCTGACATCCCTCTTCTGCATCTTGGCTATTACAGACCTGTAACATTTTTCGAGTACAAAATTCACTTATAACTTGGACTACACCCTAACCTCATGATAAAGCCGAATTGATCTCCCTCTTGTAAGCCGTCCTTGCGTATAATTGACTCTTCCCTGTCATTGCCTGCCGAAGCCCCTTAAGCTGATTCCAGATCTCATATACTTACCCATTTTGAATATTTTAGTGGCTCGGATAGATTGGTCGACCGCGATCTCAATTTGTGGGTACCGCTTATTTTAACGGTAGATAATATTATGTTATTTTTTGCGTGTGGTACAAAGGGAAATATATTCGACTTCGTCCGAGTGGACTGCAGAAAAGACAAAATGTCGTAATTATCCGGGATAAAAATATTTTCCCGGAATAAAAAGTAACCTATGTGTTAATCCAGGGTATCAGCTAACTCCATATAACATTTCATTAAAATTGTTCCAGCCGTTTATACGTGAAAGAGTAACAAACATCCATCCATCCATACTTACAAACTGCTTTTATAATATTATAGTAGGATGAACAGGATAAAATCTCTATACCTACCCTATAGTTTATACAGATAAAAAAACATTGGAGTGTCAATTTTAATATTAAAATAGTAGTCCTTTTCTTCTCCGAATATCGATCGTCCGAAAATCATAATCCCTAACACATTTGCACAAAATCACTTTTCATAATGTTCGCGTAAGTATATGAAATTGTATCTTGTCTAATTGTCTTTATTGTGATAAGTACATACTTACAAAAGGTGTAATTTTTTTACCCTATTATTATTTATAAAATAGTATATTTATGATTTATTTATGATAATTGACCCGGTGGGTTAGTGGTTATAGCGGCTGGCACGGTTTTCAGTGGTCGTGGGTTCGATTCCCACTCGGGTGAAGAATTTTTTCCATTTTCTTTATTAATAATTTTATAATCTTCTATATCATTATGTAAACGTATTTGTGTATATGTTGCATTTATGAATATGTATGTAAATGGGTGTGTATATATGTATAAAATTACGTAGCTATTATAGTATGTTATTGGTACCGTAAGTTTATTTTATAGTTAATTATCTGTTTATTTTAATTTGTAAGTACAACTAAGTTAGCTTTACTTAACTAGTAATTGAGTTTCCCGCCACTGCCTGCTTGCTAATTTTAAGCATAATCAGCAAAACCTGTCATTGGCTATTTAAGAATATTATCTATACTAATATTATAAAGAGGAAAACTTTGTTTGTTTGGTTGTAATGAATAGGCTCCGAAACTACTGGACCGATTTCAAAAATTCTTTCACCGTTAGAATCCTTATTGGACCTGGATGAACATAGGCTATAAGAATTTCCCGATATTCCCACGGGAAGGCGACCAACGGGAATTTAATATTTTTTACGAAAACCGCTATACATATGAAGCTGAAATCGGGCATATATGTTCATTGGGGACAACGAGGAAGGACTAAAAACGGATTTCCCGAAATTCCCACGGGAAGGGGACTAACGGGAATTCATAATTTTTACGAGAACCGCTATACATATGAAGCTGAAATCGGGCATATATGTTCATTGGGGACAACGAGGAAGGACTAAAAACGGATTTCCCGAAATTCCCAAGGGAAGGGGACAAATGGGAATTCAAACGGATTTCCCGATATTCCCACGGGAAGGGGACAAACGGGAATTCATTTTTTTTACGACAACTGCGATACATATGAATTTGAAATTGGACCTGTATGTTCATTAGGGACTGCGAGGGAGCACTAAGAACGGATTTCCCGAAATTCCTATGGGAAGGGGAGTTACGGGAATTTAATTTTTTTACGAAAACAGCTATTTATACGAAGCTGAAATCGGATTAGGGCTACAAGGAAGCTCTAAGAACGGATTTCCCGAAATTCCCACGGGAAGGGGACCAACGGGAGTTCCAAATTTAAACGAAAACCGCTGTACCTACATATAAAGTTGTATCTATGTATTGATATGTACCGAAGCGAAGCGAGGGCGGGCCACTAGTATACTATAGTTTAATGATTTGTAACGCTGTTGGTTTTCTCAATAAATAAATAAATAATATATTTATGATGTAAAGTAGTGAACTAATTTGTATGTGGCATCACTATAATTATGTCTATGACAATTGTAAACAAAATGTAAAATACAATATTTAAATACCAAGGCTAGTAATTATGCTACTTATACGTGAAATGTGATCCTAAAGTGTTTACTTAGTGACCCGGTACAATTTTTACAGGTAGGGACCATGCGATTCGGCATAACTAATGTTATTTGGTTGATGTTATCCCACTGGCGTCTACAGCCCGACTGGATGAACTAGGTTGATTCACCCGACTCAAAATTGCTTCAAAAGTTTTCGTGATCATGGCTTCTGGACCCTCCTTATTCTAAGTATAGTACATAGAAAAGACGAAACAATCCTACTACCCAGTAGAAAACTGTTTTTTTTTTGTATGCTCGTACTCAAGTGGATTTTTTATAACGTCATATTTTTAAACCTAAAGAGTTCATAAAACCTTCCTGCTATACATTGACGTTACAGTTATCGCCTAGTCTAGGTACGTTCCTACTTACAGCGAAAAACTTTCCCATACCATAGACAAAGAATCTGAGTAACGTTCAGTTAATAGCAGCAAATTTCGCAGTTGATCGAGCATTCGATCTCGGGATCAGTCAGCTATCTCCCGCCGCACACTGCGGGAACAATGCGGTGAGGATTACGCCTTGTATCCACGAAAACTCAGGGCGATCGCGTATTCAGCTCAATAACGTGTATGGGCTTCTTGAAATCTTGAAAAAAATTAACGGTAGATATAAATGGGTGGATTTTTCTCTGAAAGCTCTATTAGAGGTAAATGTTCATATCAGAATATGTTTAAAGTGTCATCAAATACTTTAATTTTTATAAATGAATAACGTTTATCAAAATCCTTGCCAATGCGAAAGTAACTATGTCTATCTGTCTGGCGTGCTTTCACGTCAAAACTACTAAGGGCCAATTTTTCCAAACACATAGCCTATCAGAGCAGTAAAGTTGATGCTGTCTTTCTCTAAAACTTGATCATAATAGAGACAGCATCAACTTTATTCCTCTGATAGGCTATCTGACGTTTGGAAAAATAAGCCCTAAATAAATTAATATGAAATTTAATACACAGCCTGCTAAAGGAAATGGGCTACTTTTAATCCCGTAGATTTTCTTTACGTGTTATTTTCTTATTTTCTACAGTTTATGTGAACGTAGTCGCACTAGTCTATTGATAAAAATTTAACTTTGAATAATGCCCACCATCAACTAGGACAAAAAAGGTCCTAAGAAGCACCTACAACTTTTTATTTTCTAATTTAAGAGATCACTCCCTAGTTTGAACCTCAA
This sequence comes from Carposina sasakii, assembly GCA_014607495.2. Lineage (NCBI taxonomy): Eukaryota > Metazoa > Arthropoda > Insecta > Lepidoptera > Carposinidae > Carposina > Carposina sasakii. The sequence continues at coordinate 4,017,023 of CP053163.1, read as the reverse complement.
AAGATTTGCTATTTTTAAATTGAAGCTATAAGTTTTCTATTGTTAAGTGTGAAACCTCAATCCCAATCCAACGTATCAAGTCTTGTAGTGATTTGACATTAAAATTTTACAAACCTATAAATATTATAGCTTAGTAAGAATAAATAAATGAACAAGATTTACAAAGAGATCGTCCATTCTTTACTACGTATATTTTTTATATACAAAAAAACTTAATACAAAGGCAAGCTATAAATTTGCCTGCTAGGAATGAAATGCAGTATTTTCCTTTTCTATGTTCGCCTTATCTCAACTTGGTGACTTGAGTACCTACGTTAAGATTTTCCAACTTTAAGAATCCTTTTCTACAATAAATGGAATAATGGCTTTTGTTGAATAATATATTATTATTATTGATGTTAGTGAAATTATGAGCCATTAGGTACAATTTTCTATGGACCTAAATTTGATATAGCTTTTTATCCGAATACATTAAAAGGAGGGTTATGTTTTCGAGTGTATGTATTTTTTTTATACACTTCATAACACATTGACCTAGTCCCACACTAAGATCCCTAAGGTCTTGTGTCGTGGGTACTAAGCAACGGTATATAAATACATAAATAAGTATATAAACAACCATGACTCGGAAACAAACATCGATATTCATCACATCAATATTTGCACCTACCGGGATACGAACCCAGGACCTACGGCGTCGCAGGCAGGGCCACTACCAACTACACCAATCGGCCGTCAAAAGTATATTATTTTGGTACACAGACTTTTTTATTAGATTTGTTTTAATCGTGAATGTGGTACATCACAGTCATTACATCGGGTTTTTGGCTATTGTACTCGTAATTATCATTTAGAATTCCTGTGATTTCTCGTTTTTGCGGAATTTGAGAAACCAGCCTATATAACTCGTGTCTAGCCATTTCAGGGATTAACCGGAACAAACAGGCAAACAAACAAATACACAGACTTGTAAAAATTTTATTTTGGTATAAATATACCATGAACACGTCTATATATGTTTAATAAAATAGCGGTTATTTTAATATTACAGACACTTCAATTTATATTTGTCTATTAATATAAGACAGTTACAATGCAAGACTTATTCTTCATCTTTGTAAAGAAATCGAAGGAAATATGAAGAACATTGTTGAGCCAAATAAAAGCGTGGGTCAGAGTAACTTATGCGTACAAAGTTTATTTTTATCGGCCGGTCCCTCGGAAAACAAATTTCATGAATAAATTTTTCCTTTGTAAACAAATCGAGCTGGTTGTATTAAATTAAGGTCCTTTAGTGATGAGGAATTTAAACGAAAAGGCCAATTTTTATGCTATATATTAGGGTCCGCAACATAATCCAGATGGGTAAGTAAATATACATATAGTTTATAAACGAAGTAACATGCTGGCATTTAAATAGAAATACGAGGTACGAATATTTACTGTTGTTATAAGTCTATTTGAATATTATGTTACAAAAATGCGTCAATACATACGTTCTCGAATCTATTTTACACTGAGATTTTTGAAACACTTTCATTATGTAGATGTTTGTAATACCCGCATGGTGTTAAATGTTTTATTTACATGCTCTGAAAATTAATTAGTTGCCTACCGTTGCGGGTAAGCAGCTGTGTGTGGGCAATGGGCAATTAGTGGGCAGATTATGGAGTATGACAAAATTATAAAACTGCATATACACGTGGCTTGAGGTTGGGTAAAAGCGACATATTATTATTATCTCACAACTAAATGCGCCAAATTCACAAAGCTACATATAGCTACAAAAGTAAGTATAGATTGCATGGCATTAAGTTCGCCTTTCCACATAATATTCTTTATAGTACCTATATAATTTCCATCGAGGATTCGCTCACCATCGGACCTTACACCCTCCGCTGACCCTCGGATCTGCCGATTCATGGTCACGAACACAAGACACTACAGTCGTAACGAGAAGCCAGATCCAAGCACCTAGCATACAACCATAAATACATAGCTGTTTTTCACGTAAGTTATCAAAACTGATCCTGATGATGTTTACAACTGTAGTGTCTTGTGTTCGTGACCATGAGTCGGCAGATCTGAGGGTCAGCGGAAGGTGTAGGGCCCGGTGATGGGCGAACCCTCGATGGAAATAATTTTATCTTTCTATCTATTAGATTATGTGCTCGATGTGCAAAAAGTATATTGTATAGTATTTCTAACTAAAAATCTAATTATATAGCTATTCGAGGGAAATTCTTAAGGCCCGTAACTGCCTAGTAGGTAGGCTTTACACGCTCGTAAAATGGCCGGGCGTACTTAGGAATTATCTTGGAAGATAAAGAACTTAGTAGCCGGTTCCGAACAGTTTAGTGCCCCCTAAATAGAAGGGTAGGGATTATGAGTTACGTAAACGGTTTTGTTTAATCTAACTTTGTGTTACTGTTTTTGTAGTAGATAGGTGCCTGTTCGTTACTACAAAAGTGTAAGTACCTTCAACAAGGACTCTTTTATTTAACCAATTTTTATAAACAAATGGGCACATATTACACATGATAGCAGTAGATTGTCATTTTTATATGTTACATATTGACAATATCACTTATGACAATGGAAACGCATTATTTAAAGCGTTTACGAAAGTCACAAAGCAAATTAGATCCAAAAATCCCGCAAAGTTTTCACAATTAATGAATATTATGTCATCTAATTGAAATTTTTCATATACACCTAATAACCTTTTTAACTAAGTTAGTCAGCTTTACAATGTAACACACTGTAAGTCCCGTAAATCCCGTGGCTTAGTCGCCTTTACCTCGGAACTCATGCAAATAAACACTCTGCATTTACTTAATATTGATTTTGCATCGCTTATTAAAGTTTCTGAACGTCCTCTTTGGGTAAATTAATGAACTTTATGTTGATTTTCTTATACAAAAATACATTGCTGTAGGGCCTAGTCTTACTAAAACTTGCTAAGTAAATTTTAATTTAATTTTCTTTTCATAGAAGGTTTTATTTTATTGCTTAATCCCAACTATCCTAACAAATAAAATAAGTGCGAAAGTTTATTTGTTTGTTACACCTTTACACTTCATATACCTACTCATATACTCAACCTAATTGAAATTTTGCATGAACATGGTTAGATATTGAATACGCTGTCATTTGTTTCTCTCCTTATTTTTCTTAATGTAGTTTTGTAGTTTCTTAGAATTTGTTTAATTGCATATGTTACCCTGTTGTTAACAAATCTTTACTTGCTTGGCTTGCTGGAAGAGATCTCTGGTAGAGATAAGCTTGCCATTGTACATGCATCTCTTCTTTTATGTTGTATGCCATATTTCTTCTTGTGTATGTGCAATAAAGAATAAGAATAAGGACATATGCAACATCCTGTACTTGTCTACAAGGGTGAAGTCTCGGGCAACAGCTAGGTCTTTTAAAATTTAACGTAAAGAATGCAATTTTCTCGTCACACTCATAGGTTCCATAGTAAGGTCTGCAACGTTATTGCGTTCTAGTTTCCAGGCCGGCATGACGCGTATCCGCCAAAATGAAATATTATTATGTGTTATATTGCTAAGGCAAATTTGACAACATGTTATTATAAATTTTTCAATAGACGTTGGCAAGGAATTTCAAATTAAAAGACGATACGCAATTCATAAAAGTTTTTGTGAAATTTACCTTAGATTTTTCTTTTTCGTAGTATTCACCTGTTAAACAATACCTAAGTATTACAACTAATAATACTCTGGTCTAATTAATATAAGTATAACATCTTTAATTAAACTAAGCGGTGATAGCCCAGTGGTTAAGACGTGAGCCTCCCAAGCGAGGGGCATAAGTTCGATCACAGTCACGGGCCTGTACCACTAAATTTATTTCATGTACGGATTTTATAAAAAAAGACATTTAGCTATACCCGAGAAGGGTTGACGTCAGGCGGCCGTAAAACAAACGCCAAATCTCTGGCAACATGAGTTTCGATAGGAACTATATTGCGACGACCCCATAATAATGAATTAAGGGCAGGAAGATGATGATGATCTTTAAAATAAGTCATTTCGATATAAAATGTGGAAGTCAAAGAGTACTCTATCTCCGTAACGCTAATTAAACATGGCTATATGTAACTAATTTCGGGAATACAGCCGATATGTCTAGGTATACAGGGTGATTGTTGGTCGTCAACGTTCCCGAAAACTACGGAATCTCCTCATCATCACGATCATTTTTCTCCATGGAAGCATACCTGCGAAGTGTCTAGTTCCCAAGATATTATGGTCCAAAGTTGAGTAAATAGACTGCGTTTTTCTGGATAAATGCACATAATCGCGCGTAGCAAAATTTTTTCACGAGAAATAATTAATATCTGTCTATAAAAAAATAGTATAAATACTGGACACTATAAATTGCGCCCGATCAAGTAGGTAATATTTTTTTTTTTCTTACATCGTTTCCCAGCATTTTTTGGCATAAACTTACTTTATTTGATCTATAGAGTACGTACCCTTCGTTAAGGGTGGCAACGAAAAAACATACCTGTGAAGTATACAGGATTTAACAGAAAGGGTATGTTAAGCGAAAAGCTATGTAAATAGCCCACTATAGAGATCCTATTTCCAAAATTTGAGACTCGAAATCACATTTTTATTTTTCAAGATTGTATTCTTCATACTATCTGGAAAAATAAAATGTGAATTTGAGTCTTAAATTTTAGAAATAGATTCTCTATAGTGGGCTATTTACATAGCTTTTCGCTTAATATACCCCTTTTGTTACACCCTGTATATGTAGGTATTTTTCTAACATCCCATCTGATTAATAGGTACATTTTTCATATAAAATCCTTATTGATAAATTTTATAGCTACATAACGTTAAAGCACTGAATTTACGAGAGCTATACATATTTTAATAGCGACTGTCTACTTAAAGGCATTAAATATGTATACGAGGAACGTGTAGTAAATATAAGGCTCAATTCTCGTTTATAACGTTCCCGAGCGCATCGAAGCATACACATGGAAAAATGTTACGGAATATTGAACGTCAACTGTAAGGATACTAACAGCCTTAACGCGTATCTCAACTGGTAAAAATAAGTATTATAATCGACGACGATTCAAGTCAATTTGAAATTCATTGCTGATTTTACTATTGCAATCGTGGTAATATTTTAACTTTACTTTAGACATTGCTAAGGAGCAATGGATTAGGTTTAAAGAGGTAACTATTTATCGACTCGATCAATTCTGGTAAATCAAGATCAATCGTATAATATGAATATGTACATAGATAATTTATAGAGGATGATTTTGGGTCGTCAACGTTCCCGAAAACTAAGGAATCTCCTCATCATCACGATAATTTTTCTCTATGGAAGCATACCTGGGAAGTGTCTGGTTTCCAAAATATTGGGGATCCAAAATTGAGAAAGTAATTTAAAAAAAAATTACATCGTTTCCCAGCATTTTTATTTCATAAACTTACTGTATTTGATGTATAGAGTACGTACCCTTCGTTAAGGGTGGCAACATGACAACTAATACCTATATTTATCGATAGAATAACAAAAAATATTTATTTATTCAAACTTAGGATCCATTAGTATAGGATCTTACAGAAGGGTATGTAGGTACTGAACAAAAACTTATAGTTTAACTCAATATGCTGTAACTAACCCAAAAATATTTTCCATATAGTATGCAGATTTCTCTAGCAAATCAGAAATGTTCATTACAATCTTGAAACATAAACATGTGATTTTGAGTCTCATATTTTGTGGATAGGTCCCTTATAGTGGCTATTGACATATCATTTCATTTATCTACTAATGTACTTTACAGCACTATACCTACCAATTGCACTAAACCAAAACATGATTAAACTATCCAACATAAAAAAAAGCCATAACCAAATACATAACACATAGCAAAACCTTAAAAATACACAGCACAAAGTTTCCAAGGTAACATAAATCACGTAACACAATTCACCCGATTCTTCCCGATATCGGCTGATCTTACAACCTTATTATATTGTCTAAGCGTAAAAGCTAGCTGTGTTAACAGGTGAAAAGACCCACTAAATCTTTTCCCAGCATCCGGGAATTTAACGTCATTACCAACAATGGTTTTTGGTCCCCTTCAGACCTCTACAGACCCTGCTGTCCCCTCTGAAGATCGTTATCGCGTCTATTGTTGCTGCAAAGTCATTTATCGGTCATCTTGGAGTCGGTTTCATAGAATAACTTCCATGCCTGATTTGGGAACTAATATTTTTTGTATGCAGTGACACAGGTAATGTGGATATGTATATATTAACTAGCGCCATCATCCAAAGGTGCTATTCGGTGAAACGGTAGAGTACCTATATTTTTGCGTTGATTGTATGATTTTTTACGGCTCCTGTCGGTAATGTGATGTGGGTTGATTTTTTTGTGTTGCAAACGCAGTTTTTGTGTGAAATTTTTACATTTTTAGCACCTATAAGGCATCTCCCGTACTATTAATTATTAGGTTTTTTTTTCTAATGTAGGTATGCCTTTGTACATTATCTTCATACTGCCTCTTTACAAGAATAACGTGACATCTCATAAAGTAGTGGTTTACAAAATATCACATTGTTGTGCAAAGAGGTAATATAGTTTGTTATACGACAAGAAGTTTGCAAATAAAACCCTCTTATTTTACCAGTTAGCCCATTAAATCCCAATTATGGTGTAAATCTGCAACCGTTTTTCATATACAAAAACAGCAATCTGGATACTTTAGCCATGTTTAACATTACCAGATACATCTTTTACAAAAGATCAGCGATAACTTGCTTGCTCATCGCCTGAGAAAACTCCCCTTGAGTCCTCTTAGTTCACTCCTACGACATGCATAAAACGATGCAACTGATTATTATTAAACAAGACGTGTTTTATATAAAAATACGCCTAAAAGCCGGCCTCAGCCCTAATGATGCAAATTAAATTGCGTGTCAGCTTTAAAAGCGTTTATCGGTCACCGTCACTTAATTCTTGAAGCGACGTGTTGCTTGGCCAAGAGTTTATGAAAATAGACGGAATAGATTAATGTTGTAAAACGTTCTTCGTTAGACTTTATCTGTTATTGGACGGTAATTGGTTCGTTATTGCTTCGTTATAGATTTATATACTTTGGTATTACAAAACTACCTATATATTGTTTGTGATTTTTGTTTATTCCGCGCATATTTCGTAGTTGCTACGAACTGCTACGGACTTCGAAACGACAAACTGCATGCTACGAAACACAACACCGCTTTCGGCCTCCTTATTACCTAACTAGCAAAAGCAAAGTGATAGCGCAAATTGTACAATATTCGCTGATTTCTTATCAAATGCGTGTTACGTAAAATTAACTTCAAAAGAATTTTGACAACGCGCAAATATTGCAGAATCTCTCAAGTCAAGATCGAGACTATCTGATCAGAGGTTATCTGACCATTAAAGAAATCGGCTCTTAACCATCTATATTGGTAATATTTAGCTATCTAACTTATGACAACAGAACTTAAACTAGGTAATTTTGTAAAATTCTCATTTTTTCAGTAAAGATCAGTATTTGTACGCTCAATGTCTTCGATAGTTCGCTTTGTCTTAACAATATTTATGTAAAAGGGTGAAGTCCTGAGCGTAGTTGGTATCATAATAAAACTTACCGATAATACCTTAAGACAAACTATTTTTTTTATAACAAACTCCATCTGTAACCAGAAAATTACTCAAAATATTATGCAAATATACAAAAAACCTTTTGGGTTGGAAAATTATAATACATAAGACGTTAACAGACAAAGGCGTCTAGCCGAAACCGACGCAAAAAAACGCACGAAATCGGAAATTAAGGTCATAAATAATGTACATTCGCAGTTACATTCGCACAATAAATTTAATTATGGCAACACTGATTCACGAGGAACGCTATAGGGTATTTAAATAGCTGCCGAATGGGAAAAGTTGGGAATTATTAAACCGTTGACTTTGTTATAAACAACTTTATGCATTATGGAAATACTTCTTATTACATTTATTTATATACATACATATAATCACGCCTTTATCCCTTACGGGGTAGGCAGAGCACCAAGGGCCGATAGAATCACATGGTGCCACTTCTGACCAATTTTGAGGGTATAGTTGAGATGTACAAGTTCGGTTAGTAGTGACAGGTGGTCAGCCCATGGCCTACAAAACACCAAGACCCTCTTGTCCCTCTACTGACTTGTACAGTATGCTCGGGAAGATATACAAATTATCATTATTCTATAAGGTACGCAGTCGGCGTGATATGGTCTCTTTCGAAACTCATGTTTTACGGTCTCGGGTATATAAAAGTGTAAATTTTTTGTACATAAATTCAGTGGTACAAGCCCGTGACTGGGATCAAACCTTTCGTCTTCCGACTGAAAGGCACACGTCTTCATCTATCATTTATTTTTGCAAAAGCACTAGCGTAAATATCTCATCGTAAACTTTACTAGTTTTTATTTTTAAAAAACCTATACAACAGTGATAAAGTAACCCATTCAATGGCAAATTGAAACGTTTTCCAACGTTTTTGAAAGCCGGTACGTAGGTATTTTAGACCGCTTTTTACCCGCTAGCTTCCATAAACGCAGTAGTGAGAGCAATCTTCGCGGCCAGACGCAATAGTACAGTAAAAACCTTTTGCCTGCTGCTGCAAAATAAAATAGTACCAAATTGCATTATACCCGGCAGTGGGAGTGTTTCGTATTCAGAAAAAACAGGAATATGTATATTTTTACTCTTTCATCTGATGCAGCTACTGACATGTTTTGTGGACATTATGGTTGCATTTAGTTAAAGGTGTAGTTAGTCAGCTTTGTTAATGTATAAAAAGCTTCATACATACATACAATACTATAATATAATATAATAATATACATATAATACAATACACCTGTCACTACTAACGGAACTTGTACATCTCAACTATACCCTCAAAATTGGTCAGAAGTGGCACCATGTGGTTATATCGGCCCTTGGTGCTCTGCCTACCCCGTAAGGGATAAAGGCGTGATTATATGTATGTATATGTTTTTATCCTTTCTGATGCGGGGCTTTACATGAATACATCAGCTGCATTTACTTTTATGAATGTCGTAAGAGTCGACTGAGAAACTCGAGCATACTCTCCGGCGATAAACCAGCAACTTGTCATTGATCATTCATATCTGTCCCCGTTTCGCTAAACGTGGCTGTTGGATCTCCTTTATGATCCAGTAGTTCTGAATATCCCATTTCAAGAACACAACCATGTGTATATGTGTTTGAAAAAGAACCCCTTTTCCGCTCAAATGCCTCACGATCCACGAACTGGGTACGAGTACCAACAGGAAAAAAGAAATTACTTTACAGCAAAACTTTCACTTACTTATCGAAGATAAGTCCGTGAATGGACATAATCTCGTTTTTCTTTGCATTTTTATGAACAAGTTTAGGAAACTTTGTTAAACAGGCTAAAAGGGGAAGCATTGATAGAAGTGGGCGAGGAAAGGACCGACACGACAGGCTTATCTTTTAAGATGGACGTCTTTACACCGTTGCAAATGAGGGTTTTTCTGACAACTTAAAAGTACAATTCACATGGATAGATGGCGTGAGGGAATCTCCTACCCGAAATTCTGTATGGTCATTGAGTCATGGAGATTCGCTTACGCCTTCTATTTTTGACAGTTATTTTAATTTATCAGAAAATCCCTCATTGTAATAAATTAATGACATTTCTCTTTTAGGATATAAAGTTTTTGAGACAAACTGTTTGTTTTTGTGTATAACGGTAGTAGGTATAGTAGGTAAGCAGCGCCGGCCCGAAGTAAATTTTAGAATGGAGCGAGATCCAATTATGGCGCCTTTACTGTTTGCTCCTAATAATATATACCTATATCTTTTCCATTTAGGCGCCCTCTAGGATTTGGCGCCTGGAGCGACTGCTCCGTTCGCCGTATGGGCGGGCCGGCCCTGTAGGTAAACGTTAAATTAAATTTTTTGACTATATTTTACTTTATATAATTCATTATTGTAGCTGTTTACGAAAATGAATTAAAATATTGATACTTTATGAGAGTTCCTATTTTTTATAACTTTTCTTAATAAAATGACTGAATGGATTTCTCAGAAAGTTCGTACAATAATAAGGATGTTCACAGTTATCTAGAATTTATATTTTACTATTTTAATAATGTAATCACATTTTTTTTAAAATAACAACATTTAATATGATTAATATCATTTATTTACGGCCGATTGGTGTAGTAGATAGTGGCCCTGCCTGCAGCGCCATAGGTCCTGGGTTCGAATCCCGGTAGGAGCAAACATTGATATGATGAATATTGATGTTTGTTTCCGAGTCATGGATGTTTCTATACTTATCTATGTATTTATATACCGTTGCTTAGTACCCACGACACAAGACCTTAGGGATCTTAGTGTGGGACTAAGTTAATGTGTTGTGAAGTGTAAAAAAAAAAAAAAAAAAACTATAAAGACTGGAAAATGATTACTCTTTTTTATAGTGCGGGGCGTTACATAAATTTTGATCATAATAATAAAGTAGAAAGCTTGAAAAGCGCACGCCTTAACCACTGGGCTATCACCGCTATCAATCAGTCATTTAAGACGAAGCATTTTATGTGTATTGATGTTACACCTCGGTGTTACCCGGCAAAGTCCGAACTAAACTCTGTCCCGCAGAACTCACAAACTCTCCGAAGCGTTCGCAACTAGTAAAACTTGTAAGTAGTGTGAGTTAAATAAAAGGACGTGGTCATTCGCACAAGAACTTGGTAACTAAATGGTTTTTTTCACTAGACGACACGACAACGACACGATCACGACATTTTGTTATTTAATAGAGCCGTGTTGTGGAGTTTTGTAGTGGAAAAACGCCCAATAGCAGATAACGTGCAGAAGGTACACTTTTTAATACATGCATATACAGGGGGTAACAAAAGGGATAAGTTAAGCTAAATGCTATGAATATAGCGCACTATTGAGAACCTTTTCACATTTGAGACTCGAAATCACATGTTTGTTTTTCCAGATAACATGGAGGACTACTAAACTAACTCAGGGATGGTTATACAATCTTGAAAAATAAACATGGGATTTCTAGGTACCTGGAGTAAACTTCTTCTTCCGTCTATTGCAGTCCACTGCTGGACCCCATGACACGCCACAAGGCTACTACCACAGAGGGGTTTTGCCCATAGTCACCACGCTGGGCAGGCGGGTTGGTAACCGCAGTCTGATTTTCGGACTATGTTGTCAGTACGGGAGGCACTGCTGCCCACCTCCCGGAAACCCTTAATCGCCTCGTACGATACCCACGGGCAGGCAGGGGTGGTACAAACTCTACTCTGCCGGCACCATGCGGCTAATATATGCACATAGCGTGCACGGAACGTATCAGCTATATCACGAGTTTGTTGCCCCGGTCCGTGCATTGTACGTTACGGTTACGATACGTGGCCGGTGACGGAACGAGCCAGTGGTCGTTGTTTTATCTAATAAATCACACAATTAATATGTTTTGCTCCGTGTATCAAGGCTATTTGCCTGACTCGTGTTTCTGTTATTGCCATGATAATTCTATGGTAGGATAAGCAGGCAGACTCCATTAAACACATAAAATGAAAAATGTACTTATCACAATGTGAAATGCCTTCACGAGTTCCAAATTCCGTTGAAAGATTAAATAAAAAATTGAGTAAACCTTGTTACCCGGATGAACAAATAATAAAAAGTAATGTACAGATAAGGGAAAGAAAACGGCCCATTTGATAAGTAAAATCGAGGCCCGAAGGAAAACACACATTCGTTCTAGGGACAGATTTAATTTTGTGTCGATTTTTTTTTGTTATTGGAAATAATAATTCCATATTTCTAAAAGATTGCTTACGATGGTCCTCAAAAATGACTAGCCCATTAGTTGTTGCTTATTTTAGTTTTTAGATGATTGATTGTTGTAAGTTTATAAGTCTATAATAATTTTATTAAGTATATTTAAGATATCTCATGAATATTTTGTAGTGGCCTCTGTTAGGATTCCATTTTAGTTCAACATCCCGTTATTTACTATATCGTCATTTTTGATATGAATGTAATCTGTTAGAGTACCAAATAAAAAATAAAGCAGTGATTTTGATGGACAGAATGAAATATGTAGTTCTTTTAGAAAAAATATGTTTTTGCTTGTGGATTTATACAGAGCTTGGTAGGACAACTAATAGTACCTACATAATACTCTGATTTTCAATTATGTAGAGCAAATTGATAGCTACAATCCACCTTAGTTTTTTAATGTTGCAATAGTGCAATTATTAGTGTTGTAATATTTTGATGTGAGCGATTAATTGACTTGAGATGAACTTTTGATTGTGCGATTTTACTCATTAGTCCGTATAAATATATATAAGCAAGCTTAATATCTAAAACAGCTCTTTTATTTAATGTTTACAGGAAAACACACAAAATCGTAAAAATTTAGTTTGAAATACACCTTTTTATCGAATACATTTTTAACCTCTTCGATTCGGTACGCTTAGTTCGGAATTCAGACATTAGCTGGCCTCCTAAAATTAACCGTAACAGAAATATAGGTCTATGAAATTAATCGAAAAGTTCGATAATTTCGAGTAATTATGGAGCAACACTATTTTTTATTACGCCAAAGTGGTAACACCCAAAATGTCATTTTTGTCTACCTAATAAAAAATCGGAGATAGGTATAATCATCCTAAATTATCATCCCTATTCTATTTTACTACGAACGTATGTCTATTATAATAAATGTCAATTTACCAATAAAACAATTACTGCTGGGTAGCTCATTACGTCAACAAAGCTGCGCACTATTGGTCCATTAATTACATTACCCAACTAGATAATGGGATATCGTATTATTTAATGTTTGGGAGATTGATAGAAAGTTTAAGTTAAAAATAAATGAGGTACCGGAACACAGTCGTATGTTTATGTATGTATTTATCGTTTACCACAAATATTTTCTATTTGACAGTGTGATTAAAATGTTTAAGCAATTTAAATATTGATATGATCAACAAGTTTTCTACACATATTATGTGTTTTATTCAGATATCTCTTTTGCCATTCTGGTCAGAATTTCGGGAAATCCTCTCTAGAGCTTCCACACTACTCCTAAACACACTACATGCCTAATTTTCGCTTTTTTCGACTAGTAATTTCCGCTGTGCATTGTTTGCAAATGTTATTATTTGCCTCATTTGTTTTTATTCTTAATTCTACTTCGCATTTGGCTAGTCTCGTACAAAGAGCTGTACTAAACTGGGTCCGTAGACAAAGTTACATTATTTTTCAATGGAATCTATAGAGGTTCGTCATTAATACGTTGGCGGGTTCGTCAACTCACGTGATGAATTTCAATGGCTATTGCTGGTAGTTTTGCGACCACGAATGTCGACGCTAATCGATTCTATATTGTCTAAGGAACCTGTTTACGCTTGAATGGATTTCCTTATAAAATCTAACTGCTACTATCAATTTAAAAAAGTTCTTATTTTTTAAGAAAACAATGTGATACATACAACCTCACCCAAATGCTTTTAAGGGAAAAGTAATCACTGAAAATATCAGCGTAAGCAAATTAATTTAGATTGGGATTTCGATTCCAAATTATTAAATTTGGTAAAACTAAAAACGTAACACCGGTCATGTGGTGTACACAGTTTGGATATAGTTCATTTGGCCGTATGATATGAGCTTGCCATTGCCTGGCAGTTTTATAAGAAACCTGATAATATACTCTGTGGGAAGCGATGGCGGCAAAAGCGATATCTGAAAAAGCTAATTGTAAAATATGAAATAATAAGTTAATTTTTTAATTATATACCTTAGTTTGATTCACGGTGATGCCGTGGGAAATTTGTGTATTCTACAGAACATAGGCCTTTAAATTACATAAATCGCTTAGGTATTCTATTCACAACTCATTGGTATGTTTCATAATTACACGTGTATCCAAGCAATGTACACTCAATATAATTGATAATAATCCGCAGATCAAATTATAATCCAATTCCATGGTTAGACGGACCTGAACCACCAATTAAATAGTCAAACAATGCTCTTTGATCGGATTGTGGTCAGACCGAGTGATCGTGGTCGGACACAATTTAAGCCTCAACTATTTCGTCCAATTGGGCGTCATCTAAGTACTGTTAGTGCTGACTTGGAGTTCAAATTATCCAATTTGAGAGTAACTTAATGATATAGAAGTTGGGAAATGTATTGAAGGAGTTAGTGTCGATGCTTGTGTTTTTTTATTTTAAATATTTAATTGTATTAGGCGTCACTATTCGGAGGTTCAAATTTCCATCGAGGGTTCGCCCACAACCGGGCCCTACCCCCTCCGCTGACCCTCGGATCTGCCGAATCATGGTCACGAACACATTACCATACATTCGTAACGAGAAGCCAGAAATGATCTTAGATTGGCACATATAATAAAGTTTCCATATAATAACTAGCGCCATCATTTAAAGGAACTATTTGGTGAAATACACCATCTACAAATATAAAAAAATTACAACTGCATTGCATCCGTGTTCTTTTGAGAATGCAAGGAAAATAAACATCAGCCCTACAAACATTAAGTTTCAAGTGCAAACATAAACCGTACTATTTGCTAAACTCGAAGCTTTGAAATAATTAGAATTTAATCATCATCATTATCATTCACATTAACCACATTAATATTAAATGACTATAATTTTATTCACCGAGTATATTGATTAAGTAATTATATGGACATAGTAGATAATTTATTGTAAAATATTTATGTTGCTCCATAATAATTAAAATCATTGTGTTAATTGACAACGGTTTAATTCGACGAACAAGATGAAATATCAACAAATAGGCACGATCTCATAGACTAAAAATCAGGTCTATCCCTCTCCGTTCTTAAGATAAATGGCTGAGAAAAAGGGACAGGTAGGACTAATTTTAGGTACGTTTAGGTTTAAGTGTAATAATATTTTAGAGTATTTAAATACTTAGGTACCACGTATTTTTTCACTTATCATAGAAAATTCTAGGGTCTTGAGTCAACTCTTGGATTATCTATATAAATATTTAATTGTATCAGGCGTCACTATTCAGAAGTTCAAATTTCCATTGAGGAGTCGCCCACCACCGGACCCTACACCCTCCGCTGACCCTCGGATCTGCCGACTCATGGTCACGAACACCTATACCTATACCAAACTATTTACTTATATATTCATACAAAGTAGATAATTGATCTACACAACAGTTTGGCAGAATTAAATTCCTTGAGTGTGGTTTTGGTTAACCACTCACTCGGGCCGTGCAAAGGAAAGCAACAACTACGTTAGATAAATCACGTATTTCCCTATTTATAGAAAGATAACTATAGTTTCTGCTATATGCTGATAAATAATTTGATGTTTGTCACTACATTCTTATTCTTATTTTTTATTGCAAATAATGAAATAAAAAATATGACATGTAATCTGTATAGTAAAATTGTTACATAATATTTTTTTATTTTCGTCAACAGGTATTTTAGAACACATTTTTAAACGAAAAGAAGTTTACAACAGTTTTTTTTATTGAAAACGCAGGAACTTTAGATAAGTAGTTAGTTAGATAGTCACATAATTCACTTGATAAAATATAATGTGTATGAATAATAATATTGCTTTCTATCAATATCTTACTATTGCGGTAGTTCTCACAGTCGCACATAATTAGTTCTACCCATTTGTATTAAGAAAGAACAATAAGCCGATGATAGCCCAATGTTTAAGATGTGCGCCTTTCAATCGAAAGGCGTGGGTTCAAGTCACAGGCCTGTACCACAGAATTTATTTATTTAATGTACCTTCAAATTTTCAAAAATTGACACTTAATTATACCCAAGGAGATTTGGCGTCAGCAACCGGTCGTAAAAAAGCTAAATCTTAGGCAACATGAGTTTCGAAAGTAATCATATTGCGCCGATCCCATAAATAAAGGAATAAGGGCAGGAAGATGATGAAACTTTCATCTTTCATCTTTCAACTTGAAAGACTTCAAGTTTGTGTTTAAGTATAACAGTCAGAATCGACTCACTGTCAACGTTGAATGATACAAACTATTTTCATTTTACTCGAAGCAAATAGTAAGAGACGTTGCGCCGTTTTGTCGCTTCCAAAAGAAATTCTTGCCATGAATCGCGTCGCGCGCACACCTGGCAGTTTTTAACGGGCACCAGGGGAGATGGGGTCGTCGGCCCACATCCAGGGTTTCAGGATGGCGCTTTAAGCTCCCGACCCCCTTTTTGCGGCATCTTCACAGTGAAGTCGTATTGCAGAGTTAGAAGTACGTTCGTAGTGTATTTTTCCATTTTGAGCGCAATGTGGTTAATTGTGAAAAATATTTTTCGATTTTGAATTTTGCGTGTGATTGAGTTTCTATCTATTTGAAATAGATTTCATGATATATCAGAACGATTGTATTAAGTACTTATATGTTTTCCAAATTTAGGAGAATTCGGTCATGTCTAATATATTTATGAATAGAAAATCATGATTGTGGGACAGGTTCTTAAGTAGAGCAAGAATATGAAACAATGTCTTTTCTTTTTATTTAAGTATGAGTATCTTTTGTGGACTTATAATCAACTTGAGCCACTGAAAAGTATTACTACTCTGTCTCCTCTTAGCGGACTACGGAACTGACCAATAAAATTTATAACGTTAAAATGGAAAAGCGACGCATAACCAAATTTGAAAGCAAGTTGTCACTTTGCCGAAAGTAATAAAAGGTTTGGGAATTGTGTTCGCAAGGGTTGCCAAGTTATGAATAAGTTTCTGCGAGAGACGGCAGATTGGATTCGAAGTTTATATCGATATTTCGTCCACGTGTCTGTCTACATCTGTGTTAGATTCCCTAGTGTAGTGGGATTTCTTCCATATTTACCTTTTTCATAATTATGAGGATTATTATTTTATTAAATGGTTAACGTTAAGAAAGGTTTAAGAAAGACCTTTTTATCTTTTTAGCCTATAACTATTGGAGACATATTGCTATTTAGAATGACACGGAAAGGCTACCCATTTGTTTTATTACCGATCGCTAGATTGTAGTTTTTATGCCCAAAAACGGCGGTGGTTTCACCCCTTACCACGTGGGACTTAATAGGCTAACTGGTGAAAAGTGGGTGTGTATTTTCCACACGTCTGCCCAACCTTTTTAGTGCATGGTGGGCGTGACTATACAGGATGTTTTTTCGTTCGACATTAAATAAAGTAAACTTATGCAAAAAAAAAGCCGGGAAACGTTGTAAATTTGCTTGCTACGCGCGTCTATGTGCATTTATGCAGAAAACGCAGTCTCAACTTTGGACCTAATATCTCGGGAACCAGACACTTCCCAGGTATGCTTCCATAAAGAAAAATTATCGTAATGATGAGGAGATTCCGTAGTTTTCGGGAACGTTGATGACCAAAAACATCATGTATGTATGTACTTACGTATATATTACTAAGACAGTGCAGTTTCAAAAAATTTGGACGATCCAAAGTCAGTACGTTTTTTGTTTCCCAATTCTAGCTCAGATTTTCGGAAAGTTTTCCAGCATTATAAAAGTTTTTCTTTGCAGCCATAGAATTTGATTCAGAACCTATTATAGAGGAGCAACTGTTGTTAGACACTACTACGTAGAAGGAACTGCCTTTGAAAAAGCAATTTAAACTGTTCTGTAGTTAGGTTCCAGTACAATATATAGAATCACGCAGGTTTTTAAATATAGAACCAATGTGAAATACATAGTTCTATTTATTTTTAGTTTTGTTGACATTGGTGATAATATTTTTAATGGTCTTGTTATAAATAATGTTAATAATGATTATCAATTAGGGTTTAGGACCAGTCGCCCCTACCATCAAAATGAATACAGCTCTATGGGACGTTACTAAAACAGAGTTACTTTGGTAGCTTACGGACACCAAAGTCACGCGACTGGAAGCACCTTGTCATGGTCGCTAAGTAATGTATTATCTATTGTAAAACTCGGACATAGTCTTAAACTGAAAGCCGATAATGCTTAGTTTGAAGCTGAAGGGTTTCCCGATATGCAATGAAATGGGAAGAATGGTAATTCTAAAGTTTAATCGTAGCCTGTATTTTATAAAAACTTGGCTATTTTGTCCGCTTGTATATTGGGCCACAGTTTAGGCAGGGGTCTAACAAAAGAAAGTGAACTTCCGAGATCTGCAAATAAATCTTCGAGTACAGATGCTAAATCTTGAGTACCCCTTCCCTTTGACATTATTTCAAACGGGATACTTTATGTAAGCGTTATTTTTTACACTTTATTTCCCCGTTACTTAATAGTCGATTTATTTAAGTTAAACATACATGTAACATGGCTTAGTTCCTAAAATAAGGAAGTCATGCAGGATTACGAAGGAAATGCTACAGTTAGAGTAAACATAGCAGGTTAGAATTAGATGTAAGTAGCTCATCGCCTGAGATAACGCCCTCAAGTCCTTTGGTCGACTCTTACAACATGCACGGATGTTGTTGATGTATTCTAGCCTCGCATGGGAAATAAAATATTACTGAAGGTCAGTCTAAATTTGAGCCAAAGTAAGTACAAAGTATTTGGGCGTTTTTCCACTAGACGACACGATCACATTTCGTCGTCTAATATTGGGGGCCGTGTCGTGATCGTGTTGTCTAGTGAAAAAACGAGCCATATTATTTAATAAATTTTTGCTTTCAAAATAGTCATGGTCATGTCGTTGTCGTGGTCGTATCGTGGCCGTATCGTCTACTGGAAAAACCCCCGTTAGCTACTTGCAAAATGAAGTCTTACCTTACTTACCGTTAATCGAATGAGAGTTAGTTGCACAGTTATTGTGGCGGAGGCTTCAATAATTTCCCAGCAGACAAGTTGAACATTGTTAGTGTGATGGTACGTTGATACCTTCTTATGTAACTACTTCATGTCGGTATTTAGAAGGTGTCTGATACCCGTGGTACTAGCATGTCATCAAAATATAATAAATGTAAATACATCTCAAGTAATATTATAAATACAAAAATAACTTTGTTTGTTTATTAGGTAATGAATCACGTGTACGATTTGATTTATCCAGAATTTCTTGAAATTTTGCATTATGGTAATAGTAGAATAAAAAGTCTCCAGAAGGAGTCATCAATGACAAATGTCATCAATCAATGTATGCCGGGCAGTGAAGCAAAAAACGAGGCAAGAATCTCGCATCTTCGGCACTTCTAAACCGAAAATTGTTGCTAAATCGATAAATATTATCACTTTTTAGAGTTTTAGTATAGTAAATAGGTTGTAAAAATTGCCCATATTCCCAAAAATAGGCTGAATATGACTCATAAAGGAGAGAAATAAAATTCAACTAGGTCAATTTGACCGACTAAAAGTTGCTTCAAAAATATGCGTGATCACGGGTTCTGGAACTTATTATTCTATGGGTAATAGGCAAAGTAGGATAAGCAAATCGGCGATATTAGTTGGGAGTACGGAGAACTATATACGCTACACTCTGTAGTCTACACGGTCAAAGTCACTAGCTAGTAATCAAAGGCTATTAGCTAAATAAATAGCTAGTACATTATAAAATAGAATACGGATGCAGTGTACGCTAACATTTAGTGCAGCATAAGCTCAGTTGTGAGCTATCGCAGTTGTTCACTACTTAAGACTGTTTGATTGCATCGGAACTTAAGTATTTATTGTGTAATATTGATTTTCATAGTTAACAATTTTTAATCAACTATTTAATTCCCAAGGTTAGGCGTCAGAATGCTTTAAAATAAATGAAGAATCTTCAGTTTTCTGACTTAAAAAGGCATGATCAACCCCATAATAATTCATTGTATTTTAATTTTGTTTGTATTTCATTTGTAAGGAACTCCGCATTCTTTCTGATCATAAGCTAGCAACTTGTCATTGATCATTAACATTTGTCTCGCTATGCTATGGTTGCGGGATCTCCTTGACGATCCTGCAGTTCTAGCTACCTCATTTCGGGTATACAGATGTATGTCTTATGTATGTCATTATCATTATCATCATCAGCCTATTGCAGTCCACTGCTGGACGTAGGCCTCTCCCAGGGCCTATCACAAGACTGCCATGGGGGGTATTTGCCCATAGTCACCACGCTGGGCAGGCGGGTTGGTGATTGCAGTTTGTATTTTGGACTATGTTGTCAACACGGGAGGCGCTGCTGCCCACCTCCCGGAAACCCTTAATCGCCTCGTACGATACCCACGGGTAGACATGGGTATGTAGGTATGTATTAATAATTTTTTACAATTATTAATTTTACCATAAGTCATAATTTATGATATTCTTTAACAATGTTCTTTCATATAGAAAAATAAATACAATTATTGTCTTTCATCGAATAATTCTTTTAGTGCACCAAATTTTATTCAACGTTTGCGCCTTTATTTTACCAATATAACAAAAATCCAAAACTCTGACCTAAATGTATTTGACTGTAGCACATTTTGTGAATAAAAACGCAACTTTTTTTAGCTGTCGGCAATTGAACGCTATTGAAATCGAATAAAGTTGACATAACACAATAAATGCTGGCATGTCGGTGTATTTGTTGGCAACATAGAGAGAACTATTAGTGGAGCTGCGATCTCTATCTATCTTTACATCCTCCTATACCCACTGCTGAGTAACGGCGTCCTCATTACTATGCCACTATTCATCATATCAATGTTTGAACCTACCGGGATTCGAACCCAGGACCTTTAACGTTGCAGGTAGCACTACCAACTACACCAAACGGCATGGGAGAGATGTTCTATGAAACGTATGGATGTCGTGTTTGTTGTACCAACTTTAATATTAACTTTATTTATTTCATATTTTTTTGGTGAAATGAAATTATTTATTTGAAATGAAAGCATATACCGCATGATTCTACTATTACTGTCATACAATTTGTAATACCTATGTAAATATAAAATTATATACTAGTAGTTATGTAAATAGTGCCAATTGAAATCCTTTGAATTAAAAAATATAGGTAAGATTTAATATTTTTGTTTCAATTGTTTTTCATTGTCTAATTAATACAAGAGCATTTTCATTTTTTAAATAAAATACTTTTATTAGTGTTTGTATTGTGAATAATAAAAATAGAAATAAGTATTTTATTTTACTACACCTACATCATAAACTATAATTTATATAATAACAACAGAGCTTATTTCATGGGAGCGAAAATTGTTGATTGAAAAATGATTGCTGTAGTGTGTTTGTTGTAGGAATGTTTTTACCGAGTTATGGATGTTTCTATACCTACCTATCTATGTATTTATACAGGGTGTAAGTGACAACCAGGCAAAAACAACGGCCAAATATAACTACCAACGATACACGACCTTAGGAATCTCAGGAGTCGTTCTACATGTTTATGTACAGTTTTATTATTTCATTTCGGTATAATGTTATTAACGGTATCTTGCTTCCACAATGGAAGCAATCCTGATTTAGGAATAAACGGTTACCTCCTGTATTTTTGACTTTTAGTCTTGTAGAACTTGTCTCTCAGGCGATAAGCTAGCAACTTGTCACTAATCAGTGATCATTTACATCAGTCCCAGCTATACTAAACGTGGCTATGGGATCTTCTATATGATCCTAGAGTACTGGCTACTCTATTTCGAGTAACAGTATATATGTATGTGTAACCAATTCGCCTTTTACTTTACTTGTATGTATTAAAGCGGTGATAGCCCAGTGGTTAAGACGTGCACCTTCCAAGCGGGAGGCGTAAGTTCGATCCCAGTCACGGGCCTGTACCAATGAATTTATTTCATGTACAGATTTTAAAATTTGCAAAATTGTCACTTAGCTCGTGCCTCGGAAAGCACGTAAAACCGTTGGTCCTGCGCCTGATCTCTCTCCGGTCGTGTCGGCTTTCCGTCCCATCGGACTATGAGAGTGACGGAATAGAAAGTGCATCTGTGTTTGCGCATACACTTGTGAACTATAAAATATCCTGCGTACCGGCCAATCTATGTAGACGTTGGTCGCCTTGACCGAAATTCGGTCGGAGATCATCATCATCATCATCATGTAATAATAATACGAGCCAGCGGCATGGAAGGCATGAATATAAGAATAAATTCAAAGAACAAAAAAAATCTTACGGCTCATTATTATAGATATGCTTTGAAACAGAAAAACGTGGTGCCAGCCAACAACTGTCAAGAGCAAAACATTCGAGAAAGTAAAAAGTAGCAAAAATGGCGTCAAAATACAAACAATGCTCGGAGAGGCTGTTTGGCAGAACAAAGGATTCTTCTTGTTTCGCAAAGAAAAAGAATAAATCAGTGAAACTCGCACCTTCGGAGAAATAATATACCTGTGGTTACGCAAAAAAGTTTTATAGACCGATTTACGAGATGAATGGTGTTTTTTTAGCCGTCAAAAATGTCTAACAATCTTCACGAGACGGCTGTAGAATGTAGCTGAGATACAGGATTTAACAAAAGGGGGTATGTTAAACAGAATGCTATTAACATACTATAAAGAACAGTTCTACAAAATTTGAGACACGAAATCAGATGTTTATTTTACAAATTTGTATTGTTGAAAGTTGTATGTGTTTCGAGCTTTCAAATTTGTGGCTAGCTTCTTTATAGTGTTCTATTTGCGGGCAACTGCTAGGTAATTAATACATTTAGGTTCTGTATACAAGAATACTAAAGGTAACATATTCTGTATAATAAAACGTAAGAAACCATACAAAACACACCAGGGGGTCTACTCTGAAGTTACGATAAACGAAGTATCGGCCGAATATCGAGGTGTTTCTTACTACGAACTACCTTCGATCGGGTCAGTCGCGCCGTTTTTTCATTCGGTCTGATCGAACTCTATTTGACAGGTATAAGGCTAGATAATAGAAAGCTTATAATATTAGTCAATGTGAATTATTCTCTATGGTTCCGAATGAGTTGTGAACATCCGAAGCAATTTCGTAGTAGGGTCAAAGGCTTCGATTCGGTTGGGCTTCGGTCCGACCGAAAGATTCGAAAGCGGCATTTCAGAGTAGACCCCCAGGCTATCCTGTAGGACACGATAACATCTATTACACGTATTTACTTAGTTCCCAGAGAAAACTTATATTAATCATAATGCGCACAACAATTCCTTTGGGGATAAATAAATTCCCTCCAAAAAGATCTTACAAAGGGATCTAAACAATCTTAAGCATTTGTAAGCTCAAGCGCGATTTATCAGGGGGTATTGTTACTGTGCTCTTCAATATTTCATCTCAGGCTACCTTAGCAGTAACGATCGTCATTTGGACATGCCTGTGAACTCAACACGGTTGATATAAATTAGTTGTTATATTGTGTGTTAACAACATATGCCCTTCGTACACCCTGTATATTATATATACCCTTACTATAACCTGCATATCATATAGCATGTTGAAGGGGTATATTAAGACAATTGCTATAAAATAGCTCATTATAGAAAAGCACAATCTAGAAAAACCTCAATTTGATTTTGAGCCTCTAACTTTATAGAGGCTCAAAATCAAATTAATTTATTCAGATAGTATGGAGAATTCATGAAGAACTCCAGAATGTTCATACAATCTTCAGGGTTCATTTTTTAGTATTTTCATAGCGGTACTGGATATTTAGATATAAAAAAGGGGTTTCCAGAGGCCATAGGAGATCCCATAGCCACGTTTAACATATCAGCGACAGATGTAAATAATGATCCATGACAAATTGCTAGCTTATCTTCTAAGGGGATGTACGAGTACCTAAGTCGACTCTTACGACATGCTAGTGAAGCCCTGCATCAACATAGGACTTGCAATTACAGTTCGTTGCCGTATACCTACTTCCTTTAGATGATGACACTAGTTACTATGTGCATGACAGCATTATCTGTATCATGATGAAGATCTCCGACCGTATTTCAGCCAAGGCGACCAATATCTACGGAGATTGGCCAGGTACGCAGGAGATATTATAGTGCCCAAGTGTGTGCGCAAACACAGATGCACTCTCTATTCCGTTACTCTCATAGTCCGATGGGACGGAAAGCCGACACGACCGGAGAGAGATATCAAATCAGGTATAGGAGGTATTCTATGAAACGGACTCTTCAAACTTAAACTAATTTAAAATCTCCTTCACACGTCATGATATTTCACAGTTTTGCCTAAGTCGCATGCTTTATAATGGGATTAATAATAGTATTGGGATATTATGAAGTGCGTGAAGTTATGACCCAGTTCTGTGGAAGTTACGCTCCGCTAACTCAGTTGGTGTTGAAACTTATGGTGAGCTTTCCATCGAGGGTTCGCCCACCACCGGGCCCCACACCCTCCGCTGACGCTCGGATCTGCCGACTCATGGTCATGAACACAAGACACTAGTCATAACAAGACATTCGAACCCTCGATGGATTTGAACTTCCGAATAGTGACGCCTGATATAATTAAATATTTATGGTGAGCTGTAAACTACAGATTATGATAATGTAGACCGCAACATTTATTTACAAAGAAAAAATGTTAAATGCTATTGGTATTTCTCTTACCAATAGAAATTTTGACAATTCAGGAGCCTGCAATATGTATCGGCCGCCAATTCTACAGAAATTAAAATTCGAGGTTGTTATAAAAACATTTATACTTACTTTTTTATTAGATCATTCCACAAATAGTTCCAAAGCTTTATATTCATATAAGTACCTATAGTTGTGACAAAAATAAAGTAAATAAGTCCTTTTTACCCGACTGTGCGACGCAAAGGAGTGGTATTGTGTTTAACAGCCTATGTATGTATGTTTGTATGTTCCTTTGTAGCACTACACAGACCAAATGCCTCGGCCGATTTTTATGATTCATACGTCAATCGATTCCTCTTAGTCCGGCGAGTGTCACTAAGGACATAACGTTAGTGAAAATCCAATATGGCGACTACTGGACGCCATTTTGTGAAAAAAGATGTCGACAAATTATATCGAGTGGGGTATCGTTGAATAGGTATTTAAAATCATTTTTAGGGTTCTCTCAACATTTTTCGATTCGACCAACCGTTTAGGATCTATATCGATTGAAAGTTTCGTAACATCCATTCTCACATAAAGTTTTTAGACAGCAGCAAGACGAAAACTTCTTGCTGCCGAGCATGTTGAGCATGTTTGTTGAAGTGTACCTAATAACAAAAAAGTATAAAATAAAAAAAACATTATTTAAAAAATCCAAAAACCCGACTGCTTAAAAAATAACCAAATAATGTACATGATAAAAAAACTGAAAAGAAAAAAAACAAGCACTTATATGTCCGGTGGTCTAGAATTCTATAACATTATAATGGAATGAATACTATTGAAGAACATAAAATATTTTATAATGATCGTAACATAACAACTGAATAGTCGGGGTCCATTATCCGACATCCAAGCTAATATTTCAATGGATCCTGGCTGTTCAGTTATTATGTTACGATCAAAGAAAATATTTTATGTTCCTCAATAGTATTCATTCCATAATAATATTATAGAATTCTAGACCAGCGGACATCTCAGTGCTTGTTTTTTCCTTTTCAGTTTTTTTATTATGTACATTATTTGGTTCTTTTTTAAGCAGTCGGGTTTTTGGATTTTTTAAATTATGTTTTTTTATTCATATTTTAAACACTTTTTAGTTTTGTTTTAGAATGAGAAATAAAAAAAAACTTACCGTTCTACCCCCATTCCTTTAACAGGATGACGTTGGAGATCCTACAGGCCTATTACGTAATAGATCAGTAACTAGTTGCTTCCTTATCGCCTGAGACAACCCCCCTAAATTGCTTGATCTACTTTTACGACATTCACGGAAAGAGATGCAGCCAATGCAGCTTCAAATCAGCACTAGAGATGAGTTACATCATAGATTTTTTCAACATCTCCGTTAGTGGCATTCATAACACTCAAAGATATCAGATTTTAAAAAATCCCCGAAACATAACATTATCGTCATAATATTGCATTGTATTGATAGTACATATTTACATCTTAAGATAAGATAAGGTTACATCATAAGTTTTCTTAACAACATCTTCGATGGTGGCATTCAAAACACTCAAAGATTTAGAAGATAGATCTCTATGATAATCCTTTATGTACTACTATAATCAATGTGTTCTTTCACGATTCATAATTGCCATTACAAACAGTAGATCAGACGGATCGGATCTACCACCCTACGACCAGGGAAACGTCAAGGCGACACCGGTTCACAGTTGAAGTGGCGAAAACTCGTACTAAGCGTTTTGCTTCTACATTCTGCCTGAATCCCTGTTCCCCATGAACTATAATCTTGCGGTCTTCAAGTCGAGAGTGAACTGGTTTCTTTTAGGCAAGCGCGCTACATCTTAGACTGCAACGGTGCTTACCATCAGACTCGCTGTGGTCAAGCGTAAGCCTATTTAATATTTTAAAAAATCGAGATCAAATTCGAAGGTTTTAGATTGAATCCTTAAATTGTTTTCATACATCAAAGTCTGTATATATGGTATAAAATTATTCCAAATTAACCCATGCAAATGATTTGTTTTTTATATCCAAGAGTAACAACTATATAGGTATAATTGTCCAGAAAAACGCTCCCGAAGAATATCCGGGTAGTGAAGCAAACAACGACCGCAGCTTCCGCTCTTCCCCACCTCGGAATGTGCCATCCCGAGAAACAATATCATAAAAGATCATAAGGGAGATCCCATAGCCAGTTTTAGAATAGCGGGGACAGATGTTAATGATCAGTGACAAGTTACTAGCTTATCGCCTGAGAGAATGCCCGAGTTCCTCAGTCGACTCTTACGACATGCACGGACGGAGATGCAGCTGACGTATTCTAGTGAAGCCCATTTGGCTGAATCGATGTTGCTTTTCAAGTTATGCGTGATTATGGATTCTGAAGGACTTAATTAAGAATAGAATAAGTACTATGAATAGAACTAAATATTCACTTATTTTATTACATTCATTGTAAATATTCAATATTCATTTTAAAAATGAGTCAATTGCAGTAGGAATATTTTTTGACTGTATGTTGTGACAAAGTGCACTGCTAGATAGAGAGAGCTATTTCCGTAATGATAAATGTGTGAAGGTGATGATAAGCAGAAAATGGGTATATATACTTCTGATTTGGTCATTTCTTGTAAACAATAAATTGTGCAGGGAAAGTATCATCATGTTACAGTTCACTTCAATGTAAGTATTTATTTACTATTTCATTCAAGTTGAGTCTGTTTTTACTTTATTTCATTTTGTTTAATTTTAAACATTCATTTTGGGCTGCAATTATGTTGTTCATTTTTGAGATAAAAACTTTTTGTTATTTTATAATCTCGAATCGATTTTTGTTTTTAATTGGATTTTTGTCTCTCGACTGTGTCAGAGCAAATATTGTATAATTTTGAAAATTATTAAGTAAGCCTTTTATTCATATTTAAGAATCATGCATGGGCAGTAGGTAGAAAGCACTTTCTTAACAACTTGCTTATCTAAAAAGTTAAAATGATTAGCAAATTTCGAGAAAATTTGATTATTTTTTACGATCCTGACATTTCAGGGAAATTGAAAGAAGGCATTTAAAGTTCTATAGAACACTTTTCTGGTTTCTTTTTGTTTAAATACTTAAATAATCCTATTAGCAAAATATTACCCCATACAATCTTCGTCAATATTTACCTTCCCTTCGTGGTTGCATTTCAAAAGATTCCTTCAGAAATTATATATCCGGCAGTCCCTGACAAATTTTTAATTTATACATACATATCTCTAATTATTATTCTCTCTTCTCTTTTATCTAGCTATGAGTACCTAACATTTATCTCCGATGGTTATCAGTGTTTTATAAGCACATAAGGAGTTTTATCCTAGAAAAAGGTATACTATAGCATTGGGATAGAGTTCTAGGACAGTTTTTATTGAAGAACTTACAATTCTCTTTTTTTCTTTTCAGTTGTATGAATAATATGATTTTATTTCATTATTGTCTTGTCTGGAAGGCCGTCTTTGACATAATTTTTTATTTCAGATTGATCTTGACATGTATTGGGACGTTACATGCAGAGGTGAGGAAATTCCCAGACGGTTTCCTATTCGGTACTGCTACTGCAGCCTATCAGGTCGAAGGGGCCTGGAATGAAGATGGTAAAAATGTGTTATTGTTATCAGCTTCCACAATATCTATTATATACTATAGCAATTGCTAGCGGTGATAGCCCGATCTTAAATACGTGGGCCTTCCAGTCTTCGATCCCAGTCATGGGTATAACTATATACATGGATATACCTATAAGTACGGGATTCCTCTTTGTAAATTTGTCAGTTAGCAAGCGCCTTCAATGCCGTTGGTCCTGCGCCTGAAATCTCTCCGATTATGATACATTTTCGTTCCATTGAAATATGAGAGTAAGAGAACTCACACTTGTGTACTTTCTCCCGCATAGTCTCTGTTAAGATTTTTAAATCTCTCGTCTTAATGTTGGACTGGTATTGAAATACATAATATTGTTTTTTTTTTTTTTTCAAATATACCTATAATTGGAGAAAATAATTTTTCTATAATTGCCGGAACTATTCTCATGTTAAAAGAAACGTTTATGATATAAAAGCACCTTATATACTTTATAACGTGCCTATTTACAATAGAAGCTTTACTTGTATTATTTTTTTTAAAGATTTATACTAGTTCAACATTTGCAAACTAACTTCAGTTTTTCTTGTTTCCCCAGGAAAATCAGAGAATATTTGGGATTACAATACCCATATTAACCCTGACTTGATCGAAGACGGATCCAACGGAGACATTGCTGACGACTCCTATCATCAATACAAGCGAGACGTAGAAATGATGAGAGAACTGGGACTCGACTTCTATAGATTCTCACTGTCCTGGACTAGGATACTGCCCTCAGGATTCGCTAACGAAATCAACCCTGCTGGCGTTGAATATTACAATAACTTGATAAATGAAATGTTGAAATACAATATTCATCCTATGATTACATTATACCATTGGGATCTACCGCAATCTCTGCAGGACCTTGGTGGTTGGACTAATCCGCTTATAGAGGAATGGTTCGCTGATTACGCTCGAGTTGCTTTCGAACAATTTGGGGACAGAGTCAAGTTCTGGATAACAATCAATGAAGCAGGGGAAGTTTGCTATTCAGGATATGGAGTTGGCGTTAAAGCACCTTTCATAAGTAGATCTGGGATAGCAGACTATATCTGTACCAAAAATTTACTGTTAGCTCACGCAAAAGTCTACCATATTTACCACGAAGAGTTTAAACCTACACAGGGAGGGGAATGCGGCTTTACTTTAAACACTTTCTGGTATGAACCTGAAAATGAAAAGGACAGTGCAGCAGCTGAAGAGGCAAATCAATTCGATGTAAGTAAACACTTTATAACAGGTTTGTATTTGAATAGCTTCGTTTGCAACAAATAATTATATCTACTATTTTATTTCCAGTGGGGTCTGTACCTGCAACCAATATACTCAGAAACAGGAGACTTTCCAGAGGTTGTCAAAGCTAAAGTAGCCGAGAAAAGTGCCACCCAAGGCTTTAGTCGATCAAGGTTACCGGAATTCACACTAGAAGAGGTTGAATTTGTCAGGGGATCTGCAGACTTTTTAGGACTGAACCAGTACACTGCTTATATTACGTATAGAAATAAATCTGTTATTGGTGCTTATAATGTTCCCTCTAACTTTGATGATAGAGAAGTTTTAACATACTAACCGTCAGACTGGCCTGTGAGCTCAGGTGATTGGCTCAAGGTAGGTTAAAATTAAATTAAATGTTAAGATACCTATCTGTATATCTCGTTATTTTCGAGATCTGACGAGATTGATTTTCCTAATATCTCGGGATCTCGCCATGGCTATAATCTCGCAAGATTATAATATTTGCTTCGCATTATACTACAATGCAAAGACTGACAATGCAAAGTCTGAGTTTGCAATTCGAACTTGTTCGTGTCAAGCTGCCAACCAAACACACTATGGTGTGATGACATGAGTAAAAGTGATAAGAATGGCATAACATGATCGTTTAAATAGACAATATTAACGTCCTGTGTCGTCGATTAGTAATATGCTCTTAGTACATTACATATATGAGTTTACATTTTATAGTACCTATACTATTTGTTTTTTAGGACGTGCCATGGGGACTCTACAAATCTCTGACCAAGATTAGGAACGACTACAATAATCCTAAAATTTACATATCCGAGAATGGATTTTCGAGCGACGTTGGGCTGGATGACGAACCCAGGATTGCGTTTTACAAGGGATACCTGGGGGCGCTCTTGGATGCGATCGCTGATGGATCTGACGTCAGAGGGTATACTGCTTGGAGTCTCATGGATAACTTTGAATGGCAATTTGGCTACTTGTACGTAAAATTTTACATAAATTCCAATTCTAATATCCATTAGAATATAAATATTTATTCTGTGTTGAAATTGGGCTTCACTTGAATAAACCAGCTACATCTCCTTTCGTGCATGTCGTAAAAGTCGACTAAGGAATTCAGAGGCGTTCCCTCAGGCAATAATCTTGCAACTTATTACTAATCTTTTGCATCTGGTCATGCTTTGATAAACGAGGCTGTATGATCTTCTTTGTGATCCTACAGTTCTGTACTCATTTTGGGGATTATAGACATGTGTATACGTATTTAATCATGTCTTGTATGCATGAATACAAGATTCCTGACCACGTTCATTCATACTTATCTTAACTAATATTATGTAAATACATAATTAAGAGATATATATGACAGAAGTGAATGACAAGCTGGGAGAGGTTACCCTAGACGAACCTACACCGACTAAATTGGGGATGTGCTAAAAAAAGGGCTAGTCAAGAGCACCAGAAACCGGCGAGCATGTATGAAGAATCTAATCAATGTGGATGAGGCGAAAGCTGTAGTTTCCCTACTCACTTATAAGATATGATTAGTCACGCATAGCTACTACTTACTTATTAAATTTGTTTTAGGCACCGATTTGGATTATATGAAGTGGATTACAGCAGCTCCGAACGCACGCGCACACCGCGTCGGTCTGCCTTCCTGTACAAACAGATCTTGCGCACGCGCACGCTCGATACGGACTACCGGCCAGAGATCACCGAGATGACGATAGATGAAGGACACTAAATATTACTGACAATAAAACTGAAATGTTTGTTGGCAATTTTTTTTATACTTTTCTTGGTGACAAGGAATATTTTGGTTACTATAAATATCACCACTGAGCACCCAGTTAGACAATGTAATATCGTTCGGCTTCTAAGATCGTTGACGCAACACTCCCAGCAGTTGTATGTAACTCATCACTTGACTTGACGAACGCGTCATAATGAAATCTTTCAGTTGGAGTAAAAGTATCGGTGACGAAACTCTATCGATCCGATTGAAAGGTTGTGTTACATTGTATAAGGAACCTTAGTTACTTTTATATATCCCTGGGATTATGTTTGCGATACCTACGTTTAATTCATTAATACTACAATTGTACTTAGTTAGTTCACCCTTTACTATCTGGTAGGTAACATTATGTACCAAAGATATTTTTTTTATAGAAGAATTTTTTTTTATGTGTAGGCAGCAACGCCTCCCGTGTTGACAACATAGTCCAAAAATCAGACTGCGGTCATGAACCCGCCTGTCCAGCGCCAGAGTGGTGACTATGGCTAAACCCCCTATGGCAGTATACTTGTACCCTGGGGGAGTCCTACGTTTACAATTAAATTTAATATCACAGCATACCTATTTTAATTTCAGTCTATTTAACATGTATTTTGTTTCTGTAAATATTATATTTATATTTTTACTAGCTATTGCCCGTGACTTCACCCGCGCGGTAAAAAAAAAATCGAAAAAATCCGCAAAAATAAAAAAACCCTATGTCTTTTCTTGGGCTCTGGACCATTTGTGTACCAAATTTCATCCAAATCGGTTTAGTAGTTTTGCCGTGGAAGACGCAAACATTTATAATACTAGTATAGATGTCACTCCAACCAGGTCTCTTTTGAAAACCAGCGCTGCTTGAATGGTAGCCATATCCTCAAGCAGCATTCAGCTGAAAGGGGACCTGATTGGCAGTTACACATATGCATGCACGGTAGGGGACTGACTAAGCGTATCCCATACTTCTTTGTATCATCTTTATGTATTTGTCATTTACCTGTACCGTTTTATTATTATAATCACATTGGTGTCTTATATTATATTTTTCTCTATTATTTTCTTGATTTGTGTTGTCTGTATATGTGTACATGCCAAACGTCAAATAAACGATCTATCTATCTATCTATCTATCTATCTACGTCCAGCAGTGGACTGCAATGTAATTATGCTGAACAAGAAGATATTCAGGGAATTTCGCATTACTATTTATTTTACAACCTGTAGGTACAAAAATCCTTATAATCACCACTTATCCTTTAATTCCTAAAAGTCCAAATATGCTTACCTTTCATAGAAATATCGTTCGGATATTTGTGAAAGTCTAATTCGGTCTGAAGCCTGAAAACCCATTAACATTGTCATATTTCAACATTTGTAATGCATCGTTAATTTAGATAGATTCAAAATAGAAATTCAGCTTGCTCCCAACTAACTAGGTCACAATTTCACACAACTGTGTCTACTTGAATCATTATGATGAGATGCTGTATTAAATATGTTTTAGTGAGACTGAAGATGTATTTTGGAGAAGACCAATGTTGAACGGTTTATGAATTTTTATGGCTGGATTGATGGTGATTACGGAAAAAGATATCAGTGTCTCTGAGACTATAATATTTATCTTAGTCAGGGAATTCATTCGTAAATGTTTATACATTTATATTATGTTGCTTTTAAATTATTAGAAACTTCTAATATAATTAGATTAATATTAATAAAACCTAAAATAAAACTATGCACCGATAATAAAAAAACGTCCTGCAAAAACTCAATTTCCACCGTGATAGCGAGGCTTACCTATGTTGTTGGCTGAAAATAGGCAAAGCCAATAATTTGGAAATGATTACTTTGGCTATTTAGCCATCGAATGCATTTTTATTCTATATCGCTAGCTTGTTATTAACCTGAGAGTATTTTCTACCTTACAATAAATTTATTTATTTGTAAAAGCCTTTATGTAGTCTATGAGGACAAAGAGTTACGTAAGTAATAAAATAAAACTTTAGAATATAAACAGTAGCCAGGTAATAAAATAAGAAGAAATAATTCACTGTCTTATCGTGTTAAATAATTCCATTATATTATGAAAGTTTCGTGAGAATTACAGATAAAATTGCAATATAAAATGTTCTCCGTTCATGCGAAAACATCATGAAAATCAGGCCAATTTTATGTGAAACATTTCATACGAATCTGAAATAAAATTAAAATTACCAAAATTATGGAATTTTCACAGAAAACTGGGTAAATTAAAAATTGGCTTCATCTATATTTAAATTTAAGAACCTTCAAACCTTCCTTTTGAATCACTCTATCTATTTAAAAAAAAAACGCATCAAAATCCGTTGCCTAGTTTGCATAGAGATAGACAGACAGCGGGAAGCGACTTTGTTTTATATTATGCAATTAGTGGAAGCCCGCGACTCCGTCCGCGTGGACTAAAGAAAAAACAAAATGTCGAAATTATCCGGGATAAAAACACGTTTCCGGGATAAAATATGCCTATATGTTAAGTGGGACCTGCCACAATATATTTCTGAAAACTGCATCAAAATCAGTTCAGCCGTTTCTGAGATTAGCGTGCACAAACGCACAGACAAACAGACAAAAAATCCAAAAATCATTCTTTTGGGTACCTACTATTGTGTTGATAAAGGTCTCCTATAATATTTTTCCTTATATATCTTCCATGTACAGACAGCGATCCGTTACATTTTTATTGTATGTATATATAAAGATAGAAGATGTATAGATGATAGTAATACTACTCTGTACCCATAGATCCACATAATATATGTCTATCACACTTTAGGTTTACTTCTAAGAGTTACAAAATTACCTAAGGAGGCAAATAATAGCATAGTATTCTTCTATTTACTTTGGTTTTCTAGGATTACGCCATCAAATAGCTGGAAGGGTTTGATATCTTCTGCAGTTCTATAAAAACTGTCAGAAATAACCTATGGCACTTAGATTAATGCAATCATTAATCTAAGTGCCATGTTTTCAATTCGAGACCAATGTCTTCGCTCCGCGCGAATGATTATTCTAAGCTATGGCAATAACACAACCGTGAACTCGATCTCTTGTCAGCTGTCATGTCATATTGACCACTTTCCTAAAATCCAGTGCCGACAGGATGTCCAATCCAATTCAGTAAAAGAAGTTGCGTGTCAGCCATATGGCTTAAGATGGAGTAATATTTTGGCAGACGCGTCATGGTGACATATGACGTGACGTACTTCGTTGTCACGATCGGCTACAAGTCGTTTTAATTTAGCTATGAATCTTCTAATGCAACAACTTGGACTATAACTGGTTTCAATCCAAATCATAATTTATTTTTCGTAATATTTATTACCAGAAAAATCCTGTTAAATCTATGCAGTATTGAATTTAAATGTAGATAATTTTTAATTCAATTAAATAGAGAAATATTTATAAATTCATTTATTCTTCTATTTAAAGATGAAAATTGTTAGACAAAAAAGTTGTCACTCCAAAGTTATATAAAATAACATTAAGAAATTGTAATGTTACCGTTTACTTAGTTTTAATTGTCACGTCTCGTCACTTATCGTAGCTCGTATATGCCTACCCTTATCCTGATTGATTATCAGAGTTATTGAAGGGGTCTCTGAAGAAGTCCTGATGAAGTTATGATAGATTCACGGAGTTTGACGAAAGAGTAATGATTAATCAGGCGTTGAACTTGGAGAGCCAAAGCTGCCTGTACTTGACGTTTAAATATGGATTTAAGATAGTCGCACGAGAAAATAGTTTTACGCACTGTGAAGTAGAAATTTCTTTGTCAGTTTTAATAGACTAGTCGCACTCGGTTTGAAGTAGGAATGGGCTTTTATCCACCAGACGACACGGTTACGACACGACAACGGCTTTTGTAGAGGCAAAAATGTATTATCAATGTAAATTGTGTTGGTTAGAATTGACCATATTATGGTATACTAGTGGACGCAAAAACAAAATGTCAAAATTATCCGGGATAAAAATATTTTCCCGGTATAAAAAGTAGCTTATGTGTTAATCCAGGATTTCAGCTCACTCCACACCATATTTTATTAAAATTGCTCCAACCGTTTTTACGTGAAAGCGTAACAAACATCCATCCATCCATACTTACAATCTTTCGCATTTATAATATTAGTGGGAAGGATTCTGACTGTCACACTTAAACCTTAACGTAAAATAATTAGTCCTATCTGTCCTTTTCTCTCTCAGCCATTTATGATAAGATTGGAGAGGGGCAGATCTGACTTAGTTTACATTTAAGTGATACGTAAAATCAAAAGGTCCATTACTAGAAACAAACATAAGCTAACGTTATAAATGTTGTTTTACGAAAATGTAAATCCAGGGCTTTCGGATTAGCAGACAGGTTGTACCACTGAGCCAATCCAATCTAGATTCTAGGAATCTCCTTTAGGGAATACCGGAAAGTGTCAGGCCATATTTCTATAAAAAAATTTACTTCGTTTAATGCGTATTGCGGGAAATACCGAGATATATCTCCAGTTATAAAATGTACGTATCCGTACAGAGATTTACGTCCGTACGCGATGATTTTGTAAGCTTTTAATAAAGGGGCCTACATACCATGTTATTTGTACCTGTTCCAAGCACGGAGCGGGCTGTTTTTCAACGTTACTTTATGCGGAAATATCCTATTATGTCAGAATGTAGGTAGGTGTGTACATACTACCGCACGACTAAGTATACGAAACATGAAACCGAGTAAAAGTTTTTACGAATACTATTATGTTGTTTTTCATTCAGGGCTATTGCTTACATTTATGGTACATTTAGACTCAATCTATGTAAAATATAAAATTGAAGAATTAATTCTTTCAGATACAAACATTATGTTTTGATTGCTTTTGGAAAATATGTAGTAGGTAGTTAAAGACTACTAGCAAACTGTAATGTAACTTTTAACCAGACATATTCAATAATTTCGATCAACTCTTCAAGAGTGCAAATAATAATGTGCTTGTGAGAGTATTTTATGAAGTATTTTTTAGTAAGCTGAAAAGTTAGAGAAATCTGTGTAAAAAATTAGGCGAGCATAAAACTTTTAGTTTCCATAATGGAATAGGAATTCGCGAAATTCCAGAATTTTATAACATTTCTGGCATAAAATAGTACTTGAATGCACGCAGTCTATCTCGCCCTGCAACGAACGTTCGTCGCATAATTTACTCTTAAATTTAGTCTTAACTTTCCGTAATAACTACAAAACTCTGTAATTTAGTTGTCACACTCTTATCCTGTTTCAAATATTAAATAACCGCATCAGCTAAAATACACTTTTTTATTTATTATTAGAGTATTCGGAAATCAAATAAGTAATTGATCAAATCTAAGATTTGAGAGAGATAGAGCTGTTTCCCGAGGCACGAGTTAAGTTTTTTTTTTTTACAATTAGCTAGGCAAAAATTTGATTTAATTTGAAGTTAAAACTTTAGTAATAGAAAATTACTACATAATATTAAAAATAAGTACGAGTACAAGCCCGTGGCTGGAATCGAACCCACGTCTCCTGATTGGAAGGTGCACGTCTACACCAATCGCAGCTTTTGACTTTAAAACTAGTCCGTCTCTTCACCTGTTGTTCCTTCTACTACTACTACGGGAAAGCATGTTTAGATTAACTCAAGCAAAGACGCAGGATACTAGTTAGTTATTTCTCTAATTCGGTAACTTGTGCCAGTCACACCGAATCGCGGCTGTCTGGAAGATTAATGCTCTTCGCCTAATTAGAAAACTTTGCGTACAGCTATTTAATGACCCCGGCAAACTAAAACAGGAGGTCGCCGTGCTAAAGGTACTCTTGAGTTTTGTGAACAAAATCTGTTAAGTAACATAGGTTTTGGACGGTATAGTAGAGATTGGGCGTTTTTCCACTTGACGACTTTCTTCCAAAAAGCCGTGGTCGTGCCGTCTAGCGGAAAAAACACTCAATAGCGGACGCCCGCGCCCTAATCCACGCTAACCATACCCGAGGAGGGTTGGCGTCAGGCAAACTGTAAAACAAACGCCAAATCCTTGGCAACATTAGTTTCGAATGAAACCGTATTGCACCGACACCATAAATAATGTGATCATGGCAGACAAAAATTATGATGAATCTTTAATGTTTATTACATTTTGGTTGGCAATTTGGGTTACTTGTTAGGTAAAATATAAAAAAAAAACGGAATCCAGATCCACACGTTATTACAAATCATGAGTGTGAGTGCCTTCCGAATGAAATAAATACCTAAGCGCAAGATATAACCAAAATGGAGTAAGCAAGAAGTGCCACTTCGCATTAGCACTTCACCAAGGCTCGAGTAGGTGCGAGAAGCATCTGCAGCCAACTGTCGTGATTTGAATAATGCCTCCGCTAATTCCCAGCTGGGCATTTAATGCTTTGGCAAAAACATGAGTTTACTCAGTTTTTAGCCCATTGCATCTGATAGAGGGTTATCTTTATCGAGTGAATGCAAATTATGTGTGTATGTATATTTCTTTGGCACGCTCTGATCTTAAACGGCTTGTCGCATTTGAGCGAGGAATAGTTAGATTCATCGCAGTCGTGAGAGTGGCCTGGGACAAAATTTTTACGCAGTCGAGTTGTTTTTCTTTAAGTAAATGAGGTTATTGATTATAATTTGAGTAGATTCT
Organism: Carposina sasakii; assembly: GCA_014607495.2. Taxonomy (NCBI): domain Eukaryota; kingdom Metazoa; phylum Arthropoda; class Insecta; order Lepidoptera; family Carposinidae; genus Carposina; species Carposina sasakii. The sequence goes on along the minus strand of CP053163.1, from coordinate 3,979,004 downwards.
CATATTAATGATACGATATACAGCTATATTTATATGTACGTAAGCTCTATATCTACCAAGTTTCATCAAAATCCGTTCGATAGTTTTTACGTGGAAGAGTAACAAGCATTCATTACCACACATTTTCACAATTTACAAATATAATATTAGCTTGATGGGATATGAAGCAGGATAAAACGGCTATTTTTTAATTCGTATTAGTATTAGTATTCGTAGTAGCTAAATAATAACTTTCCAGTAAAAGGCAAGCTTCAGAAAATATAGGTATAAATATAGGCACAGAAAATACAAAAGCATTTTTCCCGTTCATAAAGTAATAATCTTTCTAAAAATCTTCGTATAATAAAGTAAATTTCAACAACTTACCATGCATAATGAGCTAATTTAAATTTAATTAAAAATGTTAATAAATAAGCAGTGAGAAGTTCGCTGCAAGTCTGAACACGGCATTATTCAAATGTAAGCAGATTCCAGTGCTTCGAAGCAGGCCGGGCCAAGCCTTTTAGGTTTATTAATGCATTTTGTATAGATTTTTAAATATCTTAAAACTACGTTCGAATACGCTTACATTTCTTTTCCATTATCTTCTCTAATGGTAAATAATTTTCCTATGTTAAAACTGGCGATATAAATAGATATTTACCAAAACTTACTTCACATTTACAATAGTTTGTGAGTCTAGAAACAAACACAAATTAACTACTTACGTATCAAAAGTTGCTTATAAAAAAGTTATCAAAAGTACCGTCATAAACCCGGGCTTCGTTACAAACTACTTAGTTGTACAATCATGGAGGACATTCAAAGACATAAGGTGTTATTACAAATCCGTGGCACAGGAATACCTGATATTATATTTACACTGACTTTCACCCAAAAATGAAATGTTTACTTTCAGTTCACTACTTACCTGGCTATCACTTATATCCTGTATCAAAATATTAATAAAATAAATATTCACAACACATTAACTTAGACCCACATTGAGGTCTTTTGTCGTAGGTACTAAGCAACGGTATACATATAAATGCATAGAAGTACTCGTATTGAAACATCCATGATTCGGAAACAAACATAGATATTCATCATAATTATCAATGTTTGCACCTACCGGGATTCGAACCCAGAACCTATGGCGCTGCAGGCAGGGTCACTGCCTCTACACCAATCGCCGGCCGTCAATATTCATCACAACTCCTTCTTGTGTGTGCTTCGTTTACAATACCTAGTAGTGTGATAACTCAGTTCTTGTTTCTAGAAAGTGGAGCGTGCTCGTTAATATACGGTAGGTACGTAAGACAGCTGCTTCGCATGTTTCTAAGTGAATTGTGTGCGGACTGCTTTATCAATCTTTTAAATGATGCTAGATTGTAAATTGTGTTAATTTATGCATCTAGCATTAACTATAAAATAGTAAGGTATTTCATATACGAGTAGAGTAAAATAAATATTGAAATAAGAGGCGGGCATTTAACATAATCCCTGATTATTGTGGCCCATGACTTCCTTTTGGAATTCCCGTTTTCCTGTTACAGTACGAATTTCTTGTCGATAATAATAGACCTTACCCAGCCCAGACATAAAACATTGAACCCCATAGCCCTTAACCTTAGTTTTCCATAGCACGACATAGATCTGTGCTCCAATAGTCTGCGCACGACGGAGACTAGCGGCGGTGTATTATATTGTGCGCTCTGTGATGGTAATCGCTATGTCTATCCCACACCATATGAAGTTCTCTTAAAACGGCATCATCTTGGATACGGCCAGTTGCACGCCTCTCAAAGGACCGGAACTCTGTAGTCCCGTGAATTGCCAAAAGGATAATAATAATATCTTGCCGAAACTTAGGTGTCTGCACTCAACTGTCTTCACATTTGTATAATATGACCATTCGCTTATACACCAGGGAACAGTAATTATGAGGTTCGATTTAGCAAACTTACACTTCGTTTCAGTTATGAAGTTCTCTTACAAAGGCGCTAGTGTGTTTGTAATTCTAGTACTGTTCATCTACCTTGTTTAGTACCAGGAAATTCCGTAGGACTTCGTTATTGAAACAGACATTAGCCTGTGTTTTATAGGTAATCAACGAATCGTTTGTATGCAGCAGTTTCTTCTGATAATTAGTGTTTTAGCTTCTATACTTGTGTGGTATTTAACCGTCGACCAAATGAAATAATATCTGATGTTTTGCTTAAAATAGAGACATTTTAGTTTGAAAGGTAACTTTTAGGTGTCTCTTACCAAATGGTAAAGAAAATCCTCATGCATTCTAGTGTTGAGTAGGACACGACTTGAAAAAGAGTTTGTAAGAGTAGCCTCTTTTTTGTCCTGAGCCAGTACAATGTCCCACTTCAAATGAGGCGAGGCGTACCTACTGACTGAACCATTTGAAGTTATTATAGTACGAAATATGCGCGCCTCCTGACGCCTCAAATGTCAGACGCGACGTGCTTTTGTCATGGCGCCTCGCCTCGCATGGAAGACAATATATTTCTCTCTCGCTCAAAATGTCAGACGCGACGACCGTGACGTGATCACGTGACGTGCTTGTCGTTTGTCTGCCTGCCTCGCTCGACCGTTCAAGCTCGACCGCGACAAGAAAATTGAAGTAGTACAATTTAAAATTTCGAGGCACTCTTACATTTTGACGTCATGTCCGGGACAAATGAAGTGCCTCTTGTATGTCCTACTCAACACTAATGCATTCGTAGTATTCGTCTATCTCTCAATGTTAACGTCAACAGTTTGGAAGACTGCTAAGTGCAAATGCATAATATTTTTTTATTTAATATCTATATTTTCACGTCTAACACCGTCAACCAGGAGGAAATAACATACCTGCAGATTTTGCATCGCGGTGACCGATTGTACCCACTATATAAGGTCTATCGAAAATTAGTGATTATCTTTTGACACGAAACTAGGTAGGTAAAAAGAAACAACTTTCACTATGGAACCAACTCGGAAATATTTAAAAAAATCAGCTGTTCCATTCATTTCAGTGCAGTAATTATTCGAGATTGTATGGAACATCTGATTTTTTTTTCAATATTTCGGAGTTGGTCCCATAGTGAAAGGTATTTTTACCTACCTAGTTTCGTGTCAAAAGATAATCACTAGTTTTGGATAGACCTTATAAAATCGAGTTTCAAAGTTCGTATCTCCCCTCTCTTTAGACTTGATTATCTGCAGTGTCATTCAATGATTTTCATTTTAATAGGCAAAATCGATTCTTGATTTATTGCTACCTAAAATAATCTGAAGGCATATAATTTATCTGAACAAAATAAAATTTAAGTTCAGCTCCCAGGGCAAAAGAATCTCTCTCTCATTTTGTTACCGTATCTACCTATTTACCAATACCTTAATTCTGTTGCGGCGCTACAGGAAAAAAAATATATGTCACAATAAAATTGTGCATGTTCAATGAGAAACTCTTGAAATCAGCTCGAAGTTTTAGTCACGATGTCATACCACACCACAGCCATAAACACCCTGTACACCGAAAATAGCCTCGCACCTATCATTTTTGCGACACCACAATATTTTACCGCGTCGAAGCGATGTCGTAAAATATAAAATAGAACTGTACAAATTGTATCGATGTGTCGCATCGAGGTAAACCAATAACATTACGCTATTTGAATTCAGAACGAGGCACAAACGTCTCACTATTGGTCTACACGAATTTATGTTGCTATTTACACGGTGTAGGTAATTTTGAATAAGCATAATTTGGTGCCGTGAATGGAAACGAACTTTGAAAACGTAAACTTTTAAGGCAACTGTTATACTGACTGTGGCCTATGGTTTAAGTTAAGTAGGAATTATGTGGTGAGACGCAAAAAGAAATACCTACTTTTTTATACATAGAATTTTGTGTTTCTCATTAAAACCTCATTTACATGTTACCATTTTCTTGCCTGTTGAATATAATTTTATTGAAGCAACAAATGACTGGCATCGTCTAAACTGCCATTTTTGACAAATTGTTCAATTACTAGCAAATAATGACATATCAATAATTGCTATTTAATATTCAATTCCGAAAATGGTATCATAAATGGGCCTTAGATATTAATTACTAGTAGACGCCCGCTACTTCGTCCGCGTGGATTGCAAAAAAAAAACAAAATATCGAAATTATCCGGGATGAACATATTTTCCCGGGATAAAGGGTAGCTTGTGTGTTAATCCAGGATGTCAGCTAATTCCATAACATATTTTATTATTTTGTCTATACTGATGCTTCGCTAGATGTAATATTTAATATACACTTCTCTTACCGTGTCTCAATTAAATAAGCACACATAAACCATACATTCCATTTGAAATTGAATCTCGAGTATTCCTCTCCACTTCAATAATCAAAGACTGTATAGGCATCCAGATGGCATTGCAATCAGACTTGTGCGTCACATCTAAGATTGTCTATGATAGGTAGATATGCTATGCTGTCTGTGCAGATAATAGGCCCTTTGATTCCTTTGACACTAGCTTCGCGTCGCATCTCATTCAGTCTATTGCATTGGCATGCTTAGATTATAAATGGCTTTAACATTGCAACATGTATATTGAATGCAAGTGTGTTTCGCTTATTTGCATACGTACCTAATTAGACCATTTCCTTTTGCTGTTTGTCGTCGCTTATCGTAATAGGTTGTTGTGGGAATGTGTCTCTATATGATGGTATAAAATAGTTTTGTGACCTATATCTACCTTTGTATTTTGTTGACAATTATGTAGATAAAAACAGGGGAAGAGAAACACAAAAAAATATGAATAGTGCAATGTATTGTCTTGCATGCTAGGTGCTCGGGTCTGGTTTCTCGTGGCGATTGTAGTTAGTGCAAGTGCCTGTTTTCGCAGTTATGAGTTATCAGATCCGAGGGTCAGTGGAGGGTGTAGGGCCCGGTGGTGGGCGCACCCATAGTGAATGTTTAAAAGTGAGACATTTCGCTCTCACCAAATTCATCATACAGGTGCAGATCTATTCACCAACATGGAAAGAGGAGTAGAACAAAGTGTTAGGTACCTAGATAACATAATAAGCTCGTTCGTACCTCTGACCGAAATTATTTTGTCGTTTAAAAATCAAAGGTTTTCACTTTACAATTTGACGCCAAATAGATGTCTTTGTTTCAAATGGACAAAACAAGAGTTCAACGGTCTCTTTATTTTTTTCGTATAAATATCTCCAGAACGGCACCTTTGAGACATTTTGCCACGAGTCTCACATTGCTCTCATTCCAGTGTCTCTGCGGTATTGCAATCAGAGACGTCTATGTGTTTTGCGCTAAATCTGAACATTTTCTTATTTTCATTCTACTTGATGTTGCATGCAAATATAAGACGTTATGTAGAAGGTTTTTTACAACGTGTCTTTCTTTTTAAAGTTTTCATTTTGCTTCGGATTTAAATGTAGACTATTATTTTTTCTTTTAATATTCTTCTGGTGCTAGAATTTGTAACTAAATTTTTAAATGTTGTTTTAAGAGTTGTAAGTTGGCAATTTGTAAGTTATATCATAATCTAAGTTTCAGAGCTTATTTCTTTCAAAAGCTGATGAGCTATACCTGTAGTACAGGCGCTCTTGTCTGCGTAAGACCATGAGCTTCTAAGCTTACCCATGCGAATACAATGAGCAGATAATTTTACAGAACTGCGTATACTCTATGCTATGCTACTCTAATCTTTTAGGGGACATAGGAACTTAAGTCAAGTATTGGCCGATGTCAGATAGCCTATCTGAAAGATAAAGTCGGTGCTGTCTCTATTTTGATTAAGTTTTAAAGAAAGACAGGATCTCAGTTTGAAAATTCGGCCATAAGTCATGTAATTTTACCTACACAAGTTGTTTATACAGGATGATTTTTGATCGTCAACGTTCCTCGAAAACTACGGAATCTCCTCATCATCACAATCATTTTTCTCCATGGAAGCATACCTGGGAAGTGTCAGGTTTCCAAAATATAAGGGTCCAAAGTTGAGTAAATAGACTGCGTTTTTCTGCATAAATGCACATTGACGCGTGTAACAAGATTTTTTCACGAGAAAGAATTAATATCTATGAAAAATCTAGCATAAATACTGGACACAGCATAAACTAGCATAAATTTCGCCCGATCAAGTAAATAACATTAAAAAAAAAAAATTACATTGTTTCTCAGAATTTTATTTGGCCTAAACTTACTTTATTTGATGTATAGAGTACGTACCCTTCGTTAAGGGTGGCAACGAAAAAACATCCTGTATTGTTCATACCTTAATTTAATACTGAAACACCAAAGTTGTGATGGTTATTAATAATAGGTGTCACTTATTCGAATAATATAGTCGTGTATGGCAGGCATAAAAATCATCAAAACTTGATTTCATCTTATATTACCTTATTTACGGTCGGCGGGGCAATAAGTTCTTATTTCCGATGAAATGTTGCCAGACCTCTGTGCCGATACGATCTAAGTTACGAAATATGGCGAATTTTCATATTCTTCTTAGGTCCGATTCCAAACGTCACATAGCCTATCTATCTATACATAGATATGAATAAAAATGTAACGGGTCGCTGTCTGTACATGGAAGATATATGACAAAAATTATTATAGGAGACCTTTATCAACGCAATAGTACCCAAAATAATGATTTTTGGTATTTTTGTCTGTTTGTCTGTGCGTTTGTGCACGCCATGTTCAGCCATTTCTGAGATTAGCTGAACCGATTTCGATGCAGTTTTCAGGAATATATTGTGACAGGTGCCACTTAACATATAGGCTACTTTTTATCCCGGGAAAATATTTTTATCCCGGATAATTTCGACAATTTGGTTTTTTCTGTAGTCCACGCGGACGGAATCGCGGGCGTCCACTAGTCAGAAGAATGAAGTTGATGCTGTCTCTATCATGATAAAGTTTTAAAGAAAGACATCATCAACTTTATTCATCTGATAGACTATCTGACGTTTGGAAAAATCAGTCCTTATAAGAATACCTGTGTGATGCGGGGATGCATCTCCGTCCGTGCATGACCTAAAGGTTGACTAAGGAACTCGGGCATTTACTCAGGCGATTAGCTAGCAACTTGTCACTGATAACTGATTAACATCTTTTCCCGCTATGCTAAATTTAATATCAAGTGTACCTATCTTCATACTTCACATTCTGTTTTGTCTATTAGTAATTTTTTGTTTGTCATTTTGAGTCAAGCAGCTTCATGATTGTTACTATTATATTTTTTCAACAGAACAATATTTAATGTTCCTTATTATTTATTGTACACATACAATTATATACAGACAGAAACTGTACAAAGGCGTGCTTATCTCTGAAAGAGATTTCTTCCAGCAAACCATTTGGAAAAGTGATAATTAAATATAAAAGGTAGATATGCGTGTACACAGTTATTTTCTTTATATTTTCTTTTATTTCGTACTAATGTTTTTACTAACACAGTTTTAAGCATCTACTAATCAGTTATAGGTCGTAAGCATGTTTACGTTTAATTTTGTTTTGTAACGTAAAGTGATTGCTCAGCCAGGTTGTGTATATGTCGCAGGCAATTTGTATGATTCGTCTTTATACAAACGGCGTCGTCCGTTTATAAACGCTCGCCAGGCATTTTGAATAGTATGAGAGAAAAAATTCCTTTTAGCTCTTCGCCGGTCGCTGCAGGGACATGCTCGCTACGCTCACTCGACTCGAGCGTTGTTATTTTAACAGGTCTAACATAACCTAACCTAATTAATTAAGCAGACCAATTGCTAGAAGCCAAATTGTTTCGCTCCAAAACCCATACAATTCAAAATGCCTAGTCGTTTTGTATAAAGACGAATCATACAAATTGCCTGCGACATATACATTGTTGTTAGATTATAAACTTTGCAAGGGCATAAAGACATTTATGTACACAACTTATTGCTTATGACAATTTTTCTGTATTTGGGTCTCATTAAAACATGTGGTGGTATTGACAGCCAAGTTTTCACCCTCATAAAAGAACACATAACCCACACGGTTATGTTCCTGAAATAGAGTAATCTATCCAGATATGCAGAATCATAAATGATATCCGACAACCACATTTAGCCGGGATTGGCCCACTACTCATTCCCGCCTCTGCAACTCCTGTAAGCCAAGATCAACAGAGGCGACCAGAAAAATGCAATCAAAGCATATAAAATACCGGGGGGACCTAACAAGCGACTAAAAAGTATTAAAACTAATTTATTTAGGTACACAAAACACATAACAATCAATACTGGAGTAAAATCATCACATTGATAAGTGTATCTGAGCTAGATTGACACATAAAACTTGTATATGTCGCAGGCAATTTGTATGATTCGTCTTTATACAAAACGACTAGGCATTTTGAATAGTATGGGTTTTGGAGCGAGACAATTTGGCTTCTAGCAATTGGTCTGCTTAATTAATTAGGTTAGGTTATGTTAGACCTGTTAAAATAACAACGCTCGAGTCGAGTGAGCGTAGCGAGCATGTCCCTGCAGCGACCGGCGAAGAGCTAAAAGGAATTTTTTCTCTCATACTATTCAAAATGCCTGGCGAGCGTTTATAAACGGACGACGCCGTTTATATAAAGACGAATCATACAAATTGCCTGCGACATATACATGCTATTGCCTAGCTCTCAATATCAAGTCCGAAAAACTGTTAAGACTCCATCATCATAAGAACCTAGGCCTCGGAAGCTGGTGTATCCAGAAAATACCCACGGTCCTGGCTAGGTCGTCCGTCCATCTGACGAGTGGCCTTCCACCTTCACGCTGCGCTTGCCGGTGTGTGGTACCCACTGTAGAACGTTTCGACTTCATCGGCCATTGGATCTTCGAGCTATGTGGCCTGCCTACTGCCGCTTTAGCTTGCTGTTTATGTCCCATAGGACGCCTAAAAAGATAACGTCTCTTCCGGTGCTATCAGGTTAAAATGAGGCAAAAAAATTGGCAATTAATTAATTTAATCTGTACAATAAAGAATAAGTAATATATCAGTACCGTGGCCACGCAACCGTCACAATGAAATTATATTTCAAAACTAGCAAACACAAAGCTAAATAATGAAATTTTTAATCTAATGCAATGCACTAACACTGGCTAGTTTCATTTCGGTTAGTTCAATTTGAGATTAGTTTTAATCTACTGCACTGGTTGTACTCGACATCGTTTCAAAGATAGTCTTCAAACAGTGGCGCTGGTGACTTCGTAAGTCTAAATTGTGGTATATATATTTTTTTTAGTTCCGTGATAATCCGCCGGACTTCATTGTTAAAACAAATATTAGACGTCGCTTTCGCTTACTCCTTAATCTGTATCGCAGTAAGGGAAAATTTATTCATAGAATTCAATTTACTTCAGGTGTGTCCTGGCCCTTAGCGGGGAATAAACGCGACTTATTATGGGCGACTTTGGCTTTTGTTTCTCTCCGTTATGATCTTTAAAGGATGCAAGAGTTAAAAAGATATTGAATTGCAGATTTTATTTAAGTTAATTATTATAGTGGGTACTTTATTATATTCATCTTTATGTAGCTAGTAGGTACTCATATGTTCCCATATTTTTTTTAATAGAGCGTGTTTTGTTATATGCATAATATCAGCCTCGTAAGCTTCGACCACAAGGCATTTGTCCATAGTCACCACCAGTGGCGGCTACTGACATTTTTAGTTGGAGTTCACATTTTTGGAAATGCCGCGCGTGTTCACCAGTGTTCACTCCCTTAACGATGAAACTGTCCTCACTCTTATTAAAATTCAAATGACCTAATGCAACACATGAAAGACAACCATATCGCGTTCTAACTCGGACTAAGCGACATCTAGTGGCAGTATACGCATACTACGAATTAATGGGAGCGGCGCTCCAGATTAGGCTAATTTTTCATTCGAAATCTTCTGTTTCACGCGCCGGCCTATGTCGGTATGTCTCTTTCGCACTCATTGAATAGAGTACTAGGAATCGTACCAAATTTCGTTTCATTGGAGCGCGATCGCTAGCGCTCTACTCGATACATAAGATTACAACTTACTTGAGACGAACGCGTGGTCACTATTGTATAAACATAGTAGAATTGAAAGATAATTATAAATATAGATTGCCTATGTGTATGTAATCTTCGTGGGTGGGAGTGCACTGCACCAGCACTCCTTAGGACAAGCCGCCAGTGGTCACCACGCCATTTGTAGACATAAATTCTAGACATAAATCTATTCATGACGTATCTTGAGAACTGTAGGGTAATTATGAACCTTGTTATTCACATCGTAACGCTATCGACTCGCAAGCAAAATCTATGAGACGACAGTGTGACGACAGCGTTATGGACTTTCGAGAGGTTCGTGATTGCCGCACTGATATGAAAATAATATAATTTTGCCATGTCAACTACTATCTTCATAAAAGTCACTCGACGATTTTCAGAAGTCAATATTTCTGCCGCATTGCAAAAATATTGACTTCCTTCCTACGCAGTCCCTTGCTTCCGACGCTCACAAACAAAGTAACCCAAAAAAAAAATCAAATAATACGAAATTTCAATATTTTGCACGTCACAAACAAGTTATATCCCAGGAGGCTGTGGCTTTTACGATAAATTCTTTTATACTGGCTAATATTATAATTAAACCGGCCAAATGCGAGTCGGACTCAAAGTCGAATGATTCCGTACCATTAAACAGGGTGTAACAAAAAGGGTATGTTAAGCGAAAAGCTATGTAAATAGCCCACTGTAGAGAACCTATCCACAAAATTTGTGACCCGAAATTACATGTTTATTTTTCCCGATAGTATGGAGAATTTTTAAATACGAGTATCTCAGGAATTTTCATACAATCTTGAAAAATAAAAATGTGATTTCGAGTCTCAAATTTTGGAAATAGGTTCTCTATAGTGGACTATTTACATAGCTTTTCGCTTAACATACCCTTTCTGTTACATCCTGTATACAAAAAAACGGCAAGAATTTTATTAATAATGTCCGTTGTATGAGGCCATCTTAGATATTTATTTATTTTGTTGTTATAGCGGCAACGAAAATACATATTCTGTGAATTTTAGCTGTTAAGCAATCACAGTTATTTTATATACAACCTTGTTATATGTATACAGCGTAGATGTATGTGCATACCCAAACAATATGGTTTCTAGGAACCCATATAACAAGTAAGTAGGTACAGATGTATCAGGAATTAAGTTTATTCATTTTATTTATTTTTGCAAGGCTTGTCAAAAACAGCAATATCACACATTGTTAATTCATTATTTGAATACTTAAAAATCTGATATATTATGTCACTAACAGGCTAGCACATTACCAAATTAAGTCAATAATAAAATAATTGAAGATAAATCAAAAACATTTCAATAAAGATAAATATCTCATTCTAAATAGATTAAATTAAATTTGTTAAATTAAATTTAATTAACTATCAAATTAGATAAAGTACAATACAATCGGGATGAATAAACTGAAATAAAATAAATAAAAGCAAACTAAATTAAATTAATTTGAACTAAAACGAAATAGAACAAACCCAATCAAATCAAATCAATTATGCATACACACTGCTGTGTTCCCATTTCCACATATTGTGAGATGACTGCAGGATCACTAAGGAGATCTGAGAGTTGCGTTAAGCATAGCGGCGCCCTGATAACGTAAAAGCAATAGCAAAGCCGAAGCAAAGCCGAAGCAAAGCGATAGCGAAAATTGTACAATATTCGCCTTGAAATGTCAAAGTTCCTTTGAAATTCATTTTACGTAATACAAATTTGACAAGCAATCAGCGATTTTTGTACAATTTTCGCTATCGCTTTGCTTTTGCTAGTTAGGTAATAAGGGGGCGGGTTAGATGTATAATATAAGATCAATAATAATAACACGTTGTTAGATTAAGATAATGCACGACGAATCAACGTCCAGCCTAAACTGTTAATCTCAAAGACCTGGAACTTGGAGGGAGTACTCCCGAAATTTCCACTGGAACGGAAAACACAGAATACTTACGTAGGGCTAGATACTGCTAACATCGTAAAATAAACAAAATAATGTAAACATAATCATAGTAGAACATTCTAAATATACAACATTGTATGTGGTTAGTAACAAAATAAAATAGAAAGAAGTAAAATAAGGCATGCCTGACCCAGTTTACTAGGTGTTCTTTTGTAACTTTTTCCAATGTTATTTTTTACAGAAAGTAAATTATTAAATTGTCCCCTTTCCTTCCTTTCTATACGCGTCATCGTGCCTTTTCATGCCATGACAACCCTGTGAAATAGCTTAATGGTTGTTATTAAGACACCATGCTGTTGTTGTTATAAACAGTACGACGATGTCTATATTTTTTTATATCAGAATAACACTTAATACGAATACTTAAATGCGCTCTTTATATATATTTTTTTGCTGATAGACTTTTGACAGTTTCGTAAATACTTTGTCTTCTTTATAGATACGGGCGTGATAGTTTAGATACAATAAACAAAAACAGAACACTTCGCAAAAAGCCAGCACAGATCTTAGACTATTATTTTTGCGGTTTCCTTATTTGAATTTCTAGTTGCATCTGTTGTCGTCGGGCCGCGGTATCGGCCGGCATTTATTATTTGTTTGTGTTGCGACCTCCTTTCGATAGCGACCCTCGTCGGTTATTAATTTCTTCTTTTATTTGCTAAATGTATTGATATAGATTTCGTATTTGGGCAACAGGGCATGTAACTATTCAGGCTATTGATTTGTTTTCAATAAAAGCCTCGGTTCTGTGTACCTTTCTAGGTCGTCGTTTTTGCTGATCATTCATGTACGCTGATTGGCTGTAAAGGATGAATAAACGTTTTAATTTGAATTGGTAGTATTTGGGCTTCTGTTGGAAAATATTAACACAGGCCCCGTCATTTTGTAACCATTGTATATTTAGTACGTTACTAGGCAAATTGTTTTTCTAGACTTATTTTGCCATAGAGTTATGACTAGGTATGCGGGCGAAGAGAAACATATACGTATAAAGTACATATATCGTATTTCAAATCCAGAAGATTTTAAAGATTTATTATTGGATTAGTAAAGTAAATCCTTTACGATTTCAAACCATTTCATCACCATCAGCCTATTGCAGTCCACTGCTGGACGTAGGCCTCCCCCAGGGCACGCCACAAGACTGCAATGGGGAGTATTTGCCCATAGTCACCACACTGGGCAGGCGGGTTGGTGACCGCAGTTTGTATTTTGGACTATGTTGTCAACACGGGAGGCGCTGCTGCCCGTGTTGACAGTAACTACCGGAAACCCTTAATCGCCTCGTACGATACCCACGGGCAGACATGGGTTGGTACGAATTCTACTCTGCCGGCACCACGCGGCCAAGATATTTAAAAGTTATGTATTTGATTACCTAATTATATCTTTGATGCTGGGTTTCACTAGCTGCAGTCCGTTCCGCACATGTCGTAAGAGTTGACTTAGAAACTCCAGTGTTCAGGTGAGATGACCTAGCAACTTTTCACTGATTATTTAAATCTGTCATCGCTATACTAAACGTGATTTAGAATCTCATTTATGATCTTATAGTTCTAGCTACCAATTTCAGGACACCGTCGTATGTATACAGGGTGTAACAAAAAGGGTATGTTAAGCCAAAAACTGTGTAAATAACCCACTATAGAGTACCTATTTTCAAAATTTGAAGCCCGAAATCACATGTTTATTTTTCAATATTGTATGAACGTTCCTGAGTTGTTATGCTTAACATACCCCCTTTTTGTTACACCCTGTATATACATATATATGTAAAAGTTTAAAAAGCCCCGTGAAGCACACATTCCTCATGGTCAGGCCCGCCGGGGCACACCTGCAGACGTGAATTATTATCGCGAAATCTCGCAGTTTATGCACGAAAATAAAATATCTTGGAGATAAATTGTCAAAAGGAGCGCCGGATATATCGTTGTTAGATTTTGTCGTGTCTGATATATTGGGCCGTAGGAGACGTGTTTTGTTGCGTGACGTTATTCATATTTTGTGAAGGATTTATTGGGCTTAGATTGTTTTGTACATGTATAGCGAATTTCTGCACATAAAATTCGCGAAGTATCTTCAAACAATACGTTTATAGTAGTCAAATTTAAGCCAAGGGGTTCAACATTGTGTATAATTTATTCATATTACACTACTAATATTACATATGTAAAGGCGAAATTTTGTGAATTTGTATGTTTGTTACTTCTTTACGCCTAAACGACTGGAGCGATTTTAATAAAATTTGTCATGAAGTTAGCTGACACCCTGGATCACATAGGCTACTTATTATCCCGAGAAAATATTTTTATGTCGTATAATTACGACATATTGTTTTTTCTGCAGTCCAAGCAGACGGAATCGCGGGCAACAGGTAGTATTTAATATATCAGGTTTCGTATATTTTAGTTTAGTAGTAATAATGATATTTTTTTTAAGTAACTCACATGCTATTACAAATTGAACAATCTTACAATGAGAAGATTACAAATTGAACAATCTTACAATGAGAAGATTACAAATTGAACAATCTTACAATGAGAAGATTACAAATTGAACAATCTTACAATGAGTAGATGTAAATGTAAAGTAATATTGTTTCATTTCTCTACAATGTTTATGTGTAAATGTTACTTAAATAAGAGTTATGAAAAGAATTTATTTTATTTAATGCAGTAAGTAATAAACAAAGGATGCTTTCAAAATGTCAAAGTTAATTTATTTATTCATAATATTAAATGTTTTTTTTTTCCGATTTGATTCACGTCCTTTATTTTCCATTTAAATTAAATATTTTCCAGCCTATTTATTTCGTGACACATTAAATGGATTGAAATTGTTTTTCGAAAGATCCGTTATTTGTGTAAACTGTTTTCGGTGATTAGGGTTCCGTGGCAAAATAACTTAATGCTAAATATTTTACGTTGGTAAATAGGATTACCACCAGAAAGTAGCTTAAGCGAAACAAAACAAAATGAATAGATATAAAATAACTATAATATAATAATCTAATATAAGTTGTGATTTGAGGAAAAAATAATAAAATTTTGCCTGATAACGTTATAGATTTAATATATTTCGCATGTTGAAAATTTATGACTACTAAACTTAACACGTTTTTAAACTGTATGTAGGTAAAACTAGGTAGGTAAAAAGAAACAACTTTCACTGTGGGGCCAACTCAGAAATAGTGAAAAAAAATCAGCTGTCCCATACATTTCAGCGCAGTAATTATTCAAGATTGTATGGAACATCTGATTTTTTTTTCACTATTTCGGAGTCAACCCCATAGTCTTTTTACCTACCTAGTTTCGTGTCAAAAGCAAATCACTAATTTTCAAAACATATATTGTATGCATATATTAATTTTTGTGATATAAGTGTACATGTAATAAAACCTAAAATTAAATATTCACTACATACCAATTAACTGAAAATATTTACAAATAGCCATAAGTTATATTTACTACCTATAGAAATGGTATCAAAACATTTTTTGCAGGCACTTTTTTCCTTCATCTCATTTAAAATTATAGTAGGTAAATCCGACCAGAAAATAGAAGGTCCTCAATCACCAATTCCCGCTTAAACTTGCCTCCTTTCATCCCAATAAGGAGTTTTACATTCCTTACGTAATCGCCGTTTAAACTACCTACTTTTAAGAGCCGTACCATCCAAATTGAAAAATATCTGAGCGTCTTTCAGATAAATTCGGTATAAAAAGTTTTTCTTGTAATCGTTTAGGATTGCTGGAGAGTATGTTTCGGTTATTTGCGAATCTTCTGAAAACATGATATTTATTACTGGAATTATGTATGCTCTTTTGAAATATTACTTTTTGTATAAAAAACTAATGATCTCCGACCGTGTTTCGGCCAAGGCCACCAATCTCTACGGAGGCCAGGTACGCAGGAGATATTATAGTGCATAAGCGTGTGCGCAAACACATATGCACTCTCTATTCCGTTACTCTCATAGTCCGATGAGACGGAAAGCCGACACGACCGGAAAGAGATCAGGCGCAGGACCAACGGTTTTACGTACTTTCCGAGGCACGAGCTAAGTGACAACTTAACAACATTAAAATCTGTACATGAAATAAATTCATTGGTACAGGCCCGTGACTGGGATCAAAGTTACGCCTCCAGCTTGGAAGGTGCACGTCTTAACCACTGGGCTATCACCGCTTTTTACTAATACAAACTACACAAACATTTAATAAAACTTTCAATATAATATATGCTGTTGTACCTACTAAATAACAATTTATATATAGGTTTGCTCTTACAGAGAATAAGTAACGATTATTTTAGGAAGCTTAGATGGCCAATGTTATTAATTAATTAAAATAATAATAATTGTTTATTTAAAAAAAGTTTTAGTAAAAAACCTTATAAGGTTGGTAATAGCCACGTTTAGTATAGATAATCACAAGTCTCTAAGTTATCGCCTAAAAGAATGCCCAAATTCCTTAGTCGACTCTTACTACATGCACGAAACAGATATAACTGGCACGGAATGCAGAGGTCGTGGGTTCGATTCCCACCCGGGTGAGGATTTTTTTCCATTTCTTTATTAATAATTTTATAATATATAATATCTTGACTAAGATAAAAACACTTCTCCATAACATAATCCGTTAGGATATGGTTGATCGTTTCATCATTAAAACATTGTGCTGAGGGATTCAGCTTTGTTTGCCGAGATTTGGCTTATGTATAGCTATCGGGATGAAAAATAACGTTTCCAATAATGTAATTTCAAAAAGAGATGGTAAAATTCGTCATCCGAGTAATTGACCCGGTGGCTCAGTGGTAAGAGCGCTGGCACGGAATGCAGAGGTCGTGGGTTCGATTCCCACCCGGGTGAGGAATTTTTTCAATTTCTTTATTAATAATTTTATAGATATAACTATATTATGTTGATATAACATAAAAACAATAAAAAAAGAACTTCAGATTATATTAATATATAGGTATACAAGCCCCCCTAGAATGACCATGCATCGTGGATATCGTATCGTCTCTATACAAATTTCAAGATGGCGGCTTTATTTATCGTATTTTGACAGGCTAAATGTCGATAAATCGGTTTATCATATCGCATTTCGCAGGTCATGTCACTTGTGCAGATTTCTATTGGTAAATGAGCAAATTTTTTATTTTTTATTGAAATCCTCATTTGTCCATAATATAAATTATTTATCTCTGCGGTATGTATAACTTATTGTTAAGTAAGTATAACGGTCTTATAAATTCGTATTAAAAATATAAATCTACATCTTTTTTAAATCACTTGAAATAACATTCTTAAAATAGTAGGTGTAGATAAAATTTCTTTTGCAGCATGATAAAACATAATTACAGTATAAAAAACTCTTAAAAAAAACAACACAGAGGATTACTTCTGTAAGCGTGACTTACCGAGTTACCTTCTACAGGAGTACGTTTTAAAGTTTTTACATTATGTACCTAAGTTTTAAAGCAAATCTATTGTAGTGCATTCTAAACGAACGTTCAACAAACGTGAGATAGGTTTCTAAGGCACGTGCAAGCTGTTCCAGACTTCATTGCAGCGGTAAACGTTGCAAATCCCTATCGCTGACTTTTACGCGGGCTTAAATTTAGTAACAAAAAATTTAAACGTGCTTTTGGACGTTTTTCCACTTGACGACACGACCACGACATGACCACGGCTTTTTTTGGATACACAAATATATGTATAAAATAAATAACCCCCCCTATTAGATGACGAATGTCGTGGTCGTATCGTTGCCGTGTCAACTACAGTGGATTATTGCTTCCGCTATTACTATAAAATAGATAACTTAAAGTTTTATTAGTAAATATTAACTCATACCTACAATATTTTATTTCAGTTATGTATATTACGTTTTTAAAAATATATTAAATCAATAACATTTCAATGTGCCCCAAATATGAAAATTTTATTAGTTACGTGAAAATTGATTAAAAGTGATGTAAGTGAAAATCTGTTTTGTATCTATGTTTTTTTTTGCGAATAATGTGGATATAATATTTATGGAAGTAAATTTAATAACGTAACAAAAGAATGTTTGTGTGTTAGATTTGAATTTTGTATACACATATAAAGCATCACAACGAAATTGTAATTCTGAGAAACGGTATATATTCAATGATAATTTTCATAATTTGAACTTGTCAAAATATATGCTCCAAGAATTGTATATAAATAACCTCAAGGTTGACCCACCATCACTCCCACACTCCTCCATTTCATCGAAAATCTAAGTATTTAAAATTGTGAATGTCGACGTTCTAGTGAGGTCATAATTTTACCTCTATATTTTACCGCTGAAGATGGGCAGCAGCGCTCCCCATGTTGACAACATAGTCCAAAATAGGCACTGCGGTCACCAACCCGCCTGCCCAGCGTGGTGACTAGTATGGGCAAAACCCACCTATGGCAGTAGCCTTGTGGCGTGCTCTGGGAGAGGCCTACGTCCAGCAGTGAACTGCAATAGGCTGAAGACCATATCACCGCTGTATGGCGGCTTCGCTAACCTAGGAGACCATACTTTGCCCTACCATAGTTGCTCTCCGTATTATATGTAGGTACTTTAACATCTTTGGGAAGACATAGTACGTTATTAGTCTATTTAATGAGCTGTGAAAAATTGGTAGCTCTACCACTGATGTGACAAGGTGAGAAAATGACAGGGTTATAGACAAGCTAAAAGTGCTCTTGAAAGATGTATTTATTTACCTTAGCTTGGAAACTATGGCGAACCCATTGTAATGTTGCCATGTCTTGTGCGCATACTCGTAACACTATCGAAACTGCCTGTTCTGAAATATAGCATTTGACTAAATTTTTATATTTATATCTCTTTCCCCGGACGGTTTCGTCGATCTGCTCCGACGACGCCAGCCACACTTCTGAGTCCAGCCCCCCAATGTTTCAAGGTTCCCAGCTGGGACGAAGCCGAAACAGGAACTGTTGTGGAAGCATGGTACCTACGAAGTAAGTTAGTAAGACAGATATTTACTACTATAAGGTCATACTCGCGACCGCTGCGTGCTAAAATATAACCTTTGCGTGATGCGTTTCGTTAACGGTTCTTTTAGTGGCTGCATTTCGGCTGGAAATTTTCGTGGAATGCCCCTCCTCCGTTCGGTTATTCAAACTACCTTTGTTTCAGCATTAATTCAGCAGTTTCAGTACTCGTATTTTACAGATGTTTGCTACAAGCAACAATACTTTATAGACAAGCTATAAAATGCTCTAGATGGATTTGAGAATAGGGTATAGTTAACATAGCAATAGCTCTCAAGTTCATGCAAGTAACTTTAGTTACAACCTATTCTAGTCAGCGCCGTATCTCCGTCAGACTTTAACGTCGAATTAAATCTCCTATCAAAATGTGTCTAAGCATACGTGCCGGTTTACGGCGTATAAAACTTTTACACCTTTTGAAAACAGTGAAGTGTAAAGTGGTGAATGTCCCTCTTTTATTAGGTACCTATAAAAAGGACGTAATTTATGACCCAACAGGGATGGACGCTACACAAATATGATTTATTTTATACGATTTCGGTTTTATTAACGCGAATATAATGCCTTTAAAGGTTTTACTGCATTTTTATGTTTTTGATGAATATCAAATCGAGTTGATTGGCACGATCGATTGAATAATGTATTTGTTTTAATTTATACAATAAAATATGAAAAAAATACCAAGTTTAATTTTGATTGTTTTTATTAAAGTTATATTTTACTTCATGAACTTGACTTTACACATGTAATATTTTGCTCAATAAAAGCTTTGAAACCATTTTTCCCAGCTTCCACATTTCAATGCAGATTATCGAGAAAAGTAGGTTAAACTACTTTTTCTCCTCTTATATGGGAACAATGTCGTTATTCATGTCCCGCGGAACTCTTAAGTCCCGCTTAATGAAATAACTTTTACTATACATAGAAATTTTATCGACTATTATTTTCTGATTTGATCCAAAAGTTCAGCGGTAATTTAATTTAAAAGACAAATGCTTGTCATTTTTTATCGAACGTTAAGACTACTTGTAGTTTTATTTATAACTAGTGGACGCCCGCGAATTCGTTCGCGTGGACTGCAGAAAAACAAAATGTCAGGATAAATTGTAGCCTATGTCTTATTCTGATAAGTATAAGATGTAAGCTATATTTTTGTAAAGTTTCATCAAAATCAATTCAGTAGTTTTTGCGTAAAAAAGCAAAAAACATCCTTACGTACATCCACATAAACTTTCGCGAATATAAAATTTGTATAGGTACTAATCCTAAGTCTAGGATTAATTATTAAACTTAATTTATAATTTCTGAGTGCTAAACAAAATGTTATAAGTGTGATCATCATCGTTAGAGTATTTCATTCTATTGCTGGACGTAGGCCTCCCAAGGCTAGATCTCCCGTTATTGCCCTCTTCAAGTCATCGGTCCATCTAGCTAGATGGCGTCCAATGCTTGCCGAGGCGTGTTATTGTTGTTGTTTTGCGTGTCACCCAGGCCTTATACAGAATGATTTTTTGTCGTCAACGTTCCCGAAAACTTTACATACCCCTACAGTTATACCCTGTATTTTAGCTGTACACATTTTTTTTATCAAGACATACCTAAAGAAAAGACTTTAAAAAGTTTTTGCGCCCGTATTTGTGTCGTTAAACTAGTTTAGCATGAAAATCTGGTTCAGAAGTTAGACAAAAAAGCAAATAGGATTTATTTTACGTATTTCGTATAAGAAACTCTTTTAAATGCGTTCACAATTACATAATATTAAGATAATAATGTAACTTTTACTAATAACTATACCTACTATGCATTCTAATAGCAAAATACGTTTCAGAAAGAGAATACCACAACTCTAGCATTTTTAAAATTAATTTAAATAGGTACAAAAATATTTATTTACAAATATTAACGAGCCTGTACCACTGAATTAATTTCAAGTACGGATTTTCTCAAATTGTCTAGTAGGGCTGGCGTCAGGCAGGTAGCCGGCTATAAAAACAATTACCAAATCTATGGCAATGTAAGTTTCGATAGAAACCATTTAGCGCCGCCCTTTGGTTATTGTGTAGGTATATGACAATATTATCTGTGTCAATGCATACAAGAAATGTTAGTTACAAAATCGCGCATAGGAGTTATTTTATAAAACGGACTCTAAGTACAGTATTTACAGATAAATAAATAAATCAAAAATGTGTAGCATAAGTCCTATGCCTGATTTCGAAACATGAAGAAAGTATAAAAGAGGAGGTGGGACTATGAACTGATTCGTGTGGCAATTATTATGAGGGCATGACGTCAAGATATGGGCGGAGTTTCAGCGCCAGTGTAATGCAGTAGCTGTAAACATACACTTGTGCTCCGAAATGTAACCGTATTGAAATTGCAAAGACACTAGCGTTTTTATCAGGGTACTTTTTTACTAAAACGTAGTATAATATTGCCATCTAGTGATGAGTAATTGCACCAGTAAAACAATCTTGAACCATATTGATAATGAACAAGTAGTTTGACTAGTCACTACAAGGTGGTTTCTATGTAAATGGGCAGGGCTACAGTGTTCAATGCTCCCCTCGTCCCATACTTCACCCCCGCTCCGCGGCAAACTATTTTTCTATAAAAATATACTATGTTTCGGAAGTAATATTTTTTGCATACTAGCGCCATCATCCAGCGGAAATATACGGTGAAACGCACAATAGTAGGATAACAGGTAACGAGTCTGGATATTCGCGTGTATCAAAGTTAGCTTATAAAGGTATACGGTGACACACCCAATAAACCCTTATAAATGGCCCTTCACCTCAAGGATGGAGTCGGAAATGAGCCTCTAGGGTCCCCTTAACCACTAAAGACGAAGCAATATAGACCCAATCCCTTATTTTTGCATAATTTCGTGTAAATTCTAAATAAACCTATCCACTTTATGTAACAAACAGAAGAGATAATAAATAATTTAATAAATTTATCTATTCCATACTTACGTACACATAAAATAATTTGTTCTGAATAACTGGAACTCAATGCACACAGCCTTAATCTTAGAGACATGAAGGATGTGTTCTTACGAGTAGTATGACGTGGGCATCAAAAAGGATTTCTCAAAATTCCCACGGGAACATGAATTTATTTATTTATTAAATTAGAAAGCCAACATAATACATAACAGTTCCGTTAAGATAAAAGTTGGACAGGAGCACACGATAATATTAGGTATGTATCACAATTTAAAATATTGTACGGGTGAAGTCAAGGGCATCTTCTAGTACACACATACAGGGTGTTTTTTTGTGGCCACCTTTAACGAAGGGTACGTATTCTATACATGAAATAAAGTAAGTTTATGCAAAAAAAAAAATGCTGGGTTTTTTTTTTTTTTTGAAAAAAATTTTTAAATTCCTTGATTGTGCGAAATTTATAGTGTCTAGTGTTTATGTTAGTTTTTTTATAGACAGATATTAATTATTATCGACGATTTACTTAATAAAATACAATATTTGTTTCAATTTAAATAGCGTTGTGTCTACGGTTAGCAGTGATGTGTAGAGGATTCTTTCACCGGCTTCTTTCAACGTGGTTTCCTTGATCTTCGTCTAGATGGCGCCACTAGTGTCGTGCGCCGACAATTATTTTTGTGAAAAAATCCTGCTACGCGCGTCTATGTGCATTTATGCAGAAAAACGCGGTCTATTTACTCAACTTTGGACCCTAATATTTTGGAAACCAGACACTTCCCAGGTATGCTTCCATGGAGAAAAATGATCGTGATGATGAGGAGATTCCGTAGTTTTCGGGAACGTTGACGACCAAAAATCACCCTGTATAGTATACTAGTGGACGCCCGCGACTCCGTCCGCGTGGACTACAGAAAAAACAAAATGTCGAAATTATCCGGGATAAAAACAGTTTCCCGGGATAAAAAGTATCCTATATATCTAAGGTCTCCTATAATATTTTTTCTCATATATCTTCCATGTACAGACAGCGATCCGTTACATTTTTATTATACGCATAGATTATGTTATTGTCGAAATAAATAAAGAGCAGATAATACGAGTATAATATATTTCTAAATCTATATTCCGGAAGGCAGAGTGCAAAAATATTACATTATTTTGGGTAATTTATATGATTCATGTGCCATTACTTTACGTTATTGGAGTAAGGTGAGAAAATACGGGTGAAGGGCCTAGTATAAAAATGGAAGTAGTACATCCATATAGGGTGCGACTTATATAATATTCATAAGAATTGTCGTTCATTTTAGTAATAAACCAGTTTTATACTAATATAATAAACCAACCAAACTTTAATAATAATATAATAAACCAGTCATGTCATAATTTCTTAGCCTTTTACCTAAATCGGTTCATTCGTACTACACAAGTGTATTTAAGCTGAAAACTACTAGCGGCCCATATAAATACTAGAGACACTAGAGATAATAAAGAAGCTCGGATTTTTTAAATTCCAAATTTGTAATTTAATCTAAAATATGCAAAAAGTCTCTCGATATCGGCTATTGAAATTGGCTGTAAGAATATTATTATATTATCAAGCAAAACTTTATATATTTCTCTTCGTACTATGGTGCAGGGAATAGGACAAAGGTGATGATTTAACTGCGTATCAAGTCTCCACGTTTGTAAAAAAAAGAAAATTCATAAGGAAAAAATGTTTTTGTAAGATTTGGTGCTAAATAATCTTAGTAATATTTATTTCAATACGATTTAACTTTTACTGAGCGTTTCAGTCACCTACATATAAAACATAACATCTGATGATGGAATCTTTAAGGAATCTAGGGATATCCTCAAATATAATAGGCACGAGTAGTCCGTTTTTAGATTTTTACAGAGAATTTTGGTCAGCTACACATAATATAAAGGAAACGAGGGTCTGATGATGGAGCCGCCGAAAAACATATAGTGGAACTTTTTAGTAACAAAATCCCCCTATGGCAGGGGAAGCCTACGTCCAGTAGTGGACTGAAATAGGGTTATGAAGATGAAGTTAATTGTGTTAAGTCGTGTAATTATACGAGTATGTTGCGTTAAACCGTGTCCGAAGTAAGACGGTTATAAAGGAAGAGGTAGACATGAGAATAACGAGATGACGGATAATAGGGATGACTGAAAGAAGAGTACCTAGATATTGCACCGACCCCAAATAATTGGGAACAGGGCGGGAAGAAGGAGTGTAATTAATGTTGCTTATATATTGTCAGATGTAAAGTTTCGAAGCCTAGTCATTTCTCTCTTTTGTCATGTGGCCTATTTAATCATTTGCTGGCATATAAATCTGACAATATTATGCCTTCTAAACGTCGTACGCAATATATATTTTCTCTTTAGTAAAATTTTACTTTAGTAAGCTCGAGTTTTGGGAGGAAGTCGGGTTTTCGTTTAAAAAAAAAATATTTATATACTATTGAGTAGGTGCTTATCCAAAGATTTTACTTAACAGCTTATTATATTATGATTCCACCTAAGA
Organism: Carposina sasakii; assembly: GCA_014607495.2. NCBI lineage: Eukaryota > Metazoa > Arthropoda > Insecta > Lepidoptera > Carposinidae > Carposina > Carposina sasakii. The sequence continues at coordinate 3,954,447 of CP053163.1, read as the reverse complement.
TACTCTTCATTCATATTTACTTAAGAAACGTCTTTATTCATACCACAAATTCTTTATTGTACTAATATACGAGTATAGTTACAGCTAATGGCCATAATTAATTAATCTAAGGGATGCTTTATTCCAGATAATGATCCACTTAACTGGCAACATTTATTGTGTATGCACCATAATTTCCTTTCCCTATCCTTTCTTATCCTTTCTTATCCTATTAAGTATCTGTGCTCCGTGCAATATGATATCTTAATATCTTTCTAATTACCTTTAAGTAACAAAGGACTATGAAAATATATTATTAAAATTTTAAGAATAACGTTGTAATATTATATATCATTATGTCAAAAGTATTTCCGGATATTACAATTGGGAAATATGAAAGTATAGTCCCGACTAATATTATAAATGTAAAAGTACATAATTTGTTTATTTATTTGTTTGTTTGTCACCTCTTCACACTTTATTTACTCAATCAATCCAATTCACTCCACATATCTTGAGGAAGGACATACATGATGTAGTCCACGCGGACGAAAAGGTGGGCAAAACCTAGTCTGAGATATAAAGTGTGCACGGTATATAAACACAAAACCATCAAAACTCACATTTACAATTAAGCTATGTAATACGTCACCACGTATGAAAGGTACCTATACAGGATGATTTTTGGTCGTCAACGTTCCCGAAAACTACGGAATCTCCTCATCATCACGATTATTTTTCTCCATGGAAGCATACCTGGGAAGTGTCAGGTTTCCAAAATATCAGGGTCCAAAGTTGAGTAAATAAACAGGGTTTTTTTGCATAAATGCACATTGACGCGCGTAGCAAAATTTTTTCACGTGAAATAATTAATAAACTATTTTTTTAATAAATAATTTTTCACGTGAAATAATTAATAAATAAAACACTAGATACTATAAATTTCGCCCGATCAAGTAAATAAAAAAATAAAAAATAAAAAAAACTCCCAGCATTTTTTTTTGGCATAAACTTACTTTATTTGATGTATAGAGTACGTACCCTTCGTTAATGGTGGCCACAAAAAAGCATCCTGTATTACATGCATTTACATTGCCGTAACATAATATGAACATCATGTTAACGTGCAACGTAATAATCATAAAGGATTATTACCGGTATTAGAATCAAGTACCGTGGCCGTCTCAGTTCCATGACATAATGTAATATACTTGCCGATGCCAGCAACTTTATGTGCATGACCGTAAATGATAACCTATTTGTTCAAAATTCAACAAAAATGACAATTCAAATATTTAATTCGTCATGAAAGCATACACAAAATGATTTGTCGATTGTCATTTTTTTATAACCGTAACCGGCGTGCATGTACTCGTATGACGAACTTAATCACTCGTGGACGAGGCGGAAAAAGGTATGTTGGAAACGTACTAAATAAAGATCTGAGTCTCTGCCTACCCCCATGGGACATAGGCCTGACGTTATGTAAAACTACTTACTTTCTACATTACGCTAATAGTTCTTTTCTATCTACATATGTATATTATTTGTTTATTACCTGTTCATGCCGAAACTTCCGATCCGATTTCAATGATTTTTTGGTATAAAGATAGTTTGGAGTCTGAGAAAGGACATGGACCTTTGATTTCCTTTAAGGATAAGTCCTTGGTATGATCACGTAGACAACCGATGAGAAAGGATTTCCCAAAATTCCCATGGAAACGGGAAAAACGGGAAGTCGTGCGTGTCTTCAGTAAAAAATAAAAACAACTTGTATAGTGGATAAAAACAGAACTACTGTTGCCGTCAGCAGCAGCTTTAACCCACATGGATTAAAGTTTAAATCCATTTAGCCGCTTTCATGATAAAAGCTGACACATTTCTATAATACCAATCTCTCGGTATAGCTTTGATATCCTAGGATAGCGGTAACGTCATATGGCGACATGTAAACCGAGAAAAAGAATCGCCGTTCTCTAAAGCTTTACCTATCATTTCATGTTAAATAGGTAAGTAAGTATATAGGTAGCGGCTGCCCACGACTTCGTACGCGTAAGGGGGTATTACACCCGTATAAATCAATTTATCCGGATAAGTTCCAAAGATAATATCCAAATCCAAATATTACATGGACAGACAACGGGAAGCGACTTTGTTTTGTAAATGTAGTGATGTTCCACCGTAACAAATGTACAACTCAATAATGGTTTGTGACATTACCGTACTGAATGAAATGAATAAAAATCATGAATTTATCTGTAGTCACATCAGAATACGAGTATATCTACGAATTTATAATTGGCATTAATTTTATTATTTGTTCATTTCCAACTTCAAAAGAATAAATAAACGGAACATGTCGAAATGGAGGAAATATTTTCCACATGTGACCCAATTATACGACAGTTTTTAGATTTCATTACCACCGTATAGTGACGGCTACTAAAGAATTGGCCGAATTAATATGGCGAGCTACCTAGGAAAGAGTGGGTTTATAATTTTTTTTTCCACACATTAACTTAGTCCCACATTAAGATCCATAAGGTCTTGTGTCGTGGGTATTAAGCTACGGTATATAAATACATAGATAAGTATAGAAACATCCATGACTCGGAAACAAACATTAATATTCATCATATCAATGTTTGCACCTACCGGGATTCGAACCCAGGACCTATGGCGTCACAGGCGGGGTCACTACCTACTACACCAATCGGCCGTCAAAAAATGCACACTTAGCCCAACCTCTCTAGTTGTAATATTGATGGGTTTAAGTGTGTATGTTTTTTGTTAGTGTTTAACAAAAAAATAACATTTTAAAACGTCACGATCTTTAAAACTCCAGCCAAAACAATCCATACATTAGAGGGGCAAGTGGCGTGAACTAAAGGGTTCGTTCCGCTGAAGAGTTTCCAAGTTATTGCTCTGTGCTTCGAGATTTTCAGAGAAACAACTTGCTCCAAGTACTTTTAGAACAAATGCGACGCCAAATGTTTGAGCGAGTCACTTGGGTTTTGTTAATGTATGGTTTGTTAGGTACTTTTTGCATGATTTTTAGCACAAGTTCTTTTATAGCCCATTTTTGAATTTTTAATATCATTATTATATTATGTCGGTAAACTTTTAGATATGAAAAAGGAAGATTTTTCGACCTTATAAAAAGGAAAAGTAAAATTCATAATTTTAATAGTAGGACGTTATAACAATAATAAATGCGCATGATCCTAAAATAGAGCCAAGTTTTCTATAATGCGGCATCTCTGTTGACAATAGAAGCTTAATGGGGAAAGAGGTTTATGGGCTAGAAAATAGTGCTTGAAATTGTTCGTGTAAGTAAACACACGCTGTGCCGGTCCGTTTCCTTTAAAACTAGCATACTCTCATAGATTTATGAAGTTTATATTTCCTTTTTCCCGGAAAAGTACGTGAAGAAAACGCTTTTATATTTGACTATCCTATTTTGACCTGTTGGTTAGATTCTTCGACACTTGTAACGATTCTTTCCCGTTTAAAATAACCTGTTAACCACAAATGTGACAAAAATTCCCTTATTCAGAGGATTTGTAAATTTAATGAATCGCTTATGCATATGTTCGTATTTTAATCAATGATATAATGATCACTACATATTATAATACAAAGTCTCTTTCCCCTGTCCGTCTGTACCAATGTATGCTTATCTTTTAAACTACGCAACGGATTTTAGAGGAAGGTTTCCATGTAAAACTAGGGACCCGCCTCGGCTTCACACGGGTACAATACGCGGACAAAGTCATAGGCGGCCGCTTGTATATTTCATAAACAGACTGTAGCAGAACGACGGGCCTGATTTGGAACCCAAGGCCCTGGAAGCTTGCAGCAATAAAAGGTTGATAACTTTTTTGGGGAAGCCCATCATTCGCGCAACAGTCCAGTGTATGAATTCCGGTACATGCAAATATTGGATAGATAAATAGATAGATTTTTATTTTTATTTATTTATTATATTGTATAAGTTTTCATAATAAGGGTCACATAATCCCTGGGTGGTTTATGCGTTTAGATAAGTTTGTGTGTTGTGTAGGTATGCATCCTATTGGTTTTCGCATAAATATTTCTTTCAGTATCAACCTAGATAAAGGCTCGAGCACACCGGATGCGTGTGCGTGCACGTAAGCGTAGACGTATACGTACCTATGACTTGTAATGTATGGAACTGTATAGGCACGGGCAGACCGGATGCGTATGCGTAGACGTAAGCATAGACGTCAAACGGTGACAGTTCTATACATTAAACTCAGAGATATGTGTACGTCTACGCTTACGTGTACGCATACGCATCCAGTGTGCTCGAGCCTTTAACAATGATACGTGGCGACATAAAATCTGAAGGACCTCTCATAACTTACTTTGTAAAGCATGATTTATTTGTTCATAATTTGTGATATAACTGACAAGCCAATTTATTTAACACTCCCTATTTTATTATCAAAATGCGCATTCAATTAAACTAAAAATGGCCTCATGATGTAAATAACATTGTATTGCTAACCCAATTTATTTTGCCATCCAGCGATAAATGCATAGAGTCAGAATTCATGCAAATAAGCATTTATGAGTCAAACTGGCTCTGATATATTTTGTAATTCTGCTGTACGAGTAAACTGCATTCTGTAGTCTCAAAATTTCGCGATAAACATTGATTAATTAACCAATATGTTATGTGCTTTTCTATGTTACGTGTCTTTTTACATAGTTTGATTTGGGCTCATTAATATCCATAATTATTCATGTACCTTGTAGTAGTAGCAGCTGATATTATGTGTCTTTTGAAAAAAAAAAACCCTTCGAAAAATCTTGAACGATTAAAATGAGAAAAACATGTTTTGTAGTTAATTTAAGTTCAATTTTAAATCAAATTTTATCTTAATTTTATAAAGTGTATTTAGTTTATAAAATGTGTAATATATATATATATATATATATATATATATTATAACTATTTTATTCAACATGAGCTTAACAAGGCAAACACTTCAGACAAATTATTCAACTAACACGGTTATTATATCGTATTAAAACACAAACCATAGTTCTACACGAGATCACCGAATAGTTCATAGTGATCAATTAGACACTACACATCTAATTAAACTGAACGTCGAACAAATTCGCGAAATCCACAATCAAAGCTTTCTGAAACCCCGTAAAGAACCTGCTAACAATGAGGGCACCACTTCATTTGAATGATAAACCTGCATTACTAGCTATCCGTGTAGTTCGAATTTCATCCGACTACGTTTCAAGTTTGTGGAATCAAGTTTATTACCAAGATGTGATATCCGGCGGGCGAATTCGTAGTGCTATCTGCGATAATGTTGTGATAAATGACTATTGGTAGTAATTCATGATAGAACATTAATTATTTCCTTGGATATGAATGTTTGGTTTAGTAACATGCACATTACTTTGCCAAAATTTATTGCGGACGATTCGTTGTTTTGAAGTTACGCTGTTATTATAACTGACGTGATTAATTTGCTATCTATGTGTAAGGTTGGATACTGGTATTATTTTTAAAGTTATCATTATGCTTTATATGGGTATAGGTATACAGGATGTTTTTCGTTGCCACCTTTAACGAAGGATACATACTCTATACATCAAATTAAGTAAGTTTATCAAAAAAAAAACCTGGGAAATGATGTAAATTAATTATTTCATTAGACAGATATTAATTATTTCTCGTGAAAAAATTTTGCTACGCGTGTCTATGTGCATTTATGCATAAAAACACAGTCTATTTACTTAACTTTGGACCCTAATATCTTGAGAACCAGACCAGGTATGCTTCCATGGAGAAAAATGATCGTGATGATGAGGAGATTCCGTAGTTTTCGGGAACGTTGATGACCAAAAATCACCCTATATAAGATAATTTTTTGAAAATCATTCATGAACACGTTAATAGCATCGTAAAAATATAAAATCTTCGTTATGTTAAAAGTAATTATGATTAGATCGGGACAAGGGTCGCTAAGTTAAAAATACCATTATGAGTAATCAAATAAGTGTCGTACTTTACTTATTTATAATTCAGTTAATTTAATTCTTCTATGCTGCTCTGGGAGTGAAAAAAAGCGTATAATACTATAGCTGCTTCTCTTCCCGGGCATACTGTACATTCAGTAGAGGGACAAGAGGGTCTTGGTGTTTTGTAGGCGATGGGCTGACCACCTGTCACTATTAACCGAACTTGTACATCTCAATTATACCCTCAAAATTGGTCAGAAGTGGCACCATGTGGTTCTATCGGCCCTTGGTGCTCTGCCTACCCCGGCAGGTGCAAGGGATAAAGGCGTGATAATATGTATATATGTATGTACTATAACGTATTCCATTATTTTTTCTATGTCTACAGATAACCACTATTCTCAGCATCCCACGACCCTTCAAAGTATACGTATGACATAATCTATTTATTTTTACAGATGTAGCAAATAACACCAACTTCTATTTCAACAAAATTATAACTTTTAAAACCAATGGACGGTTTTTAAAATAATAACATGATAAAATACCTTCAATTCCATTTCAGCCAATTTTTTCACTTCACCACTAACATTAACTAGAGAAGCATTGGCCTAACTGATGACGTCATATCTCTGGGATATTTAGCCGAGAGGTGGATTAAGTGAGGCACTCAACGATGGATGTATGAGGGCGTACCTGTCGTATAAGATTCATGTACGCCGTTCCGGTACACGTCTTATGCGAGTGAGCCCTACTAAGGGATGCACCTTGTAAAACATTAATTTTTACCGGCAAACTTTTTTATCCTGTGCTGATGCAGGGAACAGAATACATTAGCTGCATGCTGCATCTGCTTTCGGTTATATAATATGTCGTGGCCAAATCACTTAGATAGGCATTTCATGAAATGGTCGTTTATGTTAGATTAGTACCATGAAATGACAATTTTTTTATGATGATAAGGTCAAGAGCATTTTGACCATTTCATTATATAATTCATATACATATAAGTATGTAAAGTTTTGTATGTGGCCTCTCACCTTATACCTCATTACCTGCTCTACATTTGGATTGTTTAATTACTTGTAGTTAAGTAAACTATCTACAACTATTTTAATTTTGATGTCGTCTATTTTGATTTTAATTCACAACATAAACTTTTTTAGTTTATTCTTTCATTTTATCAGTTATCTAATCATTTCATTAATTTACGGCTGATTTTTCCAATGGTCTATCTTAACGATAAAGTTAATGCTGTCTCTATCTGGCTCAAATTTCAGAGGAAGACAGCGTCAAATTTATTCTTTAGATAAACTATCCGACCATTTGAAAAATCCCTTCATAGAATCCGATAACTTACACAGTACAATTTTTATTTCAAAGTACAGAATTTAAAATTATGCCCTAAATCTAGTAGAAAACAAAAGTAGGGGCATTCGCAATTTTATATGGCAACTTATCATCTCCGCTGGAGTTATTTGTCGAACGTTTCACATCGTTTAGCTGATATTCGATTCCTTTGATGATAGCCCCCGTACATTTGAGCAATGTTTTCTTTCGTCTTTTATTTTTATCCAAACGTAGATAGAAGGAACCTATCTTGTAAATATCGTAATTTATACTCACAATAGATACAATTCTACGCGCCGGCCGCAAACCATCCTACTTTTCCATCAAGGGTACGCCCACCACCGGGACCTTGATTAAATTTCAACTTCTGAATAGTAACGCCTATGAAATACATTCTACTTTTATTTTGGGAGTTCTAATTTTCTACCTGACTAAACTACATGTAAAGGTTAAGCAAGGCTTAGCAGGCTTTTACATTTGGGCCCGCTGTGCTTTACGTGATTACTGTAACTATTTATATGTATTTATTTCGAGACCCTGCAGTATTTTTGGAACACGGCCGTGTGATTGTGTCCAATATAATTTGAGTCCAATAGTGTTGAACCAGAGTTCCGAAATTGTATCTATATGTGTGTACAATAAATAATATGAATATGTAAAGAAAGCAGTCAGGACCAACTTATGTAACTAATTATAAACTACAAGACCACGACCTCGTCCACGTATACTTTAGTATACCTTTCTTTCCTGTGGAAAAACCTTCTTAGTTGACATATCACGAAAGGAATCGACGACAATCTACATATCACGTTTCTAGTTTCGGTAGTTTTGCCTCTGCGTTGATGAGTTAGTCAGCCCGTTTATTTTATTGTAAACTGGCGGCCGTCCGCGACTTTGTCCGCATGACCGTTATAGCCTGTCTCATTCTGATGTAAAAGTTTGTACTTCCTCTGTGTAAAGAGTGTCATACATATACATCCATCCTCACAAACCAGTAGGACTATGAGCTAACCAGTGTAATGTGGGTGTGCAATTTATCCACTTCTGCTCAATCTCTCTATAAGTATACACGTACAATCATATACATACATCACACATAATTAATGGTATTAGGTATACCATGAGCTTTTATCTATGAATTTTAAACTAAAAGGTACTAAAACACTTGTAAAGGGTAGTTACAAAGATTTATGTGTCGAAGTGTAGCAAAGTCAGACGGCGTGAAGGACAGGCGTAGAACAATGGTTTCGGTCCATAACAAGCGCAAATATATGATGCTTTTATAAAAAAAAAAACAATAGGAAGCGATTTTTAAAAAGTTCAAGAAGTCAGGTTCAAAAAAATAAGTAGCAGGGTCTTTAGTTAATATCCCAAGACTTCTACCAATAGCGTCTGGAATTTCAATCTCAATCAAGTGACATTACGAACGCTCCATTTCTTTGTCCAAGGCCCCTGGAATAGGTTTATCATTTTGGTTTGCAATAATAATTAGTAAGTACTTTGTCACCTACATCACAGTTACTTCGGTAGTGTGTCAAAAACTGTTGATAGCAAAGAGTTTATTTCTAGCTTTCTAACCGTGAAATAACATATAAGCTTTGTCATATTACTCTAACGTGCTCGCTTTACTTTCACCAGCGAAATATTTTTCTCCTATCTATTACTGGAACATAAGCTTAATCGAAAGCACAGAGATGGATTGTTCTAAGGTTAAAGTTTCCTCAGAGAGGTTAGGGGAAAAATATATGTTAATAGTACTTTTAGACTCCCCTAGAATTGCGGTTGAGCGTACTTAGAGCGAGGGTAGGTAAGGGGCGCAAGAAGGGTTGGATTGAAGCCGTAATGTTCTACAATTTTAAGAGGTTTTATGTACTGTTCAGTTTAAACTTTTCTTGGTTGCCTAAGCCGAGGTTTTATACAGTGAAACGATGTTGGTGATAATATTCAGGTTTAGAATTTAAAAAAAAGTGCCAAGTGCTACTAGCTCTCGCCTGAGAACGGTAGAGGACTCTTACAACTACACGGGAAGGAATCTCGATATTTTTTAGCGACGCTTGCATAGCCGACTTAAATTTAACGGACGTGTTACATGGAAGATATACAGTTTAATTTTTTTTTTTCAATTTACATTTATTTCTCAACTATATTTGAAACGTTTTGTCGAGGATAGGCGTTTACACCAGGTGCAGATTTGTAATGTAGCCAGAAATAAAATAAAATAAAATAAAACTACAGGTTAATGAAGGAAATTGTAAAAAATAAGTGCCAAGTGCTACAAGCTCATCGCCGAGAGAACGCTTCTACTCAGGAACTCTCCTTAGAGGACTTTTGGCACCCATCGTGCAACTTTGTACACTCGCTCGGGAAGGCTATTTCAGACCTTACCGCTGACTTCTTCAACAACATCCTCATATATTTTGGGCGACCAGAGCGACGCTTCGTTTAAAATCATTTATCCATATGCACAGGATATTTATACAACTATCATAAAAAATGTTTTATACGAAATAGTTTTTCTATACATATAATAAAAATGTTATACTGACAAAAACGGATCGCATTTGAAAGATTGTGTCTGTACGCCATGTTTACAAATAGTTTTTAAAAGACTTATCAAACAGCCCTGTGAGAAAAAATACTGTGGGAAACCTTTATCAACGCAATAGTACCCAAAATAATGTATTTTTTTAATTTTTGTCTATTTGTCGGTTTGTCTGTGCGTTTGTGCACGCTAATCTCAGAAAAGGCTGAGCCGATTTCGATGCGGTTATCAGTAATATATTGTGACAGGTCTCACTTAACATATAGGCTACTTTTTATCGCGGGAAAATGTTTTTATCCCGGATAATTTCGACATTTTGTTTTTTCTGTAGTCCATGCGGACGGAGTTGCGAGTCCACTGGTTATATAATTCAAATATGTAGTTGTTCCCGCTTAGCACATGCAGTCTCTTTTAGCATAAAATATATCAAATCAAATCATTTATTTTGCACAAAATATGAGTTATATTGTTACAGGTTGTTATATTTTAGTCCAGTTCATACATATTTTGTCATGGGATCTGAGAATCTGATTGTCTGAGAAGCTTTATGTATAGATAGGTATACCAGTAATTCTAGAGTTAACTATTTAGTGCAAGTGGAGCATTAAGTTTGAGAAATTAGCATGAGAACAATCTTGACTTTAATTTTTAACATTATTTTACACCAAGTCATAATGAAGTTAACTTAGTAAATGACAAAAAGTTACTATACGTGACATCTCAGGGTACACTGGACAATATTTACCGACCTCTTAGAATTTCGCTCAGAAGACTTTATTACCCGGGTATTTGTGTTGGCTCTAGCAACAAAAACCTGGTAACTAAAAGACTATATTCAAGGAATCGCAAAATATATTTTACACATTTTCAACTTTATTGCATTTTAAACATGTGTGAACTTGTAAATAGCTGTAGTCTTGTCAATTTGTGTAATTTGCTAATACATTATTGGTTTTGCGATGTCTTTGTTTATATCTTTTCTTTTGTTAGAAATATCTAAATATAAATATTAAATCTATACAACTATAATGTTCTTTGAAATGATTTTACTTACCTTTTACACAAAACTAAGTACTGTATAACTAAGTGTCATATATTTTAAATTCTTCTTTATATAGACTCTATGTGACCTGTGAAAAATTCACGCTTTATTATACTTGAACTTTTAACATTTGAGGTAAAATAACTAAAAAGTAACACAGTAAAAAATTTTGTTTCCTTAATATACTTACTTGCTTTTTCTTGTGATTGATTTTCTTCTTCTTGAGTTCTTCGTGATTAATATTCTTGAGTGATATTCTCCATGTTATTCTTTACTTACCACGTTTCGCATTGCCACAGCCGGGTGTCGGTCAGCGACTGCCCGCTCCGGATATTGCAAGCATGTCCTCCCGGGGACGCAGTAAGCAACGGCTTCGCTGCTCCAGGAGATGGAAAATTCCAGCATTTTCTATTTGAATCAAAGTTTAATCGCGTGGGGACTGCAAAGAGCGTCGGATTCAAATGAGCTCGGTATTTACATACTGCGGAACATACTGCCCTATGTCACAATATTGGGTATATTTTTTCCATTTTAAATGTCTTTTTTTGACTGTTCGAGTTCGATCGATACTTTTTGACGGCCGATAGGTGTAGGTAGATGGTGACCCTGCCCGCCGCGCCATAGGTCCGGGGTTCGAATCCTGGTAGGTGCAAATATTGATATGATGAATAACGATCGTTTGTTTGCGGGCCATGTATGTTTCTATACTTCTTGATGTATTTATATACCGTTAAGTAACGGTGTAGGACTACGTTAATGTGTTGTACCCAGAACAGAGATCACACAAGCATGTTTAGCGTAGTGAGGACAGATAATCCCGGGCATAAATGTTAATATACTTTCATACTTGTTTGATTTACGTTTAGGTATTAATGAAAATATAGTCACATTTGAAGCTAAATCTCAAATAACCTTAAATAAGTAGCAAAAGTTCATTTAATCTTATATGAAAATCTTGCACGAGTTTTGTTATTTAGTTTTATAAATAAGATTTATATTTAGCTGCAAAATGCAGTTTTTGCGTTCATTCGCAGAGCATTCAGGACTGACCTAATTTCATATCTCGTTAAACGCAGTAGTTTTCAGATTTCGGAGTACTGTAGGTAGCCGGCAAACGTGAATATAACCAAATTCTCGAAATTAATGTGTTTTATTTTATACTTAACTCGGTTAGTCGTAATTCTTCATAATTAATTGTGAACTATTTTGCAAATTAGTAAGCTTTAATAGCTATTTATTCATAATTTTGTTCAGCTATGGTTTCCTAGGCGCCTATGTAGGGGAGCCACATATCGGATGCAAGAAAGAACCACAATCGAATGCAAAATCCTAGAATACAATATCGAAGTTTCTCACAATGATTAGAATATATATGTGGGATTAGAATATATATGTGGGATTAGAATATATATACGAAACAACAACTGGTGGTCCCGTGAGGCCGGAACCGCTTCCCTTTTCACCACCCCCACACCTTTATATAGCGGTCGTGAAGGATCATATCGGCACCGTAAAGGAGGCATGTTTTTACGTACGGCCGCTACTCGGTAATGTCAAATAGTGGTCGTACGATTGCAACACCCTCTTTACTATATTCAGTTATTATCATATCGTATAAGATGAACTTGTAAATCTCAACTATAGCTTTAAAATTGGTCAGAAGTGGCACCATGTGGTCCTATCGGCCCTTGGTGCTCTGCCTACCCCGTAAGGGATAAAGGCGTAATTATATGTATGTATATATGTATCATATATAGAGAAGATACATATACACATAGCTGTGTTCCCAACAATGGGGTAGTCAGAACTGCAGAGAGAAGATCCTACTGTCACATTTATCTAAAGCGCCGTCTAATGTTTAAGATCAGCAACATGTTGCTAGCTCATCACCTGAGAGAAAGTCTTTAATTCCTTAGTCGACTCTTACGAAATGCACGGAGAAGATGAAGCCCATGTATTTTAGTAAACCTCCGCACTAGTACAGGGATCTTCTGATATAAGAAAACTAAAACCTAAACCTTTGTTCATAACCCATAATTTCTTCAAGTCTTTGATAATTTACTTTAAAATAAACTAGGTTAAACACCGATAGCAGTTGAAAATGAAAATAGTTCTAAAGAGAACTAAATACTTTTGTATTTAGTTTACTTTGTTCGATTCTTGTAAATAAAGCTACCTATTTCTCCAAAGCTAGGCGTGTAGGCAATGCGATGCTAAAGAAAAAATCTTAACTCCACTTCAATGGACCAATATAGAAGACAATTTTTTGTATGGAATAAAATATATTACGCAGAAGCAACTTTGAATATATACGCAGTAACAAAGAAAGGTTAAGTATCATTATGCATTTGTGGCTTTAAAACTTTGACACTTCAACAAATCTTTCCATATTATTTAGGGCGAACGTGGCGAATATTATAGAAGGTCTATCTACGTAACCTTAAATGCGCCTCGATAATAATTAAATGTGTGAATGCAACGGTGGCTAGTATTCGCCAATATCTGGAATGTATTTTTTCCCTCCGCTTCGCTTTGGTGGAAAGATAACCTTAGTCCTTCCCGTAAGTTTGTTTTGTGAATTCCAGTTTGTTTACTTTAAGGCTTATGTCAGTACCTACGTGAACGCATGTAAAGAAAGGTGTCTTTATACATACGATTAAGTCACATGTACTTCTCTATTTCTAGCAGTGATTTCATGTACTTACTATAAACCATAATATATCATAACAAACTAAATAGTTATAATTTATAAATCTCCCCCAAATATGTCATCTTTATTTCACGTGGCAACAACTGAATCTACTTACGCCACCTACCGATACGTCGCGTGATCATCCATCAGGTTTCCGCAAGATTGATGGAGACGGTGAGAACCTCGGATAAACATGTCCCACCCACAATTAACGTTACGCCGGATTACCAAAAATCCCTGTCGGAAACAAATGAAAGGAGAAATTGAATGATGAGGCAACACCGTCTGATTTATGGCGCCATTTTTGTCGTTCCATCTTTGAGTTTGAAATGCTGCGATTGGTGGAAGTTTTGGAGGGAAAGATTTTTGGCTCCTGCAAATGCTCTAGCTGTAAAATATCGCAATGTAAGCTAGGCATCGTTTCTACAAAAATGGTAGGTACGTTTTCGGTATTTATTGTACAAATTCGTTTTTGTTAGATGATTTCATAATTTTAAATAATAGATTAAACTGCTATAGGGTACATAAAATGCAAAAAAAAATATTATAATAACCAGGTAGGTAATTTCAAACGGTAATTGGATACGTCATACCATAATAGTAGTTGCAACTGATTTAAAATATTACCTACTAGTATATGCCTAAGTAAAATGTATCTTAATAACCCATAATTATGTTAACCACTAATTAGTCTCCTTGATACATGTTATGAAATGACATAATGACATGTCATTTCGAGTTTCAAATTTTATGCACAGATTCTATTAGTGGACTATTTTCATAGCATTTTAGGGTATTTAGCACTTTAAAAGGACGAATCTTCCACAAGTTAAAACTCGTTTGCAGTATGTAAGCGACAGCAAGATAAAAATAAATATTTATACTATTATTTAACTAACGAAAAGCACTGAAAATTTTCTCAGGAACATTGTGAAATTTTCTGATATTTTTAATATATTCAGGAGCAATATAGTGTAGTACGCTTAATTAATTATATTTGACAGAAAAACGTATGTAATTTCTTTTTGATTAAACATGGCTTAGCATATAACAATATTTAATTTTGTTAATCAGTAAGGCCTTTAATTCACATGGTAAATAACTAAAGCATATTATATTCCTATATAAATTGACAAAGGCAAGACATTTTCAGTAAGTTGAATAGCTCAGGTTCTTTGTCTGCATCTTATTTTATTTTTTCTTATAAAAGATAAAAGCATCTTTAGGAGCAAAATTACGGAAATTATCGTCTGAACTTGTAGTGAAAAGTTCTTTGATAAAATAGAAAAGCCTGGAATTTTCTTCAGACAATTTTTTTACTATCTGAGTATAGTACACCTACAGAAAAGATGTGAATACCTGCTCTACTTATAAATTCTCTAGCAAATAGGTCTAGATGTTGATCTTGTTAGGTTTGTTTTTGGAAACGAATGCCTACTAAAAACAAAATCTAGCGACCGGCAATGAATCTTATGAGAAACAAGCTTTAGTTTAAGAAACCTTTTTTTAAAACAAGTTCTTATTATTTGTAATAAAATGAACTGGTCAAACAAACGAGCCCAAACTCGATAGGGTTGCGTCGTTTAATTACGGGGTTAATATGGCCACCTTTCAGCTCCATCATCAGATCAGCTCTATGTCATAATAATATTGCATTGTCATCAGATTTATACATGCATGCGAAATTCCGGCTCAATCGGTATTCGGGAAGTGGCTCAAATTTACATCTCGGATAGTTTCGAGAAAATGGCTTCCAAAAAATTTGACATATTTTTTCTTTTCCTGATGATATATTTTAAAGTTATCAAAAATGTAGTTTTTGATTATTGCAGCCTAATGCACATTCTTTCTTTTCCTCATATCAATTTTATCCTATTTTTTACACAGTGTGTTTAAATGACAAGAAACCGTATATACTTAGGGCCTATTCCTCTATGCTTAGGGCGTTCATTAATGACGTAAACAATTATTGCTAGGAATAACCGCAGTAAGTACCAAGTTACTGCTGATATTTTATGCATCTAATATATATCTGTACTGATATTATAAAGAGGTAAACTTTGATTTGTTTGTTTGCAGTGAATATGCTCTGAAACTACTGGCCCGATTTCGAAAATTCTTTCACCGTTAGAATCCTTATTGGACCCGGGATGAATATGGTTTTGCAAAATTTCTACTGGGATGGAAACAAATGCGAATTCTATACAAAAAGTTTAAACCGTTTGACGCACAAAGATAAAGGACTAACGTTTTTACTGCTTATGTTAGGCAAACATGAACCACCCTAGGCTGCATCTTGCTTAACATCAGGCACGATGGCGGTCAAATGTTTGCCTAGCTAATTGTAAAAAAAAAACAATTCCAATTGATTTCAATGGTCAAAATACCACAAGTTGCTTATTATTAAAACAGTATCTCTAGTGACTCCTGTTAAGCTAAGATTTTATAATCATGTAAAATATAAGGTATTACATACTATATCCACAGCATGTAAAGTTACTGCTGATACTTTAAGCATGTCGTGATTTGTAGGAAACGAGCGTCACTTGTTGTAACTGCAGTACCTTTAGTTATTGCCGTTATCATTAGTTGCTTTAAAACATGAATCTTAGAGTTGTGCCACAAAATTGGGCGTAAGCATACTTTACTGCCGTAACACTAAGGATGAGTTCTCGTTTATCAGACTTACTTTACTTATCGAAATTATTAGGTTCCCGGCAAGTAATCAAAATAAGGATCAGATCATGTTGTAGAGCTTTTTGTGCTGATTTGACAAAATTGGTACTTACTGCCCTTATCGATAGTACGGTAGTATGTGAGATTGACTTTGTTTCCCACCATTCATTACTAGATCTAAACTAAAATTTCATCATCATCGTCTTCCTGCCCTTTACATATTATTTATAGGGTCGGCGCAATATGGTTTTATGCTAAAAAAAACTAAAGTAAAGTTTATATTTTATTATACATATATGAAGCATAGTCAATTAGAATTAGACGATTGCATAGTCCAAGATGGAGATGGTGGGACGACCTCGATAAGTTTCTGCCAGGCTGGACGGAGTTTGCAAAGAACCGAGACGTATGGACTTAACAGGGGGAGGCCTTTGCTTAATACTGGGACACCATGATGGCAACATAAAAAAATGCACATGTATGTACTTACTTCACTCTATTCATCATTAAAATAGTCCGGTATCTGCAATCACTGATGTGCATGCCTGTACCCCAACTAAAGATCCGTAGTTACTTGTGTACAAACCTTGCATGCAAGTATGTTACCTCGTCGCTGATGGAATTATCTTGTTAATTATACCCCTGCGCAGTATGTTAACTGACTCACCATCGCCTTAGTTCATTCAACCTAACAATTTAAAAGGATTCAAGTGAAATAGAGCGTGCGACGTTGTAGAATATGGGCGTATTCGACTTTCGTGCTGATAAGGGATTTTGTAAATTGTTAACTGATTAATTATTTAGGGATACAAACTACGTATGTATATTACTTACATTTACTAAAAACGTTTGAAAAAATATACAAAATACGCCGTAAATTCCAACTTTTGGTATAAATGCAAAAGTAATGTTTGTTACCTCTTTATTTACTCAACCAATCTCTATGAAATTTTACATTCCTATTAGTAAAATTACTAAAACCTAGCCATGTCTTTCTCCATACTTTTACCTTATACAGAGTGTTTGTGACAGCCAGGCAAATATTGATACCATGTCTTCAGACCATGATTCTGATCACGGAACACACTAAAAATTTCCGCTGGTAAATTCTGATATTTTCCGTCATTTTTTTTATATTTTCAGGAAAAAAAATTGTTTAGTTCATTTAATTAATTAATTAATAATTCATAAAATGCCATAATTACTTAGTAGCCAACTAGTTGGTATCATTAAATGTTTATCAATCAGGTCCCCTTGTTGTTGGCCGTATCTACATATACTCCTTCTATACACTGCAATGAAATCACATAATTTCACGAATAAAGGACCGCTCAAGTAATTCAATATTCTCGAATTTGAGCATCCGAATCCTGCTGTCTATTGTAATATGAAGCAAATAACGAAAATCAATATTGTACGGTTTTAAAACTAGAAATAAGCGGTTGCTGTATTATTTTCAAGTGGTCAGTCGTAAAACGTGAAACCTGCTACTTTTCTCATAAATACTACGTTAACTTGATTCTATGCTAGTTAGTTTTGTTTAAAACTTACTGATACACCTATTAAGCAAAATAATTCGTCGTCGTCAGCCTATTGCAGTCCACTACTGGACGTACGAGTAGGCCTTCCCCGGGGCACGCCGCACGGCTTGATCTCCCGTTTTTGCCATCCAGTCACTACCAGCTACCCTCTAACAGTCAATTTCTATAACTGATCTTGAGAGATTTTTTGCATATCTTAGATTTAATCTTCAATTGTTTTCATACAAAATTTCAAATTAGGAACAAATAAAACCGAGATTTTTTCTGATCTCCCGTATTGAAAATGGCCGTTAGTCATCGGTCCATCTGGCCGGAGGGCGTCCATAAGTTAATAAGTTAATACAAGATCCATTAAATATTTCCTAGCTCAGCACATCGTGTCAAATACACTTTTGGACATTATACCAACTTAGATAATATATAAAGTTTAGCCATTGCAATCTGAGCTATAAATTCAATTTAAGCAATGCTAAGCGTAATTGTGTTTATTAGTACAGTAGCGACGTAGTTTAAAATAATAATTCAGCTTTCTAGCTACAGATAGTAGTAGGTATTTACGTTTGCCAGCGATGCGGAAAACCTGTTACCGGACAGAATGCAAAATTCAACATTCTATTTTTTAGGTTATTTATAGATTTTAGAATAGAATTGGCCTTTTATTGGCGGCAAAGCTCACTAAGTTGAAAACAGTTTTGTCCATTCAGCATTGCTCAAAATTTTATTATGATTTGTATAGAAAATTTTAGTACTATTTTAGCAGTTATTAGTCCGGGAAATGTACCTATTTCTATATTTGGAAGTTATATTAAATTACTTCTTTTTTATATAGATAGTGGTTCTACGGCTGAGTTTTCTAACTTGCTGTTGTTTTTCTCTAAAACTTAGTTAAAATAGAGACTTTACCCTCCAAATAGGTTATCTGACTATTAGAAAAATTGGATCTAAAAATTCTATAGGTAGAACGTTAGATTTTATTCGCTGAATATGCTTTGACTTGCCTTCCGTCTTCTTTTATAGCATTATTACTGTGTCATGTAGCATTACTTACACAAGAATTTAATCAAGAAAATAAAACCAGTGCATTTAAGAGTTTTATCCTTTCATTTATTTCATGTAAACAGTCTCATTAATCCGAGTGATGTTATATTAAACAATACTTTGGCGGCACTAAGCGAACTGATACATGATCTATGGTTACAATATTTTTTTAAATATAATCGTTGTTTCGTACTCACAATGAAATAAATACACCTTATGTTCTAATATTTACAAAATTGAAACAAGTAATTGAATCACGTTTCGATTTAAAGCAATAATCAAATTATCTTAACAATTTTTTATGTACATGTTTTGAACACTACGTAGATAGTACGAAATGTATTGTGAAGCAAGTTAGTAGCAATGTAAAGGTTCGTTGAAGTGTGGTTTTTGCATTGTTGCCCTTTGCTGCTTCCGTCAAACCTGTGGAGAAGTTTATTTACATTATTAACTGTGTTTACGCTTTGATAGCCAGAATTTATTTTGATGGTAGTGATGAGGAGAACTGTGTTTGTTTGAAAGTGACTATTTCAATAAAATTGTATGCAACAGGCACGAGAATGGTATCATGTAAACGAAGCTTTAGTTTTGTTTAGTTTCCACTATAACTTAGGCCTGGATATACAATGACACAAATATTGTAAGTATGTAGTTTGTTTTATAATGGTGGCCTTTACATGGCTATTTGTATTTGCTATTGACTGTTTGTTGTATTTGTACAAATATTTGACATAGACTCAAACATGCAAATATAGGTACAGGCAAGTACAGCCATTCATATTGCCTTGCCAGCCTCTATAAAAAATAAATCAAATAAAAATTATTTATTTCAGACCGAGATCCATATTGGAGTTAGTGAAAGTACAATCACTTTGGTGTTAGTAATAATACATTTTACTTGCATATTTGCCTGTTTGATCCTTTTCATATGCGTCGAAAAATCGACTAGTGCACGTTAACTTGTAGTTAGTATTGGTCTTATTTATCAAATAGGCAAATAGAGCCAATATCTTGTCATTATACTATCCACATGATAGTTTGCCGAATATAAATGCAAATAGCCATGTATAGTGCCGCTATAAGCATAGTGCTCAAACAACTGGTCTCTAGTCCGCAAGAAAGAAAGTAGAATAATCTCAACTCACGTAAATAGCACCGACGACTTATAGAATTCTATTAGACTATTTGACACAAGAAAATGTGAACAAAATACAATAATACAAATAATCTGTTTTATATGTCACAAGGACGGACGACCTGGCCAAGGTCGCAGGCGTCGGTTGGATACAGGCTGCTTCCGACCGGTCGGAGTGGAGGTTGTTAGGGGAGGCCTATGTCCAACAGTGGACTTCTCAGGGCTGTAAATGTAATTATGATGATATGACACTAGAAAAATTGGCTCTATTTCCTATCGAGAGATTTCTATAGTGGAATACACCAAAATATATAAGTAAATCTAGTGTAATAAAATAAATGGTTCACCTCCAGCGACACTTATTTGATTGCTAAAATCCTCAGCGTAGGAGTTCAGTTTTATTTCTGTAACAAATAGGTTAATTAAATGGCATGGAAAAAGGAAATTTTGTGTTGTGTTTTTAGGGAAACACAAATATATTCTACAAATAGTCAGACAATATTGAATATTCAAAAGTTCGTATGGATAACTGGCCAAGTTCTATTTTGAACATTGGATGCCGCAGTGAGTTAGTACACAATTTGTATTTACGTCATTCTAAATAATGAACTTCGTCAATTTTATATGCATGTTCTTTACTTGTGTTTATAAAGCAAGTACTTTATAGTTAAGGGCCATGACTAAGCTATTTATGAAGTGTAAAGGTAAACATGGTTATTTATACTACTAAAACAATAAACATATTTCTATTGAAATAGGCCCTACGCATTTGATTCTATTTTAAGAAACATTAACGCCAACAAACTTCGATAAGTAGGTAGTTAAATATTGGATTTTATTTGGTGCGATTCTAAAGAGTAAGTTTACAATGATGCACTGATTTCAAATAGATATATAATATTGAAGGGTCCTACATACTATGCCGGCAGCATGCGCGATTGTCTTTGCCGTGACTTGGCATATCATCGAGCGGTAATTTATTAAGTCAAAGTTTGAACGCAGTACTGTGCTGGTAAGTAGGTCCTCCAATGGAGAATGCTTCTCGGCAAACGTAGCGTTGGATGCCCTCCGGCCAGATAAACCGATGACTTAATGAGTGGCTGGTAGTGACTGAGTCTACGTCCAGCAGTGGACTACAATTGGCTGATGATGATGTTCATGATTTTTCCGTTATTGAGAGGACAAAATTGTTATTCCTATACAGAGTGTTTTTTGTGGCCACCTTTAAAGAAGGGTACGTATTCTATACATGAAATAAAGTAAGTTTATGCCAAAAAAAATGCTGGGGAAAAAAAATTTTTTTTTGAAAAAAAATTTTAAATTCCTTGATCGTGCGAAATTTATAGTGTCTAGTGTTTATGTTAGTTTTTTTATAGACAGATATTAATTATTTTTCGTGAAAAAATCCTGCTACGCGCGTCTATGTGCATTTATGCAGAAAAACGCAGTCTATTTACTCAACTTTGGACCCTAATATTTTGGAAACCAGACACTTCCCAGGTATGCTTCCATGGAGAAAAATGATCGTGATGATGAGGAGATTCCGTAGTTTTCGGAAACGTTGACGACCAAAAATCACCCTGTATACACCATATATACACCATAGTCCTATGCCGATTTTGTTGACGGGTTTATCAACGGCTTAACTCATTGCAACGCATTCGTTCGGCGTATTTTAATTATTTTTAATATAGCATAGACTATGTCCGCAGGTCATAGTGTATAGGTGATATTAGCCGTCTATAAGTTTTTAACATTTATAGAATACAATCTGTGAATTATATAATTTCACAAATTTATATAATTCTTATAAGGCTTACCATAAAGTCTTAGAGTACCCTCGCTCTTGCCTAATGAATTGGTGCTAACGCAGTTGTATGTACCGATGTCACTTCTAGAGAATTGACGAATTGTCAGCCACATGGACACTTTGTATGAAGATTTCTCCTCACGTATCGTGTATTTAGGCCTGAAAGAAAAATCTTATTGAGAACTGCTATTGTAAATACTAGCTTTTTGGGAGCTTTAGTAATATTCATTCTATTTAGGATTTAAAAAAATTAACTAATAAGTTTTAGAAAGTTTTTTTTTTCATCATATTAAATCTTGGGAAAATTATAAAGGTTTTTTATGAAGCCTTTCATAGTAATGAAAATGTTTTCCAATATTGCTAAAATGTACAAAATTAAATAAAAATATTTTTGAATCAATTTTCAGTATCTTTCAGTTTGCACGGTTTGGTTTTAGAAACGCGTACTCGTATTGTTGGACAACGAAGAACTAGTCTGGGCGTCTCGTGGAGTATACACTACATTATAATACCGGCAGCATAAACCATAAAACCATACATATAAATAACGTTAAACGATGAATATTTAATAATCTGGTCACTAGAACGTTAAACGTTGAACATTTAAAACAGTTGACTATGCCATGAAATATTCAATTCTATGATCTGATCACGACATAATACTCACCCATCTAATAGCATTTCGCCTCTATTTTTGATCCAATAGTTAATCGTATTGGGGTAGGCTTCTACATAGCACTTAAGTTTAACATCTGTGCCTAATGGGGCACCTAATAACTGGTTTGGCACTTTCACTGTAGGGGCAACTGTGGACAAAAGGAAATGAGTTAAATTAATTAATAGTTAGTTAAAAGGTTTTTCTTACCCCACTGCGTATAACTTTCAACCTAGTGCATGAAGAAGGTATAAAAGAGGAGGTGGGACTATGAAGTGAGTCGTGTGGCAATCGTGAGGCCATGACGTCATGATAGGGGCGGAGCTTCAGCGCCAGTGTAACGCAGTAGCTGTAACCACACGCTTGTGCTCTGAAATGTAACAGTATTAAAATTACAAAGACACTAGCGCTTTTATCAGCTGTGCCGTAGCATGAACCGACGCTGTGTCGTAGCGTGAACCGACGCTGTGTCGTAGCGTGAACCGAAGCTGTGTCGTAGCGTGAACCGAAGCTGTGTCGTAGCATAGGACGTCATATCGAGTTTATATGTAAGAGATCTAGAGCTTTAGTTTTGCTGAATAGCGGCGCCGTAATATTGCGGCCTTGAAGGAACATTTCACATAATATAGGCATCATAAAGAACATGGTTTTGCACATACCTGAACAGCACTGCTATCCTTGGAACTCTAATTACACATAAACCTTACTAACATTATAAATGCGAAAGTAACTCTGTCTGTCTGTCTCGCTTTCACGCTAAAACTACTGAACCAATTTAAATTAAATTTGGTACACAGACAGTCAAGAGCCTGGGGGTCTACTCTGAAGTGACTATAAACGAAGTATCGGCCGAATATCGAGGTGTTTTCTACTACGAGCTGCTTTCGATCGGGTCAGTCGCGCCGTTTTTTCATTCGGTCCGATCGAACTCTATTTGACAGGCTTATAATATTAGTCAATGTGAATTATTCTCTATGGTTCCGAATGAGTTTTGAACATCCGAAGAAATTTCGTAGTAGGGTCAAAGGCTTCGATTCGGTCGGGCTTCGGTCGGACCGAAAGCATCGAAAGCGGCATTTCAGAGTAGACCCCACGAGAAAGGACATAGGCTACTTTTTATCCCGGGAAAATATATTAATCCCGGATAATTTCGAAATTTCTGCAGTTCATGCACGCACGCATCTACTAGTAGCTCATAACACATTATCACTGTATTACTAGTACTCGTTGAACTATCAAACAGAACATGTTAAGCGCCGCTAACACGACGAATGTGATTCGCCCGTGACAGTGTCGGGATCATGGGGATTAACTGTGATAGACGCCGTGCTATATCATCCCAGTTAAATATGATTTGAATCTGATTTTAAATACAAACAATTAAAATTTGTACTGTTGCTGTGGGCTTCACTAGAATACGAGTACATGAGCTGCATCACCTCCCGTGCATGTCGTAAGAATCGACTAAGGAACTCGGGCATTATCTCAGGTGATAAACTAGCAACTTGTCACTGATCACTTACTTCTGTCACAGATAAGCTATGTGTGTCTGTGGTATTTCCTTTATCACCCTGGCTACCCCATTTCGGGAATACAGCCGTGTATGTACATAAGAAACTTTTTGGTAAGCTAGTGATGCTACTAAATGTGCGCTCTTTTACAGGATGTAACAAAAGTTTGTTAAGCTAAATTCTATGAAGATAGCCAACTACAAAGAATATTGAATTGAATATAGAAGGATATAGGGCCCGGTGGTGGGCGATCCCTCAAAAGAACTTGTCCCCAAAATTTGAGACTCGAAATCACAATTAAAAATTGAATAGACATTCCTAAATAGTTTTGGAATTCTCCAAACTGTCTAGCAAAATAAACATGTGATTTCGAGTCTCCAATTTTGTGGGTGGGTTTATTATAGTTGGCTATTTTCCTAGTTTTTCTCTTAAGATACCCCTCCTGTTACACTCTTAGTTATATCGTGTCGTATATTTATTTATGTTTTATCTTAAATTTGTAAAAAGAGAATGCAAACGTTGCTCGATGGAATCTATTCTATATTAAGCTTCATCGATCCAATTTCCCTATGCATATTAGCGAGTTCCTGGAAGTTGCCAGCGAAACCTATTTAGATCTCAATGCCGTGACTCCCTGAGTACCAGAGGGATTAAAGTCGGAGGAATCTAGGAAAAAGATCAAGAGCTATCACACCTATTTAGTCGTTCCCTTAATTACAAATCTCATTTAAATGTGTATTAACATTTAAGACAATCAGCCCCCCTAGAATGACCACGCATCGTGGATATCGTATCGTACGATATCGTATCGTCTTCATACAAAATTCAACATGACGGCTATGTTTATCGTATTTTGACAGGCTAAAGTCGATAAATCGTTTTATCATATCGTGACTCGCAGGTCATGCTTCTTGGGCAGATGACATAAAAATTTTAAATATCTATAACTAACTTATTACTTAGGGCTATGGCATACCTATACGGTATAAGTAATTTAACATTAGCAAACAGTTGAGTTCCCAAAATATGGTAGACCTGCACGGTCAGAGATTTCATAGCCCCGTTTAAGCCTCGAGCACACCGGATGCGTATGCGTACACGTAAGCATAGAACCTCTGAGTTTAACGTATGGAACTGTCACCGCTTGTTATCTATCCTTACGTGTACGCATACGCATCCGGTGTGCTCGAGGCTTAAAACATTACGGGGATGGATGTATGTGATCAGTGACAAGTTGCTGGCTAATATAAAAAAAGCTCAAGAGAAAGTTCCTTAGTGGACTTTTATGAAATGTACGGAAGAAGATGCAGCTTATATTCTAGTGAAGCCCCGCGTTGGCGCAGAACAATTTAAAGTGAAGAAGAATT
Source organism: Carposina sasakii (assembly GCA_014607495.2). Taxonomy (NCBI): domain Eukaryota; kingdom Metazoa; phylum Arthropoda; class Insecta; order Lepidoptera; family Carposinidae; genus Carposina; species Carposina sasakii. Next base: position 3,929,097 of record CP053163.1, on the reverse strand, counting down.
GACATTATCCAAATATTTTACTATGTATATTTCCGCATTATGTTGCAAGATTTTACAATGAATTGAATGTTTATTAGAAGATTATGACTTAAACCTATTAGGTAATGTAGATGCCATACATATAATAAAGGTACTACTGACTCTATATCTTTCGTCTTCACTAAGTATTTATACACCTAACTTATACATGTTTACCAGTTTATAAAACCATCCAGTTTCCTATGCCTTAACACTTAGATTGCATTACTGAAATGACAGTAATGTACTACATTACTAATGTACTGTAATGTACAGTAATTCAATCTAAGGGTGGAATTGTGAGGTACCGGAAAGTCTCATGGTGCATCGAGGCAGTTAGTAGGACATTATACTCTATGACATCTTATTCTTCTTTGCCTATGCCTAAGACTTACAATTTACAAGTAGCATTATCCTTTTGCTGACTGCTGGGGGTACATCGTTGGAGGCGATGCAGAGGAAACGCCCCCATCTGCCGGCGGTCCACCCGCCACAGCGGCAACGTGTGCCCGACGTAACTTTCTACTGCAAAGAAAAATATTATAGGTACCATTATAAGGTATTTATAAGGCGTTTTTCCATGATAACGACATTCCATCATCTAATATGGGGGCCGTGTCGTGGTCGTGTCGTCTAGTGAAAAAACGAGCCTTACTGTTTAATACATTTTTGCGTCCAAAAAGCCGTAGTCATGTCCTTATCGTGGTCGTATCGTGTCGTCTAGTAGAAAAACGCCCATAGGTCCTCTAGGGATTTTTTTTCTTATTGCATTTCTTTGATCATCCCCGTTGCAGTCCACTGCTAGATGTAGACCTCTTCCAGGGCACACACAAGGCTACTGTCATAGGGTTTTTGCCCCCAGTCACCACACTGGCTGAGTAGACGGATTAAAAAATATTGTTGAGGGTCAAGTTACTAAGTGACTAATTAGGACCCTTCAAATTAGTAAGAGATGTACAAGTATCTAAATCTATCAAGTTTTCTTATGACGTAAAATGATTTAATATTACTTTTATTCTATAAGTACATCTGTTATGAAAAGGGCTCTGTACATGCATATTTTATTATCTGCGCACTCCACACACTCCCACAGTCGTTTCAACAGGAAAAACTTTTTTCCGGAAGTGAGAATAATTCAGGTACATGTTCTTATGAGAGTTTAAAGTGCCGTAAAAAGGGCAGTGTGTAGTCGAAATACATAATTAAGGTCGCCAAGGGATGTAATAAGTCTCAGTACTTTATTATGTTATCTACTTATTTTATGATCTTGAATTTCGTGTTCGTAAGGATGTATTATTAATTTGTGAAAATTTATTTTAATTAAAAACTAACAGATTAAATCGCAGTAAATAATCGCTTAGAGACTAAAATTGGTGTCATCATCAAAATGATCACCAACGGAATATGAGGATGATAAATCTTTTCCATTATAATTCGTATATGAATTATGCGATTGGGTAAATACAGAAAAAAAAAACTTAAATCTAAAACATATTTACAAATAGAAAATTGCATAATTCATTTAATAAATTACATCCCACCTTACATACAACAATATGTTCAACGGCCAAGTCACACAACATTAACTATAATAATAAAGAAATCGCAGTAAGGAACCTTACACTTGGCACGACTTTATCTAGATTTCATTACTTTTTGGAGATAAACAAGCAGCTCCATCGAGACTTGGCTAGTTTTTTACAGAATGTTTTTGGTGGGATTTCACTTCTTTTTGTAGAAACGTGGGTATATTGATTTATTTCCTTTAATTTTATTAATATGCGTATATTCGCCCAAGTGGGACGCTATAGGCTAGATTAAATTAGAAGATGTGTCCCACTACGCTGGAAATGACAGACGATTTTTTTATGTACCAATAGTCATAATCATCATCATTATTGCAGTCCATGCTGGAAGTAGTCCTAGACTAATTCGCCCATAGTCACCACGCAGGTGGGTTGGTGACCGGAGTTTATATTTTGGACTATGTTGTCAACACGGGAGGCGCTGCTGCCCACCTCCCGGAAACCCTTAATCGCCTCGTATGATTCCAACGGGCAGACATGGGGTGCTACGAATTCTACTCTGCCGGCAACACGCGGCGAATACACGCTACCAATAGTAGAAGAGGGCATTACCATATCTCTAATACAGCTGAGACCAGCTGAGGGTTCTTCATCAGATAGCCCAGACCTTCGATTTTTGACATCAAATGAAGCGGCCCACCAAGTTGAACATTTTTTGTAAAAGTAATTTGGTCGGGCTCTTGTGTTTTCTAATTAGGGTCACCAGGTACTCCAGATCTTCGATTATCCTAGTTTTTATAGTTTTTCCTTTATGTGGCCATTAAACCCTAACTCTGTACCAAATTTCAGCTCTTTGAGTTTATGGGAAGTACTAGTTTAATTTGATGATCATGAGTGAGTGAGTGAGTGTCTGTCATAAATGCGAAATTTTGCTTTCGCTTAACATCGGAACTAAATGACCTACAGACTTGAAATTTTGGATTTTAAGTATATGATTATAGCTTACTAGTTGACGAAAATTTCTGCGTCCTGGTCTTATCCAGAGGTTCTCAAATAAGGGCCTGAAAATGCGGTGAAATGGTTCCAGTAAAGGATGGCACGGCAGTGTTTGCTTCGCACTCGACTTGGCCGATACGTATATCATACTTATTATTATCTCGCTTGATTTTTTACAAAATATGAAATGCCGAGTAAGCTGCTCGAGTAATATTAATTCGTGGATCACCCAAGGGAATCCAGACCGGAGACCTCTCTGATAAACACAGTAATTACTGAACTACACTCTCAGAAATGACGTAAGCACATTTCTATATTTACATTCCGTTCATTTAGTGTTCCGTAGCAAAATGGAAAAAAGCCCGTAGAATCATCATGTTTGTCTCACATGTGAAGTAAATTTGTTTTATTCGGTCCTTTATTGTAGAGGGCCATCGCGAAAATAACAATGTTTATAACTTTTCAACGGAAAGTTTTTGGTTATGGCTTAGTTTTGGTTTAGCTTTTGTTTGGCTGTTCATTTGACAGTGTTTCAGACATATTAACGTCTATCTTTGGCTTTAAATGTCGCGATACGAAATGTGCATACATACCTAACGTTTGTGGTTGTGATTAAGCTTTGGTAAATACGTCACACTTTTGACAACGTTAACGTTTGAACCAAAAAAAACCTAAAACGTTCCGTTAATGTTGTTATTTTGCGCGATTGCCCTCCTGGGTATTGATTAACGGATGTGACATATGAGTTCAAGGCGAAATTCTGCTAATACGAGTAGTAAAAATAAGGCAAATAATAGAACGACGCCTACAGTGAGCTTTCAAACTAGTACCTTCTCTTTTTTATTGAGATCTAAAAATAGATCTACCTCTAAATTTTCGAATTAAAATTTTAGGAATACGAGTAGGTGATAGAAATGACCTTTTATACCCTAGACACGTAACAGTTCTTTGAAGAAAATCGTTTAATAATGTTTACTACAATTAAATTCTAGAACAACTTAGACAATTGTTAATTAGTTATACAAGGCATAATTTTAAAATTTTCTTCTAGAGTATTTTAAAACACGTATAAAAGAAAATAACTTCAAATTATAGAAGAATGACAAATTACTGTAATTTTGTTATGATGTTAACAAATTTTGTGCTGCTGCGGGGCTTTATTAGTATACATCAGGTGCATCTCCTTCCGTCAGTAGAGTCGACTCAGGAACTTGGACATTATCTCAGGCGATAAGCTAGCAACTTGTCACTGATAAAAAATAATTTATTAAGGTTTCCAGTTCTATACAAATTATTATATTTATAGTTTCTTCATTGTTAGATTGTTTTAGGTCAGAGGGTAGACAAGACAGGTATTTTATATTTGATTCCTTTGTCAAAACGTTTGAGGTCACATCTTTAAATGCCATCGTTTGATTTTTTCATAGTTAGAGATACCCATATTTGGTATTTTTATACCTAATATTTTAGGCATTTCTTAAAAGCGGGACTTTTCAGACAGAGGAACACTTATAAGGCTGCCTTTTGAAATACGGAACCCAGTCATACACTGGGTAACTAAATATTGAAATAACAATGAAAGTGATCCGGAAAAAGGCACTAATGCAAGGTAATTTTATCCTTTATTATACACTAGAGTAGAAAATTGGTTTACACTTTTACACCTGTCTCAATAGTGCTCAATTTTTTCCCACTTATTAAACTCCCACACAAAACTATTATTCCATTATAATATAATTGAGATTAGAATAGACGTGTATTGTATCGTAAAATCAATGGCAGTATTTAGTGGGCACAGTCAAGAATTATAATGGAATCTACTCAACTACGTACGTAAATGTAAAGTATGCAAAGGCTTGTGTGGGTTACTTGTGTGGATAAATTCTCATATCGAAACAATCTTACTTAAATTATAAATGATAAAGTAGGGAAGACCGGGAACTACAATTAACCAAAGTATATTTATAATAGTAGATTATTAAACATTTAGACTTAATTTTAAGGATATAATTATGATGAGAATTATTAATTCAACTGTGGCGTAATTATCTCTTAAAAAACATAATTTAAATAAAGCCATAGATAGATTAGTTTTACTTTAAAATGTTATTAAAAATTCAATGACTAGAGAAACATACGGTCGAATTTAGAAACCTCATTTTTTATATAGATCATGGCAATCGTGCCTTTATAAAATGTTGGCATTTTGGCAAAATGATGTAATGAATTTTCCATATTCCATATTGAATAAAATCCAAAAATTGAGAAAAATGTAATAAACGAACAAAATACGATTTTACCAAAAGCTTTTAATTTCGAAACTGCGGAATTTCATACAGGAAGGTGCACAATAAAATGTCACAGGTGTGTTTACAAATTGGTTGCCGGAGGGTTACGTGGTGGTTTTTGCGCTCCCATTATAAGCATTGAGGGTGCAAGAGTGGAAGGCATTTAGGTTTTGTGCCACCACAACACAAAAAGGTTACATCAAAGGTCTGAATTTCCGTCATTTAATTGTTTTACTTTGTACATATGAAAAGAGTGTATTTGCGTTTATTGCACTTTTTAACTGACTTCAAAAAAGAGAGAAGTCCGTCATTTATGAACCGATTTCAAATTTTTTTAAGTTTGTCAATGCTTCCAAGTTGGTCCCATATTCACCACATCAGGGTCTGATGATGGGATCTTGGAGAAATTGAGGGCAATCAAAATTGTAGGCACATGTAGTCTGTTTTCATACTTTTTGAGCGGATCACCTACATATAAAACATAAAATGATGAATCTCTAAGGAATAGAGATATCCTCAAATATAATAGGCACGAGTAGTCCGTTTTTAGATTTTTATAGAGAACTAGTGGACGCTCGCGACTCCGTCCGCGTTACAGAAAAACAAAATGTCGAAATGATAAAAACAATAAAATAGCCTATATGTTAAGTGGGACCTGTCAACGAGAAGCATACTAACTTTCAACCCTTATTTCAAGGAAATTTCAAAAATAGAACAAATGTTTAATGAACTTAAATATAAAATTTCATGGTTTTATCGAAATCCCATACAACTTTCACCTCTATTTCAACCCCTTCATCCCTTTTTTTTTATGTTCTGTCTCAGGTCTAAAGCTTTCATAATTTAACAGACAGACAGACAGACGAAGTTACTGCATTTATAATATTAGTTGGGATTTTGGTCAGAATTAAAGGAAACGAGAGTCTGATGATGGAACCGCCGAAAAACAGTGGAACTTTTTAGTAACATCCCCCTAAATCCCCAGTGGACTGCAATAGGCTTATGAAGATGAAGATAATTGTGTTAAGTCGTGAAATTACATATTGCGTTAAGCCGTGTCCGAAGTAAGATGGTTATAGAGGAAGAGGTAGACATGAGAATAACGAGATGACAGATAATAGGGATGAATGAAAGAAGAGTACCTACATATTGCACCGACCCCAAATGATTGGGAACAGGGCGGGAAGAAGGAGTGTAATTATATGTTGCTTATATATTGTCAGACGTAAAGTTTCGAAGCCTAGTCATTTCTCTCTTTTGTCATGTGGCCTAATCATTTGCTAGCATATACCTAAATCTGACAATATTATGCCTTCTATACGTCGTACACGGCTTAATGCAATATATATTTGCCCTTTAGTAAAATTTTACTTTAGTGAGCTCGAGTTTTGGGAGGAAGTCGGTTTTTCGTTTAAAAAATAATATTATTCAAAATTTAGATATACACCTTGTCTGGACTCATAGCGTTCCCACTATGTCGTTATGGTAAATTTACTGTCGGATGATGTCGGACGACTATCATCTCTTGCTTTTCCTATTATAACGGCTGTTTGTCTTTAATTTTATGTTTTTTTTACAATTACCGCCATCGTGTCTGATGTTAAGCAAGATGCGGCCTAGGGTGATACATGTTTGCGTAGAAAGTGCCTATTTACTCTAGGTTTGAAGAGTCCAATGTTGTAGTGCTCGGGAAATACATCTGGTTTTAATTTAGCAACTGTCGTGCTGGCCGTTCCCAATTTTACGGCATTCTGTCGTCACTGCAAAAAGGCGTAGCTGAGAATTAATCGTGTCTTCCTGTATGTGAATACCTTTATTTAAATATATTAGCTACGCACGACACTCATTATAAGATGATTATCTATTATCGCGATAAATTTAGTTTGAAAAATTATACAATTTTTCTGATCGTTTAAAAATCGCATTAATCTGTAGATAATGCAACGTTAAGATTATACAATCAACATTTTTCGCCGTCGCATTTTTACCGCTTTTCTTTTGTAAGAACACAAGATTTTGGTGTTTGTCTAGCCTTGCTGAAAGTAGCTAGTATCTGCCTTATTTACTTGATGTACTTTACCTTTATCAAATTCCCTCGACTGAGGTTTCTTCAACAGTATAGGCTCGTGATCCTCTCTCCTCCACGTGATCTTTGGAGGAGGGTGACCGGTAGCCTTGCAGGTTAGGGTGGCGTTCTCCAACTCTTGAACTGACACATCGGCTGAGGTGTCATCACTCATTATGTCTGGAGGTACTGGAACAAAAATTGATGTTAGTCTTACTTTGTACTATGCTATCGTTTCAGGTAATGCCGAATTTCGAAAAGATATTTAAATGAGGATGGGCAAAATGTGACTAGCAATTGTTACTATTGGGTGATTATTCTTAAATCGCAGTGTCAAAAAATTAACTAAAAGAAATCTTCACTGGTTGTCGCACATGTCTACAGTTGGTACAAAGGTAAATATTTATATAGTCGCTTTTAGCCGATAGCTGCCTATAACCTTACCTGTCACAAAAAAAGTTATTACTTTATTCATTACAAGACATATTTACTATTTATTTATGATTACTTTTTTATTTATTTTTAATAATAATTTATTATGAAGTTTAATTATCTATATCTCTTTTAAGTTCTCGATTTTATTAAGATTGCTTTAAACTCTCGACGCCAAAGTTGAATGTCAAAAAAATTATTCGCTAATGTTGAAGCCCATATCGAGCTTTTTGATTTGTGATAATACTCTTCTACGTAGCGAATAACGTTTTTACGCCATGCTCTTCACAAATTATCTGTCATACAAACCCTTTTGTTTATTTACTGATCCTTATTTTTACCTATTCAAATCTAATGCTCTCTTCCACCGCTATTACTCGTTAGTATAATCCATCAAAACCAAAGTGTGTCGGAATGTGTTTCATGTACGAAAAATATGACGGAGAATATTGATAAGCCCTATAAAATCCCTATTCGTATGTACATCACATGCATGATCCTATGAAAATCGAGCTTCTCATTCAATGCATCCATTAACATTTTCCATGTTTTGACGTACGAAGATAAATTTAAATGTAACCGCCACTCGACAGTGAAGTGTCAATAACGGCTTAATTTGAGCCGGCACCACACACTAAGCTCGCCATGATTGATTGACGTCTGTTCGAGCTCCAGCGATCCCACTCAAAAACGTATAAATAAAAACTTGTCAAGTGAGAACCCGGCTCGAGCTTACGGTTTTTTATGAGTTTTCACGGATTTAGTACGTTTTTTTGTTATATTTTAAAATGTGAAATCTCACCTCAGTTTATACAAAAGGTATACCTATATATCACATAAAAGAAACCCAATCACTTGAAACTTACCTTAAGCACTCGAAATATCTGGATACACTACAAAAATCTCAAATCAGTTGTTTGAAGTAATTACAGCGACTAACACAATTTGATACCTTTATATTAAAACATTCAAAAAGATTAGAAATAGCAGTGAAACCAATATCTTTATTAAATGTGAGAGAATGACAGATTTTGATAATAAATATTTTATTTCCATTCGAAAATATTCAAACAACACACAGAAAACTTAATAACACAGTTCAGTAAAGTAATAACAGTGGACATCACAATTATGTCCATTTAAAATCACGGAACCCAAAAAAATCTAACTCCACGGGTCGCTGATCAAAAGGGTTTTTATTGAGCCCAGAGGAATTGAGATCGGCGGTTGTCAAGATATACGTTAAACGGATAGCAGACGAAATACGGGCAAAATACATAGTAGTTTTATCTGCGATAAAAGAGCTGTAAAGCATGGAAGTGTAATAACTTATGTAGCTACGATACCTAAGGGTTCAAAAATCTATACTAACTATTTGTAAGACCAAATTATAGGTAGGCAAATATAATACTCAATCTCGTAGTATATACATACATACAAAGAGGTTAGGCAGAAGTCCCACATGGTAAGAGGTGAGCCTACCACCACTTTTCGGGCACAAATACAATCTAGCGACCGATAATGAATCCAATGGGAAATGTTTCTTTCTATAATATCTGTGTCATGCTATCCATCCCTTGCAAACAAAGTCCCCAGATACACAAACTCTGTCACTTGCTCCAATCTTTCATCGCCAATCATTATTTTGCTATTACCTCATTTATCTTTTACGGTAAATGATACGAAATTCTAAATATAGATTAATAGATACATTTTGTGTAAAAAGTTATTTATTAAGTAGAACTACTTAGTAGAACTTCCTGAACCGATTTTGTGTTTTTGTACTGTACCATCATTAAATTAATGCCAAGTAAAGAAAACAAAAAAAAATAATTGATAGCTCGCAAATATTCACTTCCAAATTTTAATCACGGCCCCAATAATAAATCATTCGAATACCTACAGCAGGAATGAAAAATAAAACAAAGAAAACAAGACTACATCAGCGAGTATAACGAGGTTTTCTGATTTCAGCATTGTATGCAAACACGCTCGCTGGGGGCCGAGTCAAAACACGGAAGTATCAAAACTTTTTGTTCTGTCTTATTGAGGTGCTCCCACGCTGATGTTGAATCCTACTAATATTATAAACGCGAAAGTTTGTAAATATAGATGTATGGATGTTTGTTACTCTTTAAAGTAAAAACGGATGGAGCGAATTCAATAAAATTTATTATGGAATTAGCTGATACTCGTACGCCGGATTAACACATAGGCTACTTTTTAGCCCGGGAAAATATTTTTATCCCGGATAATTTTGACGTTTTTTTTTTATGCAGTCCACGCTGATGAAGTCGTGGGCGTCCACTAGTTTAAATATATATTTTTTACACACTGTGAAGTATAACTTAGTCCCACATTTAGATCCCTTGGGTCTTGTATCGTGGGTACTAAGCAACGATATACAAATACATAGATAAGTATAGAGACACATGACTCGAAAGCAAACATCAATATTCATCATATCGTAGATTCAAACCTAGGACCTATGCTATGACGTCGCAGGGTCACTACCTATTACACCAATCGGCCGTCAATTAATCTAACACTCAACCTTTTTCAGACTACGCTATATTATTGTGCTATGTATAGGTATTATAGTAAATGAGAACCTAAGTATGACATTCATACATACACATAATCACGCCTTTATCCCTTACGGGGTAGGGATAAAGGCACTTCTGACCAATTTTGAGGGTCTAGTTGAGATGTACAAGTTCGGTTAGTAGTGACAGGTCCCATCGCCTACAAAACACCAAGACCCTCTTGTCCCTCTACTGACTTGTACAGTATGCCCGGGAAGAGAAGCAGCCATAGTATATTATACTCTATAATAAAAAGTTACCAGATTTCATGTAGAGCTAAGCTTATTATAACTCTACTCTGATCACTACCTACCTTAACAGATATCAATTTGATCGAGAAATAATATCATTTTGCTTAGGTACGAGCTCATTGTTTTAATATACAGTATTTTGAAACCTTTTTTTTTGGTTCAGACATAAATGAGGAGTAGGCTTTAGAAAATACGCACTTTTTGGTATTAACGTGGTAACGCGACTTCAAATATTTGCTGCTAGACGTAGGTCTCTCCTAGGGCCCACCCAAAGGCTACTACCATAGAGGGTTTTGGACCTTTATTTTCTGTTTTGGAAACCCTTAATCGCCTCTTATGATACCCATGGGCAGACATGGAGTGGAGCTATTCTACTTTGCCGATACCATACGGTACGCCACATGGTACGATGCTATTCAATAACAGCCACCGCCTACGACTTTGCTTAAACTCTAGAATTCCGGTTTATCTCCTGATCCCGCGGGAAATTCGGCAAATCTTTTCTACACTTCCCAAGGAATATACCTATATTATGTATAACTATAGGTAAATTTCACCTTCCTGTCCCTTGTAGTTTCGACTGTGATTTAACCTGTCAGTCACTCAATCAATCATCAGCAATGGGACATTATCCACTTGGCAGTGATTCCGAAAATGGGCTAGTCAGAAGTGCAAAATCACGAAAGAGATCCTACAGTCATGCTTAGCATATCGGGGTCAGATATTGAAGATAAGTGACAAGTTGCTAGCTCAAAGCCTGAGAGATCACCCCTCTGTTTCAGAATATGAATAACTTACTTTTATATACATAATTCATAAAACCACGTCTCTCTCCCGGAGAGGTATGCAGAGATCGCGGATCGCCACTTGCTACGGTCCTGACACACCACACCTACTTTCATGATATTCTTCATGTACTTATTTCTGATCACCTCATAGCTTACTTTCAATTGAATAAAATAAAACATTTTATATAAGCAACCGCGAGTTTGTTTAACAAACTTATTAAAATAGAACAGGCAAAAGGTTCCTTTGTTTGCAGTCTCTAAGAATTCTCGTTCATAACGTAGCAAAGTTTTATAACTAGCCACAACCGCAGCTCGTGAAAATATGACAATGTTTATCTTCAAATTGTATAACAATGTGTCTTATTTAGTTGCAATATCATACCAACATATCTATAGTTTGACATTGTTCTTACTAATTTTAAAACATCAACCACCACATCTATACCATTGTGATTGGTGCAATGATTTCGTCATATTCCTAGTAGGAGCAATTGGGTACTAATTTTTTAAGCTGGGTAGATATGATCTCGCGTTCCTAACGCTGACAAATATGTGCTGCGAGCGTTAGTGCGTTAGCGTATAAATCAGGCATTCCGAAACTTATTTTGTCTACTGCCCACTTTGAGAATAAATTATTTTTTAGCGGCCCCATTTTTCCACCTAATTAAAAACTACTATGATACCCCAAGCCTCTACACAATGCTCCAATTTTTTTCTGGATCTCTTACCGCCCCCCTTTAGGCCTGCAGCGCACATAAGGGGGTGTTATAGCCCACTTTGGGAAAGGCTGGTATAAATAGTAGTCAAATAGTCAAAGTGTAGTTTCAAATGTTATCGATATAGTTAGTTTCTCAGCTATGTTTCAAATTCTGTGAATGAAACTTGAACCATTAGCTTGTAGATTAATGAATTTGTTTTCCTTTCCAATTACATTTAACTAAGGAATCATTGGGAAAGCCGTTTAAAAGTAAAATGCAGCAAATTAAAAGCTCCTTTGTTTGCTAATTGCCGATCCGTGGGAAAAAGAGGGTAGACGCGGAAACATTATTGTTTACACATGATGATTATGTTGTTTTTTTTTTATTTGACTTATGTCTCTAAAATATTAGCTTTTCTCACTTTTTATTTGTTTTTACCAACCTACAACCTTTCTGATGTAGTCTGGACGAAGCAAAAAGCTACGAATAATATCCCAAACTCCCACTATGGGGAACCTATGTATAAAAATTTCAAGTCGTAAATTTTGTGGATAGTTTCTCTACTTTACGATATTTTAAAAGTATTTCGTATTCTCGTAACATACCCCTATATGTAGCTATACCCCTTCTAATATAATTATCTATTCTGCTGATTACGGCGTCATCAGGCTTCACACTCGCACGCATTTAGCAAGTCTTCTTGCCTTAAAATACCGATTCCTCTCATATATCTAGCTTCCTGAGCCATATTTATATTGAAGATATCATATATTCACACGTAACGTAGAAGTAACTTTTTTATGACAATTTCCATCCACAGCAGTGCCTCTGGAACTCGGCTAACGCCTTTTGATATATTTCTTGCTAGCCGCAAAACACTGAAAGTTTGGCAATTTACTTATATTTGCTACTGCGATTTGCCTAACTCTAGGAGCTGTCGCAGATTTCTTTTCCAATTTCGAACTTGTTCCATATTTGAACGCGGCACCGGTCGAGGTGAGTTTGTATTTAACTGAATAACAATTTTTTGTGGCCTAGATTTCGTTATTTGAATCTTGAATATACTTTTTTGTAGATGTTTTAGTTTTGTTTTTTATACAATATACAGGGATGTCAGCAGGGTGACAGCCAGGCAAATACTGAAATGCTGAACAAGCGCCATTCTGTTGAGTTATACGACAGTGTTATTACTCGCAGGAAATGTATTTTTGATATGATTTTCAGTAATCTTTGCTCTCCGCGCTAATTGTATCGGGCGATCCTGTGACTAATTAAATGGGCTTATTAGTTACTGTGTGACCCATTTCTGTTTTTTGGATCAATTGTGACAATTTTTTGAGGGCAACTTTTTTTTTGAAAATCATCTTTTGGTTAAAATTTTATTTTTATGTCATTATTTAAGGCCTACTTAAACGAACTAAACAATTTTTTTCCTGAAATATGAAAAAAATGTCGGAAAATTTCGGAATTTTCCTGCGAAAATTTTCAGTGTTTTCCGCCTATCAATTTATCAATATTTGCCTGGCTGTCACAAACACCCTGTATAGCATTGTGAATCGAAACATATTGAAAAGATAAAATATGTTTTTCTTTTCTGCCATAAGAATCAAAGTTTTTAAGTTTAAAATTGAACACAACTTATAGATAAATATCATAAAATTATCATGTAGGTTATTTGAAATCTTAAAACTTTTAATAATCAAAAATAATTTATAAGTACTGATATAAAAACATCACAACTGTCATTGTAATGTAGGTTAAAGGTTTTTACAAAAACTCCCATACAGGAACTAACTAAATATTTTTCTATGCACACAGATAATATAGACATACACAGCGCAACTAGCGCCATCCTTAGGCGACATCATTCAAAGAAACTATTTCGCGAAACGCTCTATTCCATGTCTACAATCCCACATGCTCTGAACTTCCTTTATTTTCTTCTCCACACTTTTCAAGTGAACTTTTTCTACGTTTATCCTTCTTATATAGCAACACTGTACCATCTCTATCCACTCGAGTCTAAGATAGAGTTTCTCAAACTTTATTTATTTCCAACTTCCTAGGAGATGTTTAAGGTTTAAAAATTTATTTTCTTCTCAAACGCATTGCTGGCGACACGACGGTAAAGTCTCGGATACACTTGGGACAAAATGTCCTGCAAAATTACGCGGAACACGCGATTTACGTGATACTGTAACGTTACCCAGTATCCTGTAACATTTCCCAGTTTTCTGTAACATTTTACGTAACATGGTGTAAGCATGCGGAGTCTAGTAGTGAAATGATACTCGTTGATGCTTGAAGACTGCTATTTATTAGATTACCAGCTGACCGGGCGAACTTCGCACAGCTTAATTTTTTTCAATAATATTTTACTTTTATTTTATACAAACCTTATCCTAGAAATAACAATCACGAAAAAGAAAGAATCATCAAGTTTGGTGCAGTAATTCAGAAGTTATACGCGTACATACACTTATAAAAATGAATTACCGTACATTTTTATTTATATATAATGTATGAAAAGATTTTAGAGCAGACAGTGTAATAAATAATACAAAGGTCTTACTACACAACAGCGGGACATATTATTGCTTTCTACCACTCTGAGAGCAAGCATATTACATAGAGAAATGTCTCACTGTCCCCAATACTCTTTAACATTGTCGATAAGCGTAATGTTTACAACATATTACACAATTTGTCCCTTAGTGTATTCGAGCCTTCAAGCATCGTTGGGATGTGAAACGTTTTTCTTTACAGTTTTATTTTAGAACGCAATATGTTATGTAACGGCATTCTAAATAACGTGAACTTTAAAATAACTATACGTACATACATATACATGATGATTTTTGGTCGTCGACGTTCCCGAAAACTACGTTATCTCCTCATCATCACGATCATTTTTCTCCATGGAAGCATAACCGGGAAGTGTCTGGTTTCCAAAATATTAGGGTCCAAAGTTGAGTAAATAGACTGCGTTTTTCTGCATAAATGCACATTGACGCGTGTAGCAAGATTTTTTCACGTATCTGTCTGAACAAACTGGCATAAACACTGGACACTATAAATTTCGCCCGATCAAGTAATATATATCTATATAGGTATATATATTTTTTAAATATAAAAATAGTTTCCCAGAATTTTTTTTGGCATAAATATAATGTATATATATATGATAAATATATAGAGTGTTAGAAGAAGAATGTTAAGCAGAATGAAAATAAATAGCCCACTATCCTCCTACTAATATTATAAACGCGAAAATTTGTAAGTAATGGATGGATGGATGGATGTATGTTTGTTACTCCTTCACGTAAACACGGCTGGAGATATTTTAATAAAATTTGGTATGGGGTTAGCTGACACCCTGTATTAACACATAGGTAACTTTTTATCCCGGGGAAATAGTTTTATCCCGGACAATTTCGACATTTTCTTTTTTCTGCAGTCCACGCGGCAGATGTCGCGGGCATCCAGTAGTAGAAAATAACCTAAAATTGTCAATTGTCTCAGTACTTTAGGAATATAACTTGAATTATAGAAATATATGAGTGAACATATCTGGAAAAAAAATATGTTTGAGATTCGAAATTGTTTGGAGGGATAAAAAGGGTATAATACTTAATGATAAAGAAATATCTTGTATTAATTTTATAATTAGGTCACTATTTCGGTATTTTTTGTTACAAAGGCACAAGTCAACTATTTGATCTTAATTCACATATTTTGATCCGATTTCAGTGTTAATTGCATGCAGATGATATTACCCCAGGCGAGGCCATGGTCGATTTATAGTCATTTGCACAGGCTTTACGATGCAAATCCCGTTCATTTTAATATTGATGGTATTTACAGCGCTTCACTTTTACCATGGCGTTATAATGATTTTATGATGTTAAAGGGATGTCAGCTTATTTGTGTCCGGTCGTGTATTCAAACCAAACCCCTAATATCTGCCTGATGATGTTGATGATGACTATTGCTAATCGCCTTTCGCATAATATGTTGTAATAGTCGCCTAAGAAATAACTCAGGGCCGTTATACCAGACGAATTTGTTCTGATCTTTTAAATATGACCTTGTTATACTAAACGTGGCTCGCTGTTGGAGCTCTCTCTCTCTATCTCTCTCTCTCTCCATCTATGTCTCTCTCTCTCTATCTATCTCTCTCTCTCTCTCTCTCTCTCTCATGTATATATGATTGTAGCATATTGGTTATATAGCTATGTATTTCACGGAGAGGGCAGGTAAACTTCGAGCTCCAGATAAGTTTCAACTTATTGGCTCCAACAAACGTCAAACCCAAACCAACATAATACAAACAAACGTGGCAAATACAAAATCTTTTCCGTTCTCAATAACCGTTCTGCAGAACGTTATTCAAGCGTTAATCGCACCTCGAGGTGGCGTTACCGTCGCTCGACCCATGTGACACGATTCCAATAAAGTAACGAACAAGTACCAAATTGAAAAAGGAATTCCGCCATATGCTAATATGGACGTCGGGATTTCTAAGCTCGGGCAAGTTCGCGTTTGCATTTGGCAAGGGAGACATGAATACTTTTGCAACTCGGAAGTATAACGTTAGTAAAGAAAACAATATTTTCTTCGAGTTAAAAGGTAAACTTTATTGGATATCCCGCTAAGAGTGGGCGCACATCAGAATCTTTTAGCCTGTGAGTAGTTTTGGTCTAGTTAGATAGGCTTTTTTGAGGTATAAAGTTGATACTATCTCTATCTTGATTAAGTTTTAGAGAAATCATCATAATCATCATTTACAGCCCTGGGAAGTCTACTGTTGGAAATAGACCTCCCCCAACAACCTCCACACCGACCGGTCGGAAGCAGCCTGCATCCGACCGACGCCTGCGACTTTGGCCAGGTGGTCTCTCCACCTCGCGGGTGGTTTAGAGAAATACAGTATCAAAATACATCAGTTAAAACCATCTGTCTATCTTACTGAATGATATGACTATCTCCTACTCTACACCATCTATGTATATTATGTACTCATACTTGTAAATAGATACCCATATAAAAAGTTTCGGGTAGAGTACAGAGGGGTAAGCACGAACCTTTTTAGGCGGCGTAACGCTAGCTAACAAAAGACTCGCTAACAAAATCAATGTGATTTGACAGTTTGACGCTAGCGTTACGAACTATCAACAGGTTCGTGCTTACCCCACTGCTTTACCTATAGGTACTTATAAGTATTTTGTTTTTTTTTTTCTCACAAATCTATACACATAACTACACGGTTGTATTCTTTAGACGAGTTAGCAATAAATACAGTTTCACAAAGGAATCATGTTTAGCACAATCCGTGACAAGTGGCTAGCTTGTCGACTCGAGAGAACGCTCCTGAGTTCCTTAATCGACTCATACATGCACTGGAGGAGATTCAGCACAGGTTCTTCAACAATGAATAAAGTTACTTAACTACAGTCGAAAAATATAGCCATCATTTTAGCGTCGGGTAAAAATGTATCCGATCCATCGAAAGGTGTCAATACTAAGCCGAATTGAACACGTTGATTACTTAATCCCATTACCCAGGAAAGACAAGGAGGAAACGTATTGACTTCGCGGCGACCCACTCGCCGATCGATCAGTGTCTCGCATGCCCTAGAAACGTATGGAAATAAAGGGTGCGGTATGATAGCGGAATGGCCAACTAAATCTGATTAGATACCTGTGGCCTTAGGCCTTAATGTTACTGTTAATATTATATGGTCTTCTTAGGCAGCGGTGTACGTAGCAGCCGTGAAGGAAAATATCACATGTCAACACCGGCAAGAGGGGGTTTTACGTTCTACGACTGTTATATGAAGGAACAGCTATCATAGGAAATCAAAGTTTTATTCCTTTACTAATAGGACGCCCGCAATTTTGTTTACATGAATTATATTGGATTTTGTAAAAGCGAACTGGGAAAGTAAATAGTATTTATTGACTTTATAGCGAAAATTCCAAGCTGAAGCCCGTTCATTCGGCCAGTGATTATCTATTGATAGTACAGTGGACATTTTAAAACAGAATATTATAACATTTTTTATTAGCGGTTCGTGCAGTGAAAGGTACGACTATCCGTAGCATGTGCCGTAGCATGCTACGAACTACGAATCTACTACGGCAGAACATCACTATAAACACATGCGAGTATCTATAGTAGAAGAGTAAAGAGGTAAAATAACGTCTCAAGTTTTTTTTTTTAATGTTGAAAAGGAGTCAGTTGTATTTTTAAGAGTCGACTAACGAACTTGGGCATTTTTTCTTGCGATAAACTAGCAGCTTGTTACTAATTACTAGCATCTCTATGCTAAACTAGGCTGTGGTATTTCTCTTATCATTCAGTTCAGAATACCCCATTTCTAGAACACATAACAGTGTATCTATGTACTACATTTAATTTGTTTTGTAGATTCTATAGATCGCGTGACTAAAATGTATTTAGTCGCCGACATTAACATTAATTTATGTTTTATTATAGCTAACAATGTACTGTTAATCGTAACTTTGATTTCTAAATCAATCATCGTAACAATAGAACGTTTTAGTTGATTGAATATTTTTTAATCGAATATTGTTGTTCGCTTTCAATCACGTAAATTTATTTTGCATTTATTTATTTAATCGTTGACTAAAACATTGATCACAGTACTACATCTCTCATATGGATACTAAAATACGAGATTTAAACATTGACTACTAATGAACCGCATGTTTAATTAAACATGACTTTTTGACATGTTGATAGCAAAATGTGTAAAATGTGTGTTAAATTATACAGTGTGTATAGCTTATATAATGTTTAATTTTGTATAATTAAGATATAGTACACATTGCAAACTCTCTACGTAATAGTCTTTTTGTACTTGCCTACTACGTAGTAAGTACTATTCTGATGGACATTGAGGTCTCCCTGGGGGGTCATAATTAACCCCACAAGCTCCATTCGGGATATTAACCTTTCTACGGGTAAGCTTTACGAGTATTTACATTACGAGGAAAATATAAAGAAATTCAGATATTTTCATGTGAAAACAGGCTCCCCTTTGTTTTATAATCCAATGCAAATTGTAAATATCAACGGAAATCAACTTTTGCGTCCCACAAGATTTCATTAAATATTATCTATCAATCTTACGTTAACAGAAATAAAGACATATCTTTTCATCATTAACCTCATTTCAGCCTTCCTCGACAACCTGTACTGCGATGTTTTGAATTATTTTTTCATTTTTAAAATAAATTAAATTTTTTATAAATATTATCCAAAAATATTACTCGTATGACCAATTCTTTCTTATATGTATTACAAATAAATCTAAATAGTTAGGTATAGCCAGCCCTTAGTAGTTTTAAGTTAGTTACATATATTTCAAAATTTTCAATTATCTGTTCAATTATAAATATAATGAGGGATTTTCTAACAAGTTAAAATAACTGTAAAGAATGGATGGCCGTTACTTATATTTCTCTGTATTGCAGTGTTTTGTGTACAATAAAGAATAAAAATCACCTACCTAGCTCCCCCCTCTTCACCTCTCCATACAGAATTTTGGGTAGGAGATTCGCTCACGCCATCTATCCAGGCGATTTGTACTTTTTTTAAAACTTTTAATAGTTGTCAGAAAATCCCTCAATTTAAAGTCATCAAAGACTTACCATAGACATCTATGCACCCAATCTGCCATTTCATATTAGGCTGTGTGTTGATCTGGCACATGTAACAGCCTCGGTCTTCGGCCCTCAAGGGTCTGATCCTCAGCTGCCAGGACCTAGGAGCATCCAAGCTGACGGAGTAGCGAGCTCCTAGGACTGTACGATCGTGCATTGTCAGCACCGTCTGATCTTCGGCTCGAAGCCAGCCAAGCTGGAAAAAAAATTACCTGATTCTAAGTAATAGATATGCACCATGTTTGGAGAATTTCATTGCGCCCTATGGGATAAAATTTGGGTCAAGAGTGTGGTTTTTATCTTATGGTCATAGCATTGAAGATCCAAAATATCTAACTAAAACCATACTAAACGAAACATTTGTGAGAAATATAACGACACGAGAAAGACTATAAATAAAATGGCATATAGTAGAATGTCAATATTTTACTTTTATTAATGTTGACGTAATCAAATCTATCTGACTCGTGTTCCTATAGGATAGGTGTGAGCAAATCAACTGTCGATTCCGTAGCCTTGGCAATTAACTATATTAATAAGATCATATAGTATAATAAATCCCAACTAATATTATAAATGCGAAAGTAACTCTGTCTGTCTGTCTGTCTGTCTGTTACGCTTTCCCGCTTAAACCTCGCAACCGATTTTGATGAAATTTGGTACAGACAATCTTTAGACCCTGAGACAGAACATAGGCTACTTTTTATTTCGAAAAAAAGGGATGAAGGGGTTGAAATAGAGGTTGAAAGTTTGTATGGGATTTCTTAATTTTAAAAGATAAAACCATGAAACTTTATATTTAAGCACTTGATAAGAAATCATTAAACATTTGTTCTAGCATTTTTGAAATTTCGACCAGCTAAGGGGTGAAATAAGGGTTGAAAGTTAGTATGCAAGTTCGTCAAATATCACGTCATAAGAAACAAAAAATCGTTTGTTCTAGCATTTTGAAATTTTTACCAGTTTGGGGGTGAAATAAATTTTGTTTTTTCTGTAGTCCACGCGGACGGAGTCGCGGGCGTCCACTAGTAAATAAATAAGATGGCGTGCCCTGGGGGAGGCCTACGTCCAGCAGTGGACTGCAATAGGTTGAAGAAGAAGAAGAAGTATAATAAATACCAAATAAAGAAAACAAAGAAAGGTGGGCCCGTCAATACCCCCCTTTTACACCTTCAGTTACCATGGGAAAAACTTAAATAATTTACATTGTAGGTTACTAAAAATAAGTCGTGTACATTTTTCATTCGTCGCCAGATTTAATTTTCAACAAAATTCATATGACACTTCTTAAATCTCCAGGCAGCAAGTAAATTCGTGTTTGAATTCAAACCTCAAGATTAAACTTAAAATTTTAATATAAAAACTTTTAGTTATTTCGTTTTAAGAATGTCAATTTTCTTTGTACTTAGTCACATCTTTCGAGACAAAATCCGTCATAAAAAATTCATTACACTTTTAATCTTGCAAAGTGAAATTTTACTGTGGATTTTGTTACAGGAGTCAGTTTTTACATTATTATACTATGTCATGAACTTTTTGTATAAATTTCACTATATACATATACACACGTCTGTGTTCCCAAAATTGGGTAGCCAGGATTGCAGGATCGTAAAGGAGATCCCAGAGCCACGTTTATCATAAAGGGAACACATGTAAATCAGTGACAAGTTGCTGCTAGCTCATGGCCTGAGAGAATGCCCGAGTTCCTTAGTCGACTTATACGGCTGATGTATTCTAGTGAAGCTCCGCATCAGCACATAACCTCTACATACATACGTGCATAATTATAATCACGCCTTTATCCCTTACGGGGTAGGCAGAGCACCAAGGGCCGATAGAACCACATGGTGCCATTTCTGGCTAATTTTGAGGGTATAGTTGAGATGTAAAAGTTCGGTTAGTAGTGACAGGTGGTCAGCCCATCGCCTACAAAACACCAAGACCCTCTTGTCCCTCTACTGACTTGTACAGTATGCCCGGGAAGAGAAGCTGTAGTATTTTAGTTTTTTTTTTTACTGTAGTATTTTACGTAAAATCAATATTTTTTTTTTACTCGAATTTGTTGAGAAAACCAGAGCAGCATAGAAGTAACTTATACCAGACTATAAAAAGAAAACTTTAAAGTAAAATCAATATTGCCATATTATCAACTAAACCAATGTTACTTTTAAGCGAATTTGTTGAGAAAACACTAGAAAATTGTTGCCTTTTAGCCAACCACGGAGATTTTTCGGAAATGAAATGAAAATAATTATTTTTTTGTCCGCGAACAATTAAGGCTATAATTATTATTATTGTTAAAACACAAAATTCGCAGATTTATTTTTTTTGACATACTTGAAATTCTCTCCCCATTAACGTTCATTACACGGTTTCGTATGGATTCTACGGAACGGCCACAGCATAACAATTCCAGAAAATCAGGCCCAATCGTGAAGGAGGAATGAAGAGGATATGTTATAAGAACATTGTTTGATTTTGGAAAAAAGGAGAACTGAGAACAGTTCTCCTAGATTAGCCTTGAGGCTATTAAAATAAAACCATTAATAACATTATTTTTGGCGGCTACATAGCTTTAAAATATTAATGCTGCCAGACCGTAACAATTTAAAAGAAAGCAACATAAAATAATTTATATTATAAATTGACAAATTTTATATTTTGAAATGCACACCCACAACTACCACTATAGGGCTGTACAAAATAATCACTATCTAACAATCGTCCTATAACGTATGAAGCCCTGGCGGTAACAGTTCATAGGTAATAAATAATATAAATAGCTCGGAAACATTGCCCATTGGATTCATTACCAGTCTTTATCTAGTTTCCTGAAATGCGGCGGTAGACTCACTCCTTACAGCATTTCAATGGTGAAAGCCACCTCTCTTTTCACACGTCACTTGCAACGATGATACTAGTTTCTTTGAACAAATGTTGTGGGCACTTCCTCGACGTTCTACCTCCGTGCCCAACTGCACCTTTCTTTGCAGACTGTGCAGTGAATTTTAACACACTTTGTATACGGACGGGGTTAAGGAAACAGAATTAAATTTTGGTGCACATTGCGCCGGAATTACTTATGAGGTGTACATGGGTTCTTGTTTATAGCGCTTGTAGTATGTACTGGTGTTGGTACAATGTGAATTTCGAGTGATTCAAGTTAGAGCTATTCACTTGCAAGAAAAAGTTGGACGCTGAAACTAGGGATGTATGCTGAAACAACATGTTATTTTTGAAATTCAAATTCAATCTTTTATTCGACATGAAAGCATTAACACTCATTTGTCGATTGTCATTTTTTTATATGTTACTTTCTACGTTCGTACCCCAAAATAAAACCGCTACCAAACATAAAATGTAGGTGAATTTAAATAAAACAAAACAGAAAAACAAATTTTTCGCAAAAATTGCAATTTTCAACGGTCCCCACCCCAAGGTACGATTTCTTATATAAAAGCTCGAGCATAAATCGTTTTGGTCTCGAAAACCACTTTTATATACCTTAGTTTTAGAATTGTGTGTATTTAAATGTTTACTTTGTATATCGCAAATTAAAACTTACACTTTTAACTTAAACTTGTCTTTCTCTGTGACTTTTTTGTATTCGGATTTTTTTTTTATTTAATCCCAGTTTTGTGTTTACTTTTAGACATTTTTTAAATAAAATTGTATAATGTTAAAAACAAATTATCCTGTAATTTGATTCAAACTTGAGTAAGATGAAGTGATTTAAGAAGACGTTCTTCTCACCGAAGTTGTTAGTAGCCCCAATTATTTTACGTCACCGTAGGTGACGACTATCTAATAGTTGCACAGTAAAAAAAGAACAAGCCTAAAGCTTTATAAAAATACCAACAGCTGTTAAAGTAATGTCAGTATTTTCCTATAAAACTAGGTCAGAAACGTTTGTTCCCATGTTATTAGAACCTGAGACTTGTTTACTCGCGCATTGCAACTGATGTAGCTGAGTATACACGTAATGTGAGTTGTGTAAAATGTTGCTAAGAATTCCTTGCAGAACTCAAGCAATTCGTGAGAATCTTAATACAGGCAGTAATGATTTAATGTGTGTATATTGTTTGTTGAAGAATATTATAAAAGTAGATGAAGCGAAAGAGGTATGTGACGACCATAGCAAATGGAGATCTACCCCTCCGGGAAAGAAGTGTGATTTTATGTATTAATAATAATAATAATAATTTATTTATTCAAGAAGTTTCATATAGTACATATTTGAGTAGGGAATATACAATAATTAATTATTTTAGTCTAACTTAAAGATATCTTCCCTTAATGGCTAGAGATTAGTGCAATATTTTTTATTTAGAGTATCTGCTGCTAAACTAGGCTTCATGCCTGTATTTCAGCATACAGCGCTCTTCCCTGTTATTACAAGTACTAGCTTCATACTAGAAGATTTAAAGTAGACCTCCATTATGAGCAAAATAAAATTTATAAAATTATACATCTATAGGTATGTACAGTGATGAGGAACAATGTAAAAATATTTAAATCTAAAATATTATTAAGTGTTTGTGTGTGTGTGTGTTTGTGTGTGTGTGTGTGCATGTTTGTGTGTGTGCCTGCGTGTGGTGTGTGCGTATGTTGAGTGGTGTGTAAGTATGTGCGAGTGTGTAAGTAGGTGCGTGTTACTGTTCAGGCTTTGAAGTTATCTATTTAACAACCGTAATAAGTTCCTCCGTGTCCTCAAAAGATAATGTCTTTAGCCAATTTGTTATTTTTATTTTGGCTTCCACTGTAGTACATGGATATATATTTAGTACTTTGTTTGCCTTATTGTACAAAAATGGGCCCAAGAATAAGAAGAATCTACGTATAAATGTAGTATTTGTATTATGCACTTGGTCACATACCTTATACTTAAGGCGCTTTGAGACATACTGTGGATTGTATTCCAGGATTTTATGCTGCTTTAGAATAACACTAAGGAGAAAGAGTTGGCGCACAGTAAGTACATTACATGTTTGATATAACAGCACGGTCGGGTATAGGAATGGGGTTCCCGTGGCTACCTTCAACACACCACGCTGAGCCACTTCCAGGGGACCCAGGTATGTTTTTGAGGCACCACCCCATGATGAGATGCAGTATGTAAGCACTGACTGGCAAAGACTCAAATATATCTCTCTCACTAATTTAGGAGTCGCTATATATCGAAGTTTTTTAAAAATGTACATTAATTTTCGAATACGGTTTCTCAGAGTATCAATATGATGACCAAAATTTAAATGACTGTCAACTACTATTCCTAAATATTTGATTATTGTACGTGTATTCTTAGTTCCTATTGATGTTCACTTATTGAAACTTAGTGAAATAGACGTGGCATAATGTCTTGCTTAAAGGAAATTTTGCAACACATATTCATGCCACTTCCATTTTTAAGATAAGATTGCCAATACTAGGGATGGTGGTATTTACTAGTGATGAGCCGACTATGGTATTTGCCGACTAACCGACTAGCCGACTAATCGGTTTTCTAATTGCCGATTAGTCGGCCAACTAATCGGCAATGCCGATCATTTCTTGTCGGAAGTATTCGGGCTTTTTCGTCATCATTTGGCTTAGCCAACAAGCGGCCGCCCTGCCGCTGAGCATGTTGTGATGTGTTTGTTTACATTTTTATTTTGTTCGTTTCATGTTTGCTGCGCCGTCGGTATTATTAAATGTATTTGAAATAAATAAACAAGTACTGTCTGTAGTATCACGAAATGTCGAAAAAGAAATAGTGTGTGCGGACATTCTCTGATGATGTTGAAGATAAACCGTCAAAAGTTAAATGTAACCAGTGCCAGGGACTCATTTCACGCGGCGGTCAAGGCAGAAAATCAAATACGACATGTATGACGAATCACATAAAATATACCTAATGCACAATCAGTTGATGCCTCAATAATAGGCTATTTCACAGATTTTTAAAATTTATTTAATATATTTCCGTTGAGGTTTAAAAACCCAGTAAAAGTTGTATTTTAAAATTCTGGTACATACATAAAAAATAAATAAAAATAAAAATCACGGAGGGGTGGGGAGGGAAAGAACATTCTGGTACTATAATTATTTACTGAATAATATCAAATAAAAGTTTAATATTTAAAAAGCGTGTAAAAACGCTTTGAAAATATGGAGTCGGTGAGACCACTTGCCTGTATTTGTCACTGTAATAGCACATGTCATTCACATACATATAAATGTAAATACAAAAACAAGGTTTACAAGCTGGTGACGTCAGAATAAGCCCAACCTATCAGGAGCGTTTTGTGTCACGTGACAAAAGTTAAAAAAATAGAATTATAACCTATAGAAGTATAGTCCGAAGGCCGATTTTAGGAATTTTTATGGGTGCAAATTTGAACCAATCGCGGCTCTGTCATTCAGTGCTCAGCGGTCAGTGGCTACGTGTGTATGTCAACCTAAAGGACTTACCATGACGAAATGTGCACTGAGATCCTGCCAAAACTATGCTCAAAAACATAAGAAAATAAATAACATCACATTTCACCGGTAAATATTTGATGTTTTTACGTAATTTCATTGATAAAACAATAAATACACAATCAAATTTTCATATTTTTTTATCTGTCATTGAAATCAAAATGTTGCCATAAGTGTGAAATTTTACCCTATTTTTAAACATGCAGATTGTAGGTAAAAGTAGTTGGATCTACTTTGTCTTTGATTGATTGTGGGATTACCTGCAAGCTCTCTCACCGAATTATTTAAAACTATACATATAGGATGTTTTTTTGTGGCCACCTTTAACGAAGGGTACGTACTCTATACATGAAATAAAGTAAGTTTATGCCAAAAAAAAATGCTGGGAATTTTTTTATTTTTGAAACAAAATTTTAAATTCCTTGATCGTGCGAAATTTATAGTGTCTAGTGTTTATGTTAGTTTTTTTATAGACAGATATTAATTATTTTTTGTGAAAAAATCCTGCTACGCGCGTCTATGTGCATTTATGCAGAAAAACGCAGTCTATTTACTCAACTTTGGACCCTAATATTTTGGAAACCAGACACTTCCCAGGTATACTTCCATGGAGAAAAATTATCGTGATGATGAGGAGATTCCGTAGTTTTCGGGAACGTTGACGACCAAAAATCATCCTGTATTGTTACTATAATATTATGTTTAATTGAAATTAGGTCTTTAAAATGGGCATCGTCCTTTCCTTTATTGAATGAAATAAAACCACGGAGAATGGCCTCACAGCTTTGTTGACATAATGACAAATTATTCAGAGGGACAATTTTTAACAGAATATTGTATTTTTTTGTCACACTTTTGGACCAATGTGGAAAAGTCCGATCATCTCCTTTTAATATATTTAAATTTCACGATAATTCTACAAGAGTGTGCAAATCAGTATACTTCTCAGCATCAATAATAATTTTATCGACTATTTCCCGACATCTAGGGAAAAAACATTTTTAATGCAACATTAATTTTATGTCATGCATACGTCAAGTCGATATTTTATGTCTATTTTTTCGCCTTGCGTTTGGTTGGAACACACTTTCTATAGGTTATAATTCTATTGTTAAAAAATATGCATTTTTATTTACCGAT
Source organism: Carposina sasakii (assembly GCA_014607495.2). Lineage (NCBI taxonomy): Eukaryota > Metazoa > Arthropoda > Insecta > Lepidoptera > Carposinidae > Carposina > Carposina sasakii. The sequence continues at coordinate 3,902,162 of CP053163.1, read as the reverse complement.
TTTTAAGTAAATATTTTTGCAATAAATTGTCAAATAGCCTATTGGCAGGTTATACCTATCAAAAGTAGAAACTGAAGACTATAATTTTAGAGACTTACTCTAGGTAATGTTTCGAAATTACAAAACAAGTACAAATTATATGTTTAATTTTATTTGTTATGCGTCGATTATAATCGGCTTATTTTCCCGAATAGTCGCCGACTAGTCGCCGACTACAAATGATGCCGAATAGTCAGCTTTCCTGACTAGTCGGCCCATCTCTAGTATTTACCTAAATTATGTTTATAAGTTGCACAAAGTTAGGCAAAAAATTGGCATTTGACAGATATATCCTGCCTAATCACACATTTCTTGTTACTTAAAATTCCTTTTAACTTAATATTTCTGCAACCAAATAAAGCATAAAATATGACTCGAGGAAACGTACAAACTGCAAAACTAAAAGAACAATTTTAATTGCAAACACCTGAATAATAAATTGGCGATATTATTACTTGAACTAAGTCAGGTCAAGTAAGAGTTAAGTCTAGTCGTTTATCAAGTAAACTACTAAAGTTGTTGGTCTGGCAAGTTCTTAGCTATAAACGAGGCTTCAGATGGATACTAAATAATAGACTGAAACTGTTTTAACTTTATAAATTTCTAGTCGTAATTGCCTGCGATTCAGTTTTTATCTACTACTAAGGATCGAAAAGTTTAAAGTTTTTAATGACCACATGAGATGCTGATAAAAGTCTTATTTACTACCAATAAGTCCTTTTAATTTATTATAACACTACTGTTCTGCGTGTTATTCTGATCTATTAAGCTCTTATAACAGTGTGAAACAGGAGGGTTATGTTAAACAAAATGCTATGAGAATAGTCCATTGGAGAGATACTATTTACAAAATTTGAGACTCAAATTTTGAGGAGAGATTCCTTATAGTCGTAGTAGACAATTTTTATAGCATTTCGCTTAATATAACCCCTTTTTGTTACATATATTTATGGTTTGTATATGGTTAGGTCGTTACATAATAGCCAGCGGGCTTTATAATGCGCGATAGTGCTATCACTTTGATCATTAAAGGTAATATCGAACTCGAATCGATGTAAATGGGCCAAGTGTATTCGATTGTGTCGGTTAGTAACGTGGTAAAATTACGTAGTGCACGAGTATTGCGAAGTAAATTCAGTGAAAGCTTCACCAATTAATTTCAGCTGTTTCATATGAAACATTTGTTTATTATGCAACTGAAACAATTTATTTAATTACAAAAACCGTATAATTTGAGGATATATTTTAGAGTGTTTAATCTCGTAGTTAGTTTATTTAACCCACTGTTTATATACGAAGTTTATTTAATAATAACAATGGAGCTAGTTTTGTAGCAGAACAGAGGCATATATTCAATAAAAATAAATTAGTTATTCTTACGTCTTTTGGTATTATCTATCTATATAAACTTCAGTTAATGAACCTCGTGTTGTGGTTATATATTTAATAGCAGCCAAGCAACTGGATACACTCATATAATGGTCTGTGGCTACACCTACATACAAGTATACCTTACCTAACTATATGTATGCCTTGCAAAATCACATAAATCCGGCTTTTTATTTAAGTACAAATAAGTAGGGAGATGTCAAGGCAGAGAAAGAAAAAACTTATAAATTGTAAGTGATGATTACCTTAATGTATAATTTATGAATTAAACTGTATTCAATATCTGTGTCTACAATACGAGTAAAATAATAAGGATACTAACCTTATGTTTGCCCAAATTTGTAACTGCACATCCCAGGACGGCTTCTCGGCCAAGAAAAAATGTGTGGTTTCCTATAGGGCGCTCGAACTCGGGCTCCTCGGGGATCTTTTTTGTCGTCATTTGGGCATCTGGAAACCATTGACATGTTTGAGTCTTCTATATTGTTACAATAAAGGAGTATGCCCACAGAACCGTAATGGGAACGTTTTGGGCACGTAACGTATCATGCACGGAGCAAAAATATATTATTTTTGGTGTGACCTTATTTGGCACATTCCGTCACTAACCGTCCACAACCATGTAGGGTACCCGTAACGTCTCATGAACGAATCAGCAAGGAATACTCGTCGAGATTTATGCCGTAGCAGATACGTTGTGTGCATGAAACGCAACGCGCCTGACACTTTCCTATTACGGCATGATGATTGGGTTGAGTCTTTAAAAGAGATTGCTCACTGCACCGCAATGTTATCGCACTATGAACGTATGATAATCGGACAATTATTATACACTCTATTATGCCCACTATAAATTTATACCCATTATACCTAACTACATAATTATTACTGTCGATGTCTAATTTATTGAAGGACCTTGCTTGACTCACGATATTGCTGATCAATGACGGAACGTTATTATAGATAGTTTTATGCATTTTAATATAGGTAGTAAAATTGTCTATTAATAAGGACTCAAAAATAGATGTCTCATTTTCAACATAATATTAGTACTTAGAGGTAGAAATGCCTATACTACGAGTATTAGGTAACATGTTGAAAATGAGACATCTTAAGTCAATTTGGTGTAAAATTCTTAATAAATTTATATGATTGTGTATATGCAATAAAGAATAAGAATAAAATAATGTATGAAAACCTCGATGGTTTTAAAATAGAACTACAAAGTTTTTATATAACCTGAGTCAATAGAGCAAAAATAAATAAAAACACAAGCTTCTTTTTGGACCACTTCACTTAAATGTTCACTCATTTAATTCATTTGCCTAATGAAGGACATTGAAATTCAATAAAATTAATGGATAACGATTGAATCCGCTCGTACCTACGATATTAATTGGTTTTCGATATATTTTATACAAATAGGTAAGATTATATAAATTGGAGTGTAATACCTATACATGATGTTTTTTTGTGGCCACCTTTAACGAAAGGTACGTATTCTATACATTAAATAAAGTAAGTTTATGCCAAAAAAAATGCTGGGAAAAAATTTTTTTTAAATTCCTTGATCGTGCGAAATTTATAGTGTCTAGTGTTTATGTTAATTTTTTTATAGACAGATATTAATTATTTTTCGTGAAAAAATCCTGCTACGCGCGTCTATGTGCATTTATGCAGAAAAACGCAGTCTATTTACTCAACTTTGGACCCTAATATTTTGGAAACCAGACACTTCCCAGGTATGCTTCCATGGAGAAAAATGATCATGATGATGAGGAGATTCCGTAGTTTTCGGAAACGTTGACGACCAAAAATCACCCTGTATATGTATTTCTCTTCAAGAAATTCTTGTTACGTAAATCACTGTATGAGTAAAAAAATCTATGAACTACGAGTATCTACCATCAAAAAATGTTTGTAAACTCCGAGAAAAACAAAAATATCGATAACAGATTTTTAAAAAACAATTAAAAACTAGAATTATGTAGATAATGAGGACAATTCAGACCGTATCACAGTGAATGGCTGAGACCGAAAGGGACAGATGAAACAAAATGTTAAAACTAAAGTCAGTATCGACCACTCTACCTGATATCTGGCGTTAACAATCTTTTTTTTTTTATTATGAACACATGGCTTGACTATCTTATTGAGCAATGAGTGTTTTCACACCTCGACACAAGTAAATGCACGGTTTTTTTGCGACTGCTGATTTAGATCAATAAAGCGGTTAATTGATTTTCACATAAACATAAAATTCTACAAGTAGAGTTATGCAACTTTACAGGTGTAAAAAAAGGGAAGTACTGATCCCAAGTACATACTCAGGATTAAAACTCGCGATTTTCGCGGTCGGACCCCACCTGTCGCCACATGCAAATACGGGTAAACGCAAATTTCTACGAATTCCACGAATTACCCATACATTTCGAATTCGTATAGTATGGACCATTTATTTGGAGGCTTGGCAATAGGAATTTTACTGAACTCAGTCAGTCTTGCTACAAAAAAAAACGCCATTTAAATTTTGTTTAAGCGTAACACAACATAGTTAGATAAGCACAGGAAATTCATAGATTTGGTAATCCAATGTCATGACGTCTTTTATAAAAACCCTTGGTGATAATTATAAAATAATTTAAGTATGTAGTTTTTCTCTATTATGTTCAATAATTTTTTTTAAATAAACTTATCGCCCACGCCGCGCTGAGATCGAGACAGTATGTACGCCTGTGTATTTGAGATGAGTGTAATACAGTACCAATTCATAATTTATTGTCACCACATTACAGGCCTAATTATCCTCTAAAGACAAGGTATCTCCATAGTTTTGTAATTATGAATAATACAGCATTACAATCATTTTTATAGCCAAGCTTAAACTGTTAAGAAAAAAATTGTAAAGAATTTTCGATTCTTATCTCGGCTGACATAGATCATGTCTTAAGAACCTTTTTATCTGATTCACAAAGCTGGAAGCTAAGGGCTCACCCTTCGACAAGCGCCCTTCACGTCTGAAGGGGATGCCGAAAAGGTTTTTTACATAATCATTGTTATATTACCCTTAGCTTGAGACGGGAAGTTATGATTTCAGTGTTAAGGGCGATTGTGCTATGTACAAGCCTTGGCACTTTAATATGAATAAAAAATAATAATTTAAACATTAATAAACCATAAAGATAACAATAAAAAGTAATACTCGTATAAGAAACAAAAAAATATTTTTACTTAGCTATGAGAAATCAGGGTGACGGAGGGCGCACTTCCCGACTATTCCAACTGATAATTAATACGCGAATGTCACTTTAATTGTATTATATTTGTAGGTTACCTCTATGCGCCTTAATTACTGAGTCAATTTTGTATTATAGTTTGTACAAAGTAGCGGACAACAGATAGAGCAGAATATAAAATCGAGAAGGTACATACTCCAATTACAAAATATTACAGTACGGATACTTTTCATTTTGAAAGAGAGCTTTGTTCAGTTATTCTAACATCCACCTATCTTCAAGAGATCACAGAGGAGAAAAAAATACAAAAATGAAAATAAAAGAAAAGAAAATGCGAGCTTACCTTTGATGGCCATAGTTGGTAGCAGCACCAAAGCCTGCAGCATGGACAAAAAAGTAGTCCTTTCGAGCTTCATTCCGTCCCATAAAAGTTCACTTTTCACCCGAAACAGTGCATTTTTTTACACTTCACTCACTATCTTTTGTTTACACTGTGGCAATGTTTGGTAGATACTCTGTCCATTTTATGTCGTCTTGTCTATGAATAAGTACTAGTTCCTTAATTAAATTATTCGTATGATAGTTGTTACAACACTTTGAAGTGTATATTGATTGATATAAATTGTAGTAGTCTGTGCAGTCAATCGTTTCTGGAAATTATTGAATGTTTTGTCATTAATATTTATATATCGCAGTTTATTTTGAGAAATCTTTTTGTAGACAATATTTTATAGATTGAGCTGAACAAAATATCGAAGTCACAATAGTTTTTCTTAGATATAGAAATGTGAAATGATGTTTAAATTACTCTCGAAACTTTTAAGGTGTGTATAAATAGATAAGCTTTTATACTAAGTTAAACCTTTACTAATGTTGATTCCAAAAAGCGTTTTAATAATTGAACCATTTAACGTGAATGGTATTCCGCTTAATATGGTTTCTGGCTTGTGGTCTCATTGCGAGTATATTAAATTACTAGAGCTACCTAGTTAGTTTATATCCATAAGTGTTATTTTCGTTTTTATTAATGCTAAACCTAATGTTATTTAGAAGTATAAAGAATCTAAAAAAACGAACTTATGTTTTTTATTTAGCACATTTTATGTTTTACCATCATCAATAGTTCCTAAAGAGTTTGCCACTCGATTCAATATAGTACCTACTTATAAAGAGTTTGCATTATACAAAACCTAAAGAAATAGATTTCGAAAACACACAAACTAAACTTTTTAATACACATTATGTTAACATGAAAAAAAGTCACTCACATCTTACAAGTACGAGTATTCTATTAATGTTTTCGAGTATGCTATTATTTACTACGCTAATATTTGGTTCTTTGAAATTTAAATTGATATCTTTGAAAAAAAAATAGTATTCGTTCTGTATTACCTTTACGGTACGGTGCGAAGCAATATATACTTACCGCTTGAGTAATAAGGTATATTTTAGCAAGCATGGGTCGCAAGTATGACAGAATAAAAACAAATATCTGTCTCATGCTGAAACCTGTCTAATTACGCACCGTAAAGTAATTATTTCTTTGTTCTGAGCGTCTACAACGGTTCCGTTTCGGATTCGTTCCAACTCGAAATTTTCCGAGAATTGGCCCCCAGGTGAATTTGTTTTTAAATTATCTACTCGTATTACAACCGATGAAATTTGCCTTAATATGCAGAGAACCCAATTAAACAGCCTTCGTAGAACAAAGGACTGTTACTGGTAAAGTATTTCATATATTCTTTGAAGATTCTATACAAATTATGAAAATTCTTGAGAATTTCACAGAATACTTTTACGCATACAGAGTGTAATAGAAGGAGTCTCACTACAAAAACATAACCTTAATGCAAAGTTAAAGACTCGAAATCACATGTTTATTTTTCCGACTAGTGGATATAGAAAATTTCCAAACAACTCAGGATTTTTTTAGGATTGAAATGTGCATATCGTAAAATTAGGTAGGTACTTAGACGGTTATTAACATCTATCTCCGCCATTCTAAATATGGCTGTAAGATCTCATTTATGATCCTGTAGTTCTAGCTAGCCCATTTTGGGAACACAATCGTATGAATATGTATGAAGGCTCTTTATAGTGAGCTATTTTTATGGAATTTCGTTAAACATACCCCTTTTGTAACACCATGTATAATGTGCTCTTAAATTATTGAAATATCTTTTAACACGGGACTAGGTAGGTCACAAGTCTATTAAAGTAAATAAATGTCTTGTTTCGTACAAGTTTATGAAAAAACAAGTAGAACTTTTACTTATTTCGCGTTTTTAACTTAGAATATTTTGTTCGAAACTTTCAGAAAACAATTAAATTCTTTGTTTAATATACTCCTTGTAAATTAGGTAGCTTTAAATTGCTAAATCATTGAAATTATTATGAAAAACAAAAGCAAGCTTATTAATTTAAAAACAGCTTATAATCTCTCTAAACATATAAAATTCTTTGTCTTGAGGGCTTAGTGTGACTTTTCACTTCGAACTCGATCGCGTTAACGAAGAGCAGCTAACCAATCACATCAAGGTGTGATCACGTGATGTATTACAAGTGAGAACAACGGCACTACGCGATTGGTTATACAGTTTACGTTAACGCGATCGAGTATGAAGTGTAAACTCGCACTAAGCTCTCTGAACGACTGATGGCTAAATGCATGGTCTAAATCGCTGATCATTTGAGACTTCATAAGTTCTATATGTTACCTATGAGTTACTATATATTATGCTGTGTACAATTATAGAAATGTAAATAATATATACTGTGTGTAGATATTTTGCATGTCAAGTCTGACTGGCTAAACATAAGGACAAATTTATAAATATATCTGTAACTACTATGTTTATGAGCAAATAAAGAATTATCTTATCTTGAAGAGTGTGTTCATTGTATGAACACTAAGAAATCTGATAAGAAAGAATTTCCCAAAATTCCCACGGGTTCGGGATAACCAGATTTTAAAGGTTACGCGGAGGATGTCGCTGGAGTCCACTAGTGATTAAATAATATAAAGTTATCGTAGCTAAACGATTCATTTTTAAGTAAAATTGAATCTATAGAGTTTCTCAATGTAGATATAGATTTCTTTTAGTCCAGGTTATGGTTCTGTACCAAAGAGTAGGTTTTTAGAATATTCCCATTTTTAAAAGATGTTTTAAAAAGTGATTCTTAAAAAGTTTTCAAAAGCCGATATCCTAATTGATTGTAGCAGTATTATTGTACATTTAATTTGTTTATTTCTATAATAAGATAAGTAAATTATTTACATTAAAAAGTCAATTTATTATTGGAAAAGCAATGGTTCTCTCGTAATTAAATAGTCATACATTAGTGTTATATCAATACGTACCTACTCAGTTGTTTTATTAAATAATAAGAATTAATTTTTATTAAATAAAAATAAGAGCACTGACACGCGTAATGCAGAGGTCGTGGGTTCGATTCCCACCCGGGTGAGGAATTTTTTCCATTTCTTTATTAATAATTTTATTAAATAGTCTTAGTTGTATTAATTGTGGTCAATTTATTATAGATATTAAACGTATCCAATCAATTATACGCTATACCAAAGCAAAATGTATCTTAACTATTTTATTACCTTTTAATGAAAGTAAATTATGTTTTTGTTATTCCTTTTAAAATCCAGACAAATTAACTCCATCACATCACAATTATAGATAAACAATTCACTTTGTCATCAAAACCCTTCAAAACCAAATATGTCTTTATTTAACTTAAAACAATCGTATTATACGCGGTACAGTCGGCTGATTTGCCACGCGTGCGACCCGTAGCGCGACTCGTAGCACACTGAGCCGTAGCACACAGCCGTAGCGGCGCGGCGCTACGTAAAGCGGCGCTCAAACGTTTAAGCCTTTCGCCTTTCGCATGAATAGGAATGCGAATGCTGTTTCCTTTTTCCGATGTTTCATTTTCGAAAACAAAAGAATGCGAGATTTTTTTAATCTCCAGCGTTTTGATTCGTGATGTATACAGAGTACCTACAGGTGTTGATAGAGAATGTGGAAATTGTTTTTGCTGCTGTTTTCTGCGTTTGGTAAAATTTATATTTATTTGTTGTACTGTATTTATGCTAAAAATGCAAACGTTTTGCAATAGAACTAGACTTTATAATTATTTGAGAATAATATACAGATTTATAACAAAACACTACAGGCTTTACAAAGCCGTATTTATGTTGAATTTTACGAGCTGACTATATATACTATACAAATGTTACGTACGGTGGCTGAAACCATTTATTTTGGAATATTGAAAACGAGCACTAACCAAACCCGCTTGTTCGAGGCTTATGCACCCAAAATTCAACAGCATGTTAAATATAAAGCTCTGAAACCCATCTTCGTAAGCCGAGTGATGTTAAAGCTAACACACACTACATGCAACTTAAGCCCAAACACTACATGAGCCTTTAAGGCGATCACACACTGCCTGACAAGGGCAATGATTTATGCAAATTTTTGTTATCACTTGTCGCCCTGTATTAAAGGACTATGGAAACATGGTCGAGAATTAATAACTTCCAGTGTTTGTGTTAGTATGAATAATATATATTTTGAGGCAAAATAAGATAGGAAAATATTTTCTTATTTTCTTAAATATTATAGGAAAATTTCGAAAAGGCTATACAGAGGCTTTAGGCGTTTTTTTTTTACTAGACATTGTCTAGTGGACAGTTAAATACAGAACAAACAATAGCAAATAATATTTGAAGCGATATAAAAACAGGCGGCTTATTGTGACTCACCTTCTTGCGCGTTAAAATAAAAGTCAAATATTGATCAAATTATTAAAATTATAAACATTGTTTGATAACATCTAAAGATGGCAACTGATTTTGATGATTATTTTTTGCTTGATTGATGTATTTTGGGAAGATTTAAAAGTATAATTGGACTATCCTATGTACAGGAAAATCTTTTCAACGAGATATCTTCTTCGATGTTAGTCACACATACCTACCTATAGGTACGTGATATGTGGTATGATACATATACAGGATGATTTTTGGTCGGGAAACGTTTCCGAAAACTACGGAATCTCCTCATCATCACGATCATTTTTCTCCATGGAAGCATATCTGGGAAGTGTCTGGTTTCCAAAATATTAGGGTCCAAAGTTGAGTAAATAGACTGCGTTTTTCTGCATTAAATGCACATAGGCGCGCGTAGCAAGATTTTTTCACTCGAAATAATTAATATATGTCTATAAAAGAACATTATAAACACTAGACACTATAAATTTCGCCCGATCAAGAAATTAAATTTTTTTTTCAAAAAATTTGTTTTTTCCCAGCGTTTTTTTGGCATAAACTTACTTTATTTGATGTATAGAGTACGTACCCTTCGTTAATGGTGGCTACAAAAAAACATCCTGTACATAGATTTAATATCTTTAAGAAGGTTCGCTCGCAAATGTAAAGGCTTTGTGTCGTTTTGCGGCGTATTTGATTTACAACATAATTTATGTGGAATGTGAGTTAAGCTTCATATTAAGTACATTATAATACATATAATTTGTATACAGGGTATAACAAAAGGGGTATGTTAAGCGAAAAGGTATGAAAATAGCCCACTAAAAAGAATCTATCCACAAAATTTCAGACTCGTAATTACATTTTTAATTTTTCACATAGTATGGAGAATTCCTAAACAACTCAGGAATTTTCATACAATCTTGAAAAATAAACATGTAATTTCGAGTGTCCAATTTTGAAAAAGGTTCTCTATAGTGGGCTGTTTACATAGCTTTTCGCTTAACATACCCTTTCTGTTATACCCTATATAGGTATGATATAAACAAATATAATTTTGGAAGTATACAGAATAAAAAGCCTCGGATGAAGACATACTTTATAAAATTATTAATAAAGAAATGGAAAATATTCCTCACCCGGGTGGGAATACTTTATTTCAATACTACGCCGCCCACGGTACGTCCTCGCCCGCGTTTATTGTGGAAATTTTTTCTTTACGAATTCTAGTAGGTACATCATACAAAGAACACAACCTCCAAGTTTCAAGTTTCTAATGGCAATAAATAAATATTCACACACTTCCCAACACATTGACCTAGACCCATACTAAGATCCGTAAGGTCTTGTGTCGTTGGTACCTACTAAGCAACGGTACGAGTATATGAATACACAGATAAGTATAGAAAAATCGCTGACTTAGAAACAAATATCGAACTCATCATGTTTGCACCTACCGAGATTCGAACCCAGGACCTATGGCATCGCAGGCAGGGCCACTACCAACTACACCAATCGGCCATCATACATTTCAGGCGATAAGCTAGCAACTTTTCACTGGTCATGTACACCTATCCCAGCTTTGCTTAACGTGGCTGTGAAATCTTCTGTATGATCCTGCAGTCCTATCTTCTTCTTCAGCCTATTGCACTCCACTGCTGGACGTAGACCTCCCACAGGGCACGCCACAAGGCTACTGCCACAGGGGGGTTTTGCCCATAGTCACCACGCTGGGCAGGCGGGTTGGTGACCGCAGTGTGTTTTTCGGACTGTGTTGTCAGTACGGGAGGCGCTGCTGCCCACCTCCCGGAAACCTTTAATCGCCTCGTACAAAATCTACGGGCAGGCAGGAGTGGTACAAACTCTACTCTGCCGGCACAACGCTACCCCATCTCAGGAAAACAACCGCGCGTTTTTGACTTTGTATGTTGTAACACTTCCGCTGTTTAGTTCATTGTCATAATATGCGTCAGAAGTCAGGACCAGCTTTAAAGGAAACTTCATCATCTTCCTGCCCTTATCCCATTCTTTATGGGGTCGGCGCAATATAATTTCTTTCGAAACTCATATTGCCAAAGTTATGGCATTTGTTTTTACGGCCGGCTGCCTGCCTGACGCCAACCCTTCTCGGGTATAGCTAAGTGACAATTTTTTGAAAAATCCGTACATTAAATAAATTTAGTGGTGCCCGTGACTGGGATCGAACTCACGCCTCCTGACTTTAAGGCGCACGTCTAACCTTTAAAGAAAACTTATAGTATAGGTACATACAGTGTAGACTATCCGCCTAGACAACTAACAAAAGAAATCAACAACTTACATAACCGTAAACTGTGCATTCCGATTACTTACCTACCTAGCGACGCACAGCTACACCGTTAAACTTTCTTCTGTAATAACTGTTTAGGTAATTTCATATGTATTAAGCCGGTAACACTGAAACTTTGGTCATTAGGACAGGGCCACTCGGAGAGTGTGGAGGGGCATTTATGTGTGCAGACATGACCAGGTGGGACCGCATGGGGTATGGTCCAAGTTGTGAGTGAAAAGTATAAATATAGTATCGCAAACGTAGCGTTGGACGACCTCTGGCCATATGGACCGATGACTTGTAACTGGATGTCAAAAAGATCATGCCTTGTGGCGTGCTCTGGGGGAGGCCAACCTCCAGCAGTGGACTGCAATGTCATGATGTGATGTGTATGTCGTGTATGTAGACACATTAACAGTGCATACAAAAAAAAATTGTACCGAAATCAGGCATAGGAGCTATTACTATATATAGATTGTACGTACATGTGCTTTACTGACATCGGTCGCTGATATTATAGAGTCCATTTCACAGAATAACACCCGTAGGTACTAGATTTAGTAATGTAACATACTCGTATTTGTATACAGTTATCAAGATGTAGTCATCATAGAGCAACTAGTGTTATCATTCTGAGGAGCTTTTGAAAACCTAGTGTAACGCAGTTAAGGGCTACTGCATAGCGAGGCAAAAACGTTAACCAGTGTCTGACTTTTCCTTGATACATTGATATCAGCGAAGAAGGAAATCAAAACTAGAGCAATTATTAGTATCCTATTTCGAAGCGTGTACTTTACTATCGCGTGTTTCACTAACCAAGGGGTTAAATTTCTAGATAAAACTATTTTCTGCGGCAATTAGAATTAAATTGGTCTGTTGACTTGATAACCGTAATCGTTTAATGGGATAAAATTATACTAGGTACATTCACATAAAACACAGCATTTCAAAAATATTTTCTTATAATATTCTCACTCGGATGAAAAAAAAATCATTTCTTAATAATATTTATAATATAATATTACTAACGGACGCCTAAGAACTTGTCCACCTTTTATATTCTATTCTTTCATAGTGCTCCTCTACTCTAAGAGAAACATATGCAGAATTTCAGATTGATATATTTGGCTATGATGTCTGTTATTAACCGAAGAGTCATATGAGTCATACCTATGTATATTACGGATTTAAAAAGACAATACATGCACTTCTGTCACTCACTCCCTTTTTATTCATAGAGCATTGTATTTATAAGCTTAGTTTTAGGGTTTAAAGGTGTTTGACATGGAAAGTAAGATACTAGATCTTTGTATCCTTGACACCGAAATAATTTACATTAATTAAATCAACTTAAATCCGCGAGTCTTCGTTGTTGGAAATTTACCATAAAAAATATCAAACGCTATCAGCTCTTACTTATTCCTATAAAACCAGGAAATAAGCCACATGCCATCAAACCTCTTGTAACTTGTAAGTCCATATAATTTATGTCATATGTCTAGGCGTGCTAACTGCCCAACTTTCAGGCTATTATGTCAAAATAATTTACATTGACGCCTTTCATAGTTATATGTGCTTTGTACGCGGAACAAACTGGAACTTTGAATTCGCAGTTTGCTAAGATAATCCACGTTTAACAGTTTGCCCAATATTTCTTTATTGTAAATATATGGAAAGTACATCTAAAGTTATAGGCATGGAGGCAAAAATAGAGTCTCTGTTTGTACCATAAAACAACCGCTTTTAATTGAAGTTACTGGATGTTTACACGGTACATATGCCAAAATAACACTTTAAAAAAATTGTCTGCCTATTCCGGCTAATCTCTGAAACGGTTGGAATGATTTTGACCTGACTATTACTGACAGATAGCTGCTGATATCTAAAGGGTATCTCGAATTACTTTTGACCCCGAAATTCCCACGGGAACGGGAAATGACGAGAACTGTATTATTCACGCAGAGGAAATCTAGATTTCAAGAAGATATTGACTATATAAAACGTGAAGAGGTAACAAACTTTAGAATTTATAATATCATGTGGGATTGGACCAATTCTGAAATCGCCAAATATAATATCGAATTTATTAATTAATTATTAAATTAATTTTTAAATGTATGGCGCAACATTTTGGCTATTGAACTTTTGTGTGTCCCCAAAATAAACGTTGTTCTATAATGGTAGTTACCTATCTAGATTTTCGAGGTTATAGGTGCTTTAGAAATAACTCAATATTGTGTTCATACGAATGAAATATATTCACTTTTAATCCGTCAAGGTTATTGGCATTGTTTGAATTTTAAAAAAGTTTAAGTTAAGAGGACATAACAAAATATCAACTTATGAACAACTGATGAATAAATTTCTTAACTTTATCCTTCCTCCATAAATGGGCCCCAATTCTTACTTATCAGCTGCACTGCACTGGATATATTACTGTCTTGTCCATACAAATAAATTAAAAAGCAAAATGGCGGAAAATTGAACTTTGGTGAGGTGAGTTTAGCGGTGATGGTTGATTGAGGTCACTAGGTAGGTTGTGGCGGCGTGAAGGAAACTTCAGTTTCAGCAGTAAATGAATGTATTACCACAACACAGAAAGTCAGAAGGAGAAGAGTGAAAGTACACAAAGACGGAAGAAAGTTCACAGACACGAAAGTACATACACAACACATATATATATATATATATATATATATAAATAGGCCACCAGTGGCGTAGCGGCACTCGCGTATGTGGGTCGTCGCGGTACAGGGTGGCGTGGACTCTGCGTCACAGTCCTCGGACGACTGGAGGTACCAGCGCATGGGCAGCGTGGTGTGGCGCGATCACGTTTGGCGCCGTCAGCAGTTTTGCTGAACTACGGATATCGCGCGGCGTTGCTTGTGCGTTAAATATAGTGTTGCGAATGTATGACTATGATGTGTGTAATGCTTGTCTTCTTGTAGGTGTACATATATATGAAATATAGTGTATCTGTTTAGTATTAATAAATATAAATACACATATAGATATATATATAAATATGTATCAGGTCACCTACAGTGAGAGAACAATGTTCGTGCCGGGCCAGTTACTACTAAATTCTAGGGAAAATATCTGTATGGACAAATAATAATATGTGAGGTGTAGGTAAACATGTCGAGCGTAAAATGGGCCCTTAGTATATAGGTAACATCGTACTCATCAAGATATCTCTACTTTCTCATTTTTTTTTTAAATTTATTTAGTTCAATATTTTACATAGATAGCATGATTATGCGGTAACACAAAAACCAGTTGGGTCTATCTGGATACAGATGGTATAATTAGTTACAGAACTTGATTCCAGTTCACTAGACACGTTGCTTCCCTCCGCACCCCTCAAGCTGAGATATCTAGACATTAAAATCTGATAATATTACGTCGCATATCAACTGCCAGCACTTTACATTATCTCGAGTGGCCAGGAGTAGAGATGATGTGGAGTGCTATGAATATACTAAAACTATATACTTATTATTATGTACCTATGACTACTAAAGTGCGTTTCAAACTAATTCATATAAAAGATGGCGCTAATTACTATCGGCCAATTTCAATACTAATAATAATAAAGAATCTCGGTACTTTTTACAAGCTTTTATTTAACTTGCAATGTATGTTTGTTCGGGTGAAATCTTACAACTCAATTTTAAGGCACTTGCCCTCAACCGATTGGGTTGAAATTTGGTGAGCACGTTCAGTTCGGATGACAATGCATGATTAATAGTGTGACGTCATTCTAAATCCAACATGGCGGCATACCCACAATGGCGGACCAATTATTTTTAATGCATTCCTACAATATGGGTATCAAATTAAAGGGCTAGCTGAGAGTAACTCGAAAAAAATGTGACGTCACTCTTAATCCAATATGGCGGACTTCTAAAACTTGAAAATCTATTTTGAAACAGATATTTTTAAGCAATTGAGTTGAAATTTTAAGGGCTCCTCATTGAAGAGCTGGACTGTTCAAAATTAACTGGCAATTGACCTTGCAATAATGATGCGTTGAATGAGATGAACAGACTTAGGAACTTACCAGGTGAAAACTAAAAAGTATAAAATAAAATTTAGGTAAAAAAACCTTTTTAAAAACAAGCTTTTATTTAAATGCGCTAAAAAGAAAAAATAAACTTTTACACTAAAACTTTTACTGTTAATTTATAACGTCATTTCAAATTTAACACATTTGACACTATTTATATGTTATAAAAGCTTGTCGCGACATTTAAGTACTCGTATTTACGTTCTTACTTTTAAATGTTTATTAGGCAGCATCTTTGTGTTGATGTTTCAGATTTTCCCATATTGTTCCCACGCATATCGAAGAAATATCCGTCGACCCTTCCAGAGCTTCGTGTAGAAGAGTAAGAGAGTAATATACAACAGGGTTCGCCCCGGTGCCCCGAAGTGGTATGTTCACGACATCATGACATCATGCCACTCAGTCCTCGGCACGGCCTCACCTTGACTTATTAAAAATTTAAAACTAAGAAAGTAAATACGAGTACTTAAATGTCGCGACAAGCTTTTATAACATATAAATTGTGTCAAATGTGTTAAATTTGAAATGACGTTATAAATTAACAGTAAAAGTTTTAGTGTAAAAGTTTATTTTTTCTTTTTAGCGCATTTAAATAAAAGCTTGTTTTTAAAAAGGTTTTTTTACCTAAATTTTATTAATTCCAAATTTGAAATTTTGTATGAAAACAATGGAACATTGCAAACAATCTCTCGAAATCGGTTTTCAAAGTGGCTCTAAATGACTACATTATCTGCGTTAATGAATAGTACAAATAAAGTTAGTTCCAAAATCTGGGATAGTCGTTAGGTATTCTATGAAACGGACTCTACTGTCTATTCGTAGTCATAGTCATTTATTTTATGTACTGTAATTCAACACATATTTTGTTAGTAGTTTCTTAATCTATGTTAGTAGTAATATTTATTCATTCCATACACATTATATTCACTCTCGCATTATGAGAGCTTGGATGTGAGTACATGGACCATATGACAATGTTGCATGTACTCACAGTCAGACCTTCTATCAAACATATTGAGGATGCTGTTGGGGCTAGCCCGGACCCGGCGCACCAAGGATGTGCACCTTTCCACATCACTGTGTAGAAACAGTCCATCCGAGCGTCGACAAACATCCCTGATGCGCTACAGAACCGAGGTAGCCCCACCAACACCCGGAACGCGTTATTATATTGTATATTTATAACAATAGCTTTTTATTTGGTTTTTTTGTCAGACTTTTGTCTGAGCAAATCAATTTCGCTGTCCTTATGCGGGGCTCATTATCATTCATCATTTACAGCCCTGAGAAGTCCACTGTTAGATATAGGCCTCCCCCAACAACCTCCACTCCGATCGGTCGGAAGCAGCCTGTATCCAACCAAGGATCCCCGCATCCTTATGCGGGGCTACTCAAGAATAAATCACCAATATCTCCTTCCAGGCATGTCGTAAGAGTTGACAAAAGAATTTATTGGTATTTTCTTAGGCGATGACTGACTAGTCACTGACCTTTTAGATGATACCGCTATACTATATTGTGGCTGAGATCTCATTCAGTTTCAGTCCTGGGGACCCCATTTTTGAGAATACGTGTTTATGTTTGTATGTAGATCAATTAAGTTTGGTCCTTATCTACAGGGTAAACTAGAATCGGAACTATCTAAATTCAATAGGCTACTAATGATGTGTGACCTAATTAAAACTTATAACGTGTAAAAAACAGTCAATAAAAATTAATAACCTAAACCAAAATAATACCAATACTCGTACAAGTAAGTATGGCCTTCACATTTTTTTCCTAACAAAAACACGACTAAGCTAGCTCATGATAATAATACAAAAAAAACGACGGCGTGCGCTAAAAACGACGGACGTATTTTTATTTCATCAATTTTCTTGAAACGAATTGATGTCGCGGCGGGGAGGGAATAAGTAGGTATTTTGCGACAAAACTGATCTCATTTATACTCCCCGTTCAGATGAGTAACAAATGAGTACTTTGGTATCGGTGAGTAAATCGTTTTGCTATCGTTGCTATATATCATAGCGTTTCATCATCAACGTTTTATACAGAGAGCATTTATGACAAACATGTTATGCATGTGAGATGTCTCCTACGTCATACAACTATTTAGTGCTATATTTTCGCCAATCATGATAAATTCTGCTATTATTATGACTTTTTAAAAACCAACCAACAAGATGTATTTACTGAATTTTAAACCAATGTTCTTGCTTTTGAGGATATCCAGAAAAATGTTCAGTAGGTGGTGCTAAGATTCATTCTTATTGTATTAAAAGATAAATGTACATTCGTTTATCATAATATAATGAGTCATATGAGTCATTATGTAGCGCACATAATTGTTACATTATTATTATTATGGATTTACATGTAAGTACTCATTCTTCCGGTATTTTATTCATAATCCTGCATAATCGTTGTTTCGTTTTTGGATGAATCTGGATATACTCGTAGTTAACTAAACTATCAGATCATATCAAAATCAAGATAATCTAAAGGTACCATGACTTACGGAGCCGAGACGTGGGACCTAACGGTGGGGCTGGCTCAGCGATTACATGTCATTCATAGAGCTATGAAAAGGTCAATGCTCGAAATCCCGCTAATGAATAAAGTCCGAAACGAGATTATCCGGCAGAAGACCAAAGTGACAGACATAGTCTCAAAATGTAGCAGACTGAAGTGGCAGTGGGCAGGCCACATCTGTAGTAGAATCGATGGACGGTGGAGTAAGCGGGTTCGCGAATAGAGACCGCGCTTCGGTAAGCGTAGCGTTGGGCGCCCTCTGGCCAGATGGACTAATGACATAAAAATGGACGGCTGGTAGTCACTGGATGGCAAAAACGGGAGATCGAGCCATGTGGTGTTCTCTGGGGGAGGCCTACGTCTAGCAATGGACTGCAATAGGCTGACGGACAACGAAAGTTACAATCAGTTCTTTAGGGACTGATTGTACCTATATTTCCTGTCGAGCTTATAACTTTATATCTCATATATCCTTAAGAGAATTGCACCAACCGTAATTAAGCCATATTAATCCGTTAATTATTTCGACCACCCAACCCTTGCTTACCTTTTAGATTTAGTAGCAGGAAATATAAATACAATATTGAAATATCGTATAATGTATCGAAATCCCCTTTCCTGCATCACCAGATTGCGATGATCTCCCTCGTCTCCCTCTACTAGATACCATCTTGGCTGCCACCGAGATGTTGTCGACATACCCAGAGCTCAAGAACCAGTGGCCAACTCGTAAACGTTCGATAGGATGGAAGCTACTTATAACTATGAATATTTATAACGTATTAGCTGAACGTCGCTTGTGTTGCTCCACCGGTGTATGTTAAGGCGGATGCAAGAGTGTAATTTTATTTTGAAAATCTCCAATTTATAAAATACGAGCAGATTTTTTAAATAAAAAATATGAAAATGCAAATTTTAGATATATGGTGAAATTTACCTATACAATAAAGTCTATAATTGGACAAAATCTAGATTAATACGGAAATTGATTTGATTTGAAATTTCTCTTTAATTTTTTTACCTGGGTGCTGTTTGGTGTATGCAAGAACAACTTTGATTCAGTCTCCTCTTTTAAAGGTAAGGCAAAAGGTAGGACAAAATTCCACGTGGAACCGATTAAAAAATGTTCTATAAATGTTATTTCATCTGAGTAGGCTCCTTTTCATCCGACTACGCATTATGAGCAAGATATTAAAGAAAAGGACGAATAGATGTTTTCAATTTTGATTATTTTATCACGGCCTCAGATAAGTATTCTATTTTCGTAATTTATTTACTCAGATGTAAACAATAACGAATTAGTTAAAATATCCACGTGGAAAACGTCTAATAACCTGAATGTGATTTAATCAAAATGTTGTATTAAATTAAGAAGTATTGTAAAAAATTTAATAGGGTCGACTCTGGCAGTCACACTTAAACCTTATCTTAGTCAGGTCTACTCTCTTCGTTCTTAACAAATGGCTGAGAGAGAAAAGGACAGGTAGGACTAATTTTATTTTACGTTTAGGTTTAACTGTGACTGTCGGAATCGACAATAACATCTAAATTAAATTTAACTGGTAAACACATTCTACTTTCACACATATGTACCTCCCTTAAGTGCAAGTTATAAATGTTATAAAGAGTTCAATTTATATTCTAATTCGATTTGCGTACGCTAGAGGGCGTGGTGTCTCAGACAGCTCTTTCTAAATAAATAAAGTTGAGGCTAACACACAAGTGCCTTATTGGAAGTATACACTTCCAATGAAAAAGTATTTATTTGCAGCTAGCTTAAATTAGCAACGATCGATTTGATAGTTAGCATTACTTTCTGCAACTAAAACCAGTAGACCATAGAAAAGTTCACTTGGCGTTAGGTCTTTCGATAAACAGGTCATTTATTAAGTCTTACAGACTCATGCCGAGAAGGTTAGGCGAGATTTGAAGACTTGTGAACGAGAGGCGAGGAACATAATTATCACAATCGCGTGTCTCGGGTATTCTCGGGGTTTTCGGTATGAGTCTGTACCTAGTATAAGAGTTCGCGTATTATTCGAGTGGGTAAAGTAAGATAAGCTAAGCTCAGCTTTGTATTCTATGTGAAAACTAAACCTTTGACAGTGGTGCCGTCATATCGATTTATATATAGGTAGATTGATTTCGACAGCCTTGAAGAAATATTTCACATGTCAACACCATAAAAACGACGTGGTTTTGCAAATTTATACGGTTGTGCGTTTTAGGGTCGGTTCATATCTGATGGAACATGCGTCGCATATTATCAGTCGCGTAACCTCAGAACAGACAAAATGTATACAAAAACACTCGACCGTTCACACTCAACCAATGATACGTTAGTGCGTCGAGCGTACGTTTGTCTGTACCTGGAGATACATCTTGATGTATCTTCCGTCAGATATGAACCGACCCTTACTCCCAAGATACTGTTCTTCATTGCTCTCTGACAAACCTTGAACCTGGACTTCTGATGTTCGGTAAGTGACCAAGTTTGTGCGCCGTAAGTTAGGATATGTTGGATGCACATATTAACCTGTTTTCGCTTCTGGGATAATGGGAGAATGCCCTTCATCAGCTCCTTCATAGATCAGTATTCATCCAGACATTAGAAACACGACGTTTTATTTCCGAAGGACACTATCTGGCCCAAGTAGATGTAGTCGTCAACTAGCTTTCGCTTTGCGCCGTTGGTCATGAGCTGGGTTTTTGACCGATTCATCATCAGTCCAATCTCGAGGCTCGCAGTGCTCAGATCTTGAAGCATTGTCTGAATGGTTTTATTAATTTATTTCATTAAATGGAATTTATTTTAATGAATTCCTTTTGGAAATCACTCAAAGTAAAAAGAAATGTAGGGTTTTACCTTGATCGATATTTAATTTTATTTAAAAAAAAGTTATAATAAAATCATTATACTTGTATATTAATAATTTTTTTGTTCCTTTTCAATTAAGAAAAAGCTAGAGATATAATATATCTAAATATTATCTATCAAGACTCAAATATACATTTTATCTAAATTTTTCGTGGAACTATAGCAGAACATGATAATTTAAATCGAATTACTTACACCATTGATAGACGAACTTTATCACTTATTACGTTTGTTGTTCATCGGTAAATTTTAAAAAACTCAATAGGTATTCACATTGTTTCTTAAGATAAACATAAATTTTATTCCTATGCATTAATCCCCATCATTGATAGTAATTTACTATTGGCACTTTTAGAAACAGTATTGAAAACATTGACATTTTCTCCATTTTCATTTTCCTGTGCCGTTACTGTAGCATTACCGTTTGCATCTCCATCAACTACAGTTTCTTCTTCACCGTCGGGTACAGTTTCATCTTCACCAGGTGCGGTTTCTTCGGGTTCATTGCCACCAGTTTCATTATCTGTGTCACCATCTCCATTGCCATTTTCATCCGTATTACCATCTCCAGTGCCAGTTTCATCTGTATTATTATCACCATTTCCATCTGTCTCCCCATTTCCATTATCTGTGTCGCCTTCGCCATTGTCATTGCCACCAGTCTCATTATCACCGGAAAGACTAGCTTTTAGTTCTTCCAATTCCGCACTCAAACGATTTTTTTGGCCAGCTATCGCCAAGACTGACACAAATAGGCAGAAGGACAACAGTCCAAGAAACACAATCATTTTGTTATTTAACATCCATCCTAGCACCCGTTCAGTATAATATTTGCAATTCATTTTGTCAAATTATTTAAAAAAAAATTTTTAATGTTGAACATGGACGCGACTTGTTATTATATTTGCTCTATTGCGACTATCTATTGGTTATGCTTTTATTATCTGCTTTGGTTTATCTTCTGATATCTTTCCGATATCTACAATATACACGTACTGTATTGATATTAGAATGGGTCCTTTTGGTTACTGTTATCTTACATTAAATTTTATTAGAATGTTACAATAGAGCACGATAACAAATTATTTCGCAATATTATCGTGAGTAACAATATGATTCGGGAGTTTTCATTGAATATTCTCATTTCAATTATATCGCAATAATAAATTATGTGAACTTTGAGCTACAACATCTCCTCGTAGGTTCCTACATTTACCTATACATACTGACACAAAAAATCTTTAATTATTAATGTATGCTTTGTATCATCAGTGCGCGTACTTGATCGCTTGACATTTCAGTGAACTCGATAGTCGCTTGGGGTAAGTGGCTGATTATATTTTTGTGACAGATAAAATCTGTTATAAAAAATATTCATAAAAAATCATAAATGTAGTTATTTTTGGGGGGCTACAATATTGTTAAAGAAATATTTTATATTATCGTGAACGAAATTTCCATAATTATTATTGAAAAATAACCATCAGAATTCTACCTATACAGTGTGATTTTTGGTCGTCAACGTTCCCGAAAACTACGGAATCTCCTCATCATCACAATAATTTTTCTCCATGAAGCATACCTGGGAAGTGTCTGGTTCCCAAGATATTAGGGACCAAAGTTGAGTAGACTGCGTTTTTCTGCATAAATGCACATAGACGCGCGTAGCAAGATTTTTTCACGAGAAATAATTAATAAGTATCTATCTATTAAAAAACTAGCATAAACACTAGACACTATAAATTTCACTCGATCGATTAATTTAAAAAAAAAACAAAATTTTTTACATCGTTTCCCAGCTCTTTTTTTAATGAAAACCACTCTGTATAGTGAGATAAAAAATTATAAATTAATATTTCTATGATAAAAGACTATATTTGTATACCTACTACCAAATTTAAAAAAATACTATACTAGCTACAGTTTACGTTAAAAATAAAGAAGATATGTATCATTAAGTAAATAACAACTTCTCGGAATTTCCTAAGGAAATAGTAGGTAACAAATTGACCAAATTTATAAATGAAACCCTATGAACCGACAACCTTCGCCTCCAAATTGAGTAATTCTTAAGAATAATCTAGCAAAGATAACGCAAATGCAGAATGAATAAATTCAAATACGAAGTTAAGAAATATATACATATGTAATGCAATTGTTATTACATACTTACTTACTAACTTAATATTTATATATATACAATAATGTTCTCTTTGTTACTTTTTCACTCAAAAACTACCGAATGTTTTGGATGAAACTAGGCAGCACAACTTAAACACATATATCATGAATAAAATTTCAATGAATAACAATAGTTTTGTAAAACTAGAAGTAGGTAAATAGTTAAATAGAGTGTACCCTCTGCGCAACATCATGAGGGTGGTGTCGTGCCATTCTCTTATCTAACAACCCTCATTCCTTACATCGGTCCAACGACAGTAGGGCATTTGTCTCTGAACCGGTTTCTTCACCCGGGTTTCCGGATATAAATTTGCAAAGTCAAAGGTTTTCGCCTTGTGCCAAGTGCAATTCAAGTCTTATTAACTGGATAATCCGTATTGTTTTCTTGCCGCTTGCCGAGCCAGATTAGGTTTTCGATTAACCGGTGTAAAATACAATGACACATTCATTGCTGACTCATATAATACGAGTAAGAATGACGATATATTTTTGCGGACAGGCACGAATAATTTTGTTATTTTGGTAATTCAATGGACTACAGAGTCCCAGTCCTTTAAAAGGCGTGCATCAGGCCGTAGTCACGATGTAGAGGCCTTTTTAAGGGAACTTTAATATGGTGTCGGATACACATGACGGATACTATCACCGACCGTACAATATGATACACCCGGTGATGGTCTCTGCCATGTGCAAAGACTATTGAAGTGCAGACCTAAGCCGTGCGATGGAAAACTAAGGTCATGGGCTACGGGATTGAATTTTGGGTGGCGGGATTATTTTATAGGGAGTGATATATATTTGGGTGATTATTTTATAGGGAGACTATGTACTAACCTGGACCTAGTTCCAAAATTGTGAGATGTGAGAGAGTGTGACTTGCCGCCCGTAATCCGTTTATCTGTATAATAATATACATGATGTAGTCTTATAGATTTAATTGGTAGCATCGCTAATCGCTTTTCATGATAAGTAGAATTTGTTGTGTAATGTTACGATCACAGAGATCTATAGAGTGGCCGTGGGGGCGTGGGCGGTGTAATTGAACTATGAACAAAATAGGCAAACATCGCGAAAACGCAATCAGTCGGGACTTGATTGCCTAACGCGTCACACGGGAGTGTTTTTTTATAATGCCTGCTTGTTCAGTGGTTGTGTGCAAGAATCGAAGTGACCATAAACTTGAAGGGGTCACTTTTCATAGGTAAGTACAATAACAATTTTGTTTGCTAGCATTTATACCCAAATTTCATTTTATTTCGTTAAAATAATTTTCACTGAGTGACATATGTAACCTAACGATTGAACCTAATACATTGCTCGCTAAGTGTAGCGTGCCTGGTGTTGAAATCAGTTTGACCGAGTGATGATAATTGCGCATATTGAATCGGCCGCTCCCGCGCACGGCCTCTGCTAAGCGCTTTGACATAGAGTTGTACCTGTCATTTCTTGTTGTCGATACGTCACGTTGCCGCGAATAGTACCTACGAGTAATAACTAATGTTAAGTAGATAATTTTGAGAGTTTAAAAAATATTATGTTTATGTAAAACAATGGTGAATTACTTATTATTATTAGTGTAACAAAGTACCTAAATTAATGTAGATGTGTGCAAAGTCAACTTTCTTTATTTTTGTGTTTCTTATTAATAAATATTTTTTTAAATTATAATATCTGTTGCGTAGTTTTAAAGATCTAAGCATACATAGGGACAGACAGACAGATAACGGGAAGCGAGGTTGTTTTATACTATGTAGTGATACTTAGGACATATTTATGACTTTATGTCATTTAAAATTAGGAAATACTATTATTACATAATTTTAGGAGACGTAATGGGGTACCCCAACATTGATTGCCCGTTTAATAATGGTGATAAAAATGTAGATAATAAATGACTACCAATAAGCATATTATTATAGTTTTTTATTTCCATCGAACATTTACATACCGTACTAATTTATTAAAGACTCCGCTACGAATTTACTTTATTCTTTATCCCTTCAAGAAAAATAACCTTTTATTTGTGACCTCATACTTTTGTGACTGTGATGTAACTCAAAATCTAAGCTCAATCGGAGAAGTAGAAAAAGTAGGTTGAATTTTAAGATGAAGCTAAGTAAAAACATGTTTAAAATTGTATTGTGACCAGCTACTAAAGCCTAAATTGTTCGCGATGTGCAACAACGCAAGTGCTCGATAACAAATTTATCGACAGTCAATCACTAGCGTACGTGTGAAATTTGTTGAATGTATTTGCTATACTGAGGCGCGTACTTACACAGTAGATAGCAATGTGTGCGCGCCAATGAGAGTACCGCCTTAAATGTGTGAGTGTCAGAGATTTATCAATGTGGGTGTAATTTGTGTTATTATTTAGATGTCAATGTAAGTGTGGCTTATAGCCGCTTACATCAGAACTCAAACTAAGTGCGCTTAGCGGCCCATCTCCTGTGTTTCTGTTATCTATGGTTACGATCTATAAATGTAATGTAATTAATTAGTATTTCCTACAGCTCTATCATCATCATCATCATCATCATCATTTACAGCCCTGAGAAGTTCACTGTTAGACATAGGCCTCCCCCAACAACCTCCACTCCGACCGGTCGGAAGCATCCTGCATCCAACCGACGCCCGCGACCTTGGCCAGGACGTCCGTCCACCTCGCGTACAGCTCTATATAATATATTATTTTAGAATAGACTAGGTTTATATTTGAGAAATTACGCTCACATGTACAGACAATTTCAAAAGTTATAATGCCGCAAGACAAGCAGGCTGTAGGAACATAAATAATTATGTACCTATCTTATCATGCCCATCAATTTCTTCGTCATTTATGGACAAACCTAAAAACATAATTTAAAAACCTTTTTCATTATTATTGATAAAATTTTAGTAATATCATAAATTGAGGCTTTTTTTAGACTATAACTGCTGCATCTCTTTCCGTACATGTCAGAATCGACTAAGGAACTCAGGCATTCTCATAGGTGATAAGCTAGTAAGATCACTGATCATATCTAATCTATCCCCGCTTTGATAAACATGGCTGTGGGACCTACAGTTCTGGCTACCCCTTTTCGAGAACACAGCTGTGTATAACCTAAATGTATAACACTGATAATCCGAGGGTGACTCTAAGACCTGCTATGTTGAATAACTCTTTTATAAATCAAATTGTATTAGGCGTTACAATTCGGAAGTTCAAACTTTCACTATTCTAACATTTTTGATTTCGGACATAGTGCGATGTATTATCTTGCATGCTAGGTGCTCAGGTCTGGTTTCTCGTGGCGATTGTAGGTAGTGCAAGTGCTTGTTCTCGCAGTTATGAGTTATCAGATTTGATGGTCAGTGGAGGGTGTAGGGCCCGGTGGTGGGCGCACCCATAGTGATTGAATAACTCTATCATTTTACCACTTCTCCACACAGATATAATCCGAGTAAACGAACTAAAAGTAAAATGAATGGTTCTTTTCACATATATTTTCCAAGTTATTTCGGATCTTTTTGCGAAATTATTTATTATTTAATTAGGATTAAAGCGAAGTCGGCAAAGTTTTGCAAGTATTCGGTAGGAGAGTTTATTAACTTGGAAATAGGAAGTTGATGGACGCCCATGAATTATAAAGGTAATTCGAATTGAATGAGTATTAAAAATGCAAAAGTAATTTATCCTGACGGTTGTTTTAAAATGATTTGCTATATTATTTTCATGCGTACTTTTAAATGTTGAATTTCTCTGTTTTGTGATAAGTTCTAGATGTTTGTTAAGTTTTATTTGGATTTTTTAAATTCTGATTGTTTTCGTAGGTTCACATACACTGAGACATACGTAAACAGACAGCTGGCTTGGGGTGTTTCGGTCCGCTCGTGATTCGGTCCGCGGACCGAAACACGTCGTCCGCAGACGACCACATATTTTTATTATTATTGGGCGATTCGTTCCGATATTAATTTTTTTAACTGTACTTAAATATTTCAAAACAGGCATTCATATCGGGACGAATCGCTTAATAATAATAAAAATATGGAGTGATTAGTCCCGCGGGACGAATAGACCCAATCAGAAGGTATTGTTAGGCGTTTCGGTCCGCGGACCGAAACGCTGCCTAATGGGGTTAGCCAGAATTGCAAAATCACAACGGAGATTCTATATATCTATCTATATCTAGTATAGTGGGGTCAGATGTGAAAGATCTGTGACGCGGGGCTAGCTTAACTTGCACGAAAGAAGCTGTTGACGTGTTCTAGTGAAGCTCCACAACAGCTCAGGACTTATTTATTGTAATTTTAATATTCATCTATAATATTATGTTGATACCTACACAATCATAACAGCATCTTATCCCATTATAGAACATCAAGGGTGTTTTATACTCGATCAGCAAGGGCTTTTTCTTCAGTTCACCAACACACTCATTTCCGTGATCCCTTTATTTGTCAAAAATGAATTAATGAAGCAAAAGCAAATCATATTCGCAGCTGTAAAATGAAGATAACGGTTTAGGGTAAAAACACTAGATCCATCACGAGTAATCACGACCGATGGTAAAATATAATTTCATGTCATTTTCTTGTGGTAGGTCTTTTACCAAAGATTTTCATGTAATTGTACGAGTATTTCATGTAATCTGCGGAAAGCATAATAATATGGAACTATTGTAGGAATGTACTAAAAGTACTCTTTAGTATAAAGAACATCTCATTCAACATTTCCTGGACTCACGAATCATTAATGTAAGTATCATTTGTAATATTTTGTAACATTACAAAAAGTTGTAATATTGTGTAGTGTTTTTATCATTGAAGAGTTCTATTGAATGCTTAATCCAGTATTTTTACCCGACTGCACGTCGCAAAGGAGTGGTATTGTGTTTAACAGCCTATGTATGTATGTATGTTAGTATGTTCCTTTGAAGCACTACACAGACCAAACGCCGATTTTTATGACTCATACGTCAATCGATTCCTCTTAGTCCGATGAGTGTCACTAAAGACATGATGTTAGTGAAAATCCAATATGGCAACTACTGGACGCCATTTTGTGAAAATGAAAAAAAATTATGTCGACAAACTATATCGAGTGGGGTATCGTTGAATAGGTATTTAAAAATCTTTTGTAGGTTTATCTTAATATTTTTCGATTCGACTAACCGTTTAGGATCTATATCGATTGAAAGTTGCGTAACAAGTTTTAGACAGCAGCAAGACGAAAACTTCTTGCTGCCGAGCATGTTGAGCATGTTTCTTGAAGCGTACCTATTAGTAGCTAGGTACTCATAACAAATTTAAAAAATCCAAAAACCCGACTGCTTAAAAAAGAACCATATTATGTACATTTTAATAAAAACTGAAAAGAAAAAACAAGCACTTAGATGTCCGGTGGTCTAGAATTCTATAATATTATTATGGAATGAATACTATTGAAGAACATAAAAAAATTCTAATTCTAAAAATTCTAGATCCCAGCTGTTCAGTTGTTATGTTACGATCATTAGAAAATATTTTATGTTCTTCAATAGTATTCATTCCATAATAATATTATAGAATTCTAGACCACCGGACATCTAAGTGCTTGTTTTTTCTTTTCAGTTTTTATTAAAATGTACATAATATGGTTCTTTTTTAAGCAGTCGGGTTTTTGGATTTTTTATTTTAACAAATTTGGAATGAATCCCACAGAAAAAGCTGTTATTAATTGTACCAAGTCTTTTGTAAAAAATTAGTTAACTAATTTGATAAACCCTTTATGTCACGACTTATAAATCTGTTTAGTCCTTTACCTAATTTAATCTACCAGGCTTCACGACTGAATCAACAAGATGACTTTGTGTCTTCTTAGAACGGGCTTAGATTCGCTTACTGTTCGGAAGTTTTAATCTTTGTTCTGTTTATTCTAATCCACGCTAAGAAAATATACAGCCAATCAGAGGCGCCATAATTATTGCTATCTGCAATATTAATTTTACATATACTTAGGTGAGGTAGGTACCTATGATTTTAAACTAATATGGGCATAGCCGCGTGGTGCCGGTAG
Source organism: Carposina sasakii (assembly GCA_014607495.2). Lineage (NCBI taxonomy): Eukaryota > Metazoa > Arthropoda > Insecta > Lepidoptera > Carposinidae > Carposina > Carposina sasakii. The sequence goes on along the minus strand of CP053163.1, from coordinate 3,872,698 downwards.
AGTAGAGTTTGTACCACCCTTGCCTGCCCGTGGGTATCGTACGAGGCGATTAAGGGTTTCCAGGAGGTGGGCAGGAGCGCCTCCGGTACTGACCACATAGTCCGAAAATCACACTGCGGTCACTAACCCGCCTGCCCAGCGTGGTGACTATGGGCAAAACCCCCCTGTGGCAGTAGCCTTGTGGCGTGCCCTGGAGGAGGCCTACGTCCAGCAGTGGACTGCAATAGGCTGAAGAAGAATGATGTATAATGTAAGAAAAATCCTCCAAGATACACAGATACTACCACCATTATTAAAGCTTCTACTATAACAGATTTGTTTAACTTTACTGTTGAGTTAGAGCTAAAACTGCCCATTCACTTGAAGACTTAATCCGAGCGCTATCGAAGCGCACAGACCGTTGGCTGTTGGCACAAACGCTTAATTAGTCGTTCCAGCCACTGAAATCCCTCAAAATCGGATAGTGAATAGATTCTTTTATCTAGATTATAAAAGTGGAACCATTATTTATTGGTCTACCATAAGTTTTATGCTTTCTGGCATTAATAATTTGGAAGTGGACAAATTACAGGAGGGTATATAATCGCGCTATTATTGTTGAACGTATTTAAGGTTTTCATAATTTACTGTAAGGTATTTAGTAGCGGCTGGCCTAATTCTTAAACACCATCTACACCGGATGCGTATGCGTGCACGTAAGCGTAGACGTACACGTACCTGTCACCGCTTGACGTCTATGCTTACGTCTACGCATACGCATCCGGTCTGCCCGTGCCTATACAGTTCCATACATTACAACTCAGCGGTACGTATACGTCTACGTTTACGTGTACGCACACGCATCCGGTGTGCTCGAGCCTCAATTTTCTTGTATGTATTGTTAATAGCAATAATTGCGATTTTTTAATATTCTATTTTGATGCATCGCAAATTTCTTGCCTTTTCCACATCCACTAGATTTACATAACATACCTATTCTTGATCTATATTAGACCACATTTATTGTCAGATAATGTTCTATTTCGTTCTGATGAATAAAACGAAAATAAACATCCTAATTATAATTTTAAAAAATTAAGTTCCATGATATTGTACCCCCTTTACGGCAGAAATGAGTTAGTAAGTCATAGCGATACCTACATAATATGGAGATATACTAAAGCTTCATAAACTAAAAATCTCGATTAAAATTAGTAACAGGCTTAGCACAACCCATCAAAAAGCCCAATAATTTCAAAGCACATGTTTATGAGAATCGCAATCCGTTTCAACAAAGATCCGGCACACTTACAACAGTGATAAATCTCCGCTTCCCAACAAAGGTACTTCGTTTCGACCCATAAAAAGCCTTGAAGGAGTTGTGACAAATACCGCTGTGTGGTTGTAGTGACGTGAAAAATGATCCTTTTAGATAAGAGGACGAGCCAATTGTTATGTATAGCGCGACCAACGTAACGGGACCTTCTCTGCCTCCCGCCGAAGCTGTGAAAGCAGACAGCCATAAAGGAGTCGCGGCTAAATCCATAGGTCTTCCAAACTGGTCGTAGGTCGCCCAGGGGATGTCCCTAAGAGATCGACATCCTTCCCTTTACGTTGAACTGTTTGAAATAATTTTCAAGTGACAATATTAAAGTTTGGAACTGGTTTTCTTTGCCCGAAACCTTGGAGTCATCGCCTTGGGAATATTGGAGTTTTGTTTGGCGTTTTGTTTTCTTTTTAGTAGCAGAAGTTTTAACAGTTACGACCCTTAATATGTCCCATAGCTGGATATATTAAGTGTAGTCGTGAGATACCTATTTGTCATTTTACTGAGGCTGATCTTCTTAAAGAATATAAAAAGATTTCAATCTTTTCAATATTAGTAAAGGGTACTTCTTTCTTAATCGGTGAATCAGACAAATACTGCACTCAGTGCACACACATAATACCTATAATTGGCCGCGTGGTGCCGGCTGAGTAGAATTCGTACCACCTCATGTCTGCCCGTGGGTATCGTACGAGGTGATTAAGGGTTTCCGGGAGGTGGGCAGCAGTGCTTCCCGTGTTGACAATATAGTCCAAAATATAAACTGTCACCAACCCGCCTGCCCAGCGTGGTGACTATGGGCATCTTCATGGCAGTCTTGTGGCGTGCCCTGGGGGAGGCCTACGTCCAGCAGTAGACTGCAATAGGCTGATGATGATGATGACCTATAAATGATGCTGCCCACCACCAAGAAACCCATTAATCACCTCTTACGAAACCCACGGGCAAACATGAGGTGGTGTTATTCTACTTTGCTAACACCACACGGCTACACGTTGCCTACCGGACTGGATATCCTGCCCCGAGAAAAATACCAATGCATACTACGAGTATAGTTTTTTAATGCGCAGAACTCTCACCAATTTTCGTGCTATCGGTCAAAAAAGCTTTCCAATGCAACAACAACATAAATTACACAATTCCAAAACAATCTTTCCACATTCTGCTTATTCTGAACATACATGGAGCATAGTCAAGTGAATAGATTAATATTTAAGGCGATGCTCCCCTAGCAGATACAATCTTCTAATGCAATATAATTTTGGTTTTATGGAAATTTACGAGCGCTTTTTTTCTATGCCACCGCTACACTGAATAGGGGCGCGTTTTTATGTTTATGCTAATTTATTAAAAGGTTTTATGAAAGGAATTTTGAAGCTCGAGTATGAATTACAAATTGATATCGCTAGTTATAATGGGTGCGATTACCTTAAAACCGACTTACTTCAAACTAACTTAGGTTGAAGTTTTAGGACAAAATGTACAGAATCAAGTAAATAGAAATTATGGTTTTCCTGAAAATTATTGACTTTACCTAAGGTACCTAACACCATGGATACAATTTATGAGAACGAAGTTGTATTTAAAAACGATGTTACATACAAAAATTACGTAGTGTAGATAACATACTCGTACGTACAAATTCTTCGTATCTGTTGTTATTTTTATATTCAATCGATTATTTAGGTATAGTTTTGGTGAGTAATTATGGATATAATTACCTACACAGTAATGCTAATGAATGTACCCAATGAACCGAAACACACATTATCAAATAAGCAATATTGGTACCAACTTTATTCCAAAACCAATCATCAAATATGTCGCTTTAATTTAATCCCAAGAGATATTGACATTCCAAAACCTTTGATCGCGACTATCTAAATAAGATATTTATTAAAGTTGTTAGGAAAATCAACATTTATTTGCAAAAACTAATCATAATATTACGAATCTTATAGATACAGATTTAGTGGTGTAATGAAAGATACATTTTCAGGGGCTTCTTTATAACAACTTGTAATAAGGTATAATATAAAAAGACTTCATTGCGGTCTAAATAAAAATATTTAATTTATTTAGTATTTATTTATTTTTTTGTACATTTTACGTATTATTTTAAAATAAGAAGTTCCCAGAATATTAGGTAATAGACTGGGGGTCAGCAGAAGTCATATTTATAAATTATTGGCTTGTAATTTTAAACCACAAAACATAGAACTAATTTTAATAGACGTGGAGACAAAATAACTTTACTCCAAGGTGCCATAGACATTTTGTATGGAAACTTTTTTTGGGGGAGGTCTACGTCCAGCAGTGGTGTCGTCGTCGTCGTCAGCCTATTACAGTCCACTGCTGGACGTAGGCCTCCCCCAGTGTACACCACATGGCACGATCTCCCGTTTTTGCCATCCAGTCACGACCAGCCGTCCTCTTTAAGTCATCGGTCTATCTAGCCGGAGGGCGCCCAACACTACGCTTGCCGAGGCGCGGTCTCCATTCAAGAACCCGTTTACTCCACCATCTATTGGTTGTACGACAGATGTGGCCTGCCCAGTGCCACTTCAGTCTGCTACATTTCGAGACTATGTCTGTCACTTTGGTCTTCTGCCGGATAACCTCGTTTCGGACTTTGTCCATTAGCGAGATTCCGAGCATTGACCTTTCCATAGGTCTTTGAGTGACATGTAATCGGTGAGCCAGCCCCACCGTCAGGTTCCACGTCTCAGCTCCGTAACGTACTGTTAGGATGACGGCCGGACTTGTTTTTAAAAAAAACAAGGTTTTCTCACCACACTAAGTTTATTATTTAAACACTATATATATCTATTACATACATATAATCACGCCTTTATCCCTTACGGGGTAGGCAGAGCACTAAGGGCCGAACCACGAAGAACTACATGGTGCTACTTCTGACCAATTATTAGGGTATAGTTGAGATGTACAAGTTCGGTTAGTAGTGACAGGTGGTCAACCCATCGCCTACAAAACACCAAGACCCTCTTGTCCCTCTACTGGCTTGTACAGTATGCCCGGGAAGAGAAGCAGCTGTAGTATTACACGTTATTTTTTCACTCCCAGAGCAGCATAGAAGACTATATCTATTACACGTTATATAATAAAGGCACAGCTTTACTTTCACAATCTCCACGGTGAAGTGGATACGCTCTGGTGTGTGACCTAGTTTCTCGTGGCGGCTTGGTGCTGGACAAAGAACCCTCGGGCACAGCGGAGCACGATGCGATGTGACTAGGTAAAAGCTGTTGGTTTTCTTATTGGCGGCAGTCCCTTCAGGTCATCAGCGGTGAAGGAAGCAGCAGTGGCCAATTCTGGAAGCTCATGCAGCGAGCCTCGGCGTGTAGTAGTAGTGTTCTTCGAGGTCGTCGTCATCGTCAGGATGCAGGCGACTAATGGGAATACAAATCCCACTTTACTTCTAACACCAATGTTAGGTTGGCGGTCGGACTTGTTTAAAAAAAAAACCAAGGTTTTCTCACCACACTCAGTTTATTATTTAAACACTATATCTATTACACGTTATATAATAAAAACATAGCTTAACTTTCACAATCTCCACGGTGGAGTGGACTAGCAGAGCTCTTGATTGATGCACCAGGCCGGCAGGAAGGGAAACCAGTCCGTAGCTGGGCAGCAATTTGGCAAGAGATGATACTGACTAACTCGATGTAAGTTGGTAGGGAAAATATATAGTACTTTATTGCTGATCTGCATCTCATTATTTACTACAAAATCGAATTGGTGCAATTCAGCAATAAATATATATTCGGAGTATGTAACAGTACGTACGTTGTGTGGTGTATTGAAGTAAGAGTGCGACCGGTTGCAAGTTGCAAAATCAGCCTTCTGATGACTTGCATTAGTGCAAGCGGTCTTAATCATGTCTTATTGGGTAATAGCCTAATCTAGATATATTAATACAGAAAGCAGCATGCCTGCTTGAACTCTAATCTACTACCAGCCATTATACTTTGAACAGTCAACTAGGCAGTTTGCTTACTTTAAGCTTGTTTTAACGGATGCGGTATTTTTATTTTTTGCAATAAAATAGACTGGCTCTAAACCTTGCTCCTAAATGTAATAGGAATATTTTTTTTCAATTCGCTTACTCATCTCATCATCCTTAGGGTGAATTGGCCCGTTACTACTCACTAATCGCATTACTATTCTAACTAATAAATTAGTCACTTATCTTGTTTTTCGTTCCGGGATTGGCCCACCACTCATTCCCGCCTCTGCAACTCCTGTGAGCCAGAATCAACATAGGCGACCTAAAAGCGACCGAAAGCATAGAAAATCCCGGGGGACCTAACTAGCGACTATAAAGCATTAAAACTAATAGAAAAACAGTGAAGTATGAAGATAGGTAAGCTTAATATTACATTAAGCACTGACTAACAATATTATTACAATTTGAACATACGGCTACTTTATGTTACCTATGAGTTATTATGCCAATAATAAGCGTGACAAAATTCTTTGAAGGCACGGAAATTGTGCTTAGATGAAATAAGGTCATAATGATAAATCGGTCTGGAGACAGATTCAATAGAATTTAACATATGATTACGGGCATTAGACAAAAGTCCACATTCCTAAATAATGTGATGGGAAGTTTGTTGTACGGGACAATTGTTGGCGAATGAACAGTCACAGTAAAGTGTTGGAAATAATTTAAATGTGTATATAGGTAGTTTACTCTTAAAATTACCATGTCCAGTGAGAAACTGCGCTGTGGCGTGATCAACCTCAATCCAAGGCATTTTTAAACGTTCGGATACGGGAAAAAATTGTACAAGTCTATGCCTTTAGTTGACGAGTCCCACCTAGACTGCCACTCATCAAATTCTCAATGTTTATATTTTTTATCAAATAATCTGTTTATTCTAATATTAATTAATTAAGTGAATATTTTTATTTCTGAAATAGTTTAATGCCCAACGCTGCAATTCCAGATCGACAGGCAATACACCAGTAGAGAACTGGCAATGCATCGGTGCTTACCATTCTATAAGCTTTTGTTAGAAAAATTAACGCTTGTTTTTCGTTATCCGCGTTCATACTTTATCCGAACAGAGCGAAACACGATACGCACATTTACAGAATAAATGGTTGATATATCTACATTAAGATCTACAACCCGCCTGCCCAGCATGGTGACTATGGACAAAAACGCCCCTATGGCAGTAGTCTTTTGGCGTGCCCTGGGGGAGGCCTACGCCCGGCAGTGGACTGCAATTAGGCTGAAGAAGAAGAAGATATCTACATTGTTTGCTACTGACGTAATATTACTGACAAAAAAATTACACAATATTGTAAATGTGCTATTTGTAATGTGCGCGAATTCATTTAATAATGACTTTTTTAACCGACTTCAAACTTTAACTAAAAAGCGATAAATAACGTAACTAATTTATCTACTTAATACATATTAAATATCTCAAATTATTTAAATATTTACAACTTAATACCTAATACTTTAACAAAGTCATCTTTAACTATTTAAATATTCATAATTATCACTTATTTTTTGGAGTCGGTGCCAGCCTAGGTAACGTAGTGTTGATGGACGCGCGCGGCTGGCAAAGCCACACACACGGCAAAATATAATACGGTGTAGTAGGCAGCGGTAATGCAATTTCCTATTCTTGGTTTTACTATTTAGTGTGGGTCAGTTTTCTTAATTACATTGATTTGTTTGGCTGGCACCGACTCCAAAAAATATGTGATAATTATAAATATTTAAATAGTTAAAGATGACTTTGTTAAAGTATTAGGTATTAAGTTGTAAATATTTAAATAATTTGAGATATTTAATATGTATTAAGTAGATAAATTAGTTACGTTATTTATCGCTTTTTAGTTAAAGTTTGAAGTCGGTTATATTTTTTTTTTAAAAGTCAGTTTATTTCTCGATTTTTAGTTGTGTTAATGCGTTGTGGACTTAAATAGATGCTAGTTTATACAGGCTGATTTTTGGTCGTCAACGTTCCCGAAAACTACGTAATCTCCTCATCATCACTATCATTTTTCTCCTTGGAAGCATACCTGGGAAGTGTCTGGTTTCCAAAATATTAGGGTCCAAAGTTGAGTAAATAGACTGCGTTTTTCTGCATGAATGCACATAGACGCGCGTAGCAAGATTTTTCACGAGAAATAATTAATATCTGTCTATAAAAAAACTAACATAAACACTGGACACTATACATTTCGCCGATCAAGTACCTAATAAAAAAATTGTTTCAAAAAAATTTACATCGTTTCTCAGCATTTTTTTTTGCATAAACTTACTTTATTTGATGTATAGAGTACGTAACCTTAGTTAAGGGTGGCAACGAAAAAACACCATGTATACCTAAGGTTTTCATCGTTACCATCTCAGGAGTAGTATCTACCCGTATAAGTATCACGTTAGCCCTACAGATACAGTTTCCATCGACCAATTGCAGTACTGTCCCCTAACTCCTAACCGTTAAGGAGTTCTGTAGCTTGACCATCAGCACAGCAGCATCAGATGTTGATTCAAGTATAACTCACAAGCAACAAGTTAGCCCTACATACTACTATATAGTTTCCATCGACCAATTGCAGTACTGTCTCCCAACTCCTAACCGTTAAGGAGTTCTGTAGCTTCATCGTCAGAACAGCAGCATCAGATGTTGATTCAAGTAACACGTTAGCCCTACATACTACTAAATAGTTTCCATCGACCAATTGCTGTACTGTCTCCGTTAAGGAGTTCTGTAGCTTTATCATCAGCACAGCAGCATCAGATGTTGATTCGAGTAACACGTCAGCCCTACACACTACTAAATAGTTTTCATCGACCAATTGCTGTACTGTCTCCCAACTCCTAACCGTTAAGGAGTTCTGTAGCTTCATCATCAGCACAGCAGCATCAGATGTTGATTCAAGTAACACGTTAGCCTTATATAATACTAAATAGTTTTCATCGACCTATTGCAGTACTGTCTCCCAACTCCTAACCGTTAAGGAGTTCTGTAGCTTCATCATCAGCACAGCAGCACCAGATGTTGATTCAAGTAACACGTTAGCCCTACATACTACTAAATAGTTTCCATTGACCAATTGCAGTACTGTATCCAAACTCCTAACCGTTAAGGAGTTCTGTAGCTTCATCATCAGCACAGCAGCATTAGATGTTGACACCCTGAAGCATATACCTGAGTAAGACATGATTACGTAACAAAAGCACCATACGAGCATACAATTTTCGGTGGTTGCCCTTGATTTCTCCTGGATCCCATCATCAGATCCTGACCTGGTGAAAATGGGACCACCTCAGAAGTGAACTCTATCCAACAAAAAAAAATTTTTTTGAAATCCGTCTATAATTGACGGAAATATCGGTGAACATACATAAAAAAAAATATATTATACATACAGACGAATTGAGAACCTCGTCCTTTTTTTGAAGTCGGTTAAAAATAGTGCAACACGGTAGACTAGGATTACTAAAACAAACAAAAACAGCCGATAGAAATAATCTTATCATGTTATCAACAAAATACATATTCCAGGGTATACGTCCATATTGATAACAAAAAAAAAACCTGTTTGGACAATTAAGATAAGTGTGAATCATGACACTATTTATGATATTAATACTATATGGATAAGTATCTCATAAAGAATACACCTACATTAGTAAGTTTGATTTAATTAGAATTTAAATCAATTTTTTTTATTAAAAAAAAAACTTTTTTATTCTCATACTTCTATTTGACTAGGAGCGCCGAGTATGCCTCTATTGAGACAGCATATACAAATTCTTCTTTGGATAAACGCAAAGTCTCTCACGGTGAATATTATAAGTACCGCATCCACTTTTACCTTCCTTACTCCATGCCTACCGCAGCCACTATTACAAACACATAAATCTCTCTTGGCTTATTAAGTTGGCAGCGCTATTTGTCTGCTTATAATGCAGATAATAATATAATATAATGTTTTATTTACAAATGAGCAACTTATTACAGCTTATTTTGTTATACTTTACAATAACTTTTCGGCTCCATGAGTCTTTCCAGAGGGTTGTTTGCCTTAAGTCAAATATAGTCTCGAATTGTTTATGTTTTGGTTAGTGGAGAAAGTATTCAGCAAATAACTATTTGTTAATTAATGAAGTGTTATAAATCTAAGGCCAAAACATATTACAAAATAGAATTTTATTTAAAATGTACAGTCATAAGCAATTAGATGTATAGACAAATGTACTTATAAACCTAAGTAGTAAAATATTTTATAATTATTATAATTGGTATAAAAACGATTTAGACAGCGATAGCATTCATCCATTTTTTCGGAGCTAAAAAAATGTAGTTAATTACCAAATCATTCGGAAATCGAATAGGGGTCGGCACATGAAGAAGGTATAAAAGAGGAGGCGGGACTATGAAGTGAGTCGTGTGGCAATCGTGAGGTCATAACGTCCATGATAAGGGCGGAGCTTCAGCGCCAGTGTAACGCAGTAGCTGTAACCACACGCTTGTGCTCCGAAATGTAACCGTATTAAAATTACAGACTCTAGCGCTTTTATCAGGGTACTTTATTACGTACTAAAACGTAGTATAATATAGTAGTATAATAAGCGTGTTGACTATGGGAAAAACCCCCCTGTGGCAATAGCCTTGTGGCGTGCCCTGGGGGAGGCCTACGTCCAGCATTGGACTGCTATAGGGTGAAGAAGAAGAAGTATAATATTGCAATCTAGTGATGAGTAATTGCACTAGTAATACAATCTTTAACCATATTGATAATGAGCAAGTAGTTTGACTATTCAATTCAAGGTGGTTTCTATGTAAATGGGCAGGGCTACAGTGTAAGGATGCTCCCCTCGTCCTATACTTCTCCCCCGCTCCGCGGCAGACTATTTTTGTATGAAAATATACTTAGCCGCTGCTCCTCTTTTATTTCTTCTGCATGGGTCGGCATCATCCATTTAAGGGTCAAATTACGTGTCGTAATCCCGGTTGCGATAGCAATCAGCACTAAATACCTGCCGCTATCAAGATCCAAACGTATTCCATCCGACCATCTCATCAGGAATTGGCTTTGCGAAAATGTTGATGTGGTAATGATTTTTATGTCTTTGGATTAAATTATCTTCCTGTACTGATGCAGGACGTCACTAAAATACATTAGCTGCATCTCCTTCCGTATACGTTACTTTCTACAGGATGTAACAAAAAGGGTATGTTAAGCGAATTGCTATGAAAATAGCCCACTTTAAAGAAACTATTTAAAATGAGACTCGAAATCACATGCTCATTTTTCAAGATAGTATGAATATTTCTCAGTGGTTTAAGTATTCTCCATACTATCTGGAAAAATAAACATGTGATTTAAAGTCTCAAACTTTGTGAATAGGTTCTGTATAATGGACTATTTACATAGCATTTCGCTTAACGTACCCCTTCAGCTACACCCTGTAGGTATATTTGTTACAGACCGTAACAAGCATAAGTTGGCATTTCTGGGCTTTATAGTCACCAACATACCTATATAATGGATATGATCGCCGAAAAACTAAATCTAGGAGAATCGCTAAAGTCACTTCTCCTTTGTGTCAAAATTAGGTTTGATAGCCCGCATGATTCTATTATTAGGTCCGCATGATTCTACACGTGCCACTGGCCATAACCATCGGCATATTTCCTGTAGTTTTCATATATTTTACTCATGTCGGAGTTTGTAGCGGTGACCGATAGGCGGCGACACTAACTGTTTCAGTATCATTAACATCAGATGTTACAAGCGTAACATGCTAAGCTTGAGTGTAAGGATATCCTTCGTGATCCGGCAGCTCTGGCTACCCTATTTTGATATCGCAGCAGTATAAATATGTATGTATATATCACTCGTCATCATCATCATCAGGCTATTGCAGTCCACTGCTGGACGGAGGCGTTCCCGAGGGCACGCCACAAGACTGCCGGTATTTTCCCCTTGGTAACCACGTTGGGTAGGCGGGTTGGTGACCGCAGTTTGTATTTTGGACTATGTTGTCAGTACGGGAGGCGCTACTGCCTGCCTCCCGGTAACCCTTAATCGCCTCGTACGTTACCTACGGGCAGACATGGGGTGATAAGAAATTCTACTCTGCCTATATACATATTATAAAACAAAGGCGCTTTCTGCTATCTGTCCCTATGTATGCTATCTTTCAAACTAGGGAACGGATTTTGATGAGGTTTTTTTTAATAGATAGAACGATTCAAAACAAAGGTTTATAATGTATAACTAGGGACCCGCCCCGGCTTCGCACGGGAGAAATGCACTCTCATGCGGGCGAATCCGCAGGCGGCCGTTAGTATAAACATATAGGGCCCTTTCTTGCCAGCTCCGTCATTATTCACTGTCTTTTTGTTACCCTTTCCTTTGTTCGCCGAGTCCGGTAGGCGACATTTTTTAAAGCTCATGCCTAAGCGACGTGAACGCCATTCTATGTAACCAAAACAGAGGGCAGCTTGTGTTGTATTTCTTTTGTTAGCCGAATGGTGATACAGAATTTGAGACGTAAAAGGAAAAATTACAATAGAGGTATATGCGCTAATTATTTCAAACATCACCATGTTATTAAGATACAATTTACCAATAGTATTGTGAATAGTAGTTTCTTTTAGATAAATATACAGGGTGTAACAGAAAGGGTATGTTAAGCGAAAAGCTATGTAAGTAAATAGTCCACTATAGCGAACCTATTTCCAAAATTTGAGACTCGAAATCACATTTTTATTTTTCAAGATTGTATGATAATTCCTAAGATATTTAAAAATTCTCCATACTATCGAGAAAAATAAACATGTCATTTCAGGTGTCAAATTTTGTGGATAGGTTCTCTACAGTGGGCTATTTACATAGCTTTTCGCTTAACATACCCTTTTTGTTACATCCTGTATAAAATGACTATAACATTCACGTTTATTACTGATCCAATAACAAATTAAGTTTCAAACAAATTAAGGTTAACACAAGTTGCTGTTTGATGATATTTTAGGTCCGAAAGGTACATTAAATTTACATCCATTGATTATAATAATATATTACTACAAATACATTCAGACAAAGGTGACAAATATAAATGATAGCGGTCGCCCACGACTTCGTCCGCGAAAGGGGGCATTGCACCCGTGCGAAGCCGGGGCGGATTGCTATATACCCTATAGACTTCCTCGATAAACGGGCTATCTTACACTGAAAGAATTTTTCAAATCAGACCAGTAGTTCCTGAGATTAGCGCGTTCAAACAAACAAACAAACAAACAAACAAACTCTTCAGCTTTATAATATTATTAGTATAGATGTGCTCGTAATAGATATTAATAGCCCCGAAGATATTGAATATTCGCAAGGGGCACATTCGTTATTTCAATAACTATTTGATTATGCAAATAAAAAGTTATATTTTCTAAGTAAGTTTTAAGTGATCAACGATATCACTTAGATTCTATTCAATAACTTACAACTCAATATCCTAGGGGAGTTACAATTTTTATACAGGTTGATTTTTGATTGTCAAAGTTCCCGAAAACTACTGAATCTCCTCATTATCATGATCATTTTTCTCCATGGAAGCACACCTGGGAAGAGTCTGGTTTCCAAAATATTGGGGTCCAAAGTTGAGTAAATAGACAGCTTTTTTCTGCAGAAATGCACATAGACACGCGTATCAAGATATTTTCACGAGAAATAATTAATATATGTCTATAAAAAAACTAACATAAACTCTAGACACTAAATTTCGCCCGACCAAGTAATTAAAAAAAAAACCCAGCATTTTTTTTTTGCATAAACTTACTATTTGATGTATGTATACGGAAAAACACTCTGTATAATTACATACATACAAATTCACATTTCTTCTATGCTGCTCTGGGAGTGAAAAAAAACGTATAATACTACAGCTGCTTCTCTTCCCGGGCATACTGTACAAGTCAGTAGAGGGACAAGAGGGTCTTGGTATTTTGTAGGCGATGAGTTGTCCCATAAAGGTGTGATTATATGTATGTATGTACACATACTTGGCTATGTTCCCGAATATCCACATTTAGCATGGCGGAATCAGAAGTAAACGATCAGTGGATGGAACGACAAGTGGCTCATCGCCTAAGAGAAAGGGTTTATTAGTTTACCTTGTACCAGTACCTTGCTACTAATAAACCGCGCATAAAGTTACAACTTTATTATTTTTAACAGAAAAATATACAGGGTGTGGGTGACAGCCACGCAAATAAAAGGATACTGATATGCTGAACAAGTACCATATTTTTTTTTATTATACGACAGTGTTATTACTTGCAGGAAATGTATTTTAGATTTGATTATCAGTAATCTTTGCTCTCCGCGCCAATTGTATCGGGCGATTCTATGACTAATTAAATGGGCTTATTGGTTATTTTGTGAAACATTACGGTTTTTTGGATCACTTGTGACTCACCATTAGGGTTGATCAGTTATTTAAACTTTTTTGAGGGCATGTTTTTTTTTTGTAAATCATCTTATGGTTAAAATTTTATTTTTAAGTCATTATCTAAGGGCTAATTAAACGAACTAATCTTTTTTTGTCCTGAAAATATTAATAAAATGTCGGAAAATTTTGGAATTTTCCTGCGAAAATGTTCAGTGTTTCCCGCCACAGAATCATGGTCTGAAGTCGTGGTATCAATATTTGCCTGGCTGTCACAAACACCCTGTATTATTTATTTGTCAAATGAAACTGTAAATAGCTTATACCTTAGTAATATAGGTAGCTTTATATTAGTAAGGCGGCCTTACTAATAAAAAGCTACCTTACTAAGGCCCTAAATCAACTTGGAAGTTGATTTATGACAGAAAAATATGCATTGTATTCTAGTGAAACCCCGCATCAGCATAGGTAAATAGATAATAGATTAGTATAAAAACATCCATGACTCGGAAACAAACATCGATATTCATCATATCAATGTTTGCACCTACCGGGATTCGAACCCAGGACCTATGGCGTCGCAGGCAGGGTCACTACCTACTAGACCAATCGGCCGTATATCATTTACTATTATTTATTACTCTTTGTAAAAGCTACAATTATAATTAAGTAAAACCCATATGTAATACAAACAAACATGGAATACGGCAAAAGGAATTTCTTTCAACGTACTTTTAAATCTCGTAAAGTAGAAGAGGAGTAACAAAACTAATTAAAACGGGAGAAAAACAAAAAGGTCAGCTTAAACAAGTAAGATAAATTACTAAGTCTAAAAGCTAGTTAGCAAACTCTACTTATAACATTGTACAAGCAAAAAATATTCTGTTTTTATATTATTGTTTTACAATTTAAACGATTACCCTTTCCTTGGATAAGGGTATCATGTTGGTAAAAGTGTACCATGAACCGTTTCCATTGAGGAAGCGAGAGAGAGAGCGTGACAAGCAGTGTTGACTGTGGAACACTATCTCGCTTCTACGATGGTTATAATCCAGCTTTTATAGTTCATGGTCACTTCCCAGTTTGATATTTGCACATTATTATTCATCAACAAATCCTTAGGGAGAGCCTTACAGCTCAAGTATCATGGCCTGTGAAAAACGATATGATAAACCAATTTATCGACATTTAGACTGTTAAAATACGATAAATATAGCCGCCATGTTGAATTTTGTATAGAGAGGATACGATATTGTAACGATATGATATCCACGATGCGTGGTCATGCTAGGGGGCAGGTGGCAGTTTTTAAACGGAGACGGTTTCTACATCCAAAATCACTAATATCTACTCAAAATATACTATACCTGTAAATCTCAGTGCGGGCTGGAATCACTATTAATATCAACGATTCGGATGTTTAGAGAAAATAGCGCGATACCGCTATTGGATACAACCAACCCAAAGCTAAACCAAAACCAAAAACGTTCCGTTGAAAGGTTATAAACGTTTGCGCGATTGCCCTCTTGGAGGTACCTTAGCTGTTACCGTATAGATAGCTAGAGCTAGACAACGGCGATACTGAAGTACTGAACGGAAAATTGGAAAAAAGAACATCCATATAATAATCAAAACGTTAATGTTGGTAATGTAAAGCAAAATAAGATCACAAATCATTATATATACGAGTATACACATTTCGTTTTTCATAACCCAAAACCATCCGTTTTAATGTCCCAATGCGTTTGTTTGCCGGAGGATAAAGACAAAAAGGGTGAAATTATCGTGTCCGGTCGCATCGTCCGGTCCGTCCGGCCGGGAACGGATGTGGAATATGTTTGTGCCTTCCCAAGAATACCTTGTACAGCTGTACAAATTTATACATGTTTAATGTTAACCTTTTGTTAAATTACTTGGTTAAGGTTCACATAAACTTCGGGTGCTCGTATTAAGCTTTATCGGCATGGTATACAACTTGTTTTAAATGTGCATTTACTTGCACTGATTTTTGTACAATTATAAGCAGACGTGACTATTCATGTAATTTAGTACGTACAATTATGTATTACAATATACGTGTGTGCACTGTATCCCCACTGGAACCTATTTGAATCCAATGGTTATCGCTGGACCATAGTAGGGTGTTAAGGAAAAAGATACAGAGCACATACGAGAAAATAAATAGGTTTATTACTACGACTTGACTGTTTAGCAATACCTTGACTAGTGTAGTGGATGGTGGGGCTACCATGCACTACACTGATGATGGTGGCTTTCAACTGACGGTGTAGCCTTTCCAGAAGGCCGTTGGCTGCTGGATGGTATGACGTAGTGGTATGATGTGTAGCGCCAATGAGAGCAGCGAGTTCCTTGAAGGTGTGCGATATGAATTGTCGTCCACGCTCTGTGTGATCCAGCCGGATGTGATGGCGG
The DNA here is from genome assembly GCA_014607495.2 of Carposina sasakii. Classification (NCBI taxonomy): domain Eukaryota; kingdom Metazoa; phylum Arthropoda; class Insecta; order Lepidoptera; family Carposinidae; genus Carposina; species Carposina sasakii. The sequence continues at coordinate 3,856,508 of CP053163.1, read as the reverse complement.
ATGCGCACGTTTCTGCTGTCATGTCTGAGTTTGGGTACGCCTTAGGCCACTACACTAGTAAAAAGTAAAAACTTAAATAATTATATAAAAATGACAATTTAGACCAGTCATTTGTTCTTTCAATAAAATTTTATTTAACGTGGGCAATATATAAGAAAACGGTATCATATAAATAAGCTTTAATGCTCTCACCTTTGGCTGTCCACTCCGCATCTTTGGTCACATACAACCCCGCAAAAATTCAAAAGCTTCCCCATTTCCCCTTTATTTGTTTTACAGGTTAGCGCAATACCTACATCAAAACCCTGTCAACAGAACACAATTTTGTAAATAAACCTACAGAGTGGACAAAAAAGAACAAACGATCGAATAAACCGATGTGGGTCATCGAAAGCGCTGATCAAGGGTTATATGATCCGCTTTGGTCCGGTTCAGACCAGATTTGGTAGATCCAATGAGTTTCGTCGATACACGACAGATTGAGGGATGAAGAAAAAGTAAACAGGTGCGGACTACGATAACTGTGGACTGGGTAACAATTCAAATCAAAACAAAGTCATAACTTAAAATTATGCCTGTAAAATAAATCGATGACTGACTTACAAGACTTTCTATTTCTTCTAAGAATATTTTTTTTAAATATTAAATTTTGATCAGACTACTTATAAAAGATGATTATAGGTAATGTTTTTGTTATAACTACATAATTCTCTTTTACTAGCACTCGTGGCACATTCAGGAGTAAAATAAAGTTTTTGGAGTTTTGTCATATAATTTCTAATACATTATCTTTTATAGATTACTAACAATAAGGTTTATGTGTCTCTTATGTGCGCTAATAATAAAAACGAAACAGGTCGAGTAAGCTTGCAAATGACTAAACCCTCAACAAAAATCACAATTTGTATCAAGAAATACTATAATTTAATTCATGTTCTTGTATTTCGTAGTTAAACTCTACATTTACGGATAAAGGTAAATCGAATTAAAATTTGCATGAGTTTTGTTTCCCTGTGTGTCATAGTTTAACTGAAAGGTAGTTTATCCTTACAATGTAAATCATAGCATGACAATATCAGCATATTGCAGTCCACTGCTGGACGTTGGCCTCTCCCAGGGCATGCCACAAGGCTGCTTCCGGGGGCTTTTGCCCATAGTCACCACGCTGGGCTGACATGCTACGTTAAAACGTGCTGTATTATTACTTCTATACACAATTAATTTCAGAGTTCTTGTTCTAATAATTTACAGTGAAGGTATTTACAGGCAAGCTATGCCTAATACGAGTATACTTTAGTGAAAAAATTAATCAAATCAAATTAATTTTAAATAATACCCACCCATATACTGCATTAACTAAAATTTATAGATGTTTCTAGCGAACACAATTCAACATTCAAAACTTTCTTCATAAAACGAGTAATAAACTTTTAAAATTCTTTCCAGCAACCTATCCCAAGCTCGTCAACGTCCGATTGAAATAAAGCCACGTTCACAATATCAATAAACACAGACTGCCCAAGGGAAATCAGTGAACGACGACAAATCTTCGCGGTGATCGTACAAACATACCTGGTGCCTGTAATAAATCCTTTTTATTGCGACCGCCTGCTCGTTGTGACGGTTGTACACATTTTTTAAACTACAAATTATGTAGACTACCCCCAAAAATGGAGATAGTTGTTAGATTACGGCGAAGACAACTGTACATAAAATTTAGGATTTACCTACACAGAGTTGTGGAACCGAATCAGAACTGCAGGATCATAAACGAGATCCCACACTCGTGCTTAGCATAGCGAAGACAGATGTAACTAATCAGTGACAAGTTGCTAGCTTATCGCTTCAGAGAATGCCTGAGTTCCTTAGTCGACTCTCACGATATGCACAGAAGGAAATGCAGCTGATGTATTCTAGTAAAGCCCCGCATCAGTAGAGGAATTTAGTATTTAGATTAATAATATTTTACAGATAAAGGCCAGTCACTAGTGGTATTCTCTGATAGTTAACCTGGTTTCATGAAAAAAAAAATTAAATCAGATTTAGAATGCTAAATATGAACATATCATAAGCTAATTACAGGTTAAGCGGGGTTTTTTTTATATTTTTTATTGTTTTTAATTATATTATTCATTATAATATTCGTATATTAAATTTGACCTGGCCAAGGTCGCGGGCGTCGGTCAGATGCAGACGGCTTCCGACCGGTCGGAGTGGAGGTTGTTATTAAATTTGAACAATTTAAATGCAATGCAATATTTTAATGCTTTGGTGAAAAAAGTTAAAGTTTTACTGGAAATAAAAATACTTATTAAAATCATAATAAAATTATGTACTTTTCAAATTATCCTCTAGAAATATTTATTTTAATTTTATTTATTGCTGATAGTTTTACATTTATGATTTTAAACAACTAGTTCGTTATAGTCATACATTTAAATTAGGTATTGCAAGTACGTATGTCACATCAAACATCACGCCCTTCATTTGCACAGATATCTCTGCCACGATATATAGGTAGGATAGTTTGTACGGCGTAACTGTTACGATAAAAAAACCTGATTCATGCGTCCAGTTTTGTTTTTAGATAGTGTTCCGGTAACGGTTATTTCGGGATTTATTTATGCGTTCCCGGAATTTACTTTTTATTTGTAAAGGTACAAAAGGTTTTTTGAAGCACCTTCTCGTTAAATTTTAAAAGCCCTTATGTATCGTTACTACGGAAGTATTAGTTTGTTATTTGATATTATGCTCCTGTTACTGTTTTATATGACTATTACTAAGTTTAAGCATATTTTATTGCTATTGAATATTTGTAATGAATTACTAGAGATTGCATTACTATACGTTACATACATACATAAATTCATATAATCACGCCTTTATCCCTTACGGGGTAGGCAGAGCACCAAGGGCCGATAGAACCACATGGTGCCACTTCTGACCAGTTTTGAGGGTATACTTGAGATGTACAAGTTCGGTTAGTAATGACAGGTGGTCAGCCCAACGCCTACAAAACACCAAGACCCTCTTGTCCCTCTACTGACTTGTACGAGTACAGTATGCCCGGGAAGAGAAGCAGCTGTACTATTACACTTTTTTTTTGTCACTCCCAGAGCAGCATACAATATATACGTTACAATACATTAGTAATGTAGTACATTACTATACATACATTACACTAATAGAATCTAAGTGTCAAGGACTGGAATTGTGTGGCACCGAAAAGTCTAATGGTGCACCGAAACTGTTAGTATGACATTAGCACTCAAGATACACGCTTTATCCATGGGGCCATCACTAGAATCTATTATCATTGGCCTATTTCCATCTATGATCAGATTTTTAAACATTTGCGCCCGTGGCTATGCAGCCCAATCCTAGAGCGACAAACACGTCCGCAAGCACGGCACACCTGTTGTGTCGCTGCTGGTACGAGTAGTGCTTGTGAACATACATATTGTGAGCTTACATATTCTAGTGATAACAGAATATGAAGGCTTATGAAATTATTTTTCATCTCAATGTGGTAGTTGATTGGGTAATAATAAATGGAAATTCACCAAATGCTTTCGAAATTACCACATCCACTCATTTTACGCTACGACTCTGATGTAGCCGCAAATCTGATGAATCAGCCTTATTTGCGTTTTCAGTAGAGTGTTTCATTAATGAAATATTAAATTTTTACTACATAAAAATAAATGCAACGAAAACAATTTGTGTTCCTGTTATAATTTATCCTACTAATATTATATAATCGAATGTTTGTGAGTAGGTATGGATGGATGGATGAATGTATATTTGTTACTCTTTCACGTAAAAACGGCTGGAGCGATTTTAATAAAATTTGGAATGGATTTAGCTGATACTCTGAATTAACACATAGGCTACTTTCTATCCCCAGAAAATATTTTAATCCCGGATAATTTCGACATTTTGTTTTTTCTGCAGTCCACGTGGACGAAGTCTCGAGCGTCCACTAGTTCGAAATAATTAAAATTATCAGTGGTAGTCAATATATCTAGTTACATTTGATGCATATATATATGTATACCCACGGTTGTTTTCCCGGAATAGGGTACCCATAGCTACAAGATCATAATAGAGATCCCACAGCCACCTTAAGCAAACCGGGGATACATTTAAATCAGTGACAAGTTCCTAGCTTATCGCCTGTAACAATGACCGAGTTCCTTGGTATCTTAATGCACAGAAACACTGACAGAAAGAGATGCAGCTAATGAATTCTAGTGAAGTCTCGTATCAGCATAGGAAAAGGACAGTTGCGGTGTTATTACAAAAGCGCGCCCAAAGCTAGACTCGATTTAAATATGACATTTGCACAATTTAGGGCATGTTTAGCTTAAAAAATGTTTAAATTCTTTTGTAATAACAAGGTTGATGTTTATGCGCTATATGCCTAACATACATCCTCCAGATCAGAGATTTAGATTCATATAATTAGGTAGTAGAACTACTATTAGGTATACTTCATGCCAGTAGATACCTAACAACATTCAAATTTCATCCAAACCAGTTCAGCCATTTTGTGTAGAAAATGAATGCGAACGTAAGTATAATCTTCTGGTTATGACAGAACTTTGAGTTCTGTTTTATTTGTAGCTCTACCCTATTTATATAGGTAGTTATATCTCGCTTCCAAAATGCGGCCGCTATCCCAAGAAACCAAATCTTTACGCTCTTCTTACATATCAGTATCTGAATGTACGAAGTATTTATCACAATTTATAAGCACTTAGCAACCGTGAAGGTGGAAATAGTTTACCATAATGGCTGTTCCAAGCTTATTATAATGTCCATAATATACCAATTTCATAGAACATTGAACAGTAGTTGAACCCAATACCCATTATATCACAGTCATGTTTATAGCTACTGGTGAGACCTTAAATTGAAGTTGCTAAGACATGAAGCCAGATTTATGGCCTGAATAATATAGTGGCAATGTATATCGTACGCCATTTTATTTCGATATATGGGAATCTGAAGTACGCTTGCTGGAAGTAAATATGTATAGTATATACGCGTATTACGAATAATTTTTGTACAATGACCCCTTATTTGTCATCTTTCTTGTACGTACATAAATACTAATAATAAATTTCTGCTGGTTATTTAGATTGATCTCGACACGACAGAAATTTATGAGGAAAGTGAAAAAAATTACAATAACACGACACAATGCCATCAAAACATTATGTCCGTCATCAAAAGTCTAGGTGATTAGCAAGGGGTTGTTATACTAATTTCTTCGTAAGCCACATCCGTACTTTAGATATGGAGAGATATTTAAAAGCTCATATCATTAATTATGGGTTAATTTAGTAGGTACCTGTTTTTAATCTAAAAAAACGTTGAATACACTATTTAAAAGTATATTTTTTCAGCCGCCTTCCATGGAAAAACATATAAAAATAACTCCTCCCTTCTCTGAACTGTGTTTCAGATATCATTTGAACACTTTTGCAGAAAATTCTATGAATTGATATCTATCAAAGTCGTGTTTACAGTCCCAGTTTAGTTTATACTAGCGGCCACCCACGACATCGTCCGTGTGAGGGGGCATCGCACCCGTGCTATAAAGCCCATATCCTTCCTCGATAACGTTCTAACACTTAAATAATTTTTTAAATCGAACCAATAGTTCCTGCGATGAACCAAGCAAACTGTATTATCTTAGTTCGATCTCAGTCACGGGCCTGTACCAATCAATTTATTTCATGTACAGATTTTAATGTTGTAAAATTGTCACTTAACTTGTGCCTCGGAAAGCACGTAAAACCATTGGTCCTGCGCCTGATTTCTCTCCGGTCGTGTCGGCTTTCCGTCCCATCGGGCTATGAGAGTAACGGAATAGAGAGTGCATCTGTGTTTGCGCACACACTTGTGCACTATAATATCTCCTGCATACCTGATCAATCTCCGTAGGATTGGTCGCCTTGGCCGAAATACGGTCATCATCATTATTAAGATAAGTAAGGGATTAAAAATTACAGAAAAAGCGTCACATAATTTATTGCTTGGAGCAATTTTTAGGTTCACTTTAGTAAATAATTATTGCGAAACATCGTTAGATTTCCAAAAAACAGTAATAATATTTCTCAGAAGAGAAGATACGAGTATAAATTAAATGCCGTACTTTAAACATTTCCGATAAGAAAATATGTTGAAAATACTGGAGTTTCGTTGTACTTTCTTTCTCTTTTAACTACGTTTCTCTATTCTTCTTGCATTCTGCTGACATTCATAGTGAATTAAATCCATAGTGAAGTTGTAAAGACGCCAATTAATTAATGACTACACGATGTCTCTTTTTGTTCATGTCAAAAGAAGCAGGACGGCATGTAGGTTAATTCTAGAATACATAAAAAACTATGAATACGCATATGATGCAAACGAGCTAATTTAATTGTATACGTCTTGCGCTGACACGGGGCTTCACATACCTAGGTACATCAAGTGTATCGATTAAGGGACACAGGGGCATTCTCTCGCTGGCAATTTGTCACTCAACTTTTAGACCTGCACAAGTAGTATGATCTGCGAAACACGATATGATAAACCGATTTATCGACATTTAGCCTGTCAAAAATACAATAAATATAGCCGCCATGTTGAATTTTATATAGAGACGATACGATATCCACGCTGCGTGGTAATGCTAGGGGGGCTGACCCCATGCCAAAATTCTGTAAAAGTTCTGTATAAGATCTCCTTCGTGATGGATAAACAGCCGTGTATATAAACATACTCGTATGATTATTATCCTATTTATTTAAGAATATTATTTAGTATCTCTAGTTCTTGTACATATAGCCTTTTGCGGCGGCGCGCCGGCGGCGTAGGCAGCTGCGCCTCGCTTGCGGCCCGTCGGTTTACAGCGAGTTGATTTATACTGTAGTACAAGGACAATTGTAGAATATTTCCTTACTATTTAACTATACTATATAATATTACTAGCTATAGCCCCCAACTTTGGCCGCCTGGAGGTCTATAAAATTTAGCCACGACGCTTGACAGGCGCGGTCACTACCGCAATGTAGTTTTCGGACTATGTTGACAATACGGGAGGCGCTGCTACCTAGCTAGCGGAAGTCCTCGTATTCTATTTACCGACACTATACGGTTCTATTCTCCTTACACATTATACACTCATCAGCCTATTGCAGTCCATGCCTTCCCTAGAGCACGCCACAAGGCTCAATCTTCCGTTTTCGCCTTCCAGTCTTTTTTTCTGAAGTTAAAACTTTTCTTTTATAGGTCATATTTCGATTTCCTCGAGCTATACCTTCGACGGAAACCGGTTCAGAGATGATTTGACTATTTTCCTTACACCATGTTTATGACACCACATGCGAGTTCCGGTTCCGGCTATCCTCTCATTCACAATGAGAATTTGCCAGTATTAATCAGACAAATTCAATGATAATCAAATGTCGCATATACGGTATTTAAATGGACGTTCGTTTAATTTGTTAGCAGTAAGTTACGCTTTTGTTTTATTAGGAAATATTACTTTTAATAGACATTCATTATTGTCATAATGTATCTCCATGTGAACAATATTATATGCCTGTGTTGCGTTGGTTATCGTTATTCAATCATTTGTAACGTAATTCTGATAATTGTTAATAATTGGACCAAATTATAGGTAGGTATAATGAAATTTCTGCTTAATTGGTCTAAGTACATATTAAGTTAAACGGAATAATACCTACCCAATACCCTCTACACCTTACCTACCTTGTTTGTTCTATCTATGACATCAAATCCGAGCGCGTAGGTTTACCTACATCTTACAGATTTTTATGAAACATTAAGTGTACATGCAAGGCATTAAGCTTCCCTTTGTACAGAATATTTTCTGTAGTACAATTTGGAATCTTATCTATCTATCTACTTATTATAACAGTTTATGAACCCTAAATAATTAAGACGCAAAGAGAAAACCGCAACGAACTGGAAACAGCAATACAAACTCTCTACTCCATCTCTGCGACTACATCTGCATTATATATAGTATACAATATAGCTTATGTATATATCATATACTTAACTGCCAAGTTTCATCAAAATCCGTTCAGTCGTTTTTGCGAGAAAAAGAAACAAACATCCACTCTAACAAACTTAAAATAATAATTACTATAGCAGAATTTTAATGCGAACTCGTAAAACACTGAGTACATAAAAATATATTTGTTCAAATATGACATAAACGAAAATAGTAAAGCGAGGCAAGAAATTCAATCAGCAGAAATGCTCGCGTTATATTTTTTTCTTTTGCTCATAATTTTATTCGTTTCGGACGGTTTTTCCGGTTCAGTGGATTATGGATGAAAATTATACATGCTAATGGCGAATTTCACTTAGCTTATCTAATACCGGGTCTAACTTGCAGGGTTCCGCATGTAAAATAATATCCTGAATAAGTGTAATTTTTAGTGGTTTTGCCATAAATAATGTAGAGTTTCGCGCTAGCTGATGTTTAGGTGGTGAGCAAGAATAGTCACGAATTTAATAGATATGGAGGTTTTATATATATTAAAAAAAAAACATCTAAGTATATGGTTGTGTTGCTAAAAATTCATTCCTTTATTTTCGCGAGTTTATCAAACGATGTTACAATATTTAAGCACCCAGTGACAGTGCTAGCTATGTTTTCACTACGAAGAATATCTAAATGTGACCATTTTGCCTACCATCTTGTTATGCGATGACATAAATTCATTTTAATTATGAACGGAACCTTATCATTGTGTAAGATTTACACTTTGACAATATCGTTGACTTGTTAACCGAATAGGGTTTTTATGTTTTTATGGAAGTTTGTGAGACTCGACGTTGACTTGAGTGATCAGGAAATTTAACTGTATATGATTTTTATGTATAATTTTAATGAAATACAACTGCAATCCGCGTAGGCTATGTTCTTGTAAAATCTCGGGAATTATTTTCGTGAAAAATATGAAAATGTGATTAGTATAGTTTACCCAGATTTCGTTATTATCAGCCACTCCCCCAATAACCTTGATATTGATTATTCTTTCGCATAAAGTACAGAATAATGTGACCCATTCTTCTACACTTGCATAACCTTTGCACTTTTTACTTTTTATTCGCAATAAACCTAGGCACGATTTACATTAAACACTAAAATTTATATCCATAGTATCCAGCCGAAGTGGTCGTAGCCACTGTTTTATTTGTGTTAGTGACAAACGACAAACGCCCTTATTTAGTTTAGAGTTCACTGACATTCGGGCTAAATTCGCGCTTTGTAAAACTATTAGGGTTGGCAATGAAATTAAATTATAAACGGTCTCTTCTGACTTGTAAACTAATTTGACAGGTAAGCTTGAAATAAACATAAAGGCTCGAGCAGACCGGATGCGTAAGCGTAGACGTGCACGTCCCGCTGAGTTGTAATGTGTGGAACTATATAAGACAGGACACACCGCTTGCCGTCTATGCATACGCAACCGGTCTGCTCTAGCCTATAGTTCCATACATTACAACTAGTGGTACGTGCACGTTTACGCTTACGTCTACGCATACGCACACTTCCGGTGTGCTCGAGGCTTAATTGCATAAACAATGGTCAATTAAAGTACCTATATTTTACGAATTTTTCAACAATAAATTTTTTCGCATAAAAGTATTTGTGATAGCGAGGCAAATATTGATACCATGACTTCAGACCATAATTCAGAGCCGGAAAACACTGAAAATTTTCGCAGGTAAATTCCAAAATTTACCGACATTTTTTTCATATTTTCAGGAAAAAAAAATTGTTTAATTCGTTTAATTAGGTCTTAAATAATGGATAAAAAATAAAATTTTTATCAAAAGCAATGTGTCACACAATAACCAATAAGCCCATTCAAATTTGTCACAGGATCGCCTGATACAATTCAAGCAGAGAGCAAAGATTGCTGATAATCTAATCAAAAATACATTTCCTGAGAGTAATAACACTGTCGTGTAACTTAACACAATGGTACTTGTTCAGCATTTCAGTATTTACCTGACTGTCACCCACTACTGTATATAAAAGTCTATGGGATATGTTATAATATACAAGGTGTACCTAATAAAAGGGGTATGTTAAGTGAAATGCTATGGAATTAGCCCACTACTACTAGACTCTACTAGACAATCTATGAACAAAATTTAACGTCCAAATAAGAGAGAGAAAGTCTTGATAAGAGTAGTATGGAAAATTCCTTAATAACTCGGAAATATTCATACAATCTAAAAAAAACGTGTAATTTCGGGTCTGCTAATAAAACAAGTAAATACAAGTAATCTACAACCCTGACCATTAAAAATAGGTACCTCTATTTGCACGGCGAGGAGGCAATGTAGATATTGTAAGGATGGAGGAAAACACATTCTAGTTCGTAACAGCATTTTAAACTTTAAACTAATCTAGTTTGTTATTTTATCTAACGTAGGTTTAAGTTAAGCCTAAGGTTTAAGTTATTTTTGATGTTACAGGATAGGTAATGCTGAAAATGCAGACATTATTACTTATTTTGTATGTTATGTATGAATATTAAGTCAAATCCTGTATATTCTTTAGATAATAAATAAGTAATTATTTTTTTCTAAAAGGGCAAATAATTTATATTATTTTAAATTGTTTTTAACTAATTTAACATTGAGAATGTCGATACCATGAAAAACACTGTCGTATCGGGCACTGATCAATCTCATAAATATAATTTAATTACTTGAGTGGATTCCGTTCCTTTAATTAAACGGACTTTGTAGTAAAAGAAACTATGTACCATGTACGTAATAATTTAATAAAATAAAATGTAGTAGGTATGTAATGAACTTATAATCTATTATTTTATTAAAGTTGCACACTACATATGAATCCGAATACTAACTAATGTCACTCACATGATGAACTAGCAGCCGCCCACGACTTCGTTCGTGTGCGAAGCCGAGGCAGGTCCCTACTTATACATATATATAAACCTTCCTCTTGATTCACTATCTATTAATAAAAACCGTATCAAAATCCGTTGCGTAGTTTTAAAGATCTAAGCATACATGATAGGGACAGACAGCGACTTTGTTTTATATACGTAGTGATGATGTAAAAAGAAGTGTGAAAAGATATACTCGGAAAAGAATATCGGATGCGATCTGTTACCTACTCGTATAAATAATCATACAGGCAGTCGTGAATAGAACAATAACAATAACATTTTATAGGTAGTAGATACCTAACCCATATCCTATACTATAAAATAATCCAGGACCACAAATAAAGAAGTCAATAGAATTTACTCCGCATACGATAAGTTCTACAGCTATTTTAGAAACACTAAGAGACAAAATTTTGGCAGTTTGTATACCATTTGGTATAAAGGTCCTTTGATTTTCATCTAATATCAAAGACAGAACAGAATTCAGTGTAATAACCCAGTTCCTATTACATTGACATACCAAAAAGTAATCCGGCTAACCGCTTTCTATTGCAAGCTCGGGCCGATAATCGCAGTAATTCCTCCAGCGACATTTATACGTCTGTGGCGAAGTAAGTTCTTCTGGAAGCAAATTAATGGTTCATTATTCTGCGGAACTAACGGTCGGATCTCTTTATGGAGTAGTTACGCCTCCAGGTGAAGTTGGGAATGAACTGTTTGAGAATGCACCTGGAGTTTAGAATGATTGCGCAAAAATACCTTCGTGTGGAAATTTGCGAGATACCGTACGTCGAACTGACACGCTTGGGCTATAAAGGTGCAAGAGATGCGACTTACTTATGTCCGTTTGTTTGTATATACATGGGGCAGCAGATTTAAAGAATTCTATAGAATTATAGCAAGATACTTACGCCTCTGTACATCTTCCTTGTTATAAACTTAGTGAAAACCTTACTGTGTACATCAAAGAATAAGAATTATGTACCTCTTCACAAGCTCCGGTAGCCGGGAGACGAAACGAATTGCCTTTGTACATTAGCTTTCATACGTACCTTTCATACATACATTTAGTTACCGGGTGCCCAGCACCGGCTACGTGACAACCGGAGCCTATGAAAATGATTAAAATAACAACATCACCAATGGAAAGACCATTCAACAGTTGTGACCTATAAGTAAACCGACGATGAGAGCTCAGGTCAAAAATATTATATTGCGACTATACCAACACAATACACAACGATTGTTCTTGAGAAATAGCTGTAAGATGCGCGGCATAGCTCGATACAAAATCTCAGTACCTACAGTTAAATCGCTATGTTCCCAGATTTATCACATAACAAGCGACAAGCGATAATAACCCGTGATCGATTATACCCCGTGTCGTCGGCAGCGTCGAGTCTATCAATCAACCTTTTTGTCAAGCGCCATCTATTGTTTCCTCAGCGTAACCTCTGTGTCATCGACTAATGTAATCTTTGTCTACCGTCATAGTGCTGGCTTAACGTATGATAAATGGGCATTGATGGAGCTTGATTTGACGCACGCGGATTGAGCGAGATCCTTTCTACAGTTGTCTTCAGATCATACTGAGTTAAATCTGGTTTAAATGTGATTGAACTGGTTAAAATTTTATCAATATAGAAATACAAGCGGACCATTTTATCTTTCAGACTGCACATAAATTGTACGATTTATGGATCTTCATTTGTATCAGTTTAAGAAAATATTTATAACAAATCCTAGACCGTCAAAAAAAACTCAAAAGATAAACACAATTTATACATGTTACGTTTAATATTTATAAATATAAAATTTAAAAAAGTAAAAAGAATAATAAATCAAGATAGATACTAAAAACAATATAATAATAATAATAATAATAAGCCCGCAGGGCAGCTTGTGGCGAGCTGTTGGGAGGTAGCGTTCCCACGGACCTGAAGTGCTCCCGGGGGAAGACCCTGTTCCTCATCTCCGGCGCCGGAGTGAGGTCTGACGAGGAACAGTTCCCTCACCTCTGCCTTGCCTTCGCCGGCCGGGCAGAGTGGAGTCGCGAGAGCTATGACAGCTCGAGGGTGGACGTGCCCGTCCGTAAGTGGCGAGTTGGCTTCGGTTTAAAGTCTGGACTTTAAACTTTGCCCCTGGGGGCACCCCTCCACCCTAGCCGCTCACCAAATGTTGCCCCCTTTGTCGCTCCGTGCGTGCGGCCGTTTCAGGGGGCCCATGACATGAGTCGGCGAGTCACCGCCTGCCACCAAACAATTATGAGACTTGGTTGTAATGGCAGGCGTCCGTTAGTCTCCTTCAATAGCCCAGTTACCCAGCCCCACCCAACATTCAGCCTCATAGCCCATGACCTTTGTTTCCATCGCATGACATAGATCTGCACTCCAATAGTCTTGCACATGGCGGGGACCGCCGGGTGTATCATATTGTGCGGTCGGCGATGGTATCCGCCATGTGTATCCCACACCATATTAAAAGTTCTCTAAAAAGGGCCTCTACATCTTGGCCACGGCCCGATGCACGCCTCTCAAAGGACCGGGACTCTGTAGTCCCGAGAATTTAAACAGAGATAATAATAATAAAATTCTTTATTGTAAACACAAAAAAAAATTTTTTTTTGGTACATGGGCGAACTTAATGCTATATAGCACATACAGGATGATTTTTGGTCGTCAACGTTCCCGAAAACTACGGAATCTCCTCATCATCACGATCATTTTTCTCCATGGAAGCATACCTGGGAAGTGTCTGGTTTCCAAAATATTAGGGTCCAAAGTTGAGTAAATAGACTGCGTTTTTCTGCATAAATGCACATAGACGCGCGTAGCAAGATTTTTTCACGAGAAATAATTAATATCTGTCTATAAAAAAAACTAACATAAACACTAGACACTATAAATTTCACCCGATCAAGTAATTAAATTTTTTTTTTCAAAAAAAATATATTTTTCCCAGCATTTTTTTTGGCATAAACTTACTTTATTTGATGTATAGAGAACGTACCCTTCGTTAAAGGTGGCCACAATAAGTTTATGATTTTATGAAAAAAATTTTTAAATTCCTTGATCGTGCGAAATTTAGCAGGATTTTTTCACGAAAAATAATTAATATCTGTCTATAAAAAAACTAACATAAACACTAGACACTATAAATTTCACACGACCAAGGAATTAAAAAAAAATAAAAAAAAATAAAAAAATTCCCAGCATTTTTTTTGGCATAAACTTACTTTATTTCATGTATAGAGTACGTACCCTTCGTTAAAGGTGGCCACAAAAAAACATCCTGTATATAATATACTTATGAAATAAAATATTACGAAAATAAATCACCAACATAAAAACAGCATCTTCAAAGATTAAAAGCAGTAATATTACAACAAATAAAGAACATCCTTTGCAAGATCAAACATTCATCTCCCAAATTAAATGCCCTTAATGAGTGGGCACTAACACAAATTAAAATCTCTCCTTCAGCGTTTTAATCCTATTCAGAGAGATTTTTTAATTCTCCTCTAATTCGTTGAAAGCGCACTAGCTACGTAATAAATTCGGGCTGAAAAAGCGAAACGTTCTCTCACGCTCTGCTGCACAAAGATATTTCGCTTTATTTCGACATGACCAGTAAAATGATAAAATTTAATAACACGCCTCAAAGGAGGCATCGCTAGAGGGCGCGGGTTATAATTTTTGCTTGAGAAAGCTCCCCTAATAAACGTTATTGGTATTTTTTTTATCATTTTGTTTCCCCTAAATATATTTTGCTGTTCCTCGACAACTTTGGTAATTTTATTCTCTGCAGTTCTGCAAAGGATTAAATGTCTGGGTTTTTCGTTCAAACTTTTAACAATTTCAGCAAGGGACACAGGTTAAATGTTTTATTTTGTTTATTTTTTACTTACTTCTCAATACAGTTTTTGTATCGTTGGTGCCTATGCCATAATGGTGATTGAATAAATAGTTACTTGATAGTTTTTATCTTTATTTTACGTGACATAGGTAGGTATAGACGCGCACACGTCTAATGGAAAAAACGTGAAATTAGGACCTTGCCTTCAGGATTTGAATTTTTTACCCTAAAAAGGGTAAATTAAGAGATAAAAGTTTGTAAAGGATTTCATTTTTTTACAATTTTTCTTAAAATTCGGAATTAGCACACTAAATTAAAATTCATAACATAGCTGTTACAGCGTTTTCCAAAATTATGTTTTTAAGGGTAGTAAGAGGCGAAACAATGTTTATTTACGCGTATAAGAGATTATCATCATTAAAATCGGTAGCTTATACCTACAGTTATACCATAGATACGATTCCTAGAAATCTCCTATTACGATAATGTTCCAATGGATAAAACCTTTTAAGAGGTAAATATACATAGAAATTGAATTAAAATAAGCACGTGTAATCTCAAAAGAATTGTTTGGATGTTTTTTGAAATAAAATAAATAATATTTCCTTCTTACCAGGGTCTTTTGTTTACGGATTGTAAATAATTTTTTTAAAACGAAAAACCGACTTCCTCCCAAAACTCGAGCTTACTAAAGTAAAATTTAACTAAAGGGCAAATATATATTGCGTTAAGCCGTGTACGAAGTTTAAGAGGCATAATATTGTCAGATTTATATAATTTTTATATAAAATAGGCCACAAGACAAAAGAGAAAAAGGTCATAGCGACTACTTCTACTCCTACGAGTAGATATTACTAAGTTGGCGTTCATGCGCTCGGAGATGGCTTACATTTACATAGCCAATCTTCGCCCTGAACGCCCGCGCACACAGAGGACAGGTTAGTGCGCCATTATTGTATTATAGATAATGGCAGCAGGAGGAAGAGTCTTTAGTTCATCACGTTTAGCGTCAAGGTCAGCTTGACGCTGCTCCTCGAACTCGTGTACTTGCTTTATCACCGTCCTGCGCCACTCTGGTCGTTGTGCTGCCAAAACTTCCCATTTAGATGGATCTATATTGCATCTCTTCATATGTCTTTTCGGAACATCTTTGTATCTGATGAGTTGCCCGCCGCGTTTCCGCTTGCCCTCCTCCAGTTCAGAAAAGAATATGCGCTTAGCCAATCTCTCCTCCGCCATACGAGACACATGACCGCACCACCGAAGCTGCCGACGCATTAAGTAGGCCTCAATGCCACTTACATTGGCTCTTCGCAATACTTCGGTATTACGCACTCGGTCGGACCACCTGATTCTCATAATTGATTGGTGGCACTTGAGGTGGAATTGATCCAGAGTGCGTATGTGGCGACGGTACATGCACCACGCCTCGGAGGAATGTAAGAGATTTTGCAGTACAACAGCCATGTACACACTTATTTAAGCAACATATCGCACTAATAATACAATAGTGTTGTAACTCAAAATGGAACTTTTTCCAGAATCAACGAAAAACTGATTATTCACTTTCTGTTATTGATTATAAAAAATTTAATACTTGATGTGTTTTATTAGTAAAATTAAAGTAATTATCCATTTACCAATCATTTCAAAAAGTACAGGCAATGATATTATTTAAGTTTTTTGAGTTAAGACTGTATATTCCCGAAGAAAATTTTCAAAATAAGATATTATTTTTAGTTGTGTCGTTATTTTTGAATTATTTTGAGTTACTATAATTTGAATTTGTCTTTTTTTCCTACGGGTCTAAGTACCTTTTTGGAGTTACAACAATTTTGAAAACTTGTTTCGGAATTTTATTTACGTTTATTATCACAACTCTTTTAAGATTTAGGTTAGGATATTAATAAATAAAATCAGGTAATGAATCAGTGTATTTATTGAAAAATAGATAATTGAAATCTTATTTTGTACTAAACGTAAC
This sequence comes from Carposina sasakii, assembly GCA_014607495.2. Lineage (NCBI taxonomy): Eukaryota > Metazoa > Arthropoda > Insecta > Lepidoptera > Carposinidae > Carposina > Carposina sasakii. Next base: position 3,839,705 of record CP053163.1, on the reverse strand, counting down.
ATTTTGTAACATAACATAACATTTTGTGTTTTGGGAAATAAAAAACAAATCAAAATAAACCCTCCAAAAGAAAAACATGTTTGAGTTATTAATGTTATTATACTTAATAACAGTTGCATGCACAAAAAAGGACATAAAAGGTATCTAGCTAAAAATATGCCTCTACCCACATACATACGTATATTTAAACTATGTGAATAAAACATTTTCCCTTTCCTCTCCTTCCCTCTCCTGATTGGTACATTTTGTCGCCATATCAACAAGTAATCGCCCACGAATCCCCCGATGCATACTGATTCTACAAATAAAACAAATACTACCTAGTTAGTAAAATATCTACAATGCACGCATGTCACGTAGAGTGTATCATCTCTAAATTATCAAAATAACATAATTAGTAAGTGTCTTTCTAATTTGGCTGTAACATATTCAAATTCGTCGATATAAATACTGTAAATAACAATTAGACAATTCTTTGAATACTAACAAAATTAAAAAAAAACGGCAAATCGGCATTATTCAACAAAACTGTATCAAGTCTAAAATTGCTAACTTAATCAATAATAATGTCGTAATTAGAAATATTTTTTAAAATCGCGCTTGTGTAAATCATTAATACTGTAGTAACTAGAAATATACCAATTTCATTTTAGGTCACAAATCAACAATAATGTATTAATTCAATATAAAACTATAAATTTTACATACCTGATTCACCAATAATGTTGCAATGCGAATTAATGCGTCGATGAAGCGAAGCTGCGCGTCCTTCCCCGTTCAATGTTGGTCGCAACTAAAGATGACGCAATATTGCGCGGGAGGGGTTATGACAGTCGGTTAATCATCAACAATGTCTTGTAGCACCATCTCTTACTTGTTTTTAGCATTACTATAACGACGGTTTTATTGACTTGTAGGAAATAAAATTTTACGTTTGTATATGGCGTTATGTCAAATTCGATGTATTTTGAGTTACAACACTATTGTATTATTAGTGCGATAATTACACTCCTTCTTCCTGCCCTGTTCCCAATCATTTGGGGTCGGTGCAATATGTAGGTACTCTTTTTTCATTCATCCCTATTATCCGTCATCTCGTTATTCTCATTTCTACCTCTTCCTCTATAACCATCTTACTTCGGACACGGCTTAACGCAACATATAATTTCATGACTTAACACAATTATCTTCATCTTCATAAGCCTATTGCAGTCCATTACTGGACGTAGCCCCCCTCCCTGCCATAGGGGGATTTTGTTACTAAAAAGTTCCACTATCTGTTTTTCGACGGCTCCATCATCAGACACTCATTTCCTTTATATTATGTGTAGCTGACCAAAATTCTCTATAAAAATCTAAAAACGGACTACTCGTGCCTTTTATATTTGAGGATATCCCTAGATTCCTTAGAGATTCCATCATCAGATGTTATGTTTTATATGTAGGTGATAAAACGCTCAGTAAAAGTATAAAAACAGACTACATGTGCCTACAATATTCGAGGATTGCCCTCGATTTCTCCAAGATCCCATCATCAGATCCTGATGTGGTGAATATGGGACCAACCTGGAAGTATACCATGACCAACTATATAAAAAAATTTGAAATCGGTTCATAAATGACGGAGTTCTGAGGTAACACACATTAAAAAAAAAAAAAAAAAAAAAAAAAACAGACGAATTGATAACCTCTCTTTTTGAAGTCGGTTAATAAAATAATTAAAATAAGAATGGTTTTTTCCATTAAGGTACCATTTATCTATATAAAATAAAATAAATGTTCTGAGTTAAATTGAAAAGTAGTAGCAGACTACATATTTACACTTGACTGTGTTTCCGAAATGGGGTAGTTTAAACTGCAGTGCAGGATCATAAAGGAGATTCCGTAGCCACTTCATAGCGAGGACAGATGTAAATTATCAGTAACAAGTTGCCATCTTATCTATCGACTGAGAGATTCGACTCTTACTATACATGTGCAGAAGGAGATGCAGCTGATGTATTCTTGCAAAGCACTACATCAGCACAGGATAATAATAAATACGAGTATGCTCAAATTGTAAGTCTTCTTCATTACCCTTGGAGAAGTGACGCAGAAGTAGTTTCACACCCACTTTTAACCAGTTAACCATATCATATTTACACTGTTTCAGTAATTACTATGAAACTAATCATCCCGAAAGTAAAATAAGTCAGTTTATTTGTTACCACTCAGGTTTTACTCAACTAATCTTTTTGTTTTGCATAAATACAGAATGATTGTTGGTCGTCAACGTTCCCGAAAACTACGGAATCTCCTCATCATGACGATCATTTTTCTCCATGTAGGCATACCTGGGAAGTGTCTGGTTCCCAAGATATTAGGGTCCAAAGTTGAGTAGTTAGATTGCGTTTTTCTGCATACATGCACATTGACGCGTGTAGCAAGATTTTTTTACGAGTAATAATTAATATCTATCTATGATAAAACTAGCATAAACTCTGGACACTATAAATTTCGCCCGATCAAGATAATCAAAAAAATTTACATCGTTTCCCAGCATTTTTTTGGCATTAACTTACTTTATTTGATGTACCTATAGAGTACGTAGGCTTCGTTAAGGGTGGCAATGAAAAAACACCCTGTATAATTAAGACTACGGAAAAGGATATAGGTTATATTCTGTAACCCACGCGTACGATGTCGCGGCCAAACTAGTATCGAAATAAAAATAATAAACGTCAATGAGCGTAAAAATATTACATTCTCGAAAAAATAAGATCCCATAAATACGAAGATGAAAATAGCCCATTCCATCATTACATTTATTACGTAGGTACTTTACTGATGTCTTTTTTTTGGGTTTTCTGTAACTGCTGTCCACGTGTAGTATGACAGAAATAAATCTGGCGTATTTTTCCTGAAAAAGGGTGTTTGTTTTCTCGGAAGTCTATGAGCTTACGAACTTACCGTTACCCTTCTGACATCAAGACCAATTAATCTCTAATTTTAAAATAAGTAGATTAACATTTATTTTTATATGAGTTAGATTAAGATAAGATAACACTTGCACCTACTTCTATAAATTGCGTAGGTTCATCACTTATACTTGTGTGTATGTGCACAAAAATGCACATACACACAACGTAGTCAACCTTACAATACACATACGTCAGCCTATTGCAGTCCACTGTTGGACGTAGACCGCCCCCAGGGCACGTCATAAGGCTAATGCCATATGAGAGTTATTGCCAGAATCACCACGCTGGGCATGCGGGTTGGTGACCGCGGTGGGATTTTTGGACTATGTTGTCAAGGAGGCCCGGCCCTGCTGTCCGCCTCCTGTAAACCCTTTACTTTAATACTCGTCGTGATTTTTTAGTGTACAGAATTAGAAAAGGGTTACAAGTCAGATCTAGTACCTAATCATTCACCTCGGTCTAGCTGCTCTAGCTATTCCCAAGTTGCCGAGCTAGCTCAGTTGACACGAACTGTAACTATTGCCCCCGTTGCAACCGCAGATTTTCTAAGGGTGCCGACATTACGCCAACGCCTAGCGCCATGATGCAAATAAGCGCCAGCAGCACCTCTATAAAGCCTAGAAGACGCAAATACGTAGTCGCCGGCACTGAATGTGTTAATTACGCACCTTTACAACTAACTGCGAAGATATTTATATAAGTTTTGAAAATTTACAAGGGAATATTATTATGCTAGATATCGCGATCAAATTATCTACATCTAATATTTATTTTCATTATATGATTTAAATTCAAAATCAATTTATCAAATAAATAATTTTCAATATCTCGAAATGTTTAGTTAATATTACAAGATATGTTTGATAGGACAGATTGTCATGATTATGTGAATTCGTTCTTAAATTACTAATATTGATCCCCAAAAGTTAAATCTTTCTATTATAGTTTCATGTTCTTACTATTAAATTGATAGTCATTTCCAAATAATTAAATTATTTGAATAACAAGCATTGTTTTATATTATTTTATTTCACTGTATTTTAGCTCTTATTAAGTGAAAGACGTTAATTGGACAAAAATGTAACTTAATTTTTGGAGATCCGCTGCACTGGACTCCGGCCAATCCTACCGTACTGTGTTGCATAACAAAAGAGATAGAAGTTCCGCAGTTTTTACTTAAAGTTGCAGCCACTGTTGCAAGTAATCGCAACTTGGTTAGTTTAAAACGGGGTTAGGTAGAACATCTCGGGCATATGAAGTGCGGTTTGAGATACATACGTAAATCTATAATATAAAAATGAATCGCTAAATGTGTTGCTGAACGCAGATCTCGAGAATAGCTGAACCTATTTCGCTGATTCTTTTTTTAGAATATTCTATTATTATTAGAAATACAAGGATAGTTGTTACGGAAAAGGAAATAAAAATTTTAAAAAATTGCCTGAAGAAAATAACACTTTTCTATAGCGGCCGCCCACGACTATGTCCACCTAAGAGCATTACACCCGTGCAAAGCCAGGGCGGATCCCTAGTATAAGTATACAAACGGCTCTAATGCCAATGGATAAGTAGAGCTGCATGATCAGATCCTACAGCCAATTTTAGCAAAGCGGGTTCAGGACGTCTACTCTGAAGTGACGATAAGAAATATCGGCCGAATATCGAGGTGTTTCCTACTACGAACTTCCTTCGATCGGAACAGTCGCGCCGTTTTTTCATTCGAACTCTATTTGACAGGTATAAGGCTAGATAATAGAAAGCTTATAATATTAGTCAATGTGAATTATTCTCTATGGTTCCGAATGAGTTGTGAACTCAGATGAATGAATCCGAAGCAATTTCGTAGTAGGGTCAAAGGCTGTCAAAGGCTTCGATTCGGTCGGACCGAAAGATTCGAAAGCGGCATTTCAGAGTAGACCCCCAGATGTAAAAGTTCAGTGAAATTTTAGCTTAACGCCTGAGAGAACGCCGAGTTCCTTAGTCGAAAAATTATGTAAACTCAAAATGTTTGTAGGCCACGTGTAAAAATGGCTTATGCTGTATATCTGGGGCCATGGTACTACTCTCTTAAAATGAGAAAATAAAAAGACACAGCTGTAATATCCTTCATGGAAACGAGTTATTCCCCGTGACTTGTCTAGGTTGCATGAAGAAAAAAACAACTAAGAACGCAAAAAATTGAAAGGAGCTTCCCGAGAAAAAAATCCAAGTAGGTAGGTTTTATATTAGCTGCGTGGTGCCGACAGAGTAGAGTTTGTACCACCCCATGCCTGCCTGTGGGTATCGTACGAAGCGATTAAGGGTTTCCGGGAGGCGGGCAGCAGCGCGTCCCGTGCTGACAATATAGTCCAAAAATCACACTGCGGTCATCAACCCGCCTGCCCAGCGTGGTGACTATGGGCAAAAACCCCCCATGACAGTAGCCTTGTGGCGTACCCTGGGAGAGGCCTACGTCCAGCAGTGGACTGCAATAGGCCGATGAAGAAGAAGAAGGTTTTATATTGGATAACCGCCGTTCGTATGGATTAAATTCAAATCCGTTCAGCCGCATTTTGGCGCAAACAACAGATGGAGATCATAACATGCTCTGTTATAAACGTAATATTTATATAGTATAAGATGTACCTAATTATACCGTCCTGTGCTGATGCGGGGCTTCACTAGAATACACCAGCTGCATCTGCTTCCGTGCATGACTCGACAAAGAACTCGGGCATTCTCTCCGGCGGCGGCGATAAGTTAGCGACTTGTCACCGATTTTTAACATCTGTACCTGTCATGCTGATCTCCTTTATGATCCTGCAGTTCTGGCCACCCCATTTCGGGAAGCGGTATATGCATGTTAGATTATATACTATTTTCAGGAAGACGATATTTCTAAAGAAGTTTATAAAATACACGAACTCGAGGAAATATTTCGCTGTAGGAAAATGTGTCAAGGAAAAGAATGGATTAACATTTTTCTAACTGTTTTAAGGGAGACGTGACACGATTTCTCCTCTTTTATATACGTAAAATAATAATATCCTTTTATTCTGCATCCAGTAAATTAATTAAACGGGGATTTTTATTTATTTATAATTTACATTGTTGGGTGGATAATAATACAATGTTAATTAATTTAAGTTGTACTAACAATTTTATGATTAAGGTAGGTATTAAAAGAAAAAAACCAAGTTATCTATGTCAGCGTCTGCAGCTTAGCTGGCTAATTCAAAAAAGAATTCAAATATTTGTACGAGTAATTCAGTTATTCATCAACAACGGGAGATCTAGCATTGTGACATACTCTAGGGGAGGCCTACGTCCAGCAGTGGACTGCATTAGGCTGACGAATGAACGAGTAATTCATACTTTCAAAAAATCTTAACTAATATCATGAATGCGAAAGAAAGTTTGTTTTTTACGTTTTCTTTAATTTTTCAATATATTTAATTTCACTACGGGCCTTCCCCGTATGTCGTTACATAGGCTACATTTTGTAGTCCACGCGGACGTTGTCGCAGGCAACAGCTAGTTGAGTACTATTTGGAATTAGTCATTTCACATATTTACGTTATGAATGTACAAAAGAACCCAAAACGCAATTCCTGCTTGCTTATTTTTCACATGTAAAACCTATTCCGCCGATCTCAATCCAACGTCGGATGGAATGCCACAAACTGCGTGTTTCCATTGTCAAAAATGACGGCAGACGGCGCTCCACCCATCATGGGACTTAACGTCCGTCGCCGTGTGATCTCTGATTTCCCTGGAGGGAGCACTACGTCTAGATACGCTTGGTGCAGAGACTCAAGTCTGAAGTTTTATAATGTAGAAAGTATAACTGTAAAAGTGCTGTTACGGCTGGATATTATGTACTTTATTATTCCATATTTTTTGAGGAAGTTTTAGCCACAATATTTTTAGCGTATCATTAGTGGCACATAGTGTGATAATATACAGGGTGACAAAAGAGGTTTGTTATGTGAAATGCTTTGAAAAAAGCCAACCATAGAGCACCTATTTACAAAGTTTGAGACTCGAAATCCCATGATGTTTATATTTAAAATTCTAGTAAAAAATGTTGCAGATAATTTTTTGTGGGCTCTATTCGTAGCTTTTCGCATAACATGTCCCTTTACGTTACTTTAAGTTCCTAAAGTTCCTTTAAGTTCCTAAGTCTACCATATGTACGGAAGGAGTTGCAGCTGATGTATAGTGTATAGTGTAGCCACGCCTCGACACAAGACTGTTGTTGATCAATCATTCGCCTCATAATCATTATCTCAAGTCACCATATCAATATTTTCTTGGCTGTCACTCACACCCTGTACACTGTAATTTAACTTACCTATGGTGCGATCTTCTATGAATTATTTAATTTCGTCGAGCGTCGCCCTAATACGTTTGCACTTGACAAATTATATTACCCACCGGTATCCTGATTTTAGTGGGATACGGAATTCAGTGAAACTCACGTGTGGAGTTAATTTAATTAATCTCGTTGTTAACACGGCTTTGTTTTTTGTACACAAACTAAGAATGTATAAAAAATAGTGCACTTAGGACAGGATTACTATACAATCCCCCCGATGGTTGCCCGCCTTGTCGGGGCGGGGGGGCTTAGTAACCGTGGACTGGTCACCCACGGTAAAGCTAAGAGGCAACCAGGGCCGGCCTTATTGGGCCGCTGGCTGGCCCGAGGAGGGCGCTCCCAGCGGGCTGAACAAGTCTGCTGCGGACGCGCGTGGAGGTGGGACCGCAGAAGAAGAGTGCCGGTATTACGGTGCGCCGTTCTCCCTATCTTCTGCGGCCGTGGAGGGATCGCAGGGGGAGAGGCGTGTTGGTATTACGGTGCGCCACTCTCCCTACCCCCTGCGAGCTGGCGTGGCCGTTCCGTCGAAACGGCAGTGGTGGGGCCGCAGAGGAAGAGGCATGTTGGTATTGCGGTGCGCCGCTTGCCCTATCCTCTGCGGCCGAGGTGTGGTCAATGGCAGAACCACAGACCAGATCTGCCACCGGATACCAGTTATCTGGTATCCATGGCCTCCCAGTAGCAGACTCGGGGGGAGTCTGCTACAGTATTAGTGGAGGCCGAGGAGGGAAGCGCACCTTACCATCTGATGCGCCCATCGTGGAGGGCCTTCGGGCTTTCGCGATGGAGCCGCTTGCGGGCGGCTGCCGCCGGCGGGGTCGCGGATGTGTGCGAAAGCGTTCCCGTAACCCCGTCACAAGGCGGCGAGGAGCAAGATGGGGGGGTTTTTAGTGGGTATACCGTGGGTCTCATTAGCCTATACGGGAATCCCAAATAACCACTCGGGTACCCCCTGCGCCTGGGTGGTATGCGTAATGCATTTTCCCCTCCGAAAAAAAATAAAAAGGATTACTATACAATGGTGGTCAAATCCAGCCGTTTGAGGATTTACTTATTCGTTTACCATTTGAGTTTTTATTTGTTTAAGGTCAAATTTAGTTACTTAGAAAGTAAATTTTGTAGCCTATATATTTTTAGTTTCATCAATATCCGTACGGTATTTTTTCCCTGAAAGAGAAACACTATAAATACCATGTAAAGGTTTTTTTTTATTATTGCTTTTACTTTCTGACAACTCCGCTTGATCTCCTGTTTTCTTGTTTATAGCATTACACACGATCTATTTTATTTTCTCTCTGTTTAAATTTGAAACTGGCTGTAAATATTAATGTTAAATCCTTAATTATATGCCCATTAGTTCGTACATTCACAAAATTAATGGCTAATAGAGGAAATGGCAGTTAAAATATGCATCTGGGTTAACTATTTTAAAACGAACCTGGCACTCGACGCATGCTCCATCTCTTTCACTCTTCCCTCATTCTGATGGGTTATGATGCTCTGTCCCTGTCTCAGTAATCGTATTTTAAATTTGCATATTAAAAGATGGCACTGGATGCGCAATCTCCATGCGATTTCTATTTTTAAAATGGGATTATATTCCCGCGTTTTTGTTTTGATCTTATTCCGTGATCCCGTAGGATCGATAAGATTCTTCATGTAGTATTTGCATTTTAATCTTTACCTAATGGTTTAGGGTAATTTTTTCTTTGGTGCATCATTCATGTACACGGATGTGTTCCCAGTATGGGATAGCTAGAACTGGATCTCCAAGAAATTCCAACAGACACGTTTAGTTTATCCGGGACAGATGTAAGAATTCAGTGATAACTGCTAACTCATCCTTTGAGAGATCTCCCCCTAAGCTCCTCAGTCGACTCTTACAAAACTAACTTCGTCCGTGTAAACCTTAGAATTACTGTCATTTATTATTCCCGTGGGAATTTCGCAAGATCCCTTCTTAGTGGAATATGTTAAAAAAAAGCCACGACCCAAATATCAAGCTAGCTTTCTAGCTTTGGTAATTTTGCCTCGGCTTTGATGAATCAGTAATGTAACTTAACTTGCAAAATAAAAAAATCAAACTACTTCATTTAGATCTGTAACGTCTTAAAAAGCATTAGACTATGGGCCTCATTTCTCCAAGCACCTAATATCCCGGCTTTAGTGAGTTGTCAAAAAAATCCTACCTCTTTAACTCCGGCTCGAAATTGGTGCTTTGGAAATGGAGCCAAGACTCTGAAGTGTTCTTAAGGCTGAGCCAATTACTCGTAATACCGATGGAAGGAGTGACGTCATCGAAGCCATTAGGGTTCCTCCATACGAGGCAATATGTCGTGTCGCCGGTCATATTGATTGTTAGGTTGGGGATGCAATGAGTTACTATTTATTTTATTTTTAATTTGGTGTTGTGGAACACATTTCTAGTGTAAAACGTTAGTAACGTTATTTATTTGTATCATCATGCCTTTACCTGTCAATTGCATTTTATTCAGTGTCTATCTTTAGACGCGGTTTTATAATATCACCGTCAGAATTTTAGTATTTCTACTGACATGTGTTTCAAAAATTACTAAGCAAAAAACTGAAATTCCATAACGTAAAAATTCCATAAGTATAACATTAATCAAACTTCAAACGACCAAACTCTAACACTCCACAATCAAAATTATTACAGCATTATCTTAAAAGTACTCGAGTGAGCATGATCTCGAAGGAAAACCGAGAAATTAAGCGCAGCATAACTTTGATATCAATAAAGTTCTAAACAAACAGCTAGATGTGCCAACATCCTAAAACCCGAATACGTTTGGTGTCACCGCGTGTTCTACGTATGACGTTTTGAACGCTCGAGTTCGACCGGCGACCGCTCGAGTGTAAATGATGTGGGCGAGGAATAAACGTCCACGTAGAGGTCGCTGAGCTGGGAAAACTTGGATTAGGTAGCGTTTATTCCAGGGGTTTATCCCAAACTATTTCTCATAGACCACTTTCAAAAGTTAACTGTTTCTGGTAGACTTCTTACAGGCTTACAACACTTACGAATTATGAACCCCCATTTTTTTCACGCCAACGTAGACCCCCATCGTGCTTCCCGTGGACTCCTGGGGGTATACCTGGACTACTTTGCTTTATTCGCAGTCGTTTCATTGTCTAGTCATCAACGGGACTACTATGGACAAAGTCGCACTAATCTCGTATACTGGGACCACAGCGAACTTATGAATTCGCACTGGTTCCATTACAGGTTTATGATTGTGTTCGGACCATAGAGGAATAAGATATCATAGAGAATGTCATACCAACAGTTTCGGTGCACCATTAAACTTTTCGGTGCTTCACGATTCCAGTCTTTGACACTTAGATTCTATTAGCGTAATGTATAGTAATGTACTACATTACTAATATATTGTAACGTATAATAATGCAATCTAAGTGCCAAGGACCGGAATTGTGAGGTACTAAAAAGTCTACATCTTATTCCTCTATGGTTTGGACTAAAGCCGTTGGTCCTGCGCTTGATCTCTCCGGTCGTGTCGGTTTTTTGTCTCACCGAGCTATGAGAGTGAGGGAATAGGGAGTGCAGCTGTGTTTACGCAGATGCTTGGGCACTATAACTATAATTCTTCTGCATACATGGCTATAATCTCCATTGAAATTGGCCACCGTGATTAAAAGACAGTCTGGTTATATTATATTTAATTCCAGCTATTACCGCATCCAAATATACTAAATAAATAATTCTTTGTTTTATCAAGCTTAGATTTCAATCCTAGTACGAGTATCTGCTATTTGACATCTTATCGACGTTTAGTAGTTTCGTATAATAGACGGTTTGATAATATGCACAAACTGGAATTATTTAGTACCTAAAAGCAGGGTTCGAAGTGATAATTATCATAATTATCATGATAATTATCTTTTATAATTATAAAAATCAAACACTAAAATAATCTCATTTATTTATGTGTATCTGAACGTCATTTGCGTATCCAAACGCACTAGACCTCAAACTAAACAAAAAAAAACCGTTTCTCTGACGAGAAAATTGTGAATTTCTGTTCTTTAGGTACTTTCTTACTTTTGTTTGACGCCATAGAAAATAAATTCTGAATTTAATTGTATATTTCTCACATTTATTCTTTGCTGTTTAATTAAAAATACTGAAAAACCTACACCCTCCTTGGGATAAATATACTATCATTTAAATAAAGAAAATTTCAATAAGTGAAATGGAAAATCAGCTACGATTATTATCGGATAATTATCGGATAACTATCAAGATAATTATCAAAAAAAAATACATACATATAATCACGCCTTTATCTCTTATGAGGTAGGCAAAGCACCAAGGTCTGACAGAATCACATGGTGCCACTTCTGACTAATTTTGAGGGTATAGTTGAGATGTACCTACAAGTTCGGTTAGTAGTAACAGGTGGTCAGCCCATCGTCTACAAAACACCAAGACCCTCTTGTCCCTCTACTGACTTGTACAGTATGCCCGGGAAGAGATGCAGCTGTAGTTATACGTTTTTTTTTTCACTCCCAGAGCAGCATAGAAGAATAAAATATTTATCTTGATAATTTCGAACCCTGCCTAAAAGCCAATGAAGAATCTTTTGAAAACCAAAATTTGAAATATTATGTGTTGATACACTTCACTAGAATAAACAGCTGCATCTCCTTTCATGTATTTTGTAAGGGTCGTCGGGGCTCAGGGGCGTTCTCTTAGGCGCGGTCAGCTATCAACTTGTCACCTTTTGCATCTCGTCCCGGCGCTGTGCAGAACTTGGCTGTGAGATGTTCTTCTTTATCTTGCAGTTTTGGCTACCCCGTTAACCGATATTTCAAACTTTATTAAATAAACTTTTTTATGGTACCTACTTGAAGATCAGTACATAATCATTAATCCGTACCAATCTTTAAAAAAGCATTATTATTTGTAAATTTACCTCGAAATTCGGAAATTGTAATCGGACGTCCTTCTAAACGTCTCAAGCTACCCTAATCTGGTTTGTGGAAGTCTTGAGTCTGCATAAGCTATTAATCCTCCCTTAATAGTAATTAGCCCTTAAGAGTCTAAATGGATTGGCCGAAACAGGTAACTTGATAGGCCCAAATAAGTTTCTCTTTGTTACGATCGATACGATTAAATTTGCTACTTTTTTTGGGGTTACTTACTTATTATTATTACTTATTATTTATTAGTATATAACTTTATGTGTTTGCTGCTCTGGGAGTGAAAAAAAAGTATAATACTACAGCTGCTTCTCTTCCCGGGCATACTATACAAGTCAGTAGAGGGACAAGAGGGTCTTGGTGTTTTGTAGGCGATGGGCTGACCACCTGTCACTACTAACCGAACTTGTACATCTCAACTATACCCTCAAAGTTGATCAGAAGTGGCAACATGTGGTTCTATCGGCCCTTGGTGCTCTAAGGGATAAAGGCGTGATTATATGTATTTATGTAAATTGCATTAGTTACTTCAAAGCGATTAGTTTTTGTCGTTATTTCGATTTATTTTGTAAAAAACCAGGTCTTTGAAAACAAAGTCTTTTTAGTACATGGAACCTATGAGAGTAATTTTATAGATCATGGGCCTATTATTATTCATCAGTTTAGTCAACTTTTAGCTCCGGGATTGGCCCACCACTCATTCCCACCTCTGCAACTCCTGTGAGCCAGGATCAACAGAGGCGATAACATAGCATAGAAAATCCCGGAGGGACCTAACTAGCGACTATAAAGCATTAAAACTAATAGAAAAACAGAATGTGAAGTATGAAGATTTTAGCTAAGAACAATATTCTTATATTTACTATATTTCTAGATACAATTTTCAGGTCAATCCAGCAGAAAGAGCTATTAGGAATATAAATGCGCAATAACATGCTTTATAAAAACCAAACATAGAAGGTAAAGATTTATGCATTAATATGTTAGGTACTGCAACTTTTTAGGGCTGTTTCCTATAAGATACGCCTTGTTTTGATGCTCCTAAGGGAACAGAATTTTTATTATATATTTTATTCCTGTCACCCCTTACTTTTACATACATACATAAAATCACTTCTTTATCCCTTACGGGGTAGGCAGAGCACCAAGGGCCGATAGAACCACAAGGTGCCAATTCTGACCAATTTTGAGGGTATAGTTGAGATGTACTTTTTAATGTTTTTATATTGTAGGCACTGTATATTTTAAGCATTGCAACTTTTTTTCATACACATTATTTTATAAATTATATCGCTGAATAGGGTTATTTCAGAATAAAAATCTTGTAACTGATTGAATGAAATTGCTTATCTTCGACAGAACGAGATCAAAAGAGACCAACCCTCGTCATGTTCGAGTGCTGTAATTGCAGAGTTATCACTTTGTTACTTCAGGGAAGGGAAATGTATTTGTTTTGTAAAAAAGAAATATTTATTTCTACAATTCTTGAGCTTCGAAAAAAATTGCTGTCTTTGCGTATACATACAGGATGTTTTTTTGTGGCCACCTTTAACGAAGGGTACGTATTCTATACATGAAATAAAGTAAGTTTATGCCAAAAAAATGCTGGGAATTTTTTTAAATTAAATTCCTTGATCGTGCGAAATTTATAGTGTCTAGTGTTTATGTTAGTTTTTTTATAGACAGATATTAATTATTTTTCGTGAAAAAATCCTGCTACGCGCGTCTAAGTGCATTTATGCAGAAAAACGCAGTCTATTTACTCAACTTTGGACCCTAATATTTTGGAAACCAGACACTTCCCAGGTATGGTTCCATGGAGAAAAATGATCGTGATGATGAGGAGATTCCGTAGTTTTCGGAAACGTTGACGACCAAAAATCATCATGTATATACACGTCTGTATTTGCTAGAACTGCAAGATCGCCGAGGTGATCCTAAAGCCACGTCTCGCATAGCAATGTCTGATGTTAAGGAACAGTACCAAGTTCCTAGCTCATTCATCTGCGAGAGAACGGCTCTAAATACTCTTACTCTACCTTACTCTTACAACATACACGGAAAGAGATGCAGACACATGAGAAACAATATAAATAACTTACGTATAAATAATTTGGTATGGATGGTGAAAGTTTACACGGTGGGTTTTTGCGAACCATCTGTCAGGCTATTTACATAGCGCAAAAAAGTTCTTGTATATCGCATTTAAAGATATTTACTGATTAGTTTTAGGTAATTGAAAATCAAATTGCCGCTATAGTTTTCGGAAATAGGCACATATGGTTTCTCAAATTGCTAACTATTTAACTCATTGTAACTGAGCTATCCTTTGAAACTTGAGTCGGACGTGATGACAGGACCATGAATGTAGATGTTCTTGAATCCCTCACACGATTCTCGTACACGATACACGATACACGATAGTACTATATTAGTAGCAATATAGGTGAATGTGGCAAGATATAATTATTTTATAAGATATATTTTATTTTATTGGTAGCGTGAGATGGGTGAGACTCGATATGTTAGAGAGCGTAAGCTCAACATTGCTTTAGCTTCCACAATACAACAGTAAATTATGTTTTAGAAGTTCGAGCCCAACAGTAGTTTTATGGCTTCAAATAGCTATCCGGAGTTTAGGATCCAGATGCATCTATATTCATGGACATGAAACTGAAAAGTGTTGCCATTCGAAGTCTCATGTTTCAGCTGTTACTTTAGTACGTGTCTTCAGGATTCTCAGTTTCGCTCCGTTTTATAATTTTTATACATCCATAGTAAAAGTATACATTGGTACTTTTTACAAGCAATTCGGTGGCAGCAAAACTACAAGAACCGGTACTTTTGTCGGTTTTCGATAATAAAATAACGTGATGAAGTCTAGCCGTTCTTGGTGAAAATGTTTCGACAACTTTGAGAAAGAAATCGTCGCTAGTGAGATTATTACATTGGCCAAAGATCTCTCTTCGCCAATTAAAAGCTGCCAACTACTATGTTTTCACCACTGTGCACTTGTCTTGGTGACAAAAGTTTTTATAAAATATCTCAAAGTTGCCAACTTTTGTGTTGACAACACACTAAAATTGCCAGAAATTTCGGCGGAAACGCACCCTAAGTCACACTATACCGAGTGATATTACCTACCTACCATAACACGTACATGCATAAACAATAATATATATACACCGTAGATATACATAAATGTACTTATGCCCTTGCGTTAAGGTTCAAGTCCAACAACAATATTCAATAATCTCATTACTCATGACTGTACGTATAGTTGGACTACACAGCTGCTTCCTGCAAAACGTGTGCGCCTGTACGTGATCGATTCATTACCTGTTTACGTGCACATAATATAACATCTCTGCTTATTTGCACTAGAATTTTATTAGTTTTAAACGTAAATGTCCATTCGTTAATCAGCTTACCTTATAAAAATATACTAGCAGCTCGCCAAGACTTCATTTGTAGCCTATATTATTCTGTCATTGTCAAATTCTGTCATTTATGGAATAAGGGCAGGAAGATTATGATGTTATTCTGTTTTTTAACCGACTTCAAAAAAAGGAGGAGGTTCTCAATTCGTCTGTATGTATAATATATTTTTTTATATACTATAACAGGCAACATCTTTAGTACATTAACAATATGACCCATGTGGATACCATGTACTTAGTACTAGAGAGATATATATCTACATTATTAATCATTTACGTAAGCTTCAATTACATTCAACCATTAAATAAGTCCTGATTGCTAACAAAATCAGTTCTTCGAGGTACTCGTATGTGCCCTGTCCTGTAGTGGACATTATTAATTAAGCGACTTATACAGCGGCAATGGAATTGATGACATATTTTTTATTTGTATTTATATTAAAAGAATGTACAGTCAAAGAAACACGCGCGAAAGGAAAACGCCGCAAGCGTGAAAACTTACCGTTATATAACAATTTTAAAATCACAATATCAAGCTTGCCCAAAAACGCTTCAACGCTACTATACCTATATAATGACGTCACGTGCGAGTAACTTGTATGCACGTAAATGAACTTTTGTTTGACAGCTATATTACTTAAATATTCCGTTTATAAATATGATCACATAACAAAAGTTGCCATATAGGTAGGTAGGTACAGGTGGTCATGTTATTTTCAATTAATTTCACATTTAAAAAAATAAAAATGGAGTTGCCCACCTAACTTTGACTCTCAAGCAAATTGTAATTTAACAAATAACCCCAAAATTGTTTATTAGTTTTTCTAGTAATAATAAAATAACATAACGTAATTATTTTAAATCGGTGTTATATTAATTCCCACAACTAACATATGCAGATTAAATACAACAAACTAATAACTTTTAAATTTTAAACTGTAAGTACTTATTATATTCCCTAGCATTAAACAACATTAAACGATCACAAAAGCAGAAAGCACTTAATTCCCCATACATGTTTTATCAACGTATAAAAGTAACCCTTTTAAAAGCTAATCATAGTTTCCAGTCCCGACCTCTTTTTCCCCGACCATTTTATACATGGAGTAAGTACATTGTGGACCTATTACTGGGAACTCAACTATCAAACCATAAGGCGGCACTTAGTTTTGCTATATAACCATGATAAAGCCATTAGGCTCTGCTTTAAATCTAAATCTGATTTAAAATAATTGTGAATTCTGCGAGTCCACCCGCGAGATGGATGGACGATCTAGCCAAGGTCGCGGGTGTCGTTTGGCTGCTTCCGACCGGTTGGAATGGAGGTTGTTGAGGGAGGTCTATGTTCAACAGTGGACTTCCCAGGGGTGAGAATGTTGATGATGATGAGTAAATGTGAATAACTACGCTAGTTACAGGACCTCTAAATTTAGAGGGGCAGGAAATGCTAAATTTTATACTGGTTTTCACTTTTTGTCTTACTACTAAAGGGACT
This sequence comes from Carposina sasakii, assembly GCA_014607495.2. Lineage (NCBI taxonomy): Eukaryota > Metazoa > Arthropoda > Insecta > Lepidoptera > Carposinidae > Carposina > Carposina sasakii. Next base: position 3,822,491 of record CP053163.1, on the reverse strand, counting down.
TCGTGAAGCAAAGTGTGTGAAGTTTGGTGTAATTTGTTTTCAAAATTCTCTTATATTACTGCCGACACATACGCATGTTAGACCCTTTCCATCTCAGGTGTCTGCGTAAGATCTTGAACATTAAATGGTCTGATCGCGTGCGAAATACCGAGGTGCTGCGGCGAGCCGGTGTGGGGGCATAGAGCCTTCTCAGTGGGAGCAATAAGCCTCCAAGAGGCCGGAGTGGAGGGCTTTGACAGATAACAAAGTCCATGACAATGAAGTCCTTCACTGCGCCGAGATTGATACTAAAATTTATCAAATTAAAGCGCGACTACCTATGCAGATACAATATTACTGTAGCAATGGGGTGCTCTCATGCCCGCAATGTGCGAGGGTCTTCACAAGAAATATTGACTACATAAGCCACATGCGAGCACACGAACGACGTCTACAGCCGACAAATTGAAGTGGTTGCCGTGACCGAAATCGGTCGGACGTCATCATCATATTGTATATTATTATGACAGATAAACGTAAAAGTTATTGACATTATTGCTGTTTTTTTCGCGGATTTGGGAAGCTAAGCTTTCTATGTACTGTACCTACTGTCATACTCCGGCCTCGCCGAATTCTACACTCTTTTTGTTTTAAAATATACCTGGTCCTCCTCTTCATTCCAGCTCCATGCCTTCACCCTCAGAAACAGGACAAAAGGCGCTCCAATCACGCAGTTTGTAAATCCTTCACGTCCACGCATGAGTTGGAATATTGAGTATTTCGTCCCATGCCTGAATACTAAATACTACGTTTGTTCCTAAGTATCTAAGAATTGCTGGTGAAGCTAATATTGAATCGGTTATTGCGTGACGCCGCTTTTATTTTGTGTCAGGATTTTCCCTGGCTTTTATAGGAAACGTGGATCTTGGGGGATCGGAATGTTTATTTATACGCTTGATATGAACATTATATGTTATGTCATTATTACATACAAGCATATAGTCACGCCCATCATCCCAAAAGAAGGCAAAATTCATGTAAAACACTGTAAATCGTAATCGGTAAAACGGTGTATGCTATTCCAAGGCCAAACTTTAAAGATTTTTTACGTAGTAACTAAAAAGGAAATAGTACACAACACGGTTGTATTTCCGAAATTTGATAGCTAGAACTGCAGGATCATAAAAAAAGTATTTAATTGAAAATATGCCGTTTCCAAAATATACAATTCCACTAATTTAGCTCACTTTTACAAGCATTGTTTAACGTACATACATACAATCACGCCCTCATCCCTTACGGGGTAGGCAGAGCACTAAGGGCCGACAGAACCACATGGCGCCACCTCCGACCAAGGATATAGTTGAGATGCACAAGCTCGACCAGCAGTGACAGGTGGTCAGCCCATCGCCTACAAAACACCAAGACCCTCTTGTCCCTCTACTGACTTCAGTATCCCGGGAAGAGTAGGAGCTGTATGTAGTATCATACTTTTTTTTCACTCCCAGAGCAGAATAGAAGAATTGTTTAAACAAAGCATTGTTTAAACTGTAGTTTTTTTAGCAGCATCTTGAATATTCGACTTTGGCACCAACTTTTTGCTGAGAAACTTCCGGCCGGTAAATTTTCCGACTTCGAATCGAGTTTCGTTCGAACCGTTTGAGTTTTAATTTTTAATGAGTTACCCTTATTTATTCATATTTTGCAAAAGAACTTTTACTGGATGTCAGTTTGTTTTCGTGAATATAAAAAACCGGCCAAATGCGAGTCGGACTCGCACACTAAGGGTTCCGTACTATTGACTTGGTAAACAACAGTAGGTACTGAAAGTGTATCCTTTTTTAGATGTTTTTTATGGGTGCCTAAAAACATATTAAATTTAAATTTTTATTATTAAAGTGAAACTACAACTGAGTATTTTGTGAATATTTTAAGTGTGTACCGTTGCCATTATTAATATCAAGCAATAAAGGGCAAAAAAATCACGTTTGTTATAAAATAATTATTTAAAAGTTTATTGTAAAATAATAAAATATTTATTATAATTTGTTTTTAGTATTTGTTGTTATAGCAGTAACAGAAATACATAATTTGTGAATAAAATTCTGTATAGCTATCGTTCTTGAGATACAGCCTGGTGACAGATAGACAGACGGATGGACAAACAGACATCGAAGTCTTAGTAATAGGTTCCCGTTTTACCCTTTGGGTACGGAACCCTAATAATGACGTCTTCAAAATGAAATTGAAAGTTACCAAAAAAATTCTAAATAATATTTTCTAATGCTCAAAAATCGGAGTAGCTTCGAACCCACTCAAATACGCAATTATTTTTTAACTGAAACAAAACAAACCCCGCGAACTCTTTGAGGTGAAAAAGGTGAAATGAAATTTTGTATGGAAACGTTTCAATACAAAATTTCATACTAAGAATTGTTATTTATTACATCAATGAAAATGCGGTAAATCTTTGTAAATCTTCCAAAATAAACTAGACAATATCCAAACCAGCGTAACTATATAATTTAACAGTTGTACGTGTACTAACAAAATTTACCAAAACACCATTCAATTGCGGTCAAATCTCGACTTAATTGATTAATGCCGGTCTGACGCAGATATATGCGACCGCAAGCTCGTGTGCTTCGCAAATAAAGTCTCGGTATCTGATTGGGTACTGGAAGCTGTGTTGTTTGCTTATTGGATGATTTAGACGATTTTGATTTAACGTTGACCGTGATTGGTTGAATGATTAAGGATTTTAAAAAAGACATGTATACAGGGTGTAACAAAAAGGGTATGTTAAGCGAAAAGCTATGTAAATAGCCCACTATAGGGAACCTATTCACAAAATTTGAGACTCGAAATCACATGTTTATTTTTCCAGATAGTATGGAGAATTCCTAAACAACTCAGGAATGTTCATACAATGTTGAAAAATAAACTGTATATAGATAAAATGTTTTACTCGTGAGTAGTTTAGAACGGTATTTTGATCTATGGTACTTATTTACAACTGTCCTCGCTCTTCTAAACGTGGCTGTGGGATCTCGCTATAAGTCGTTTGTATATTTTAAGATATTAATGTTAATAGGATAGACAGTTTATCTACTACTGTGCCCCTACAAAGAAAAACCTGCCTTTTCTCTTAAGATTATTCTTCGTTTCTTTGTATTGTTATCAAAGCATAGAAAGTAGGTACTGTAATAGGGATTAAAATATTGCCCAATAACAAAAAGAAGTCAACATAAAATATGCTGAAGTTCTTTCGTAAAAACGCTTAGATTAAAGGTTTCTATTTTAAAAATCACTTGAACCCATTACAAAGGACCCTCAAAAATCCCACCGAATTTTTTAACCCAAACAGACTGCTAAAGCTTGATTTCATGTCTGAATCGGGTGGAAATTTTATTTTAAAGCGTCAGGTCCCATTGAAATGCTTGGTAAGCGTCGGCACGTGCGATTGCACCAAATGAAATTTCAGCTCCTCCTATATTCATACTGGGTACAGCCGTTGAAAAAATACATGGAGGATGTGTGCTATCGTCTTACGCTCAAATACTCAATCTTTTTTAATACTAAATGACGTCTATTAGGATACGAAGCTTGTTTCAAAAAAACAGTACAGCAGTGTACTAATCTTCTCTATAGATCATCATCTTCCTGCCCTTATCTCATTATTCATGGGGTCTGTCTTATGGCCGGCTGTCTGGCTGACGCCAACCCTCCTCAGGCTAAGTAACAATTTTCAGAAAATTCGTACATGAAATAAATTCAGTTGTACAGGCCCGTGACTGGGATCGAACTCACTCCTTCCGCTTGAAAGGCACACGTCTTAACCACTAGGCTATCTCCGCTCCTTATCTACCTATACAGGATGATTTTTGGTCGTCAACGTTCCCGAAAACTACGGAATCTCCTCATCATCACGATATTTTTTCTCCTTAGAAGCATACCTGTGTGTCTGGTTTCCAAAATATTAGGGTCCAAAGTTGAGTAAATAGACTTCGTTTTTCTGTATAAATGCACATTACCGCGTGTAGCAAGATTTTTTCACGAGAAATAATTAATATCTGTCTATGAAAAAACTAGCATAAGTACTGGACACTATAAATTTCGCCCGATCAAGTAATTTTAAAAAAATCTAAAAATTTACATCGTTTCCCAGCATTTTCTTTTTGCATAAACTTACTTTTTTGTTGTATAGAATACGTACCCTTCGTTAAGGGTGACAAGGATAAAACATCCTGTAAATGAATAAAATGCTTTATCCTAAATGACTGAGGGACGTACAGCGTAAACCGCTAATTTTAGTGAACTATGTTTTAGATTAGACTTTAAACTTGGAAACTGTGTTTTTTGTATGACGTAGGCAGGTATCCAATAAATAAGGAATAGTCGAAATTCCCACGGAAATGGGAAAATAAGAATTCTCAAATTTACCCGGACAACGTCGTTGGTGTCTTCTGATTCACGAAAAGAGGCAAATTAGCGAATGTTTGGTTCATACTACGCTGTGTAAGAAGCTACTATAGTTATAGTAGCTCCCCTTCGTATTTCCTTCATTGTTAAACCCCATATAGCTGTGTATGACGGAACCGAGATTTTCATATTGAAATGTCTTGTTTTACCGAATACATTGTAAATATATTTTCGCCAGCTCTGAATGATATGAATGTAAGACTTTGGACTTATTGCTTTTCCATTTTGACATCAAACTGAAGCGATGAAGTAATAAGTCTTATTTTTACCCGACTGTGCCAGAGAAGGGTTATGTTTTTCGCGGGTATGTGTCTTTGTACGTATATTTCTTTGGAATGCTCTAGAGCCTAAACGACTAATTCGCCTAAAGAGACAACTTGCTAGCTCATCGCATTAGAGAACGAGTTCTTTAGTCGACTCTTACAATATGCACGGAAGAAGATGCTGCTTATGTACTCTACTGTAGTCCCACATCAGCACAGGACAGGCGTTATAGGTTCGTAAAAAAATCGCTTTTAAGCATAGGTAAGATATCATAGACTGCGCTAGTGTCTACGTATATAGTTTCAAAAAGAAAATCCAAATCTTATTTCCAGCATCGGCCTCATGTCAGACATTCATTGTAACTACAGATTGGCACAAAGTTTCACGATTGCTGAAGTTCTGGAACGAAGCGTATTTTGAACTCTGCTCATTATTCGGAGCATCGTTTGTAGACAAACTACAGGACTTATCACAGGGTAAAAAAACTCCAAAAAGTTTCAAGTATGCGTGTATGCATTTCTTTAGTAAACCCTGTATTTACTCTAGAGTTTTGTGCACAATAAAGAATAAAAATATAAAAAATACTTCCTCTATACTAATATAGTCTATCTAGCCGCGTGGTGCCGGCAGAGTAGAGTTTGTACCATACCATACCATATACCTACTCGTATATGACCGAACTTGGAACCCCATGTCTACTCGTAGGTATCGAAAGAGGCGATTAGGTTTTGGGCAGCCATGCCTCCCGTGTTAGCAATATATCCGAAAATTACACTGCGGTCACCAACCCATCAGCCCAGCGTAGTAACTATGGGCATAGACTACATAAAAATATTGATGTCTACTAATCTCGCTAAAACTCGAGGACGATTTGACCGATTTCGAAAACATTTTTGAGTGGGTTATATAAAATAGACAAATTTTCTTATTCTTATTCTTTATTGCACATACACAAAAACAAATATGGCATACAACATAATAGAAGAGATGCATGTACAATGACAAGCTTATCTCTACCAGAGATTTCTTCCAGCAAGCCAAGCAAGTAAAGAGAAATTGTTAACAACAGGGTAACATGTGCAATTAAACAAGTTCTAAGAAACTACATAATTACATTGAGAAGAAAAGATTTGTGATGTAATAAAAAAAATATGTGTAAGTGCTGTACCAGCCTAAAGAGGCATGTGCATCAGACCTATAACATTCTCAATTTTTATAATATACAGATAAGTATATTATAAATAAATATAGCATACGGTAATAGGTATATGTTGTTGGCAATCCATAAATAAAAAAAATATTAATATAAAATTTACAGATTAGTAATTTGGTTAGCAAAGTTGCTCGTAGCTACGATAGGTAGTTTGAAATATTAAAGAATTTATTATAATCGTGAGAACGGTCTCTTAGTTACGCGATGAGTATCGTAGCGACGGTCTTAAAGTTGGCGACACGCCACAACTAACTAATAAAAACAGATAAAAAACACTTTTATTTCGTTTCATTTCGCTCGCGTGACTCTTCTGAGCAAGAGCGGCAAGGAAAAGGAGGCGTTCTCGTAACAATGTTTGTTCGAAAATATACTACCCGGCAATAAATGTTGCACGTGGACTTACATGCATTATGCGCAACAGTTTTCTCGTGCTGTTAATGTACTTTATACTATTACCGTTCTATTAATTATTTACACGCATACACAATACTTATTTCATAATATACAGGATGATTTTTGGTCGTCAACGTTCCCAAAAACTACGAAATGTCCTCATCAGGGAGGGGAAGTGTCTGGTTTCCAAAATATTAGGGTCCAAAGTTCAGTAAATAGACTGCGTTTTTCTGCATAAATGCACATTGACGCGTGTAGCGACATTTTTTCACGAGAAATAATTAATATCTATCTATGAAAACACTAGCATAAACACTGGACACTATAAATTTCACCCGATCAAGTAATAAAAAAAAACAAAAAAATTTACATCGTTTCCCCAGCATTTTTTTTTTTTGCCATAAACTTACTTTCCCCCTTCGTTGAGGGTGGCAACGAAAAAACACCATGTATAATACACTTATGCCTATACTTAGGTATATAAGTTACTTATAAGAATAATGTCAGTCATGTTTAAAATAGGGAAAATACAGTTTCTTTTAACGGAATAGGTGCATTTGGACAAGTAGCCTATAGAGTCCAGCGATAGTCATTGCTCACACGAACGTGTTAAGTCATCTCCTCCTTTTACTTTCTTCATGATTCTGAACTAAGCGAAACAGTTAGGCTTTGTTGGTTTTCCTGATAGAACATTCAGTTGATATTTATTTTTGTTTATTGAGACTCGTATTAGACCCTTTTCTTGTATAACTATAGGTACTAATCGCATTTTTCTTTTTATAGTACCTAATAGTTCCTTATTTCTATTATAACTTGTACATGTCAACTATACCCTCAAAATTGGTCAGAAGTGGTACCATGTGGTCCTATAGGCCCTTGGTGCTCTGCCTACCCTGTAAGGGATAAAGGCGTGATTATATGTATGTATGTATAATAATCATATTTTTATTATTTATTTATTATATACATGAAACAATATATAACTTAGAATCCTTCTTTTCATCACCAATATTGGATATAGCAAATTTTTATATAATTCGAAACTTATTTGTTAAATTATTCCTTCCTTTACATAGCACTTCTAGATTATTTTATCCATTAATAAAAACCTCTATTTAAATTCCATAAATATTCAACTTATAAACTCTTCAAAGATTTATTTACAAGTGGATTGTAAAATAAATACTTACTTACAAAGGCAATTACAAAGTAATCTCCTTGGTAAGTCTCACAAAATTATTCTTGTAATTTTGAAAGAAATACTATTTAATACAATACACAGTTATTCCAATTAACATTATGTTCTGAGAATACTCGTTGTCTGCGATGTCAATTATGAAAGCAATTAATGAAAGATCTTTGACCGGCTTCTTAAGGTGGTTCCACATTGCTCACCTTTTTAGCTCTGTGCTAATGCGGGGCTACCAGAATACATCAGCTGCATCTCCTTCCGTGCAAGTCGAGAGAAGAAACGAAGCACTTCGACGACGGCCGCGCTTTGCTAAACATGACAGTAGGAGCTCTTTCATGATTTTACCCGATCAGTAAATAATGTTATATTTGTTCTGATCAAAATGTTAATGCAAAAGATAAAATTAGAAATGCATTGAACATAATCAAGTGTGCCGTAAGTACCATAGTATACCATCAAGTATAACAGGAAATACTCACATAAACACCTCAGATTGATCTGGTATATGATTGATAGCAAATATCATCATCAACGTATCCACGTAATACAAACATAATTAATAAGTAAAGAATTTCATAGTGGGTGTAGGCTGATATTTTTATTCCTATTCAGTACACAAGTATGGCACCACTTTTATATTAACAATACCGTTCGATTTTTATTTGTTAAATGATACTTGAAGGAACAATGTTGATAAATACTCGTATATTTTAGTTTTCATTATTAGTCTAGACATCTTTATTTCTTCGTATATTTCTTCTATGCTGCTCTAGGAGTGAAAAAAAAAACATATAATACTACAGCTGCTTCTCTTCCCGGGTATACTGTACAAGTCAGTAGAGGGACAAGAGGGTTTTGGTGTTTTGTAAGCGATGGGCTTACCACCTGTCACTACTAACCGAACTAGTACATCTCAACTATACCCTCAAAATTGGTCAGAAGTGGCACCATGTGGTCCTATTGGCCCTTGGTGCTCTGCCTACCCTGTAAGAGATAAAAGCGGGATTATCTTCTATTACTAATATAAGCTAGACTGTGTAAAAGAAGAAAAGTTATAAGATAAACATAATATGATAAGATTTGAGGTAGTATCTACACGATTTTTATTTTACGCTTTGCAAATATTTTTTTGATAACTTTAACAACACACGAATAGCTTTAGAATAAAAAAAAAACTTAATTTAGCAGCATTCAACTTCAACTGACCTCTGGCATTAAAAGCAGTGTCCCGTGAACATTATAAAACAAAAAGGCGATTATAAAGATGTAAGAACGGTTTGTCAAACAATCGGGGAAACCTCTTTCTCATCAACGTCAAAAACAACCTTTTGAGACTTAAAAAGATGTCTGCGTTTTATTATTTTTTTGCTTTAACAAAGACGGTTTTATTTATTTTTATTATTGACTTTATGTAAGCTATCTACTAGATTTACATCAACGTTAATTGGGATAAGGACTATGGTTTATATTCTTTCTTTCTGTTTTAGTCATACCTATGTATAATTAGAATTTGATTTAGTTTCCAAATGTCCATCTTTAAAATGTTAAAATAATAGAAAATCACAACATAACCAGACCGCAAGCATGATTAATAGCAACTTTTATTATGTGACTATATTTACCTGTTTAGACGAAGAAAGAAAAAAAAACGAAAAATATATTGTTCACAGAAATTGCCTACCTGGGAGAATGCCCAAATATCTTTAATCGACTCTGACGACACGCACGTCAGGAGATGCTAGTGAAGTCATATCAGCAAAGGCATAGTCTATCGGGATGAAAAAATAACGTTGCCAAAAATGTAATGTAAAAAGAGATGGTAAAATTCGTCATCCGAGTTAATTGACCCGATAGCTCAGTTGGTTAGAGCGAAAGCACGGTTTGCGAGAGGTCGTGGGTTCGAGTCCCACTCGGGTGAAGAATTTTTTCATTTCTTTATTAATAATTTTTATATTCTTTTTTTATATTTTATAGTCTTTTTATTTAACATAATATAGAAGTAAATACTTACAATCTGGGATAATAGAATTTTAGATTAAAATCAGCTTGTAATGCAAATTCCAAATCATCACAAATATTTACTTACAAAACAAGAACAACTGTAGCGTTCTGTTTTAACCAATGATTTGTGGGCAAATTTATTCCAATCCAAATCCATTTATAGTCAACGATGTGAATACGACACGCTTGTCGAATGTTACGTAATTAAAATCGCTATGATTAAAACATGTTATGTATTCCTACTAAACTACATTTCATTCCTAACAGTACCATCATAAAGGTTGAACTTCATGTAATTGCATCAATTGCATGCGTCAATAGTATCTAATGTTGCAAAAGTGAAAAAAATCGTCGATGGTAGCAAATTGTCTGTCATATTTCAAATATCGTATCTTTGTCTTAAGGAATCGTGTCTGACCAATTTTTAATTGCTGAATACGATTAACTTATCTTAAGCCCATAATAGCGCAGACAGTTTCCGCTCCATATAAATATATAGAGGGAATATGGAATGCCACATCCATGTTTCCAGGAGGTGGACAGCAGCGCCTCTCGTGTTGACAACATAGATGGAAAACCACACTATGGTCATATGGTCATAAACCTGCCCTCTTCAGCATGGTGACTATAGTGCTAAATTAAAGAGGTGCTTGATACAAGAATATATTATATTTATGAATGACAGATAATGACACCATCAATACCATAGATACACATCACCTTCACCCTTAATTAACAATAAATAAATTTAGTAAAATAACAAGACTAAGCTAACTTAATCTAATATAACTAAAAAAACACTTTAACTAAACTACACATCCTCATCATAGCCAAATCTAATTGGCGGCCTACGATTCCTACCGGGTCGTGTGTTACTCCTCTATGGCAGTAGCCTTGTGGCGTGCACTGGAATAAGCTGATATGATATTGTGATAGAGGATATACAATTGTTAGCCTTTAATTTAGAGTGAGTTACATTCAAAATACGTGATTAGTTCATAGTTATTATGAAAATCAATCTCGGTATAGCATAAAATAAAGTAGGTCAAACTTGTCACTGAACGTTAACATTTCACCTCGCTATGCAAAACTGTGGGATCTCTGATTTCTGATTTAATTTTGATCCTGCACTTCTGGCTACCCTATTTCGGGAACACAGCCGTATCAATATTAGTATACACAAACATAACATAAGTTCATAGTAAAAATAATATCGATTTAAAATCGTGTCGTCGACTAAAAACGGCTTTATCCTTTTATCGGATTTAAGTCGATATCTACCAATTACAAACAGCTTGAGAGGTCTCTCAGGCCTTTGTCTTTCCCGATTTTCTCTTCTAATTCTTAACATTCCGTCGTTAATTAAAAACTAAGTGCTTCGCCCCGAATCGGAGGAAATTGTCACATAAATAACTTTGGAGGGAGTATAAAAAACGGACGCAGTTAAATTTATTTCGGATCGTATCGAGGGTTTGCTTTTCGGGTAATTTTCGTCGTTTTTCTGGTCGTTGGCTTGAATTTGAACGTGTAATGCTGGCTTCCTACGGTGCGTAATTTTGCCGACGAGTACAGACAGATACCCACGTAAATTGGCCTTGTAAACCAAACATCAATACGTTACGGACATGTCTCCATACCGCGGATGACACTCTTCCCACGGTGCATCGGTGCGGGTTGGTCCGCGTCGGTCTGCAATATCGCGCACCATGGGAAGCTAGTATAAGAATTATATTTATTTTTCCGTGCAATTTATGTCATCTATTCGTATTTGGATTTTTCAAAAATGAATGTCGATTGACCGTACCATTGATTATTTGCTCCCCATTAGTCCCACTCTTCTACATATATTCATAATGTAAGTAAACCTAAAGATTTTTTTTGTCGACGTAAACCTTTAGTATTCCCGTTTCCGTGGAAATTCGTTTTTTATCAAAGCGTACATCAGACCAGGGATTTGGTATCTCCTCTTATGACATCAGACTAAGACCAACATTGATCTGACAGTCAGTTTTTCAGAACAATGGCATTATAAATGTGTATAGTTTTCTAAAAGTCAAACCTTCACATGATGACTATATTCAATTTAAAAAATAAAATAAAGAGTAACCTACAAACTACTATCATAATTCCAAATTTAAAATCACGAACTACATAAACAATCACAAAATATTTCCAAATAAATTTCTCTCCCTATAAAAATTCGCTTCAGTTCGAGCATCAAAAAGCTTAATTATCCTCATTATGTATTATTACTCTACCTCATTAGCTCGTCAAATTACCTCTCGTACCGTTGTTTTGAATTAAAATTGCGATATCCTGTTAAAATGCGAAAAGGTAGGTTGAAACTACAAAGGTGAATGCAAAGATAATCTCCATTAAATCCTCTTTTTAATTTATGTTAATGTGTATCAATAATATACGGGTTTTCTTTGTGGAAATGCAAATATACTATTTTCAATATTATGTACCTACCTTATAAATAGTAAATAAAAATGCAGACAAAAAAAAATTGTACCTATAATTTTGCGCAAAATTTAACGGCACCTTGCATTCTCATATACGCCATACTACGAACGACACGCTACGAATATGCGTAGCAATTACTACGAACTTTGCTATTAGATACCTTACTTCTAATTAATGATACTAGCTGTAGCCCGTGACTCTGTCCGTTTGCACTACATAGTACATATACTGATAGCCAATGCACTTCTCCGTACTTCTAATATGTTTACACAAGAAGATTGACTGAGTACCTAAATAAACCGTGAAGATGTAACAAACAAACAAATAAACAATCTTCCTTTTACATTTATATATTCGTTAAGATAGTAGAGAATTAGAATCCGCACATGAATACCGAAACACGTACCAAAGTACCAATTTCATTTTTTTTTTTTGTATGAGAAAAAAAACTTTAAACATTCACGATTTTGCTCAAGAAGCGTTCCACTTTTCTCTACTTTCAAAAACAAAACATTCTAAATATGAAAAAGAAACAGACAAAAAAACAATTGCTCTTTCCTTTTATGAACGGACAAAGGGTGCACGCTGCGGGCGGGATGATACGTCTGTCTTGAACATGGAGTACATATTAAGAGGATATGGAATAATCAATATTTATTTGACCACTATAAATAAAATAAATATTTATACACTACACAACACATTAACAATATTAACATCCCTAAGGTCTTGTGTCGTGGGTACAAAGCAACGGTATATAAATTTAAGTATAGAAACATCCATGACTCGGAAACATACATCGATATTCATCATCAATGTTTGGACCTACCGGGATTCGAACCAAGGACCTCTGGTGTCGCAGGCAGCGTCACTACCTACTACAGCAATCGGCCGCCCATACTATACTATACAGGGTGTGGGTGACAGCTAGGCAAATACTGAAATGCTAAAAAAGTGCCATTGTGTCGAGTTATACGACAGTGTTATTACTCGCAGGAAATGTATTGTTGATTTGATTATCAGTAATCTTTGCTCTCCGCGCTAATTGTATTGGGCGAACCTGTAGCTAATTAAATGGGCTTATTGGTTATTGTGTGATACATTATTGTTTTTTGGATCACTTGTGACTCTCCATTGGGGTTGATAAGTTATTTTAAGGCAACTTTTTTTTCCTGAAAATATTAAAAAGATGTCGGTAAATTTTAGAATCTTCCTGCGAAAATTTTCAGTGTTTTCCGCCTTAGAATCATGGTCTGAAGTCATGGTATCAATATTTGCCTAGCTGTCACAAAAACCCTTTATACGAGTAACATAGTACTAGTTACGTACAATACTATTTGATAACCGATTGGTGTTGGCAGTGATGCAACCTGCCGCGCCATAGATCCTGGGTTCTAATCCCGGTAGATGCCGCAAATCTTAGGGATCTGACTGTGGGCCTAGGTTAAGGTTGGGCCTACCAGAACTGCAGGGTCACGAAGGAGATCCAATAACCACGTTTAGCCTAACGGGTCCAAATATAAAAGACATGTTGTACGCGTATTGGCCCACCACTCAATCCCGTCCCCGCAAATTTCGTAAGCCGGGATGTGCAGAGGCGACCAATGAAATGCAAACAAAGCATAGGGACCGCCCCTGAGTTTCGTTTACAATATGTGCGGAAAAATAAGAAGCTGGAGTATTTTAGTATAAAATATTTGAGTCTAAAAGAGAAATTGCTGGTGTATTCTAGTTAAAAAACATTTTAGAAAAAATCACTATGACGAATACAGGCTTAGATTGCCTCGATGTATTTTTGAGCACATTGAGAGCACTTCCTCTTTGACATCTGCTCCATGTTCTTAAGTAACACACTTCATAACTTAACCACTATATAAAGACCTTCCGCGCCCCGCATAGTAATGAAACGTTAGTACGCTTCCAAGGGAATGCTTCAGATTCTTGGGGTCAGCATAAAATGGCTACTTTAACATGTCTACCGGAGATATACGGAGTGTTTTCATACAAGTGTGGTGTCACATTGTAACCGTTAGTGCAGCTGTCAGTTGGTGAAATGTTCCTTTTTTGAGAAACTCTTTAAAATGTGATGTGACGTTTTCAATGTAATAATGCTATAAATAAACAATATCATCAGCGTATTGCAGTCCACTGCTGGACGTAGGCCTCCCCCAGGGCACGCCACAGCTACAGCCACAGGCGATTTGGTGACCGCAGTGTGTATTTTGGACTATGTTGTCAACACGGGAGGCGCTGCTGCCCGCCTCCCGGAAACCTTTAATCGCCTCATACGATACATACGGGCGGACATGGGGTGGTACGGATTCCACTCTACCGGCACCAGGCGGCTATAAATAAATATAGTAGAATTATTGAAAAATTTTATGGATTCGGATGCAAGTATACAATAGCGATAATTGCTACTCCCATACAATTTTCTATGGATATTCTATGACACTTGTAGATACACCGCTACGGATAAACATGTAGATACTGTAGATATACCACTACGGTAAATCATCTGAAACGAAATCATTTATATTAATCAATTCCTCAACGAGTCACATACTTAACTAGGACGTGGTTTCCCAAACTTATTAGTTTTTGAAGAGAGAACTTTGCGAAAACAGTTCTGAAACGCAAAAGCAGTCGCCTGGGCTAAGTCCAAACTTACGCCATCTGGCGGCCGCGATACTTGCTCATTGCTCACAGTCATCTCGCCCCTGATTTATAGATGCCATACTATTTGTTACGCTTGGTCCAACTTGTAGGACATAGCGGATGTAAGCATCATTTTCACACAGAAACAAAGAAAATTCTTAAACAGCAAAGGAATCGAGATAGATATACTATATTATGTCATCATCATCAACTTATTACAGTCTACTGGTGGACGTATGCCTCCCCAAGCACGCCACCGGTAATGACTAGCCAGCCGCCTTCTTCAAGTCATCGGTCTATCTGGGCGGAAGAGCGTCCAACGGTACGCTAGATACGATAGAGATATGTATAAAAGGTTAAATAGAATAAATTTGCAGTGATTATTTTGTAAAACGCTAGCTTTTCCTTATTATTAGTTTTGCAAACATAGAAACTGCTTTGCCCTGAGACAATAATATTTGTCCTCTATATCGAAGCTAAAGTTAAGATAACGTATGTATTTTTATTGATATATTCTATTTCTGCTGCTCTGGGAGTGAAAAAAAAAGTATAATACTACAGCTGATTCTCTTCCCGGACATAATGTACAAGTCAGTAGAGGGACAAGAGGGTCTTGATGTTTTGTAGGCGATGGGATCACCACCTGTCACTACTAACCTGTCACTACAACTTGTACATCTCAACTACACCCTCAAAATTGATCAAAAGTATAACTATGTGGTTCTTTCGGCCCTTGGTGCTCTGCCTACCCTGTACAAGATAAAGGTGTGATTATATATGTATGTATGTATGTATGTATGTATATTCTATTTCAGGAACATAGCCGTGTGTTGATGTATGACACGCAAAGTTCTTGAATTGTACCACTCAAGCAAGTTGTTTAGGTACCTACTTACTACTTTTGACTTTTTCGATATTGTAAAGTGGCACTCTCTTAGACTTTTATGCGGCTAGTTTTCTTAGTTTATATTTTGTCTTTTTTTAATGGATCTCAATAGCTTTTCCTAATCTGTTTGGTGAAAACTTTTCATAAATTAAAAACTGATTTTTCATATAAAAAGTGTATTGCAGTGAAACAATGAGGTGTTTTCTTTGTGCTGTTGTGATATTATAAAGACAAACAATTCTGTATATCAGAGGTAAATATGTCATTATTATCTACTCACTGATATGATCTTCTCTTCATGTATGAATCACATCATCATCATCAGTCTATTGCAGTGCACTGCTGGACGTAGACCTGCGCCAGGGCACGCCACAAGACTGCTATGGGGGGTATTTGCCCATAGTCACCACGCAGGGCAGGCGGGTTGGTGACAGCAGTTTATATTTTGGACTATGTTGTCAATACGGGAGGCACTGCTGCCCACCTCCCGGAAACCCTTAATCGCCTCGTACGATACCCACGGGCAGACATGGGGTGGTATGAATTCTACTCTGGCGGCACCACGCGGCACATGGTTCACATATTAGTATTACACATACACATAAATAGTACTGAATACTTAGTTAAATAATATGTCGAAGACAAGAAGTGGATTTAAGCTAAAACAATAATGTGAGGTAAACACCAGGACCAACTAAAGGGGTTGTTAATGTAATGGGGGGAAAGTTTAAATTTACCGGCCACTAGAATAGTAAAACTTTTGAGTGTTTACCTTCTGGAAACATACGGAGTATTTCGTACAGGAATATCGATTATTTATTCGCTCCCTTATAACTTTACTCATTTTAAAGTAAACTGCCATAGCAGCCGCTTTTAAATGCTAACTTTTGTAACGTCTCACTGAAGCTTAAGGTTTTATATGCGATTATGGTCGATTCTAACCGTCACACTTAAACATACTTATGCAATTCCGTCACATTTAAACAAAATCTCAAAAGTAATTATGCTACATTCTTAATGTAATTGGCTGGGGCATAAGGGGATAGGTAGAACATATTTTCAGTTTATGTTAGAATCGACCAAAATGTGGGACCCACCATATGCTATTTTACATAAATAATAAAGCATTTTGTTAATTTTGCGTCGAAAAATAAAAGATTCCATCTGTTCCAGTTTCACCATGTAGCCTGCCTGTCCACCGGAGCGAAGCGGGGTAACGGAAAAATATTAACCAATAGGATTGCTGGACTAAAACTGAGCCGTTATATTGGTTATAATTCCTCCGCTACTCCGCTCCGGATCTTAATATTCCAAATAACCAATCTGACCAGTCGGGGGCAATTCCCTTTTTAATCAGGTAGTAGGTACTTAGTACACGTCTCACCACTTACTATTTAGTGCCGTATAACCTAAGTGTTATTATTTTGACAGATAATACTTAGTATGTTTAGTGTCAAGGGTTAAAAAACCGCACTCTTCCTTTAAACGAAACACTCTCTTCTCAACCTTATACACAGTAGCTATAGAATAGCTATCGTATAGCTATGGTATGTAAGAAAGGTCAGAAGATCCAGCCTGACCGCCACATGATGGATGGCGGCGTGATTGCGGCAAAAGGTACAGCCATAGGGTACCGCCATTTAAGGGTACTAATAGCCACGGCGGTAAGGTAATGTATTCAGAGAACGAATGGGTGCTTGGATTCCAATTTTTATTTCTGACTTTACATGGAGTTACGACCTCCATAGAGATATGAGGTGGCATTTTTTTATTATTTATAAAAATTACGACTGCCTTATTTATTTATTTATTTATTATAAAGAGATATCTTTATTATTATATTATTATATTATATTATTAGAATGAGAGATCAAGTGACTTTGTTACTCCACTGATCTGTCGGGTGGCCAATCTATGTTTTGAGACGGGAGTCTTTCCTGACGACTTATCTGTGGTTACTCCCATTCATAAGTGGAAGCAGAGGCGATGTTAACAACTATAGACCCATATCTGCAAAATTTTAGAAAAACTTCTGAATCAAAGACTTATGGGTTATTTGAGTAAATCAATATTCTGTCTAAATCTCAATATGGATTTAGAAAAGGTCTATCAACGCACGATGCCTCTTCTACAACCTTAATCACAACACGGTCTTTATAGACCTAAAAAAGGCATTTGACACCGTTTCTGTTCCTAGACTTGTGTGCAAGCTTGAAAGAATCAGGGGCAGGGTTCTTGATCTTTTTAGCTATTTATAACAGAAAGCAACAGGTTATGATACTTATAGTGACGAAAACCAAATTGAGTTTGGTGTCAAGGAAGACACTATTTCTTATTTACATCAATGATCTTTGTGACCTGTTGATCAGCCTATGCCGACGATACTGCTGTCGTTTTTTCGGGAACAACATGGGATGGTGTTAGGCGATCATGAAAAGGGTCTGTCTGAGATCGCTGGTTGCTAAATATTAATCTCCTTACACTAAATACTTCAAAGCGAATTTTATATGTTTCAGTTCAGATAAAAGGTCCCAACCGCCAGCGACATTTCTTCTTAGAATGCACACCTGTGTTGACCAATCCGATCTCTGTTCCTGTCCCTATCTCATTGACGCGATAAAATATTTGGGTGTTAGGGTGGCACTCACATCTCGAGCCATGGGGCGTGTCAGGAGGCTAATTTGGATTTTCAAAAACCTACGCCATATTATGAATAGTGAACTTCTAAACAAGGTTTACATGGCTTTAGCGCAATCAGTGATCACATATTGCATTCCTGTTTGGGGTGGAGCTACTAAGACTAGGTTCCTTGATCTGATCACTTCTTAAAGTAATGTATTTTAAACAATACCGATATCCAACTGCAGACCTATATAGACTTTGTGATCTCCTATCAGTTAGGAAACTTTATGTTTTAAATGCAATCTTATCTTTACATAAAAAACTTCAATTTAACCCAAATATACTCGATAAAAGACGTAAGCACTCCGTGATCCCTCCACTCCCAGCGCGTTCTGGCTTCGCTGGACGACAATACGCCACTCTATCTGGATATATGTATAATTTGGTGAATCAAAAACTTAACATCTATCCTGAACCCTTATACACATGTAAAAAACTGTTAACGGAATGGCACTTTGGTTAAAAGAAAATAATAATCACATAACACAATAACTATGGTGAGAATTGAAGCAAATATAAATCCATAGAATGTCATAGATAAAACATGCAACTATAGGTACTATAGAATTTAGCAACTGTAGCTATCCAACCCACATGATGACTTATACTTAAAATGTCACCCACACACACACATATCACATCCTCGGGGAATGGTGTAATTGGTGCATGCTTTCGTATATTAATTGCAGTAATCCACCTCTTGTTGTTATCTTTTGTAAAACGACTATGGGCAAGAGCGAGATATCCCCAACACAAGTATTATTATTACTTACGCTTTCTCGACAGAACAGAAAATGTTTTACTGAAATAAAGATATCTGTGTTATTATTTCATCTTCAGCCTATTTCAGTGGACTGCTGGACGTAGGCCTCTCCCTAGGGCACGGCCACATGGCTACTGACATAAGGTTATTTTTTCCATAGTCAACTACGCCGGGCAGGCGGGATTGGTGACCGTAGTCTGATTTTTTAACTATGTTGTCAGCCCTTGAGGCGCTGCTGCCCACCTCACCGAAACTCTTAATCGCCTTTTACGAAACCCACGAGCAGGCATGGGGTGGTGTATAGACTATTTGTTAGGCATGCACCTTCAAGCTGATTTGCCAATGAATTCTAGAATCATTTCTGTCTACAAAAAGTCCTTTTAAGTCCAGCTAGTAATCTATCACTGTCAGTGAGCTACGTCTCAGGAGAGACAACTGATACCTAAGCATAGGTAGAGGTATATAGGTCACATAACTACTACACTACGGAACATTACATATAGATAAATTAATAATGCTTATTGCTGGAACTAACAGACTTTTCCGATGATTTTAACGAGATTTTTATATAGGTCCAGGAGGAGATTTAGATTGGTACGCTGCGGTTAGGTGGCAGTAAGTCGGATTTCAGTCCAACGGGGGAAGCTACTAATGGACTATTCGTTATAAATATAAAAGTTTTGCTTATGTTTAAAGTTACGAGTATATGATATTGGGGGGGAAACCTAGTCAGGATTGCGGGTATCTGCTGGATGCAGTACACTTGCAGTGGGTCGCAGTGGTGGTCATTAGGGATATTATAGGCATTTTTTTTTTTTTTTTATTCCATATACATTGCACACTCTTATAATCTATATACACTGCCAAACTGCTCAGCAGTTTATCGGCATATTATGTTATGTTCAGCTGTGGATCTGCTATTGCTAAAATTATTATCATGCTTTGAATCAAATTTGAAGAGGATTGTAGTGATGAATGAGGATTGTAATAGCGATTGTAGCCATACAAATCGGGATTGACTTTAACTTTTTTGAATGAAAAAAAGAAAAAATTGATGGCTTATTTGCCTTAATACGTAATCTCAGTTATTTAACATATCTATCAATAATCTCGTAGGTACAATAATGTTTAATAGACACTAGAAATCGTTAATCAAACCCAAAAAAGAATACGCAATAGTCACCCAGTAGAAATGGATGAACGGACCCGCTTCAAGCCGGGACAATCTATCATTGTCGAAGCGACCCAGGACAATATAGGACACCTGGATCCTAAAGGTCAGAGTAGACCGTGCTTGGAATCTGTGAAGCATACCTCAATTTATTTTTTCATTACATAAAATTAAATGATGTAATGGAAAGGATATATTAAGGGCTGATGTTTCCAAACGTCAGAGAGCCTATCAAAAGAATAAAGTTGATGTCTTCGTCTAAATCTCTATGATAGAGACAGCGTAAACTTTATTTTTCAGCCCAATTAGCATGATCTGCGAAACACGATATGATAAACCGATTCATCGACATTTCATCATCATCATTAGCCTTTGCACTTTAGTGCTGGACGTAGGCCTCCCCAGGGCACGCCTACAAGACTGCCATGGGGGGTATTTGCCCATAGTCACCACTCTGGGCAGGCGGGTTGGTGACCGCAGTTTGTATTTTGGTTGATACGATATCCACGATGCATGGTCGTGCTAGTGGGGCAGGTAGGCTATCAAACGTTTGGTAAAATCAGCCCTAAATGAAATAAGACAGATAGATACTACGGCGTTTATTATACTGCATTACGCAATTTGGCATATGCTCACCACAGAGAACTGTATATGTATAATATTATCATCATCATATTCAGTCAGCTCAGGCTTATCCACTCCTAGATATAGGCCTCTTCTCTCTACCGCCATCGACTCCGTGCAAAGTTATAATTCCAGACTAGCTGCTGCCCCCGACTTACTTTCGCTTGGACTACATAATGTAGCCTATGTCTTATTCCGTATTCTAAACTGGACACAAAACTTCAAGAATATTATCTGAGTAAATAAGAAGTGGTGACAAACAAACAAATAAACTTTATTTCTGAGTCATTAATTCTTAATAAACACATTCTAAAATTGCCTATAATTTTAAGTTTAAACTTTGAAATACGAGTATACCTAATGTTGAGGCTGCGAGAATAGGACCTTTTAATTTCCTGGTCAGATTTTCTGTCAGTAACTGTTTTTATAGTGGCCCGCTCCAATATCCCTTTCAAATCTATCTGTACTAACCCTAATACCGGGGATATTGAATAGAACTCACGAGGAATATAGAGATAAATCTAAGCATAAATAGTCTACATTTGCTTTATGATAAAAACGAAAAAAATGTAGGTAAAGTAAGGAATTCGGACGTTCTCTTAGGCGATTACCTAGCAACTTATCACTGGTCATTAACTTCTGTTCCCACCATGTTAAACGGGTGTATCCCATCTGGCCCGGCGCCTGGCCCGGCGCCGGGCCAAATGGGAAAAAATAGTTTCATCTGGCCCGGTGATATGCTTACCGGGCCAGATGACACAAATCAAGTGCCATCGTCCCCGGTGAGGGGAGAAAAGAGGATACGCCTCCTAATTTGTGAAATACTATCTACATGCATCTATGAAAGAAATTGAACTAATAAATCAAACTGCTTAGTATACAGTAATATTTTTTTATAGCGATGGACGCGTTATCAACTTGTGCCATAAAACTCAACCTGAAAATTAAATACACTTCTTAAAAGTACATATAAGTATTTGAATTTGAACATAAAAATATTTTTATATTAATAATAATGATAGATACTAAAATGAATAATTTCCATCAAGGGTTCTCCCACCACCGGGCCCTACACCCTCCGCTAACCCTCGGATCTGCCGACTCATGTTCACGAACAGAAACAACGCAGTCGCAAAGAGAAGCCAGATCCAAGCACCTAGCATGCAAATACATAGCACTTTCCAAAAATATCAATTAATAATGTTAATCGACATATGTTTCATCAACACACGTGGCATCTTCAGGATTAAAAATAGTAAAGCCTGTTACATAAAATAAAATGAAATAAACAAAATTATTTATAAGTAACTCGTAGGTAACGTAAAGACCACAATAATGGACACCTTAAGAAAATTTTTGATGTTTTTTGTAACTTTCTCATAGGTTTTTAAAGCTTTTGAGATATAGTTTAGTTATACATGGTGTTTTTCGTTGCCACCCTTAACGAAGGGTATGTACTGTATACATCAAATAAAGTAAGTTTATGCAAAAAAAAAATGCTGGGAAATGATGTAAATAAAAAAAAAATTGATCGGGCGAAATTTATAGTGTTCAGTGTTTATGCTAGTTTTTTCATAGACAGATATTAATTACGAGTATATCTCGTGAAAAAAATCTTGCTACGCGAATCTATGTGCATTTATCCAGAAAAACGCAGTCTATTAATCGACTTTGGACCCTAATATCTTGGCAACCAGATACTTCCCAGGTATGCTTCCATGGAGAAAAATGATCGTGGTGATGAGGAGATTCCATAGTTTTTTGGTAACGTTGACGACCAAAAATCATCCTGTATATTTACTTTAATGTTTGTTTAATAGCTGGTGGCATGTAGCTGCTCAAAGTCCCAATGATAAAAATAGCAAGATATTTCGTGAGTGGTTGAATGATGAATTTATAAACGTGTGATGCGTTTTCGGACAACGCCACCGTACGACAAATGCACTGGAAGCGTGGCACAGCAAGCTTAACAAGACAATAAAACAGCCCAATATGATCGAGATGTTAAAAGCGCTTTATACCGACTATATATATATAGATATGTCTTATTATAATACAAGATCAGTACAAACTGAAAATTAGATACCTACGAGTAGTACTCGACGCAAATCAAGGGAGGCCATGCTTCGAGAAGACTATTTAGGAGACAACCACGGAGCTACTGACCGGTAATAAACCGTCGATCATTTTTTTGAAAAAATGCGATAGAGAATTCGGAAATTATTTATTTATTCAAAGGACTTATCAATGTTCGAAACTGTGATTTATAAAAGTTTTATAAATTGTTATTGATTATACTCAACTACAATATGTGATTATTAACATTTGTGGTAACTAGTATACTATTAAATATTATTATTATGTTCAAATTTTTTACCATGTAAATTGTTGATTTAAAAAATTCCTTATTGAAGATTGTATGTTACAATAAGTATTTACAAATAATTTTGTTTGGTTCATAGCATTTTGGCTACGTTAATTAGGACTATTATTTAAAAGATTATTATTTTAGATCATTCTATAGTACGTATATTGTTGATTGTTTATAAAAAAAAATCATATCGTAGACTGTTTGTATGTTTTTAGTACCTACTTATTAATCATTTTGTTTGTTTCATAGCATTTTGGCTTCGTTGATTATGTTCAAATTCAAAAAGATCTACTTATAAGAAGTCTATTTCAGGTTGAATTTAATGACACAATTTGATATCGCGTCACTCACAATAAAAACTGATTATTGTACCTATATACTAAGCAGTTTGATTTATACGTTCCATCCCTTTTATAGATCCATGTAGTGAGTATTTCACAAATTACGGGCGCATCCTCTTTTCTCCCATTACCGGGGACGATGGCACTTGATTTGTGTCATATGGCCCGGTAAAAATATCACCGGGCCAGATGAAACTTTTTTTTCCCATTTGGCCCGGCGCCGGGCCAGGCACCGGGCCAGATGGGATACACCCTGTTAAACGTGGCTGTGGGGTCTCCTTTATGATGCTGCAGTTCTCGCGGGAATAGTACCCTGAGTACCTGTACCTATTTATGTATGCAAAAACATAGAAAAGCAACCTTTACATCTATTAAATTAAGATAACTGAAGAAAGAAAATAGTCAGAAGACAATTTGGAAAAATACAACACAAATATTTGACTGACGCAAGAAATGAACCTAGGACCAAACTAATTGCCAGATAATAATTCACAGTGCAAACTGGTTTTCCGTAACATTTAACAACTACCAACTATGCGTATATACTGAAATCCTTGTAGTCTCATAGGAATTTTGGACAAATTGAAACTAAGGAATTTAATATAAATCCGGGGTGAAAAGGGGTTGGCCTTGCCCCATGATTATTAGTCTTGGAGGACTAAAATTCCACTGCGGGCGTCTAGGAAAATATTTACTTAAGCTATACAGAATGCAATAAAAAGAGATAAGGAAAATTTTACTAAGATGAGATAGGACTGCCCATGATTATAAAAAATACCATAAAAAATATGATACTATGCTGGTACATATAACTTAACTCAATGGTGCGTTTCTTTTCTACCAACGATGGGCGAGGGAAATATGTCGTCAAGTCTAGTTATGAAATGCTGTGCAAAATGTGAGTAAATTACCAACAAAGCTGTGCGTAAACTCGTATGTTGTCGTCATCAGCCTATTGCCACTGCTGGGCATAGGCCTCCATGAGAACCCGCTAACTCCACCATCCATCGGTTCTACGACAGATGTGACCTGCCCTCCGCCACTTCAGATCTTGTTTCAAACTTTGACCTTTCCATAGCTCTCTAAGTGACATGCAATGGGTGGGCCAGCCCCACCGTCAGGTTCCAGGTTTAAGCTCCGTCATGATTGTACGACGTATATGCCGCAAACTTCGCAACACACCTCTCGCTTGTTTTGTACATGTTATACCTCGCTCCGCCAAGCCGTTTCCACTATCGGTAGTAAGCATGAACCTTGTTACGCGGCGTAACGCTTTCGACTCGCAAGCAAAATCAATGAGATTTGACAGTTTGATGATAGCGTTAAGGACTATAGAGAGGTTCGTGCTTGCTGAGCAAGGCAAGGTTCATGAAGCCATTCTATAGTTTCATGATTTTAAACATATTTCTTCTCAACGCATCGTCATATAGCTTTGGTGGAAACACCCACACATTTTCCCAGCATAGCATATTATCTTTGCATGGCACATTTCCCTCTCATTATGCTACTACCATAGGTAAAGTTTTAATAGGTGAAATCGCTATGAACTATCAAATGAGATATGAAATAGCTAGGCTGGACTCTCTGTGGGCCCTACCTACCATTACTTTATGGCTATGTAAGTCCTGTGTAATTAAATTACGTATAGTACGTGGTCGGATACTAGAATCTCTAAAACCTTTGACGAACTGCTTAGACAATTATTGACAATCGACAAACAAACATCGTTTGGCATCGACGTTCATTGTCACAAAACTCCCACCAATGGGCGTTTCTAGACGACACGACCACGACATTTCGTCATCTATGGAGAGCCGTGTCGTGATCGTGCCGCGTCGTGATCGTGCCGTGTCGTAGTCGTGCCCTGTCGTAGTCGTATCGTATCGTTGTCGTGCCGTGTCATGGTCGTGCCATCTAGTGGAAAAACGAGCCATGCTATTTAATATATTTTTGCTTTCAAAAGAGCCATGGTCGTGTCGTGTCGTTGTCGTGGTCGTATCGTGGTCGATTGGAATTCATCACGTGACTTGACGAACGCGTGAAATAAAACGTATCGTTGACGAACTTTTATCGGTTAGAAAAAGTTTACTCAGTCTAAGAACCCCAACATGCACATCTTAGCCGCCACGATAGCCCTAAAATTACGCCGACCTCTTAAGGAATTCCGCTCGCACTTTGTATTATTTAAAGTATTATTTATTTTAAGCAGCCTTTGATTACAATGTTATTTAAAATCCGATCTCCGGATGAGTCCGGAATAAAAATGCAAAATAAGTAGTCAGTGTCGGTAATATTAGAACATAAAAACAACAACCAATGACAATTTGACTACTGCATAGAGTAGTCAAATTGTCAAAAAATATATTAATAAGTTAGAATATTCAGAATTCAGGTTATTGCAATAATCTAAAATACAGAAGTGCATTTTATTATATTTTATTTCAGAGTCGGAAAATACATTCACCAAACTCGGAAAATTTATATATATTTTTGATATTACTTTACGTACATAATTTAAACTTTGGAAATAAACAGCATCTTATATACTTACACACACATACAAATCAGATTATTGCAGTCCACTGTTGGACGTAAGCCTCCCCCTGGTCACGTCGCAAGGCTACCGCCATGGAGGATTTTAGCCCATAGTTCACAACGCCAGGCTGGTTGGACAGCAGTGACCTTATACAGGAATGTCCCGGAAGTCGACGCCAAGCCGGAAACGGGAGATAGTGGCCTAGTCATAATAGTTATCAGAAAAATAAAATAAAAAATCAAAGTTATGTACATTTTTTTTTTCAGTAGAGCCTAGTTAAGGTTGGGCGAAGTATTAATTTTAAATAGTTGGTTGGGCAAAACGTGACATTTTCTTCCAAACTGGAGCAGTTGACTTTGAATTTTAGGTAACAAGTTTACAGAAGCACTTTTCAGTATTCACAGAATAAAAAAAGAAATTGACAAAAAGTGAAGATTTGTAGCAACAGAAGTTAAAAAAACAGGGTGTAGATTTTTTTCTAAGTCTAAGTCCTATAATTTATAAAGTGCATAACTTAGATTTTTATTTTATTTTTCTGATAACTATTATGACTTGGCCTATCTCCCGTTTCCGGCTTGACGTCGACATCCGGGACACCCTGTATGTAAACTTGGGCAATTATTTAAAAAAATATATATTCTTGAAAAACTTGAATGTTCCAACAATTTAATTAACCAAAATCTCAAATGACAATAGCCATTGTGTAAACATTATCACGCAGTCAATTTCCGAATTGAAATAACAAAAACCGTAAATTCAGCAGAACAAACTTTATATTATTAAAATTTCCCAAAGATCATTGTAAACAAAACAATAATAAGTAAGCAGGGCTGTTCTGTTCAGTAAACAAGCCGAAATACTCACTGAACTTCCAATATTTATCGTACCAAATGCTTTTATTATAGAAAATATTACTTTACAACTTCGAAACTTTGTTTGTGCTCGAAGGCAAGAAGGTTAGCAAATTCAGAGTTTTTTTTTTGAGCTAAGTAAAAGAAAATTCGATAAACTTTAAAAAGCTGACTAGATAGAGTAAGACAATATGAAGATTCAATGAATAAAATATTTAAGATTGTTTGTTTTTGAGGCTAAACCGGCATACCAAGATAGATTTTGTGTAAAGAAAAGAGCCACCTCACATAATATACCATCATTGCTTGCATCAATGCAAGATCTTTGTATCTATACCATATACTGACACATGGCTGTGTTCCAAAATAAGATAGCCACAACTGCAGGATGACGAAAGAGATCCATCCATCCTTCACTCCATTACCTTGAGCTTACTAGATGTAGACTTACTCCTCACCACTAGAGTTCCTCCACATTGACAATTCCACAAGCTAACAGTTCCATTCACCTTTCACCTCCTAGGTAAAAGAATGTAGCTATTTTTAAGATCACGCAAATATTGAAATTTGTGAATGAATATACTTTATGGGTCTTGTAGCTTCGGATATGAACGCGTACGGCTTACAAGTCTTGTAAAAATATTAAAATGAATATGCTTTTTTATATATCGCGATTCGATTGTATATGTGTATCTATACTGAAAGTATAGACGCGTTGAAGAAGAAATAGAAAATTGCATTTAAAGAATTTACAAAAGTAAATCTTCCTTCGCATGCGATTCAAATCGTCTTAAATTTAAAAACGTTGAAGGACTTTGAAAAACTAAAACAATATCATTTTAAACACATATAAAAATTGTAATAAACTGTGATAATAAATTGTGACCAATAATTCCTAATTTATGTGAGAATGGACTATAGTAGACCATGAGTTGTCCATTCTAGAGCATGAACGTATAAAGAACAACGGACGTAATGCTGTCACTGCACAGGATGAAGCACCGTAATGGCGGCGCGTTGATATGTGTGCAGATTTTCTGGTAGGCGCCGAGCTTACTATGGTTTGTATGTGTGGGTGGATAACGCGTCAATACACATCCCTACTACGTTACCGAGCTTACTATGAATGCTTCACTCCGTGTAGTGACAACACTCTGTCCGTTATTCTTTATACCTACGTTCATGTTCTAGAGATTGTTTTTTTAAATCTTTAACAAACTTGATTTTCCTTCCACACGCCGACGATGCCGGACTGAGAATGACTTATATTTTCATAGCATTATCAACACATTTATTTAAAACCTAAGTCGAAATAACCGCGGTAGTGACTTAATAAATTTTAATCAAAATCTTCTGGACCTATTTTGCATAGCCCTCTAAACACTGTGAAACCCTTGAATTTGCATTGAAATGAGCGTAAAATGACCCAGACCCTCATTAAAGGGACAGAAGAGGGCAAACTGTATTCTTTTGTCTACGCTTCGGCGGCCATTTTGTCGTATCCACCATTTTGTAGACAAAGATTTAAGATGAAAATTTGTTTTTATCCGCAGCTTTGCGGCTTTTGGTGTAAAACGTTTTCCTTCTACGTAATAATTTTGTATGACATTGTCCTCTGTATTATTCAGTTGCTGGATTTTTATTAAATGAAGTCAGATTAAATTATGGTGTGGAAAAAGTCCAACGAGAAACCTTCTCAAGTATTTTGTGATAATGCTGGGCATTCAAGAATTATATAAACTCCAGATCCTGCTCACCAAAGTAGTTATTAATTTTTTCCGACATTTAATTTTACCTTATAGTCCGTGGAGGGCTTGGGAGGCTGGTGTAAAAAGGAATTCTTAAGAGAGTTGTAGTAACACAATACCATGAATTTAATACAATTATTATTGTTGAAGGCATACTCTTCAAGGCCAAATGCCGTTGTCAGCAGATCCTTCTGATATGCAAACTCCAAATCTATACGCTTTCCAGACGATATCACAAACTTAGCTTCTATACTGCATTTTTAAAAATGTAATAGATCAAAATGGCTGTCTGTACATTAGTTATTTTAAGAATGAAAGATATATGAGAATTATAGGGAACCTTTGATGTCAAGATTATCTTTGTAACGCAAGTAATAGGTGTGTACCCAAAACAATGATTTTTTTAAGAATATGTTATTCAAATAGAATTGCTTTTTTTTTTGTGGCACCTGTATATATGTATCTACAAATAAATATCCCACTATATCTTGTTGTTAAACTTTAAATAACAACTTACTAACTCAATTCATTATTATATTATTATTTTATTATTATTTTGTTTGTCTGTGCAAAATTTGAAACATTCTAACAATTAATTTTTTGTTTATTTTTTGCTAAGGACTTATTATAATTTAGCTAATCTCAGCTTAATTTTACCAAATGTGGGGCCCAATTATGGAACCTAACATAAAGGTTTAAGAAATGATAGCAGGCCACATTCGTTTTATTCTTTTTTATTATTTTTCTATATTTAAATTATTTTTCACTTCAATTTAATGCAGTAAACATTTGAAATCAGTCCACTAATTTTATTACTATGAATATATTACCAGTCCAAAGCCGACAGGTCCCACTTAACACATAGGCTACTTTTTATCCCAGGAAAATGTTTTTATCCCGGATAATTTCGACATTTTGTTTTTTTCTGTAGTCTACGCGGACGGAGTCGCGGGCGTCCATTAGTTCTGAAATAAATTCTTTGTAATTTCTGTTCTGGTTGATTTTATAATTCTCAGAATGAAATTCTGTTCAAACCCAACAATATTATTTAAACGCAAAAAATAGATTAAAAGGAGTACCGTTGTAGGTAAGTGTCGACGAAAGATACGACGTGGGACGTGGTGAGAACCGTAGGGAAAGAATGAACCGCGCGCTTTAACGCCTTTGACTCACAAGCAAGATCTATGAGAATCATAATATGACTATAGCGTTGTGAACTATGGAGAGTATTGGAGAGGTTCGTACTTGCCTCACTGGGTAACATTATTTCTCGATCAAAAATATACAGTGGTTCGTTATCCATTGATTTCCTCCCAATGGAGAACTATCATAAAGAAACCTTTGCCTATCAGAAGGATATAGTTAATGCTATCTCTATTTAAAGACAGCAAATTTATCTTTCAGATAAGCTATCTGACAGTTAGAAAAATCGATCCTGAAGGTTGTGATGAAGTCTATCCGAAATGTTATGACAACAAACATTGATCTAAAACGATGTTACATTTAAGGTCTTTGAACTTAAGTGTGTGCTCCAAACGATCAAAAGTATTGAAAAGTCTCATGACACAAACAAGTAAAAGTTAAAACTACCATCCCACAGCCATTACAACGATTTATCAGTTTGTCTTTTAGTAACCGTTCATGAATATAGTCCATAAGAAGAATGTGAATGGAATAGTTTATAAAATTGTTTCTCGTACATCATGCAAGTCTGACATACCAGTACAATTCATAAACTGATAGCGCTTCATATATACCTATTACTGTTTTATTACCCCTGGCGACACATTCTAGCACACAATAAAGAATTTTAATTTTTATCCTTATAGACAGATAATAATTATTTCTCGTGAAAAAATCTTGTTAAACGCGTCAATGTGCATTTATGCAAAAAAAACGGAGTCTATTTACTCAACTTTGGGCCCTAATATTTTGGAAATTTCCATGGAGAAAAATGATCGTGATGAGGAGATTATGTAGTTTTCGGGAACGTTGACTACCAAAAATCATCCTGTATATAATATCTTATGCCTTGCGCCACAAGTTAATAAAGCACGCAGCGGGACATCGCTCCGCATTCCGATGTGCCGGCCGAGTTTAGTCTGCGGGAACTCTGCAAAAATGTACTCCATCGTCCACATTACACTACTGGGAAATAAAACTAATGTATAAAACAGCACGGTTTTAAATGGGTCGATAGGAATGTTAGATAGGGTAGTGGTACGCTTAATAAAACTTCTGTTATTTCTGTGGTAGATTAACTGAATGTTAATGGTACTCTCTGCTGATCCCTTGAAGCTGACGACTCGTCATTGCGATTACATGCAACTAGAGTTACGATAAATACTGATAGCAAAGCTGGTATTGGGAAATCGCATAAATCACTTTCAAAGACGCAGTTCATGTGATTACAAAAGAGTTTAAACATTGTTTAATCTAACAATTGTCTGACAAATATTCCATACACTTTGCTTTCAAATGTCAATTTTTTATGTTATTCTAACTTTAGTCGCAATTTTGTTATAATTAACACCTGGTTCGTCAATACCCACGGCATATTCAGGGTACTTATGTTATTGGGTTTAAAAAGTAAAAACAAAGTAACAAATCTAATGTCACGAATGCGATCCAACAGACCCCTACCAACTCCTTATTCGCAGCTTAAATCATCTAAAGTATCTTCCAATAACTCCTAATACTTTAACTTCGCCCAAAAATGTTCCTAATTAGGGCAGATGTAAAACATTAAGCCCATAAAGAGTAAATTAACATTTTAGGGCGCTTCTTGAAACCGTTTTTATTGGAACTCCCTTTTGCCTCCAATTACTTCCACATAGGCTACCAAAGACATTAATCCTGTTTTTATACACGTATCTATGTATTTTTAACCGACTTCATAAAAAGGAGGAGGTTCTCAATTCGTCTGTATGTACCTATATAATTTTATTTTTTATTTTTATATATGTTCACCGATATTTCCGTCAATTATAGACGGATTTCAAAAAAAAAATTTTTGTTGGATAGAGTTCACTTCTGAGGTGGTCCCATTTTCACCAGGTCCGGATCTGATGATGGGATCCAGGAGAAATCTAGGGCAACCACCGAAAATTGTATGCTCGTATGGTGCTTTTGTTACGTAATCATGTCTTACTCAGGTATATGCTTCAGGGTGTCAACATCTAATGCTGCTGTGCTGATGATGAAGCTACAGAACTCCTTAACGGTTCGGAGTTTGGAGACAGTACTGCAATTGGTCGATGGAAACTAGTAGTATGTAGGGCTAACGGGTTACTTGAATCAAGATCTGATGCTGCTGTGCTGATGATGAAGCCACAGAACTCCTTAACGGTTAGGAGTTTGGAGACAGTACTGCAATTGGTCGATGGAAACTATTTAGTAGTATGTATGGCTAACGTGTTACTTGAATCAAGATCTGATGCTGCTGTGCTGATGATGAAGCTACAGAACTCCTTAACGGTAAGGAGTTGGGAGACAGTACAGCCATTGGTCGATGAAAACTATTTAGTACTATGTAGGGCTGACGTGTTACTTGAATCAACATCTGATGCTGCTGTGCTGATGATGAAGCTACAGAACTCCACAGTACCGCAATTGGTCGATGGAAACTATTTAGTACTATGTAGGGCTGACGTGTTACTTGAATCAACATCTGATGCTGCTGTGCTGATGAAGAAGCTACAGAACTCCTTAACAGTTAGGAGTTGGGAGACAGTACTGCAATTGGTCGATGGAAACTATATAGTAGTATGTAGGGCTAACTTGTTGCTTGTGAGGTATACTTGAATTAACATCTGATGCTGCTGTGCTAATGGTCAAGCTCCTTAACGGTTAGGAGTTAGGGGACAGTACTGCAATTGGTCGATGGAAACTATGTATGTAGGGCTAACGTGATACTTATACGGGTAGGTACTACTCCTGAGATGGTAACGATGAAATCCTTAAGTATACAGGGTGTTTTTTCGTTGTCACCCTTAACGAAGGGTACGTACTCTATACATCAAATAAAGTAAGTTTATGCCAAAAAAATGCTGAGATACGATGGAATTTTTTTTGAAACAATTTTTTTATTACTTAATCGGGCGAAATTTATAGTGTCCAGTGTTTGTTTATGCTTGTTTTTTCATAGACAGATATTAATTATTTCTCGTGAAAAAATCTTGCTACGCGCGTCTATGTGCATTTATGCAGAAAAACGCAGTCTATTTACTCAACTTTGGACCCTAATATTTTGGAAACCAGACACTTCACAGGTATGCTTCCAAGGAGAAAAATGATCGTGATGATGAGGAGATCACGTAGTTTTCGGGAACGTTGACAACCAAAAATCCACAACGCATTAACACAACTAAAAATCGAGAAATAAACTGACTTTTGAAAAATAATTAACCGACTTCAAACTTAAACTAAAAAGCGATAGATAACGTAACTAATTTATCTACTTAATACATATTAAATATCTAAAATTATTTAAATATTTACAAGTTAATACCTTATACTTTAACAAAGTCATCTTTAACTATTTAAATATTTATAATTATCACTTATTTTTTGGAGTCCGTGCCAGACAAACAAATAAATGTAATTAAGAAAACTGACCGACACTAAAATTCATAATAAAACCAAGAATAGGAAATTGCATTACCGCGTGCCCTGCCTACTACACCGTATTGTATTTTGCCGTGTGTGTGGCTTTGCCAGCCGCGCGCGTCCATCAACACAACCGACTACGTTACCTAGGCTGGCACCGACTCCAAAAAATAAGTGATAATTATAAATATTTAAATAGTTAAAGATGACTTTGTAAAAGTATTGGGTATTAACTTGTAAATATTTAAATAATTTTAGATATTTAATATGTATTAAGTAGATAAATTAGTTACGTTATTTAACGCGTTTTAGTTTAAGTTTGAAGGCGGTTATTTTTTTTTAAGTCAGTTTACGAGTATGTCTTCTATTGTATGGCATATAAAAGAGTTTTCTAGAAAGTGCAACTATGGTATAAATAGATCCTTTATACAGATTTAAGGTATAAAATTATTAATAAAGAAATGGAAAAAACTAAGTATAGGTACTAAGTTTACCGGGACCTTACCTTAGATAAAGCAAATATAAGATAAATATTTAATTGTATCAGGCGTCACTATTCGGAAGTTCAAAATCCATCGAGGGCTCGCCCGGATAATGCCCGGTGGTGGCCAAGCCTTCGATTAAAATATAAGTTTTAGAAGGAGTTAAAGATAGGTACCTTATCATAAGTTAAGTAAACATCTTTTTTATAATAATGAATACCTTATAATTTTTACATCTACCTATACCGGCTCTATTCCCAAATCAAAATGGTAAATACTCATGATGTACAATATGAATTCTTAAATTTAAGTATATCAGTATAACGGATTATATTATGGAGAAGTGTTTTTATCTAGTCAAGATATTATATATTATAAAATTATTAATAAAGAAATGGAAAAAAACCCGGGTGGGAATCGAACCCACGATATTCCGTGCCAGTTTTGAGCCAGACTCGGAGGAATTTTACCATCTCTTTTTGAAATTACATTATTAAAGATATCCCGGCTATACATACAAATCTCGGCAAACAAAGCTATCAATGTTTAAAGATAAGATCAACCATATTAAGATTATATTATAAGTGTTTTTACATCTTTTTTTATGGAAAAAATTCCTCATGGGAATCGAACCCAAATCGTGCCATACCGGGAAGTTCGTTATGATGCAGAGGTTTTATTCCCATGAATTTTTTACTTAATAATAAAAACTGCTGATAAAAACACTTCTCATAATATTCCCGTTAGGATATGGTTGATCGTTTCATCTTTAAAATTGTGCTGAATGCTTTGTGCCGAGATTTGGCTTAATAGTTCGGGATGAATATGTTTCCAATAATGTACAAAAAGAGATGGTAAAATTCGTATGAATGGCTCAGTGGTAAGAGCGCTGGCACGGAAAAGGTCGTGGGTTCGATTACCCGGGTGAGAATTTTTTATTTCTTTATTAATAATTTTATAATATATCAGTATAATAAATATTCACATAGAATCACGCTAATAATCCCCAAAGAGGTTGACAAACAAATACAATCATGAAAACTTAAACAAAACCCATCGAATACTCCTAAACCTTATCGCTCGAGATAATCCCCACTTTTATAACATCGTGAATTCAGCCCCAGAGACGTTAATGTGGCCATAACTCGCGAACACAAGGCAGATGTTTTAGTGATATTCCAGGAAGTAAACCTATCTGGGGGCGATTCTGCAAAAAAATTGTGCCGGAAGAAGCTGAAACGGGGCGTTGTAGAAGATCTACGAAGCAATAATCACTTCATGGTGACGTAATTAGACATATTACAGCAAGAGACAGATATTTATTTTTATTTTGTCGTACTCGCGACCGCAGCGTGCTCAAATATATTAATACAAGCGGTAAGAAATTATTTAAGCGGTAAGTTTCGTTTTAGTGGTTATGTTTCGACTCATTTTTTTTGCAGTATCGACCCCTGTTCTTCTTCATAGATACTCGTTGCTCTGATGTTATTGAGCTATTATGACGCTTGATTGTTTTATGTTACAACCACTATTACTCCCAACGAATACATTTAGCCAATATTTTCACGCTAAAAACAACATGGGTGTTTATTTATTATGAAATTGCTTTACTTTTTTTTCATGATACAATAAACCAAACTTCATAAAGTATATTTGATTGAACCTACTGTATGTGTAGTTCTATGTTACACAGGGTGATTTTTGGTCGTCAACGTTCCTGAAAACTACGGAATCTCCTCATCATCACGATCATTTTTCTCCGTTGAAGCATACCTGGGAAGTGTCTGGTTCCCAAAATATTTGGGTCCAGAGTTGAGTAAATAGACCGCGTTTTTCTGCATAAATGGACATTGACGCGTGTAGCAAGATTTTTTCACAAAAAATAATTAATATCAGTCTATGAAAAAACTAGCATAAACACTGGACACTATAAATTTCGCCCGATCAAGTAATAATTTTTATTTTATTTTTAATTTACATAGTTTCCCAGCATTTTTTTTTCATAAACTTACTTTATTTGATGTATAGAGTACGTACCCCTCGTTAAGGGTGGCAACACATCCTGTATACGTAAAGCAAATACGACGAGGAGGTGACATTTCTTCATAAAAAATAGAGTCGTCTTGATGACGGGAATAGACGATACTAAATGGATATTAGCCCTTAGAACAAGCATACGAGTATACCTGTCGACAAACCGTAAAGCTATTGCCATGCAAACATACATTACAAGTTTATAGAGTCTTGGACAAAGTAACTTCATATTTTGATCATATCGATAGAGGTTCACGACTTAAATTTTTGGCAATTTCGCAACAACGTAATGATTCCAACTGCTATTTGTAGGAGTATTTGAATAACGAAAGTTACATGCTATATTGTCTAATTAGCTATATTTTATGACCTTTTTGTTACGAACTGTCAAAAAGTGTGTACTTGCCCTACAGGTATTACCACGGTGCACTGTCCACATTGGACAACGGCGGTCACAGGTCAGTGTTGATTATCGAATCTCCTTCTAGATCTTCTTTCATGTTTATAGTACAAGCAATCAGTTTTATCGAAGCAGTCTGTTTGCAGTTGCATCACATCAATTGCTTGTTTATCGTCGATGTGGTAACACAGTCGTTATATCTAATACTCTTAATATATTTCTGTCTGTTGCATTTTGACTGAAAAATTGTTAAACGGTTTTTAATGTGTAAAAACCAGAGATGTAAATAGTTTCTTAATCCATTAAATTACTATACTTTGGTAGTCTTCTTCTTCAGCCTATTGCAGTCTACTACTGGACGTAGGCCTCCCCCAGGGCACGCCACAAGGCTACTGCCACAGGGGGGTTTTGCCCATAGTCACCACGCTGGGCAGGCGGGTTGGTGACCGCAGTGTGATTTCCGACTATGTTGTCAGTGCGGGAAGCGCTGCTGCCCACCTCCCGGAAACCCTTAATCGCTTCGTACGATAGCCACGGGCGGGCAGGGGTGGTACAAACTCTACTCTGCCGACACCACGCGGCTCTACCGGCACCACGTGGCTCTACCGGCACCACGCGGCTCTTACTTAGGTAGTAATATCGATCAATTATTTTCCTGTGCTTATACGTGGCTTCACTAGAATACATCAGCTGTATCTCCTTCTGTGCAAGTCATAAAAGTCGACCAAGGGACTCAGGGGTTTTCTCTCAGACGATGGTGGCTGTACAATTTTCTATGTAATCCTGCAGTTATGGCTTTAGTTACCTCATTTTGCCGTGTGGTGTCGGCAGAGTAGAACAGCACCATCCAGCTACGTATCGTTCCTATGGATAGAACCCAATATGATCCGAAAATAGGCGTATTCCCTGGACGAGTAGAAAAACGCCCAATCACACTGCAGTGGTAAATATAGACAAAACCCCTTATGGCAGTAGCTTTGTAGCGTGTCATGGGGGAGGCCTACATCCAGCAGTAGACTGCAATAGGCTGATGCGTATGTGTTTGGTTGTATGTTGAGCCTTTATTTATTTATAGCAGCAGCAGCATACAGTACGTACTATTACATTGGGTCACATTTCGATCTTTCAAGGGCATCGTGAACAATGCGCCAATTCGGTCGGCAATTCACTCGAATCGTATTATTTTCGTCAATACAGCTAAATGTGTATGTTTGATCAAAATTCTGTGCGCTCGTTAAGTTTACCCACGAAACAATTCGTCTTGTACTGCGGGTGCTAGCTAACCGGTATACACCAGTTAAGGATTGTAATATATTAGATACCATTTTCATTTTCCTTTTTAACCTATAAATAAAAGTTGGGAAATCAAAGGAACCTCGATTAAGAATCTTGCAGATATAAGCTCTTTTAGTGCGCTACTTTTATTATATTTATATGTACTTAATAACTGTATTATTATTGAACTTACAATAAGAATAAAGAGTATATAAAATATGAGTCTTAAAAAATATTACAATGTCGGTCGCTTTTCCAAAATCAAATCCTTTGTTTAAATCTCAATTTAGTTTTGTAAAAAAAAATCCCATTGCTTTTCATCGCGTTTACAAGTACATCCAGGCCGTTTAATATAACTCCTAATACATACAATATAGTTCAATGCTTTTTACAAATTCGCTGAACTAAATGCCCAACAGTTTGTTTTACAAATTAAAGTAACATCAACAATCCTTTGAGCTTAGTTTTACGAGTCAAATATTAATTCACTGTCTAATCCGCCGGCCTTAATGAGTATAAAGGAAACAGTGAACTCCGAGTTCCGAATGTTAACAAAGCCGGCAAAACGCGAGATTTCCTCCGCGACAACTTGCGCTGCGACATGCCGCCGGTTGCTCAATCTCTCTTGTAATTACTGCTGCAACTTTTAACTTGGTGCTGACAGCATACTACGTACATACTTCGAACTAAGTATGCTTAGTATTATCCATTCATATTTATTGTTCAATACTAATTTCACAAAATTAGAATCAGAAGTCCTTCTGTGAATACGTGTTGGCAAAGAGTAACCATGAACCATTATTGTTATGTTGGTAATTTGAATAAATTTTATTGAAAGGTGCTCAGGGTAGAGACAAAAAATTAGTAGAGTTTTAGCCTATTTATACCTACTTACCCAGTAAAAAAATTACCTAGTTTTAGTGCCTACCTAAAGTATTACAAATAACCAGAGTAAATCAAGCAACAAAATCGCAATCACCTCCACCTTTTTCATATTTGAATACCCATGTTGGTATGCGTCGAATATTTCGATTCGGTCTGGCTCTCGAAATTCTTTTTCAATGCAAATCGCTGCGTCATTAGGTATCAAGATCTCGATTTGTAGAGAATTTTTCGAATTTCATTTCACATACATAACTATACACACGTTCTCCCTTATTTGTACATTGTGAGGTGATTTTTGGATAGAAACGTGTTGATCACATGTGTAGTAACTAGTAATTATAGATTTTAGAATCGGTGATAGCAAAATGGTTTCGACGTGCGCCTTCCAAGCGAAGGGCGTAGGATCGATCCCAGTCACGGAGCAATTTATTTATTTCATGTACGGATTTTAATTTATTAAAATTGTCACTGACTTGTGCCTCGTAAAGCACGTGAACCGTTAGTCCTGCGCCTGATCTCTCTCCGGTCGTGTCGGCTTTCCGTCCCATCGGACTATGAGTTGAGTGCACTTAAACATCTTTTTTATTTATTTAATATCGTTTTAACATCGAGGTCATTAACGACCACCAATTAACTTCATCATCATTTACAGCCCTGAGAAGTCCACTGTTGGACAGAGGCCTCCCCCAACAACCTCCAGTCCGACCGGTCGGAAGCAGCCTGCGTCCAACCGTCGCCCGCGATTTTGGCCAGATCGTCCGTCCACCTCGCGGGTGGCCTTCCCACGCTGAGTTTGCCGATACCATATT
This sequence comes from Carposina sasakii, assembly GCA_014607495.2. NCBI lineage: Eukaryota > Metazoa > Arthropoda > Insecta > Lepidoptera > Carposinidae > Carposina > Carposina sasakii. Next base: position 3,783,377 of record CP053163.1, on the reverse strand, counting down.
ATTTAACTTAATTAATTAACTTAAATTAAGTTATAAATTTTAATTAGCTTAAGAAATTCTAGCGATTTTGTATATCCATTTTCATTTAGACAATCGATAAATACATTAAATATCCCCTACGCACTTGGCTAATGTATACAGGGTGTGAGTACTATGAGAGTGACATTTAGGCATATACTATAAATAAACAGAAGTACCATTGTGTTGAGCTATATTATTTTTTTTATTTATTATTTTACATACAATAATTACATAGATGTAAGAAACAGGAACACCACTTAAACCATTGAGGTTATTTTGTGATACATTGCTATTTTTTGAATTACTTGTGACTCTCCCTTAGAGTTATTTAGACATTTAAACATTAGGTATTAGAGCGTTTTTTAAAATCATGCAATGTATAAAATCTTGTTTTTAAGGCATTATCTAAACCTATTAACTAAAGGAATTACACTAAAGCGACCCTACAAAAAATTAGTTATCCTGCAAAAGTTTTCTATTGTTTCTACTTCAGAATCATAATCTGCATATTTTATCAATATTTGCCAGACTGTCGCTTACACCCTGAACTTATACAAAACGCGTGACACTATTACTTCCATTATGTATATACCTATATATATTTTTCTCGTCGCTATCGAGACTTTTTTACAATTCAAATACGTCATTAGGTATCCGCGATAACAATTTGTGAGCCACTCGACTTTTAATGCATGGAAATTCGCCGTTCAACTTGTAAGCAATGTTTACGTCGCTAACTGAATCTGAGGTCTGGTTGTTTGAATTATTTTACCGACTTCGACTTATATTTGATTACAGTTTAGCGAAATCGACATTGTTGAGAATTAAATTAGTATAAGTACTGAACATTATTTACTATGCTAAACGTGGCTATGATGGGATCTCCTTTACGATCGTGCAGTTCTAGCTACTACTTTTCGGAAATACAGCCATGTCTAAATTATGTGTGTATTTTTTCTCTAAGCCTTTTATCATACGGTATTGTACCTATTGGTAACGAGTTCGAATCACGGATTTTGTGTCAAAATCGAAATCACACGAGCTTTAGCTCGACATAAGTATACCAAGTTAAATAAGAAATTTACCTATTTGAGAAAGACGCCATGATGTATAATAATTAATGTCGTATAAAATTATGCATTTGGGGCTTTATTTACTTCGTAGTTTAACAAGAAACAAACGAGAAGTCTACTTGTTAACTCAATTATTATTTTAAATTATTTAACTAAGCAAAGACATCACATTGAAACTCATACACGACCATGTAAAACGAAAGCCAGCAAAAAGGCCGACTACGTCTTTGAATTCAAAAAGTTTTAATGAGGCCAGAAGTTTCTGCAATTAGTGGGGCCAAGTGTACTTCATCACACCCTCTCTTTCATAGCAAGTTCAATCTTGTCCCGTGTTGAGAGGGTTGAGAATGCCTTCATTGGGTTGTGTATAAAGGAAGTCGCGTACTATCTAGGAACAAGGGCTTTAATAGGGCTGTTTTTTGGCTGCCGCCATATGACTTCATATGAGTCTTTAGAACTTTAATAGGGTCTGCGCGTAAGGGTGCATTTGGACCAAGTAGGATAGAAATGTTTTATTACTTGATCGGGCAAAATTTATAGTATCCAGTGTATATGCTAGTTTTTTCATAGACAGATATTAATTATTTCTCGTGAAAAAATCTTGCTACACGCGTCAATGTGCATTTATGCAGAAAAATGCAGTCTATTTACTCAACTTTGGACCCTAATATTTTGGAAACCAGACACTTCCCAGGTATGCTTCCATGGAGAAAAATGATCGTGATGATGAGGGAATTCCTTAGTTTCCGGAAATGTTGACGACCAAAAATCACCCTGTATTTACATAGCATTTCGCTGACTTCGGTACTTACATCATGATCACTACAGATAGATACAAAATTCATTCATTGCAAAAATCGCAGTAGGTAATTTGTTCATCTTTTTCGCTTAATCTGTAGTCTGGAGCCACCTTTATCAAAATATCTTTTTAATTAATGTTCTTCTCTTAGTGTGTCGTTAACATTTATGTTACTTGTGTCTCTGCTCCTTTGTGTACTATATATATGTTTAAACTTAAATGAAAACAGTAAAATCCATGCTAAAATCTATATACTTACGTATAGCATTTTTTTTTTGGCTATGACGAATAGGCGATGAGCTAGGAACTTGTCAGTGATCTTTTACGGCTGGCCCCGCTGCACTAAATGTAGGATTTCCTGTGCGACCCTGCAGTTTTAGCTACCCCATTTTGGGATCACAACCTTATGTGGTAGGTGCTAAGATTTGCAAGATCCTGTTATATATACAGTTTTACGGCTCATCCCGATCATTTTTTTGGGCATCACAACATTGCTTATGTGGTAGGTAAAGATAACCTAAGTATTTGCAAGATCACTGTTATATATATTGATACCAGACGATTTTACTATAGCTCTTTTTAATCGTATTTACGATAAAACATACCTATTTTGGTAGCCTGCTATTTAATTTCATAGAGGTATTCACGTCAAAAAACTTTTTTGACTGAATATAAATGTTATGACTGCCTACAAAGACGTGAAATCGCGATCGGCTGAATGCGGGGTGGATAAATCAACAATAAGGAATACCGCACAATGACGATTAAATGTCATAACCATAATTTACTAAAAATTTAATAATTCATTTTTTGTCAAAAAATTGGTTTTGCTATTCACTAAAGTAGTTATGCTGCCAGTTTTCTGGACACATTCCCGGTAGATGGAAGCTTAGTTTACAGATATTTTTTTAGATACATAAAATTTTCAATTAAGTTATTGTATTTACGTGACAATGAACTTAATCTATGTACCTTACTTGCTTAGCTACTAACATTTGCCTACTAATATTTTTATGCCTACAATTGAAATCAATTATCTGATCAATGCAGTAAATAAAAAAACTGAAACTGAAAAGGTGATATGGATTAATACCTTACAATATGAATATCCTAAATACCAATACATGTGCGCGCAGGCCCTTATATTGATTTCAGTGAAATCTTCGGGGAAATCGTAATGTGGGGGAATTCGGTAAGAGATATAAACTCTAAAATGATATTACTGCTTTCAATGAAATAATTTTTTTCGCACTCGAATAATCGTTATTGAAACGTCATATCATTTTGGTACTGGATGAAAGGTAATTTCAAATTATTTTGATGGTGATCATAATCTACACTTTTGAAACCACAAAGCAACCAAGCAGCAACTCTGGCATTCTCTCAAGCGGTAAGCTAGCAACCTGTCACTGATCACCCCCGGTATGCTGAACGTGGCTGTGGGATGTCTTTTATGATCCTGCAGTTCTGGCCACCCCTTACGGAAACACAGCCGTGTGTATACAGGATAACTTTTGGTCGTCAACGTTACCGAAAACTCCGGAATCTCCTCGTCATCACGATCATTTTTCTCCATAGAAGCATGCCTGGGAAGTGTCTGGTTCCAAAGATATTGGGGTCCAACGTTGAGTAAATAGACTGCGTTTTTCTGCATAAATTCACTTACGGCCAATTTCAATACGAGAGTTCAAAAAGAATCTCGGATTTATTTATTCGTAATTTGAAATTTTGTATGAAAACAATTGAAGATTAAATCTGAGATATGCAAAAAATCTCCCAAGATCAGTTATAGCAATTGGCTGATAGACGCGCGTAGCAAGATTTTTTCACGAGATATAATTAATATCTGTCTATGAAAAAACTAGCATAAACACTGGTATAAATATCGCTCGATCAAGTAATAAAAAAAATCACGCCCATTATCCCCCAAAGCAGTTGGGCAGAAGTGTGCAAATTGCACACCAACCTTTCACCAATTAGCCTAATTAGATCCCACGTGGTAAGGGGTGAGCCTATCGCCGCTTTTCGGGCACAAATTCAACAATCTAGCGACCGGTAACGAATCCAATAGAAAATGTTTCCGTTTCATTCTAAATAGGTATCATAAGCTATTATCGGGTACGAGTAGAACTAAACGGCAATTTTAGTACTTATTCTCCAGTAGGTATTTCCAGGTAGTGCCTGTTTAACGCAAGGCTTAAACTTAAACTCGCGATAAAAAATCTTGTGAAATAAAAACCTCTACAAAGAGTTTCGCACGTCCGCCATCTAAGGATTGTGCGCCTTTTAACTGCAGCAGTGGTGTCAACTTTTCAGTATTATAGACCTGTTACTTTTGGAGCCACAAAACGAGCGAAGTTACCTACCGCTTAATTTGATAAGTTGGCACATTAATCCGTGCGTGGACATGTTTTTATAACATAAATTACTCAGCTTCTAATGTTTAAGGTATATTAATTTTGACTTCCTTTACAAGATGGCGGAGCGTTTTATATATTTTTTAATTTCTTTATATCATTACTTACTAAAACGTTGTATTGTAACTAATTAGTACATACATACAAATAGTAACGCCCATTATCCCTTAAAGAGGTTGGACAGAAGTTAGCCTAATTAGTACCTAATTAAAGACTAAATAAATTTAAAAATTCTGTAATAGGGTGCCTAAACCTTTTCGTAACTGTAGGTATGTATCAAGGTATAATATACCAAAGTCCTCTAACATACTCGTAGGATGTCTGTCTATAAAGTCACGCAAACAGAGTACGTATGTGCACATACGTAGGTGGAAAAACCCAGCAACCATAATAATTCTACCATAGGATTTCCAAACTTTTCGTTTTCGAAAATCGAAAAGTAGTTAAAACACTACACTCTACGCGTATTTCGTGGCCGACTACTCATAAAACAGAAATGAATGGTGTAAACTACAATGTCCGGTATTGTACAAACGTTCCACAGAGCTCTAAAGCTTTAGATATGTCACTAAATTTACAAACTTTAACAAAAATGAAAATGATATGGTTTTGTTCTAGGCGCTATTATTTTAATACTCAAAAACTTGAACAATGAAGTGCTACGTGTTCTGTGAAATTGATGTTAACTTACGTATATCGAAACTTAGTAATATATTTACACACGCCTGTTGATAAGACGTATATCGTAAATATTCATTACAAATATTAGTAAGAGTACATAACGGGTAAAAATATCTATAACTATAACTTAAATCTGATTTATTCCCTTTATGTCGATTCTCTTTACGTCGAGTCTGAGTGCCTATTGTTCTTGCTACTGTTGCGGTTTTACACTATCTATTTCCGTTATGTCGATTCTTTTGTTCTATTCCCTTTACGTCGAGTTTAGAATTGAACGTACAGTCAAGTACAGAAATGACAATGATTTGTAAATTATTTAGAAACTAGTGGACGCCCGCGACACCGTCCGCGTCTACGTATAGCTATAAGTAGCTATCTGTCAATAAGTTGGATGTGTTAAAAAACCTGCTTTGGTTCCATAGAAAAAAATGATCGTTACGTTACAAAGAATACGAGGTATTAAAATAACAACGTTGTCTTTTTACACCCTGTATAGTAAAAATGTAACGGATCGCTGTCTGTGCATGGAAGATATTTGAGAAAAAATATTATAGGAGACCTTTATCAACGCAATAGTACCCAAAAGAATGATTTTTGGAATTTTTGTCTGTTTGCACGCTAATCTCAGAAACGGCTGAACCGATTTCGATACAGTTTTCAGGAATATATTGTGACAGGTCCCACTTAACATATAGGCTACTTTTTAGTCGGATAATTTCGACATTTTGTTTTTTCTGTAGTCCACGCGGACGGAGTCGCGGGCGTCCACTAGTGAGTAAATAAATATCTATTTCAAATTGACTTGTCTTAGAACTTTGGTTAAAGCTAAAATAATATATGTACCTATAATACTTCTGCTATAACTTAATATTTATCAGTAAACTACCTATACATACGACTACTTTAATTATTCCGGCGCGCCGCCTCTACCCGATCCCGAGCTCTAGAACTTTCATAAAGTAGATGCTCCACTTTAAACTGATAAAGTATGGAGCGACAACGTTTAGATGCACTACAATGTCGACGTAATTTCTTGCTTAATTGTTGTTTTATGGTATTTGCATTTACACAGATACGTTTAAGCGTTAGTTTTTATGTCCAGGTGTTTATGTTCCTTTATTTAGCGAGTTAATCATTTCATACATATAAAAATGGGGTATACAGAGCTGCAGGATCTTATCTTCAGCTGTCAGGAGGTCAGATGTAAAAGATCGGTGACAAGCAGCTAGCTCATCGCTTAAAGGAAAGTGCCTGAGAGCCTTAGTCGATTCTTACGACATGCACGGAAGGTAGTTAAGAATAGCTTTTAATAGACCTTGTCAGCTAACGTGTAGATCAGGCAATAGCTGATACTCACGGCATACTTCGTACGTTGTCACGTTTTTATTACAGTAGTGGGACAGTGGGTAACTTCCTCCGATTACGGTTTTTCAGGAAAATAGGTACTATCATGAATTAATACCGAGGGTGGTCGTGTAGTATGTCTAGTATAGCCACCCAGATATTCACTATGGGTGCGCCCACCACCCTACAGGGCCCTACACCCTCCACTGACCCTCGGATCTGATAACTCATAGCTGCGAAAACAGGCACTTGCACTAACTACAATCGCCACGAGAAACCAGACCCGAGCACCTAGCATGCAAGACAATACATTGCATTATTCCGAAATCCTATATATATACAGGATGTTTTTTTGTGGCCACCTTTAACGAAGGGTACGTACTCTATACATCAAATAAAGTAAGTTTATGCCAAAAAAAATGCTGGGTTTTTTTTTTTTTTTAATTTTAATTCCTTGATCGTGCGAAATTTATAGTGTCTAGTGTTTATGTTAGTTTTTTTTATAGACAGATATTAATTATTTTTCGTGAAAAAATCCCGCTACGCGCGTTTATGTGCATTTATGCAGAAAAACGCAGTCTATTTACTCAACTTTGGACCCTAATATTTTGGAAACCAGACACTTCCCAGGTATGCTTCCATGGAGAAAAATGATCGTGGATGAGGAGATTCCGTAGTTTTCGGGAACGTTGACGACCAAAAATCATCCTGTATATATTGGCTCACCCATAGTGAATGTTTGAACTTCCGAATTGTAACGCCTAATACAATTTCATTTACACCCCGATATGCTAAACATGGCTGTGGGATTTTCTTTATGATCCTGCTATTCTGACTACCCTATTTCGGGTCCACATAATATATAAGTACATACATAAAATCACGCCTCTTTCCCAGAGGGGCTGGCAGAGCTCTGTTCTCTCAGATCTAGATCACGGATCTCTACTTGCTACGGGTTCTGACAAAACGCTTTCGCTTCATCTACTTTCATGATATTCTTCATGTATATGTAGAGAATATGCCTGCAACACATAGGATGAAGCCGTCATAGGTGCATGAGTTAGTCCAACTTGACCTGCCGGCTATCGAGGTTGGACGGCGTTGGGCTAACTTGGAAATTTGATACAGCTCAGTTGACCGTGGAATAGTGTAGCTATCGAATATTAGTGATTTCAGATTGATATACAGGCTATAACAGAAGTGATGGATGTCTGCATACTCAACCCACGTTCGACCTCTTACTAAATAAATAAATAATTCACACTCTTCTCAACACATAAACCTAATCCCACAGTAAGATCCCTAAAGTCTTAATGTTGTGGGTACTTAGTAACGGTATATATGGGTAATACATATATAAGTATAGAAACATCTATGACTCAGAAATTAACATCGATGACTCTATTCATCATATCAATGTACCGGTATTCGAACCCAGGACCTATGGCGTCGCAGGCAGAACCACCACCAACTTCACCAATCGGCCGTCAAAATTTCACCATTTATTCTGTGATAGTATCGAAATGCTATTTATTCAAACTAAAATGTACTCTATGTAAAATTCGCCTACATCATTATAATGCTCGATTCTTCACAAGTACGTCTTGAATCGATTGAATATATTTCGAGTTCTCGCTACAAATATTTACGTGACTTGCAATATTTTCCTCATACATAAGTGTTTGTTTATTTGATGTTCAGGTGTAAGAAATTGTTTTTAATATTTATTGTGCTAAAATCAGTACCCTTCCTTTTGGCGGTACCTAAGTTTATAGTATAAGCAAAAGGGGTTTTCTAATAAGCCTTTACTTTGACCTCTATTTTATATTTATTTTCTTATGGTGCAGGTAGAGCTGAATCTAGATTATTTTCTGATTATTTCCTTGCATATGACATACATCAGTCCTCATACTTCTATCTCTTTCTTTTAGAGCAGGATACAAAATGTAAGAACGTAATCAATCACCGCTAACGTGTGAAGGAAAATCTCTCTTTTCAGTGCAAAAGGGATTCCCTGATCGGAAAGACATTAGCACAAAGGGGAACGTACTGACACTGGATCATGGGTATGATCCGTGTAAAATTACTAATATTGACAAAAGCAAAGACTATAGGTATTTTTTTGTATAGTTAGCTAAGCAAACATTAGACCGCCATCGTGCTTGATGTTAAGCAGCTAGCTGATCCAGAAGGTGGCAGCAGTATTCCATACAAGGGCGAACTTGAGCTTTATATGTATAGCGGCAATACTTAGTTGTTGTGAAGTAAAATACCGCCTAACCTTGGATAGGACGCCTAGTTTTTTAGCTGAGATTTTTGCTAATTATCGGCATTATCGCTGATTACTCCATCTAGAACACAGGAGTATAAAGTCAAGTCATACATAATATAAGTAGCTATCACCTTATTCCTCTATGCTATCACAAAGCGATTTGGCAATGCAAGACAAAGTTGTACTACAGCTTTGCTTTTGTAAGATACGTCATTAACCTACAAGTACGCCATCATGGTTTGTGCTAAGAAGTTCACTGCTGAAAGTAGGACCTCGTAATGACTTGGGTAATAATTTAACTATTTACCCGTATCTTTGAGTAGAGTTAACTATCTATCTACAGTTATGTTCTTTCCATACCCGAAAACATTCCCACTCTTTTTAGGAAAATCTTTCCATGACAGTTTTAACACAGTTACGGGGAGCTGCTAGTTCATTATCCACAAAAAAACCAAGAAAAAATGTTCCACACAAAATACATTATTCAGCAGATCTCCTTCACCCTCAAAGACCAAGGAAATTCTCGTTAATTCCATAAAAGTAACAAAGGTCCGCAGAGACACGCATAATTTAATTATTTTCTTTATTCGGCTGTTTGACACTTTGATCGTATTCTTTTGCCTGTGGTGTAGAAAAGAGTGCAGTATTATATAGACATTATATAGTATAGAATTAATCATGAATTCCAACTTCGATCGCACTCAACCATAAAATACGACCGTATACTTATTTTACTCTCTCAGGGAAAAAACTTTCTTAACTATATCATTTGGTCATCAAAACTGCATCATTCGGTCGTCAACACTATATCAATCGGTCGATCGGTTGACATATCGACATTATGCCACAAAAATGCCCAGTTGCACCATGTTACGAATTCGTAAAAAGTAACGTATAAAGTAGACGTATAATGTAAAAAGTTGTTGTTCCACGGTTCAGCGTTACGATTTACTTTTACTTTATACCGGTTCCTTTTTACGGAGCTCAAACCCTGCTTATATCGTAAAAAGTATAAAGATTTTGACACTGACAGATTGTTTTAATATAGTGTTTTATATTAATTTTACGGATACTTTTACTGATTTTTTAATTGATGCAACGCACATTTACGAATTCGTAATAGTGACGGAATAGTTTTTATTTTTTATTTTTATTTTCTTTATTTAGGAAACCAAACAGCATTACATGATAATATATATTTATACAAATGTCTCTTAACATAAGCTAAAAGCTGGTATCCCTAGAGTAACTAAATATAAATCACCGAGAAGTAGTACTAATTTTTAACTTAACTATTTTTTTAACTAGTAAACGTAATACGTAAAACTGAATTCGTAAATGAACATTGATTTTGGTGCAACCGGCTATAAGCGATTAGTACCCACTTTTGTTTTTCATTACAATATAAAATTAAGAATTATTTACTTACTGTAATAATAATAATAGCGAGCACAACACCACTATTAGCCAAGATTACTTTTCCTCAAAGGAAACTCCCTAAGGAAACAATATTGTATTTTATTAGTGATATTCAGTAAATAACGCCCAAGAACCCGGAAAATACGTTTAGTTGAGTAAACTAATTACAAGGAAAACTTATAAATAGGTACAAAGTGTATATACAGGGTGTAACAAAAAGGGTATGTTAAGCGAAAAGCTACGTAAATAGCCCACTATAGAGAACCTATCCACAAAATTTGAGACTCGAAATCACACGTTTATTTTTCCCGATAGTATGGAGAATATTTTAATTTTCTCAGAAATTTTCATACAATCTTGAAAAATAAACTTGTGATTTCGAGTCTCAAATTTGGTGTATAGGTTCTCTACAGTGGGCTATTCACGTAGCTTTTCGCTTAACATACCCTTTTTGTTACACCCTGTATAAACATTTAGAAAAATATGGCATCGGTTGCTGTTGTACAATATAATACTTACCTACTTTATTATGTATACACACTGTTGTATACCCGAAACGGCATTACCAGAAATGCAAAATCACAAAGGAGACCCCACAGTCACGTTTTGCATATCGGGGAGAGAATTCCTGAGGTACTTAGTCGACTAAAGCTATATATGTATTAGGTGGGTACTTTATGCTTAGGTAATTGGATTTACCAGTTCAAAAATTAAGAAAAATCCATTCAAAGATTAGAGATAGATGACGTTACTGAAAATTACCTAAGAAACATGAATTTCAAGATGGTAGCCTGCAAACTACATAATATAACTTCTTATGGACAGACAGACGTCCAGGAAACGCCATCTGCTGAAACAATAAAACACTAGATAAGTATTTCATTATTGGAACACGAAAAATTGTTATTTTCCTATCTTTTGCGTTTTGTTTGCTACTTTTTAACTAATGACCAAAATTACAGACATACATACACATATCCATTATCCCTCAAAGAGGGTGGGCAAAAGTTTGCCTTCCGCCGCTTTTCGGGCAACAATACAAAAATCTAGCTACCGGTAACGCATCCAATGAGTAATGTTTCCAAGTCAATATAAATAGGTATTTTAGGATACCAAAATTAATTTATTTTTATTTTGTACCGCGACTCCGTCCGCGTGGACTGCAGAAAAAACAAAATGTCCAAATTATCCGAGTTAAAAACATTTTCCCGGGATAAAAAGTACTCTATATGTTATGTGGGACCTGTTACAATATATTCCTGAAAACTGCATCGATATAGATCATACAATCTTGAAAAATTACTTCACTGATATGTATGGAACAGATGATTTTTTTTTTCACTATTTCGGAGTTGGCCCCATAGTGAAAGTTGTTTCTTTTTATTACCTACCTAATTACGTGTCAAAAGCAAATCACTAATTTCGGAAAGACCTTATATACCAGACAGGACCTATATCATGGCCCCAGTCGGTCCAATTAAACTAAGGAGTTACATCTAAGTACATGCCTACATATACCTACATATAACTATCTCCCAAACTGGGATATCAGAACTGAAGAATCACGAAAGAACACCGATAGGTCCTCAGTTCGAATCCGATTCGGCAAACATTGATATGGTGAATATTTTTATACCGTTGCTTAGTACCCACAACACAAGACCATAGGGATCTTAATGTGGGATTAGATCAATTAGTTGTAAAATGTGTGTTTATGTTAGTTTTTTTATAGACAGATATTAATTATTTCTTGTGAAAAAATGTGCATTTATGCAAAAAAACGCAGTCTATTTACTCAACTTTGGACCCTAATATTTTGGAAACCAGACACTTCCCAGGTATGCTTCCATGGAGAAAAATGATCGTGATGATGAGGAGATTCCGTAGTTTTCGGGTACGATGACGACCTAATCATCCTGTATATTATACTTTCCATCTCTGTGTGAAGCAAGCCCAAAATAAGCACCTGTTTCGTAGAAAAACATTATTTACACTTTACTTGATTTAAAATTGTTATTCGCCCATAAACATGGTGTAATAAGGAAGCTCAAAGAAACTGCTCATGTGGAAGGCCAAACCAATGGTCTAAAATTAATTTGGCATAAAATAAAACCTCGTAACATCAAGTTCCAATTACTAATATATTAATGTATTTTACAGTAAACTTACCTATATATTTTTATACAGGTTGTGTTGAACCTTTAATTTTCTGTACCTATAGGTTTTCTAAATTAAGTTGTTTGCATCAAGCTTACATCTTGTAAAACCACACCGCTTTGGTGATGGTTGTACCTATGTTCATATCTGACCAGGTAATCAGTAAAAACTAAAAGCAATAGTAAAACAGAACATAATATTGTATGATGGTTTACATATTTTTAAAAGTTTTTTTCTAACATTCGCCGGGCTACGCACCTTAATCAGTAGGTATACTGAACCTAGTTTATGTTCCTATGCTGATGCGGGGCTTTACTAGAATACATCCATTTCACCTCCTTCCATGCAAGTCGGGCAATGAGCTAGCAACTTATCACAGCTAAATACGCCAATTGGCCGCGTGGTGCCGGCAGAGTAGAATTCGTACCACCCCATGTCTGCCCGTGGGTATCATACGAGGCGATTAAGGGTTTCCGGGAGGTGGGCAGCAGCGCCGCCCGTGTTGACAACATAGTCCAAAATACAAACTGCGGTCACCAACCCGCCTGCCCAGCGTGGTGACTATGGGCAAATACCTCCCATGGCAGTCTTGTAGTGTGCCCTGGGGGAGGCCTACGTCCAACAGTGGACTGCAATAGGCTGATGATGATGATGATGACAATAGTCTTTATAAGTACATAACATATTACTCACATATACCTACGTTATAAACAAGATATGTATTATACAAATGTTATGTATATGTAGGTATATGTCATAAATGTGAGCCTGCTTGACCTAATTCAGTAGTATCAAATAGGTATAGTAAATATACAGGTGAGGATTAATAAACTAATTGAACTATGAAATTTATGTTGCAGCAGATGTACAAAAAACATATAAGGCTACTAAATCAGTTATAATTACGGCAATAAACGTCGCGGGCAAAACGCGGGTCCAGCTTACTACGGGAACACACTACGACTGACAAACGGTGATGATACGGTATAATACTAATTCGAATCTACTTTCATGTAAATTGAACCTGATTAAAATCAATCTATCTGTTTCGAAATGTTTTTTTTTTTACGAATATGAATTAAATGAACCCGGTAGCTCAGTGGTAAGAGCACTGGCACGCGGAATGCAGAGGTCGTGGGTTCGATTCCCACCCGGGTGAGGAATTTTTTCCATTTCTTTATTAATAATTTTATTGAGATAGCCTAATAGATATTATTGTGCTCTAACTGCTTGAATTACGTATTCATACAAAGTAGTGGAATAAATTATCATAGATTGATTGTAATAATTTCAAACGTTAATAACTAGTGGCAGCCCTCGACTTCGTATGCGTTAACTAAATACGCCAAGGAGTTTCATCAAAATACATTCAGTAGATAAAGTAAAGATTAATGAGAGATGGTCAAATTCGTCATCCGATTTAATTGACCCGGTAGCTCAGTTGGTGAGAGCACAGAACGGAATGTGAGGGATCGTGGGTTCGAGTCTCACTCGGGTGAAAAAAAAAATCATTTCTTAAAACATAATTTATAATAAAAGAAAGCTTCGTATATGCTGTATAGTGTGACCAAAAGCCCTACATATCGGAATAGGCGACAAATAAACCTTTCGCGATATTGGCTCGATAAAACGATTTTATTACATCAGTTATTGTTGTAATGAAACAAGCAATAAATAAGGTTTTTCTCATATTAATCGAAAAATATTGTTTTTTGTGTAATAGTAGCTAAACATTAATTAGTTGCGGTGAAAAAGCCTATATACCTATACTGAATATTACTTTTGTACTATCAACCAATAGTACCTAGCTCTTTTGTATATTTTACTTTTAATTATGTAAATATTGGGTAGGATTATATGTGACTATATTACATACTTTATTAAGTTTTCTTATTATGTGCTCGTATTACTTAAAATATCTATAACTTTTAACATACATCTTATTTCGATATGACTCATAATATTATATCTAGTAAACAAACTACCTATCCAGTCATAAATAATATTTTAGTATAAAGCAAACCGACATTCTTGCGTTGTAATCTTATAAAACACTAGTGGACGCCCACGACTTCGTCCGCGTGGACTACAGAAAAAACAAAATGTCGAAATTATCCGGGATAAAAATATTTTCCCGGGATAAAAGTAGCCTATGTGTTAATCCAGGGTGTCAGCTGACTCCATACCAAATTTTATTAAAATCGCTCCAGCCGTTTTTACGTGAAAGAGTTACAAACATCCATCATCCATCCATCCGTCCATCTATACTTACAAACTTTCGCGTTTATAATATTAGGAGGATATTAAATAATTCTTATACAAAAAGCTATGAATTAATAAATTTACTTTAATAATTTTGCACATCATTGATATTTATGTATCATTACAACTTATTAATATTAACTTATTCATATATCACAAGTTATTCGTCTACTTTCATCAGGCGCAGAAACATGCTTTCATAATAATTCAGCTTAAGACCTCCGTCGAAGATTTGCGTTCATGTACCTACCTTATACATATTCACACCAACTTTGAACCATATCACATGGGAGAAAGATTTAAATTTGCTGAAAATATTTTGATCAAAACGTGGAAAATTAATATAAACGTAACATTGAGCTTTAGGTGTGGCATATTAAAGAAATGTGAATTTGAAAGACGCGTTCTGAATGGAGATAGAAGGCTCTATTTTTGATATACTTTACTCTAGATCGGCTTGGTTGAGACATCACAGTGTAGATCGAAATACGACTTTCATAGATTAGACTTCAATTATTCGGAGATAATTATTGGATTGAAATTGGTTCATTTGGTCGTAATTATATCATTGAACAGTAAATGACATTCTATAGGTATATAAACAGAAATACTTTACCTACTATTTGGAAAAAGAGCAGTGGGCTAGTTTCATAGCATTTCGCCTAACATACCCCATTAAAATAAACCATTAAAATAAAATAGGAAAAAGATGCTTAAAAAAATGTGATGTACTACAGAATATCCTCCTTACGTCATCGGTCCATCTGGTCGGAGGGCGCCCAACGCTACGCTTGCCGAGGCGCGGTCGTGACTGGATGGCAAAAACGGGAGATCGAGCCATGTGGCGTACACTGGGGGAGACCTACGTCCAGCAGTGGACTGCAATAGGCTGACGACGACGACCACAGAATGTGATGTATTTTTTTAGGTACTTTTCTTTCACACGATTACAACTTCTTAGTAGTATTCGTGATATCAACAAGCATCTCACAATATCCGTGGTTACATAATTATAAACGAGTATTGAGTATTCATCGTAACCACATCAGTGCGGAATTAAGTATAAAATTAATAATGTTGGTATTAATAATTGTGTTTTATTTTGTAGAAATGTAAGATAATTTTATTTTGTATTTTATTTCAGGGTATTCTGTTATTTCTGTATTTTCCTGGTATTGAAAACGTTTCATCAACGTTCGTATTGTGTAGACCAATGAATTCACGTCGGTACCTATCAACATAAGCTGCTGAAAGCCCCACGCGTAAAAGAATGTTTATAAAAGGTTGGTTTAATAATAATAAAATCATTATCTATAACAGGTTTTATACCTATTTACTTTCTATTACCTTTATAAAAACTTAATGTCGCACACACATGTTGTATTGTATAGTCTATATAAATATAGATACCGACCTGTGATTCACCATCATCATCATCAGCCTATTGCAGTCCACTGCTGGACGTAGGTCTCCCCCAGGGCACGCCACAAGACTGCCATAGGGGGTATTTGCCCATAGTCACCACGCTGGACAGGCGGGTTGGTGACCGCAGTTTGTATTTTGGACTATGTTGTCAACACGGGAGGCGCTGCTGCCCACCTTCCGGAAACCCTTAATCGCCTCGTACGATAACCACGGGCAGACATGGGGTGGTACAAATTCTACTCTGCCGGCACCACGCGGCCTGTGATTATTCCAACGAAACTAAGTTTGAAGTCGAGTGCTTTTCGTTCATATATTTTGGCTTATAAACGCTACCTCGCCTGTTTGTATTGCCGGGAAAAGAAAATGGCGTAACTTCCATTTTGTTTTCGAAGAAAAAATTAAGAAGGAAACTGTACTTCTTTATTGATTATGGAGATTTTTCAGGAATATTTTTTATTTATTTATTATCCAAATAGCCTTTATCTATCCATTGTAAGAAAAATGATCTTCAGAAGAGTCAGGCCAAATAGGCAGATATATGATCACGTAGAAAATAAATAACAACATTACTGTGTCATCACTTGCCTTTCCTTGGCAGTCTAGTGAAAAAGACAAAATCATATTTCGTCCACATAAAATACTATAAAACTAACAACTAATTCTACTTACTACCATTAGAGCAAAAACTCCAATAATGGCTAACTAGAAATCTTATCCTCCTAACATAAGTTCGTAGATATTGGCAAAGATGTACGAGTATATGTTGCAATTTTAGCTACGGCAAATATAAAAAGAAATAGCACATTCATTGTTATACATATTCATCTACTGGCTGACGAGTTCGTTCGCGTGACCATAAATTAAACCCTAATGGGTTATTCTGATGTATAGGTAAGCTACATTATAGCTGACGGTCGATATTTTTACGTCAAATAGAACATTCAGATGTTTGTCGTTCTTTACAAACATCGAACATATTAATTTCACACAACTTTCACGTACATACCTAATGTTAGTAGAGTAAGCGATTATGGTCGAAAATCTATCATTTTAAGGAATCTTGATATTTTATTTTGATATTCTACGCTTTATTTGAATATTCAACTGCATCTCCTTCCGCGCATGTCGTAATAGTCGACTAAGGAATTAAAGGGCGTTTTCTCAAGCGATGAGCTAGCAACTTGTCACTGATTATTTAGTCTGTACGATGTCACTTGCAATCCTACAGTTCTAACCACCCAATTTTTGCGAAAAAAAACCACATGTATGCATGTTTGTATATTATAATAGCTTTTGAAATTCGTTACCAAATTAACTTTACTTGTGTCAAATTACAGGCTCGTCCGTTTGCGTTATTACACTTATTACAGTACTCGTAAAGCAGAAATAATTAAGATTAATTTCCAACAACAAATTATCCAAATCAGTAAACATTGATATACCTATAACTGGTGATCGTGCAAATGTATTTAAGCATAAAGTTTTTCAATCGATTAATACAGTATAATCCATGCTTAAGTTTTAACACGCTTCATACTATAGTAAAATAATGTTTATATAGTTTTACTTCATTTCTTGTAAAAGTTGTGCTAGCCTGTGATACATAATATTATCTTGTACCTACTCCTGCCCAACTTATATCTTAACGGAACTGTTATGTATTATGTTGGCTTTCTAATTATATAAATAAATACTTATTAACACATAGATATCTCTGCCAAGCAACACAAACGCCCGGCAATGAAATAAGCCGAGAAAGAGAAGGTCCAATGTAATAACAGTT
This sequence comes from Carposina sasakii, assembly GCA_014607495.2. NCBI lineage: Eukaryota > Metazoa > Arthropoda > Insecta > Lepidoptera > Carposinidae > Carposina > Carposina sasakii. Next base: position 3,765,724 of record CP053163.1, on the reverse strand, counting down.
TTAATTAGGTTTAAAAAATTACTGCCCGCTCCATGTCTTGCCAGTCCATTTCGCTTTTACGGTTATGTTTATTTCGCTAGGAAATGGTTTCTTTTTGCGGCGGCACTAGGTTTTTCAGGATCCTGTACTGAGTGTGACCGTGTTTTGTATTCTGTTTAGTGCAGTTGGTAGGATGAAAAACATTTTTTCTTTTGTAGTTTTATCTTAAGATACAATTTGTAGCAGCTTTATACGCACTCCACAACTAGAACAAGTGTAAGGGCTAACTGGCTCCTACATAGGTATACGAAACATGGTAACTTCCTTTTCTGTATGATTCTGTTGCTAATCCAACCGTGATTGGCCCACCACTCATTCCCGCCTCTGCAACTCCTGTGAGCCAGGATTAACAGAGGCGACCAGAAAAATGCATAACAAAGCATAGAAAATCCCGGGAGACCTAACTAGCGACTATAAAGCATTAAAACTAATAGAAAAAATTGAATCTGAAGTATGAAGATAGATATGCTTAATATTACATTAAGCATTAATTCTGTTGCTAATCATGAATATTATCCCCGAACTGAAAGAACATTGATAAAGGCAGGCATCTATGTTTACCATCGCCCTAGGTGAACTATAGACCAAATTATTGGCGACGATATGTCGAGGAAAGATCTAGACAAGAGAATCCGACGAGCGTGTATGAAGAATGTAGGTATTTATATGCATTTCATAAGTAAATTTTTCTGTATTTACTGTAGTGTTTTGTGTAGAATAAAGAATAAGAATGCAATGAATGTGGTCGATTAGGAATATTTACGTACATGTATGTTTGTACATATATAATCTTCGAATAGGCATAAGTAGGTATGATTGGAATCTATAGCCTCGGCCATGGAGAATGTATAAAAGAGGAGGTGGAACTATGAACTGAGTTGTGTGGCAATCGTGAGGCCATGACGTTATGATAGGGGCGGAGCTTCAAGGCCAATGTGTGTAACGCAATAGCCACACACTTATGCAAGTAGTTTGGCTAGTCATTACAAGGTTGTTTCTATGTAAATGGGCAGGGCTACAGTGTTAGGATGCTCCCCTCGTCCCATACTTCACCCCCGCTCAGCGGTACACTATTTTTGTATGAAAATATACTTAGCCGCTGCTCCTCTTTTATTTCTTCTCCGTGGTCTCGGCCTACCACCATGGAATAGAAGTGTGAGGCTATTAGGTATATGTATGTATCTATAACTAATAACATGAAGTCTGCGTCACAAATAAGCCATAGACTATGTAAGATCTTTATTCACAATTGCATTGCATAATTAGTTATATTATCTAAGTTAAAAACTTTAACATTATCTGCAGCTTTCCAGAACGCCATACAAAATCGACACAGCGTTGATCCTCGTTTAAAATTCCCGTAAAAGCTGAACGAAGTTTACAACTTCTGTATCTGCAATTAACAGACGCTCAGAAACATTTTAAAGTTAATCCGGCCCCGAATTCTCAAACTGATACTTCCGAATCGCTTTGGGACATTGAGTAGGAATCCAGAAGTATGGGAAAGTTAATTACTTCGGTATAATGTTTGTGTCACGGACACTGCATTTATATTTATATTATTTTACTATTTACATTGGTAATTTTTTTTACACTCTATTTAGATAGAGGTCGCTTTCATTTTTACAAATTTGACATATCGAAAACTGGTGTGTTTTTATTACATGCATCTTCCATATAGGTAATCCGTACCCATAAGAGGAGATACCAAATCCTTGTCCGTACCTATATATCTAAATACCTGCACCCGTATAATGAATTTGGTGAGGGCGAGATATCTCACTTTTAAACGTCAAATCCACGAGAAGAAGAAGTTTTGATGTTTGTTACCCTGTACTGCAAAAATGTATGGAACGAACATTGATAAAACTTGAGAGTTATACAACTCATGCATATATAAGAAATATAGTTCATGCAGACGAAATGGCGGGCGGCCCCTAGTAGTCATATAACGCACTCAAATATATTATATCACTACAAAACACCATTAAACCAAAGGACATTAGGCGTGTAGATACACATCTTTTATCTCACATGAACCGAGCCAAATTTCTAGTGAGTTTTTAACTTAATTTCCTTTCTCCAATGATCTTGGCAAAAGTCTCCTCCCCCTCCCCCTCTGATGTCAGACTGCAAGATAAAAGTATCTTAGTGCACGTTAAAAGGCATATTTCATGTCTTTGTAAGACATTGTGCAAAAACTAGGAATTTCGCGTTTCTGTAAAGGTTTTTATTAAGAGGATTATTCGTAGTTACTTTGTGGTTCTTATATCATAGTAAGTAAATAATTTCTCATCTTTCTTGATATAAAAGCGACAACTTGACTATGTTGAAATTAATTATGCGGTGATAACCCAATGGATAAGACGTGCGCCCAGCGCCGGCCCGAAGTAAATTTTAGAATGGAGCGAAATCCAATTATGGCGCCTTTCCTGTTTGCTCCTAATAATATATACATATATCTTACCTTATTGCTCCGTTCGCCGTATGGGCGGGCCGGCCCTGGTGCGCCTTTCAGCCGGAAGGCGTAGTCGAACCCAGTCACGGGCCTGTACCTACTACTCAATTTGTGTCATGTAAGTACTTACAGATTTTAATATACCTACCTAAAATTTAAAGGTACTACCTACTTAAGGTTCTTAAATTATCACTTAGCTATAGGTACCCGAGAAGGGTTGGCGTCAGGCAGACAGCCGGCCGTAAAACAAACGCCAATCTTTATCATTATCAGTTTGTGTAGAAAAACTATATTGCACCGACCCCATAAATAATGAGATAAGGGCAGGAAGATGGTGATCAATTTTAGACGCAACGTTGAACCGGTAGGTGACGCGCTGCTACAAAAATTTTCCAGTAGAAGCGAAGCTAAGGGCCACTAGTTAATTTTTTTTTTACTAAAACTTTATCGCAGCTTACGGAAAGAGTAGGTAACCTACGAACGGATATTTTTTTTCCAGAAGCATCCACATCTATAAATAAATACATCACGATAATAGACAAGGAAATAACATCATTCAGCCAATATTTTCATTTGATTTTTTTGTCCCAAACTTAAGCTTGAGAGATTTCTGGCCGGGGTCACTTAATTGCATACCTTTCTTCTATTCTCCGAGCTATACCGTATTTACAGACACTTCGTTATAGTTTTGCGAAGTACAAACATAAACATTGTTGCATAACACAGTGCTGTTGGTAATTATGGAAGCAGCTCGGCTGGAACTGTGTTTGTCCTGTGTAATATCGAACTTAACCAAAGCACGCTAAAGGTGGCTTGCTCACGGGTTGAATGTATTATATTACCAAGTATAAATAGGTGTCTACGAAAACTATACAATTGAGTTACCTGCCTGTTATACTTACTTATAACTCCTAGTTATGTAAACAAGTAGTTAGTTATTTACCTCATTTGTAATATCTTAATTAATAATGTCGTTAAGATATGTAAGAACTTAATGAATGTAGATGAGGCGAAAGAGGTATGTTTGGATCGTACTAAATGAAGATCGGTAGTCTCTGCCTACCCCTATGGGACACAGGCTTAAGGTTATCGACGAAGCCATTTACCACAAAAAATTAAAAAAAATTATTACTTCTTCTTTAATAGATTACTTCTTCTTTAATAGATGCAGGCACTAACGTACCTATTATAAATGTATTATATGTACATAGTATCCACAATATTATCGGCAGGTGTGTCGCAAAACTTATATCTTAGGAATTGATAGCAGAGTCAATTTAAGTTGCCAACTTAATTCATGTAAGTTTGCCGATACCCGACGTGGATTTGGTTTTACATTGTAACACGTTTTGAGATTCTATCTCTGTTGATAATTGCTTTTTTTTCTAATTAAGCTAATAGTAGATCATGACTAGTAGGTACCTACCAAATAATTAACTAGATGAAATACCAACCAACCACTTTTATTCTTGTGCCTATTGATACGCTTACTGCCACTCTTTTGTCCCCGGTTTATACTTATCTTAGCTAGTAACAGTTGTTGAGTTTAAATAATATAACGTTTGTATATTATATTTGGCTGCCAATTCATTACTATCTGATTGGTTTAATACTATCTTCTCTTTTAAAATTAATCTCAATTTAATAAATGTAATTTCATACTAAGGATTACATGATTAAATGTAGGATACAGTGATTGTAATGTTCGTTAAAAATAATATGTTTTTAAGTAATTCTCTTTAAGCTAGCTCATTAAGTTTATTAAAGTGTCATGTTAACGCTTGTAAACGTGATAATTATAAGCTTAATTCTAGTCTAGGACTAAATTTACGCTAGATTTGTATTATATGTTTATTATGTGGAAAATAAAGACCTTTTAAAATTGAATTGACTTTTATTCTGTTTAGATTTTACCATATTTGTACCATTAAAATGAACTGGCTTCGAACCTAACCCCCGACGGATTGGATGCAAGGCGATCTACTGATATCATAATCTTCCACTAAAATTGACTTAATCACGTTAACTAACGAACGCAATGATATTACAATACGAGTATTATTAAAATAAAATCTTATTGAAAGAACGCTAATTAGAAGCATAGTCTATGATGAACTTAAATAGATTCGTTTGAAAAAACTATGTTACTTTCTCTAGGCCCCAAAGGGTCAGTATTTACAACTAAGCCGAATCTACATATATAACGAATAAAAAATAGTTTATTCGGAATAGTCTGCAGGTTTCGGGTTGTATTACAAAATGTACGCGGCCCGTGTAAACTGGAAACACGCCGCATATCACACCGTACCTACTGTGGAAAATCAAGTAAAGGTAGAAAAGTTCGGACCATGCACGGACATGGCATTTGTTTTCTTCTTCTATTATTGGTAAAAATCTATGAGCCATCTTCTTCTATTATAAAAATTTAATTTCTGTTACCGTTCATCTAGCTAAAACTCAGAAATGGTTTTACAGTGTAATAAAAATTTTCTCTGTGCGATTTAAACTCTTAAATCTACCTCTAGTAAAATGGTGCTGAAATCGCGATGCAACTAGTGAAGCTGCTGAAAACCTATTAGCATTTTCAGTCTTTGCCTTGTGTGTTGGTTGGGCTACAGCGCGGGATGTGGGGAAGACGTTAGCATACAAATCGAATAGATGATACTAGTATCTATCCAAAGAGAATTTTCTTTCCTCGATGGATTTTCTACATGTTTCTCCAATATGATTTACAGTTCAGTGTGAGTGGCGGCCGTAACTCTGGATATATCGGTCTGTCAAGCACTATCAGGTAAAGTTACTTTTTTACAGCTTTTTGTTTATTGCCAATCCGTACGGAGATTTAAACCAAAACGCTGTAGCCATGCTCTTTTTACTACAGCTAACGATATAAAACAGGATATAAAGTATATAAATGTAAAGGAGTAAGTAGGACAGTTTGATAATAATTACATTGAATATAGGCGATGATCTATTTAGTAACTTATCACTTGATTTACATCTGTCTCCGCTACCCCACTTCGAGAATACAGCATTAGTATATTAATGTATAGGTAAGTATAACATTATAAATGTGAAAGTAAGTGTGTCTGTCTTTGTGGCTTTCACGTCAAAACGACTGAACTAATTCAAATGAAACTTGGCATATCTATCGATAGTCTACACCATGAGAAAGGACATAGACTACTTTTTAAGTCAAATGGGGGTTGGAAGTTTATAAACCTACCTATAGAAAGAAATCATATTTAAATAAGTACTTAAATAAAACTAGGTACCTTTAGTTTAGTATCATCAGCAATTGTACTAATTTTTCTACTTACCGAAATATTTTAAGCAATCTAAAATTCAGCCAGACACGAATATTCCACATAGCACAGTGAGACCCGCACGTTTCACAGATATTTTCGCATTGAACGATTCCACTCATATGGAATGCTTGCGGTCCGTCCGCCTGCGTATTTGAAAACCTTAAAATATGTTCGGAACGCAGACAATTTGATATTTATGAGCGGTTCTGGACTATGCGGGAAATTTGAATTTATATGTAGATGCCTAATCAATCTAATGGGCATTACTTAAGTTTGTTTTTACTGAAGCACTGTAATAGCGAATCTTTTGAATGTGTGCATATTTTTTGGTAGTCGCCGAGCTTACTATAGTCCTTAGTATGTGTAGGTTAGGGTTGCCATCTCAAAACTGAAAAACCAGGATTTGATGAAGAAATACCAGGACATTTTGAATAAAAGCCAGGACTATACATGTGCGAGCCCAGTGACAATACGATTAAAGAGAATTAAAGGCGTGCGAATTTCAAAACATAGTTCTTTAACACATTCAGTGCCGGCGACTACGTATTTGCTTCTTTTAGGCTTTCTAGAGGTGCCGCTGACGCTTATTTGCGTCGTCGCACTAGGCGTTGACCCGATATCGGCACCTTTAAAAAATCTGCCGATAGCGAATGTGTCAGGACTCTAAAACTCAGGACGATGCTTAAAAACTATCCAGGACAGCCCAGGATACCCCTAAAAGCAGGTTGTCAATTCTAGTGTAGGTTGATCTGTCAAATATACTACAACTCTCCTCCGTGCATTACCTTACTATTAATGCTTCAAGCTGGTAGTAATAACACTCCATCCGTTGTTCTTAAAGTTCATGCAGTAGGTACCTAGGCTTATAAATTACCACGCCTTTTTCATTCACCGACCTGCGTCACTAACTATTAACGTATTTAGGTACTTACAATACATAAATTAAATATACGTAAGGAAATTAGTTACTTGCAAGTAACCAATCTAGCCTATCTGCGTACTATCATAGAGGAATAAGGTATCATAAGAGTGCTAATGTCATACTAACTGTTTCGATGCACCATTAGACTTTTCGGTGCCTCACAATTCCAGTCTTTAACACTTAGATTCTATTAGTGTAATGTATGTACTACATTACTAATGTATTGTAACGTAGGTATAGTAATACAATCTAAATGTCAAGGACTGGAATTGTTAGGCACCGAAGTGTCTAATGGTGCATCGAAACTGTTAGTATGACACTGTATGTCTACATTTTATTCCTCTATGGTACTATACCTACATATTTTACACAACGACAAAATATCAAAAGCACGGATGTTCTGGAAGAATGAATACATAAGTGGTATCTTGGTAGGTGAATGAGTCCGTTAAGTACCTATCTACCAATAGCAAAGAGCTCTGGAGCATCCGGATATATCAATTTATGCTTCGAGATCCTTCAAGAGTAGACTTAAGAAGGTTTTTGTTTTAAAATCTTGACCTATATGCACGATATCTTGTCTCGAGATTTTTTTGGAGAGACATATCGACCAAATTAAGTTTTTTTTCAGATTAAATTAGCTATTATATGTATTTATATGTTCCTAAGCTACAGCTTTACATATTGTTATGAAATAAAACAATTCGATGTCCATCAGACACTACAAACCATAAGTAATGTAAATCGATCGTCTTTTTCTTTGAAACATTTATCAAACAAACTGTAAATTCGAGAGTTAAGTAAAACCAAGGTCTTGCTTACAAGGCTACGATCTCTTAATTCAATATAGGCAGGTATGTAGACTATGTAGTTGGTAGATGTACCTAACAGGAAGATTAGGTAGTAGGTACCTAACTTGTTTGTTACCACATCGCTTCCGCTAGTTATGACGTTGCATCACCAAACAAACCCTTCGTCCTTAATTTCCGTCACTTTACAAACAGTGTTTGTATGAAGTTTGCTGCAAGCCCTTCAACCCTGTCCTAAACCAACAAACATTAGGTTAAGTCAAACTAGCCCTTTCTTAGGGGATGGTATAACGTGTCACCCTTGAATATAGATGTTACTTTGTTTAATGCGACCACAATCATGTATGTAGGTACCCTGTATGGATAGATTAAAATGGTTATGTTATTCCGGGTGTGAAAAGACAACGTTGTTCTTTTAATACCTCGTATTCTTTGTATAATCACGATTATTTTTTCCAGGGTCGGTCGGTTCCATAGAAAAAATGATCGTAACGTTACACAGAAAACGAGGTATTAAAAGAACAACGTTGTCTTTTTACATCCTGTATACGTTTAAGTTAGAACTCGTTTGTGTTAACGTTATTTACCGATTACCCTAATACAGGGTGATTTTTGGTCGTCAACGTTCCCGAAAACTACGGAATCTCCTCATCATCACGATCATTTTTCTCCATGGAAGCATACCTGGGAAGTGTCTGGTTTCCAAAATATTAGGGTCCAAAGTTGAGTAAATAGATTGCGTTTTTCTGCATAAATGCACATAGACGCGCGTAGCAAGATTTTTTCACGAGAAATAATTAATATCTGTCTATAAAAAAACTAACAAACACTAGACACTATAAATTTCGCCAGATCAAGTAATTAAAAATTTTTTTTGAAAAAAAAAAATTTTTTTTCCCAGCATTTTTTTTTGGCATAAACTTACTTTATTTCATGTATAGAATACGTACCCTTCGTTAAAGGTGGCCACAAAAAAAAACCCTGTATGTATATTCTTCCAAAACGTGAACATAGTGCATGTCTCAGCGGACATAATAAAAGATGTTTAGAGTCTACACGTATATTTGTTCCACAATCCGGTACAGTACTTATTGTATTTTATATAATTTTGTGCAACACAGAGAGGCTGATCTGATGCCGGTTGAAAGTAGACAGCTGTCAAAAGTCGAATGTCAGGTAGCAGGCTTCCGAGGCTTCTAAGATTTGCTATATTTGTTAGCATAGGCGTTAACATTCTCCCCCCTCTCGAAGACTTCAGCTTCGAGGGAATAACAGGCAAGGCTATGAAGATAGAAGAGGGCATATTCTGGATGCAGCACGCCGAATAATGCCCTTAGATGTGGATACATCAGCAACTCGTGCAACGTTGTCGGGTCCAGGATGAAGAAGATGAATGCGCCCCAGGCGCCATTTAAGAGGTGGCAAATTGTCATCCTTGAGGGCTACCAAGTCACCAATACGAAGTTCTCCATCGCTCGTGCGCCATTTGGATCTTTGTTGCAATTCTGAGAGGTATTCGTTTTGCCAACGTTTCCAAAAATGCTGTCGGAGTTGTTCCAGGAGTTCATATCTGTTGAGTCTGTTGCTATTGCAGTTCAACAGTGGCGGAGAAGGCAAAGATGTCAGTGATCGTCCCACAAGGAAATGCCCAGGAGTGAGAGGATCAAGGTCGTTCGGGTCCTGAAGAAAGAGGAGTAAGAGATCGGAGTTGAGGATAGCCTCAATTTGTGTAAACAAAGTAGATAGCTCCTCGAAAGTTAAATGAGTGTTGCCTAAAATACGCTTGAGGTGGAATTTGGCAGACTTAACGCCTGCTTCCCAAAGACCACCAAAATTTGGTGAATAAACAGGAGAAAAGCTAAATTGTATACCATCATTGGCTGCATATGAAATAAATGTTGCTGATTGTTTTTAATAAAATTTGATATTTCATTATTTGCTCCTACAAAATTTGTTCCGTTATCACAGAACAATTGACTAGGTTTGCCCCTACGAGAGATAAAACGACGTAGACAAAGAATAAAACACGTCCGAACTTAAGTCACTAGCGACTTCTAGATGTAGTGCTTTAGTGGAGAAATAAACAAACAGACAAAGATAGCATTTTGATATTTTACAGCCGCGGCCTTTTCGATCGGTGATCAGAAAAGGTCCGCGAAATCGACGCCACTAATGTGAAATGGGAGGGTAGGCACTACTCGTTGCTCAGGTAGACTACCCATTATTGGATTAATTATTTTTGCCTTTAATCGTTTGCACGTAATGCATGCATTAACTGTGCTCCTTGCTATTACTCGACCCTTATTGGCCAAAATCTGTCATGTATTGAATTTAAAGTAATTGGGGACCGCAATGTAAAAGTCTTTCATGTTCATGTCTAAAAAGTAGTTTTGTAAAGTGATGGCTCGGGTGAATTAAAGCTGGATGTGTTTTGTTATAACTCAAACAAGACTGTTGAAGACGTCCTCCAACTCTCAATACACCATCGTCATCTAAAAAGGGACTAAGCGACAAGATTGAAGATTTCAAAGGTAAGTTTTGTTTTTTGTTTAGTAATTGTATTTCGTTATTAAATGTTTTGATTGTGATTGTTTGGTTAGGTAAATTAATGAAGATTCCAACTCAGAAGCAGATAAAATACCAGTTAATTTAGACGAATTTCTTACATTATGAATAAATCTTAATATATAGGCTGTAATTCTTTGTAATGTAAGAAGTTTAGAATAATTTTCAATATTATTAAATTGGTTCTATTTGTAAATATAGTGTATGTTTTTATTTCAGGTACATCTATAGTAGTTTCTGGTTTCGAGGCCAAAACGAAGAGTCCTTTAACAAGAAGGAAGGGCCTTCCCACCATGATGCACATGTGTTTGCATCTTGTAGTTGTTGCGGGTTGACGCCTCTAGACGCCAAGTCTGCAGGATTGTCAATGCCAGGTACATGTCTCCAAGTTCCTTTAGAGGTTAATTCTGAATTTCTCCTACACGATTGGACACGAAGGTTTTTAGATTGCGTGGTTGTGAAGCTAGCCAACCTAAAACAACTGATGAGTCGGTCCAATAATAGACATCATCGATTTGACAGCGGAGAGCCTTTAAAACTTTGTTGCTAAGACGGGCAGATAGCAATGCTCCGCAAAGCTCTAATCGAGGTATGGTGCATGGTTTTAGAGGAGAAACCTTAGTTTTGGCACAAAGCAGACGAGTGACAACCCTACCTGCGGTGTCAAGTGACCGCAAAAATATGCATGCAGCATAAGCGTCTTGAGAAGCATCTGAGAATGCGTGAAGTTGTATAGATACAGGATCATTGTTTAAGACGAAACTTGGAATTTGTAGAGAAGTTAAACAAGATAAATCATTTACGAACTGTTTCCACAATTTTTCTATGTCTGTCGGTACTGGATCATCCCAGTCAATATTTGTAGTCCATAACCTTTGCAAGATTATTTTGGGAATTATAGTACATATACTCAATAAACCTAGGGGATCAAATAGCTTTGAAGAATTTGAAAGAATAGATCGTTTAGTTATTAGTGAGCCAACCTCAACATTAAGTGAAAATTGAAAGAAATCAGATGAAGGGTGCCATATTAGTCCTAATGTATTTATAGATTGAGAACTAAAATCTAAATCTTTAGGCATTGCAGTAACTGTGCTCGTTTCTAGAATCGATGGTATATTAGTGCGATATTTTCTAAGAGGAAAACAAGCAGAGTCTAGTTTGTTGGTAACCGAGGAACAAATAAAGGATAAATGATCTGGACCTGTTAATAAGTTGTCAACATAAATATCGTTTTTTATTATATTAGCAACTACTTTGTCATCGCATTCTAGAGAGAGTTGTAATAGGCACCTGGTGCTTAAATATGGAGCTGAAGCTGTGCCATATGTCACAGTGTTAAGCTGGAGTGTCTTAATGGCTTCATCCGGGCTGTCTCTCCAGAGGATGAGTTGATAATTTCTTTGATTAGGCTCGACGTACACTTGGCGATAAAACTTTTCTACGTCTGCTGATAGAACATATCGGTGTTGACGAAACCTAATAAGAATTGAGAATAGCTCATCTTGAACAGTGGGACCTACACACTGTATGTCGTTGATAGATTTACCGGTGGTTGTTTTAGCGGATCCATTAAAGACGACTCGTAATTTAGTGGTTTCGCTATTTTCACGAAGCACTCCATGATGTGGTAAATAATAACCAGTTGCTGGTCTGACAATTTCAGTGAGGTGGCCAAGAGTCTTATATTCGTGTATGAAGTCAGAATAAAGTTGTTTATAACTAGGTTTATTGAACATTCTTTTCTCACTGGAAATAAATTGTTTTTCTACTTTATTATATGAGTCACCTAACGACTCGACTGACTCCTTGAAGGGGATTCGTACATAAAATCTCCCATCGTTGTCACGATAGGTGGTTTTGACGAACAGGTCCTCGCCGAACTTCTCCTCCAAGGAATGGGGTTTAAATGTGGGCAGCTCCTCGAGCTCCCAAAACTTGGAAAGTTGTTCCTTTATTTCAAGAGAAAAATTACATGAAACTTTGCCAGAACCGTGACTGGTACCTCGTACGGGACCAGCCACCAACCAGCCTAGACTAGATTCCTGAAGAATAGGATTATTCTTGCCCAATTTAATTTGTTGGCCCCCGACTATGTCCCAGAAGACATCTGCACCTAAAGAAGATCGACCTCTGACGGTCGGCAGAAGTTGGGATCCGCAAGGCATAAAGAAGAAGGGATATCCAATTGACGGATACTGTAGTATTGGGCAACTTGTCAGTGATGTGTGGCACTATGAAGCATGAAACCTTGACCTTGAAAGATGAATTTATAGATTTGAGTTCAAGATTACAGCGTTCTGTTAATTCAAAGGATGTATTATTGAGACCTGAGATGTAGCGTGAAGAAGACACAGTGATAATACTACCAATCCTCTTTTCTGCAGATTTTGTCAGAAAAGACGATTGACTGCCGCTATCTAGCAGAGCTCGCAAGATGTGTGTTGACCATTGCCATAAACTTCGACGAGTGCAGTAGAAAGAAGAACCTGACTTGAGGCGACTGCAGACAATGTGACAGAGAGATATATTTTCAGAAGTAGACGGAGCCATGTCAATAGTAGAAGGTAAGGTATTAGTTTGAAGTGAAGTTACTTCGGTAGACTTTGTTGTTTATGTAACATAGTGTTATGTCTTTTTTTACAGATATGACAACCACCCTCAAGACGACATGTGTATGTTTGATGTCCAGTACGTAGGCAGTTGAGACATAACTTCCATTTTCTAGCATTATGTGCGCGTTCGTCGACTGACTTTGATTTGAATATCTGACAATTATAAAGTTTGTGATTATTATTACAAGCCAAACACTTAAACGAGAGCGGTACCTCTGAAACTGCAAAGGATTTCATTCTGGGAGGTGAGACAGGAAATGAAGATCGTCTGTCGATTCGCTCGGGCTTCTTCGACTGAATTGTTTCCAAAACATCAGCGCGACTGCTAAGATATTCAGTGAAGTTTTGTAAGGACGGCGAATTAGCAAAAGAGTTCCTATGCTCCTCCCACTTTCTAGCAGTAGTGGGGTCCAACTTAGCTGAGAACATAAAGATCAGAATTGTATCCCAGTGACGGGTTGGTTCTCCAAGAGATTCTAGCGCACGTAAGTTTTTATAAATATTGTCTACAAAATACCTTAATGACTTGTCTGATTCTCTTGACAAAGGCTCAATGGAAAATAATGATTTTAAATGATAATTAAGTAAAAGACGCTTGTTGTTGTATCTCTCGCAAAGCAAATCCCAGGCAATATTGTAATTGTTTCCCGAAACTGTAATAGAATTGATAACAATTAACGGCGAACCCACAAGATAAGATTTCAAATAGTGATATTTTGCAATGTTGTCTAATTTAGTATTTGTATGTATTAGTGACAAATACGTGTCCCTAAACTCCAACCATTTTTCAGGACTTCCGTCAAACGGAGGAACCTTGATGTCAGGAAGTTTCAGATTGGATGCGTGATGACAGCTGGAAGACTCAGGTTGAATTGATTCCTGTGGTTTGTTTACATCATTGCTGAATCAACTGTTGTGCTTGAGAAATGAGGTCATAAAAATGGTTTTCTATTTCCTCTCTAATCAATAACTGTGAGTCTGAATCGTCCAACTGCTCAATCTGACCTTGAATTTCATCAAAGGTTGAAAATAAAAATTCTAACTTGTTTAATCTTAAAGTTATTTGATGGGCTTGCAGTTTATCAATTCTGCTAATATCAGTAATTAGCAACGGTTGTAAATAATTTTTAAATAAAGTTAATCTGGAATTTATAGTTCCCCTTTGTCTAATTAACTCCTTTATATTAATAGTTGACGTCATTTCAATAATTCAATAACTAAAGGACGTTTAGATGTAAAATATCAATTTTTATTACTATGCAGGCAAATGGTAGCTACAAGTTTTGCGTTATAAATAAGTTAAATTCTCTAACCTTAGAAATGTAGATAAAAGTATGTCTAGCCAATGATGTTCACAAACAGTTCACCAGTGCCTTCGCTGATGACTCACGGGTATACCAGCCGGGCAGAGGTAGTTCCGTTCATGCAATGCAATGTAATCGTCACCTGGAATGTTTAGTAAACTGTCTAAGTACACAGATACTTCAAATAAGGGCAGACAATTGGTAAAAACAAAATGAAAATTAACCTTTACAAGTTAACCTTTTTATGATTAGAGGAAGGTATGTATGGTAGGCTAAGATAAGTGAAATTATCTATTTTAGCTATGTATTTAATTAATTTAACAAAGAAAATGAAATTATGCAATAAGGGGACTGGTTTAGCAGTTGCTATCAGCAAGTACATAGGCAAGAAGCAGCTGATATTCGTATTTGCTTATAATGTGAAAATGAATTTGAAGCGTATTGTAAGTTATTTATGATTTATGTATTTGGATTAATGTATATTTACTTTGATTTTGAGAGATTAATGTACAACTAAAGGATATAATAAGATAATTATGAAGTAGGTAGGTAGCACAATGGACTGTGGCCGACACTGTGATTGCGTAACCAAAATGAAGCTAACAAACGGGATTTGTTAATTACGCAGTACAGACAAATGTACGTATAAGTAGCATCAACGATGCAGACACAAATTGAGGAGGTTTAAGGAAGATGAATAAGTAGGAACGGGCTTACTTTCCATGTATTTGACGAATCCAAATGGCTGACACTTTCCTTTAACGTGTCCACAACTCGATGATGTAGATTTGCAGATGATGTCCTGTCACGGTCGCCAATTTATGTCTCAGCGGACATAATAAAAGATGTTTAGAGTCTACACGTATATTTGTTCCACAATCCGGTACAGTACTTATTGTATTTTATATAATTTTGTGCAACACAGAGAGGCTGATCTGATGCCGGTTGAAAGTAGACAGCTGTCAAAAGTCGAATGTCAGGTAGCAGGCTTCCGAGGCTTCTAAGATTTGCTATATTTGTTAGCATAGGCGTTGAACATAGTGCAGTTAGTTTTTAAAAGTCATTCTTTCCATTAACTTTTTATGGCTGCATTAAGGCTGTACCAGTAGGTATACTTCGTATCAGGCATATACCTGACACTAACACTATGATACATCCCTTACCTACCATCACCTACGCAGTCGTTCCGGAACGACTCCAGAGGGACGAATCACCCCATATTTTTATTATTATTGGGCGATTCGTCACGATATGAATACCTGTTTTGAAAGATTTAAGTACAGTTAAAAAAAATCATATCGGAACGATAGCTCAACCACAGTTCGTACCTTGAAAGTGAAGATACAATAAATTTTTGTTGTTATTGTATATAATAAATATATGTTATTAGTTATTTGACTAAACTTCATTAAAGTGAAGCCCTACAATAATCTACATATACAATGTAATAAATTTTTGAATTGTTATTGTATATATTGTATAAAGTGCCTGTTGTATATGTTATTAGTTAGGGCCCGGTGGTGGGCGCACCCATAGTGAATGTTTGAACTTCCGAATTGTAACGCCTAATACAATTTCATTTATAAAACTTCATTACTAAAATGGTACAAGTCAGTTGTTTGCTATACATTTTTTCATAAAACAGTCACAAATACTTTAATACTTAGGTACCCCAAGAATATACGATACCCGCCATATGCCATAAAACAAAAGCAATGTTTTCCCATAATTTAGACAAGCCTGAAGCAACCCATAATTTAAACGCACAGCGCATTTGTTTCAATTACATCTGTCAAAGCCCCCCCAAAGTCTCACTTTAGCGAGACCAAAAAATGTAAAAGTGTAATTTTCTTGAGATGTAAATCGCGATTTTTATGTACTTACTTACAGTTTTTTGGCTACACAGTTGATACTATTAAGTTTTAAATGGAGGCCTCTAGGCGGTACCTGTGTATTCAATTTTAGAGATACTACCTACCTATACTTGGGTAACGAAACCTCACTCTTAAACTCTTTATTTAGGTTCTTGGAACCATTCAATGGGATAGGCATCATGTATATATATATATAGGACTTACCACATACGTATAAACACTGCTGTCTTTTCAAAATAACCAGGGTAGCCAGAACTGCATGATTCTAAATGAGATCCCACTGACTTAATAAGTACTTGATATTAAAATCTGTGAGTTAGACAACCAAAATTACTTCAAGTCCCTTACCATTGGAGTACTAATAGCCCTAGGGGTTTACTAACTTTGGGCCCAAACAAAAAAAATAGATATAACGGTACGTAAACCTACACACCTACAATTTAGTGATATGCAGTGGCATACGCATTGAATGGACAACGCAGTACGTAAGTAAAATATGTCAAAGTAATTTTGAAAAAGATTAATCACAATTGAAAAAACCGTTTCGTTTGTATTAGAATAGACCATATTGTTATTTGGGTTAGTTACGAGTGCAGTCACTACCAAAGCTGGTAATAAATAAAATCTAACTGAGTGATTTATATTGCAGCGAGTTTTGTATTTCCACGCCATGTAGGGAGTGTGGCATCGCGGAATCACCGACCATATATTACTATGCGGTTTACACATGAAATGTTTTGCAGTACATTCGTAACCGTTCAATGTCTACACGCTTGTAAGCTTTTGTGTAATGGAGACTGCAGTTTTGTATGATCGTGTCATCATTCCATCAATAGAAATTCTACTGCTGCTAATCATGCCTTTATTCCATAATTTAATCCATACTGTCCATTCCTTTGTCTATGATCCGTCATTATGGTTCAGTGCGGTTTGGCCAGAGCCAGAGCCTTGATAGCTTTACGGCGGCGCACAGTGGATCGACTCTATACAAGCGGTGTGACATAGACCATTAAAAATGTGATTTATTGATTTTCGTAAAATATATGCCAATGTGTTCACATAAATTATATAAATCGAAAACATTCTTATACTTTTTGCGATCCGATTTCAAAGTTGAAAGATATTTGAGGAAAACTGATTTCGTTGAATGGAAAAATATATTTAAAAATTAATATCTCGCGATTTTCTACCATTTTCATAATGTGACGTGGATTATTTGTTTAATGAATTATTCTCTAAATATTGTCCAAACATACTTCCTACCCCCAGCCACCCCTTTTGGAGGTACGGAGCAAAATATGTAATTATCTTATTTCCTAAGTAACACATAGTCCCAAATGACGATTTTCGCCTATTTTCATAATGTGATGTATATTGTTGGTTTCGTCGTCAGCCTATTGCAGTCCACTGCTGGACGTAGGCCTCCCCCAGTATACGTCACATGGCTCGATCTCCCGTTTTTTGCCATTCAGTGACTACCATTCCAGTCCATCTGGCCGGAGGGCGCCCGACGCTACGCTTACCGAAGCGCGGTCTCTATTCGAGAACCCGCTTACTCCACCGTCCATCGGTTCTACGACAGATCTGGCCTGCCCACTGCCACTTCAGTCTGCTACATTTCGAGATTATGTCTGTCACTTTGGTCTTCTGCCGGATAATCTCGTTTCGAACTTTGTCCATTAGCGAGATTCCGAGCATTGACCTTTCCATAGCTCTTTGAGTGACATGCAATCGGTGAGCCAGCCCCACCGTCAGGTTTCACGTCTCGGCTCCGTAGGTCATGGATTGGTAGAACGCACTGATCGAACACCTTGGTCTTGACGCACTGTGGCAAGGATGACTCAAAGATATGACGCAACTTCCCAAACGCTGCCCATCCAAGCTGCACTCTTCTGGTAATTTCTCCCTCGAAGTTGTCTTTACCCAACTGCAATATTTTACCCAAGGTATACATACTTCTGAACAACTTCTAGGGCTATACCTTTGACGGATATCGGCTCAGGGATGATGTGTCGATTGAACATTACCTTGGTCTTGTCCAGGTTCACCCCGAGTCCCACACGCCTCGAGGCAGCGTTGAGACTATACAGCATTTTTGTAGGTCCTGCAGCGATTTAGCCAAAAAAACTATCTATCTATCTATATATTGTCTGCAAAGCGGAGATGCGTGAGACATTCACCATTGACGTTGATGCCTAGTCCATCCCTCTGTAGCATCTTGAAGACGTCCTCCATCGCGTTGGTGAAAAGTTTCGGGGATATTACGTCACCCTGTCTCACACCGTCGGAATAATTGGATCGGTCTTGTTTGGTGGGTTTGGACTTGAACGGACATGGTTGCCATTTGTTAAATATTTCTCAGCACCTCCACATATCGCCAGTCGATTTGGCATCGCTGCAAGGATTCCAAAACGGCCCAGGTGTCGATGGAGTCCAAGGCTTTCTCGTAGTCCACAAAAGCCATACACAGCGGTTGGTTATACTCCTCCGACTTCTGTATAATCTGCCGTACAGTATCGATGTGGTCCACGGTGCTGTAGCCTTTGCGAAACCCGGCCTGTTCCGGTGGCTGGAAGGCGTCAAATCTAAATACCAGACGATTCGTGACGACTACCGAGAACAGCTTATAGACGTGGCTCAGAAGTGTGATTGGCCTATAGTTTTTGAGGAGCGTTTTGTCTCCCTTCTTTGAAAAACAATGCCACCACACCTATGCTCCACGCCTTCGGAGTAGTCCCATTGGCCAATACGGAGATAAATAATCTTTTCAGCTCCTCAAGGACTGGTTTTCCCCCAGCCTTAAGCTCACAGGCCAGTCCGTCCTCCCCGGGACGTCCTCCATTTATGACTATGTGTTACTTAGGAAATAAGATAATTACATATTTTACCCCGTACCTCCAAAAGGGGTGGCTAGGGGTAGGAAGTATGTTTGTACAATATTTAGAGAATAATTCATTAAAAACAATTATCCACGTCACATTATGAAAATGGTAGAAAATCGCGAGGTATAAATTTTTAAATGTATTTTTCCATACAACGAAATCAGTTTTCTTCAAATATCTTTCAAAATTGAAATCGGATCGCAAAAAGCATAACAATGTTTTCGATTTATATAATTTATGTGTACACATTGGCATCATTTGATTTACGAAAATCAATAAATCACATTTTTAATGGTCTATGTCACACCGCTTGTATGGAGACGATCCACTGTGCGGCGGCAGGGTGCTTTACTGGCAGGTGAATATCACGGATATATTATACTCGTTCTCCCATTTTCGCCATCCAGATGCTAGACAGAAGTTACTACAGGATTTCCCTATAAGTAGGTAAAATACGAGCTTACGTCAAAGATTTATTAAAACACTTAACAAGTAATAAAAGTCAAAATCAACCCCTTTATGCCAGGAGTCAGTTTTCAGAACAATTTGAACCGTTTCGTGCACACCATTAACCCGTCGCCTCCCCTTTTGCACTTGACAGCTGTTGTTTCCTTTGATTGTACTAAAAAAAAAACAAAATTGAAGCTTTGATCATTGTAATGAGGGATAGAATCGGTTATTTTTATAGACGTAGTGAGTGCAATAATTTTAAATAAAAGTGGGTACTACAGTAGCAATTTAACTAGGGTGTGGTACCTACGTTTACTTATAAGTAATGTAAATGGATATTGATATCCATCATAGATTGACATCTAATTAGCATGCTAATTAGTAGTAGTTACAGACAAATAACTCTAGGACATAATTTGCTTAGCACGTAGAAGTACCTGTAGGCAGTGTACTTATACAATAAGAAATGTAGGTACCTATGCATAGATAATAATTTTAACGAGACTAAGGTAGGTTGGTTGTTTACCTGTCGACTCCACTATCGGTAAGTAATTCCTTTTAATTTTCTTCATCCGTCTTTTATTTCTTCTGTAGAATTTCGCAGACTTTTCTGAGCCAAGTATAATAGCCAGTTCGAATTTATTTAGTCGACTCCTCAATTTACTGTTTGATAGGATAATGTGACGCCATTTTGGGATAACGTAGCTTGCAGCCCGGAGAGACGCTTTGTTTAGATAACTGGGGTAAAAATAAAAATCTAAAGTTAGTTTGTTGTTTGCTGTCAGTTAGTAAATCCGGGTAGTTATAAACAAATTTGTAAAAATATCGCGTAACTGCTAACGAATTTTTAAAATTTTAAATGAAGTTGTATGACCAACGTGGTAAACTAACGTAGACACTAGCGCCAAACTTTCTTTGCCCCGGTGCAGTTTCTTGTCCCAAAGTAATAGTACAAAATGAATAATATAACGATTTGCCTATTAATATACAATTTAGACTGAAATAATATTCTCAAAAAAAAGTTAAACATGAAAATCGAACTTCACTTAGGTATACTGTGGAGTCCACACGTGACCAAAACTGGCTACTACTAACTTAGGCCAAAGAAATAGCATAGCTACCCAGCGCGGCAACGCAGCGAGTATTTTGGGCACGCTACCTGATAGGTAAGGTAGATTGGCTGACTATCTTGTAAAAATTAAGATGGTCAACCGACCCCATATTGGTACGCTATAGCCCTAAGTAGTTTTAAGTAAGTTATAGATTACCTATTTCTAAATTTCCCATCATCTGAGTGTCTCAAATTGTAATTTTAATGAATAAATTAATAGTTTGATAAGCAACCCAGTAATAGGTAGGTATACTCGTAAATTTTTTTTTTCAATTCGAAAAAAATATGAATGTTAAATCATTTCAAAGCACCTACTAAATATCTACTAGGTATTGTACTCATAACTAAATAACTATCACCCATGTGTATGCTAGTAACACAGGTAGGTATTCCGTGTTGATACAACTTACACATTCGTCAGTCTTCCTAATATTCCACTTGTATAATGTTACATCTACTTACACTAAGAAACGTAGAAAACGGAGGGTAGTCGGGCATAACAGTCTCATGTCACAAAGTGCAAGCGAACCACAATCTGATTTAAGTGAAATATGTGTCTACAAGGTTTACTTACGAAAATATTTTCCACGACATTTCCAGGGGAAGCGCCGAAATAGGATCCTGTTTTACTTCTCGAAATATATCAGAGGATCCAAATACGAACACATCGTTTCCGAACATTACTTACCTACTTGTATATTTTAAAATGATATAAGATTAAATAAATATCAGTGAATACTCAATAGTTGGTAAGTACCTAATAAAATATAATAAGCTCTATCTACCTACGGTTCCTTTAACACATATGAATAGTATTATGTTGTGGTGTGCATATTATGCATATACTAGCAACGTTAAACATTGCGAAATAGTTTGTGTACATACGTTATATCCACTGAAGAGCGTATTTTTTGCTTGAATATCCTTCCATACTGCTCACATGCTGCAACGTCGTTTGGAAATATTTACATGTTACAAAATAAAGAGTCCGATGTTCTTTGAACACATCATAGTATTTAAACTTTTCTCATTCAAAAAAATAAAATTGAAACGTTATTTTTCCAGAAAACCATTTAAACCTGCAGAGACCACAAATTCGGTCGAATGAAGAAGATATTGCAGAGTGTTGATACTCTTAATCTTCCCAGCGCACATTTTCCATCAACAGAATGTAACAATAACCCTTCAATCCAAGAAGACTCAATTAACGGTAATCCATCAGCAATCAATGACAATGGGGTAGATTCAGAAAAGGAAGCAAGTACAGAGCAGTCTAATGCAGAGGGGGTGGCTGGAGTACCACACGATGACAATGCGACACCTAGTCCATTAAGGCAACCCCTGACGTATTCTGTTGCTACTATCTCACCAACACAGCAGGAACCATTCATTCGAGGTAAAGGAAATAGAGCACCTATCAATCTTAGCAGTTTAACTCCCACTCTAAGTATACAAGAAATCATTGCTAAAACCCTACAAGAGGTTGTAGAGGAAGAAAGGAGAGAGAATCTTAAAAGAATTATTTATGATAACGATAATAATGTTCCAATTCCTTGCTCCTCCAAAGACGCTCATTCACCAGAGAAGAGGCCAAAACCATCGGGACAGCGTATAATACGTCCCGTAGATGATAGCTCAGGAGGTGAAGATATTGCAGGCGAGACGGAAGACAGCAATAACGACTTCACATGCATCTATTGCAATGAACTCTATTCCGAATCTCATCCAGAGGAAGATTGGCTAAGATGTATGACTTGTTCTCTTTGGGTCCATACTAAATGTGCTAAAGTCTCAAAGAGGACCAAACTCTTTCTTTGTGAACTGTGTTCAATGCGTTAAATACTTTTGTACTAAATTGTTATTGTGATCAGTAACATTTAAACTATAAATAACTTAATCTTTACGTATTTAAGTAAGTACATATAAATTGCTTTGTCTTTTGACTTGAAACTTGTAGGAAGTATTTCTTGTATGACGTAGGTCGGACGCAGCTTCGGCTTTGCTATTGCTTTTACGTAATCAGGGGGCGGGCATTTCAAAGTTTACACGATGTCGTGGCATATTCTATTTTATTATAGACCCTTCCTATTAAAACTGTTACCGATAGTCAATGACCCTAAGATAAGTCATAACTAATGATGAGACTGAATATAATATAATGACATTAAATAAATAAATATAATTACTTAAATAACAAAACACTGTTTCCTTTATTCCGTACTTTTCTCTAAGCAGATTGTAGATACTTTTACCTAAGACTTACATATAGGTAGGTACCTATTTTGTAGTCCTAATAAAAAAATCCTAATACAAACTCCTTTAGTTCAAATAGATACCTACCTAATTATCTATGAATGAATTATAAGATACTTTAACATAGACTAGGTACATACCTAGGTAGGTACATACCTTTATTAAACAATAAGCAAAACAACTTGTGATCTGCTTGCTGAGTAAGTGCCTAGAATAATAAGTTCCCCAGAAACCGTGATCACGCACACTTTTGAAGCAACTTAGTCGGTCAAATTGACCTACCTAGTTGATTTTTATTTCTCTCCTTTATGAGTCACATTCACCCCATAGGTAACCAACAACAACCAACCTAAATATTTGTTACACATATTGAAAATATTTATATAATATAATATATAATATTTCCCTGATTACGTAAAAGCAATAGCAAAGCCAAAGCCGCGCGATAATTGAGAGTCTGGGCGTGCGCGCAACGAGCGCACGGAGTCCTCCCGCGCCCCGCGCCTAGCCCCGCACATACACACTCTCAATTATCGTGATCGCGCGGCTTAGGCTTTGCTATTTATTGCTTTTACGTAATCAGGGGGCCGATTAGGAACAATCCGCGGAGGGTTAGACGAGCGTAAGATGCAAGATTTCTGCCTCGTTTTCTGCTTTACTACCCGGCACACATTTGTCACTCACTGTTGACTCCTTGCTGGGACTCGTTATCCTATTTTATTTGAACGTGAAGCAGTCAACCAATCACACGATGACGCGATGACGTGTAATGAGTTAGTTAGAATGTTAGTAAAACGACTAATTATACCAAATGTTTGGTGTTATTTTATTATTTCACATCATTTAAACCAAATGACTCTTTAACAAATCGAGTGAACTTTTCATTGCTCTCGACGAACGACAAGACAGCTTTGGCTACAGTGGCTCCTGTGGCTTCGTTCGTGAGGGTTGTTTCTACCACCGGCTGACTTCCACCCCTCAGTACGTTCGTCTGGACGGATATGACGTCATCTTTCATCGCTGGTTTCAGGAAACTGGTCATAACAATGAAATATAATCATTAGTAAATTTCAGTACTTGGCTTAGTAATCTATAGGTATATCAACTTACTTATACGAGTATCTTAGCAATATAGTCTTGTGAAGGTTAACTTAACCTACACAGCGCAGTATGAACCAATCACTGACTAATATTATACCCCACCAGTACACAAAATTGGCAACCGCGACACTATTTTTTTATAACTTTTGGATAGAAAATACCTAGTTTCTACCAAACAAATGTTGTAATACTGCACATTTTTGCATCTTTTTCATAGTGGATGATACACAC
Source organism: Carposina sasakii (assembly GCA_014607495.2). Classification (NCBI taxonomy): domain Eukaryota; kingdom Metazoa; phylum Arthropoda; class Insecta; order Lepidoptera; family Carposinidae; genus Carposina; species Carposina sasakii. The sequence goes on along the minus strand of CP053163.1, from coordinate 3,741,802 downwards.
TAAAGTACAGACTCGGAATACGAAGGATTTCGTACAATGACCCCTAACCTATTTCTATTCGTACACCCTCGCCACCGAAGCGCAAAGATACGGCAAAACAAAATTTAGGTAGGCCATTGACAGAGATGATTATAAGTACTTATTACTGAAAAGGTCATTGTGCCTACGGTAAAGGTTACGTTACGTGACCCATGTCAGTACTTTAGGTACAAAAACTTACTTCATCTGCATGCTCAAAGTCCAGCACAGCTTATTGCTGTTATACAACAGTGATAACGTCGAAGCAGTGTCAATGATGGAGGAAGCAAACCCGCCGTGCAGCGCGTCTACGGAGTTGCACATAGATGAATCTACTGTCAGGATACCACGGAATTTGTTGTCTGACACGGATATGTTTTGCATCTGTATTAAATGAAATAAAAACACATTTTTTGTAAAAACAAACGTTGAATGTAGGTACCTAAAGTCAAATAACAACGTCGCCACCCGCGCCCCACACACACACACTCTCAATTATCGCGATCGCGCGGCTTCGGCTTTGCTATTGCTTTTACGTAATCAGGGGGCCCGTGTGAATTTTGTTAGCGGACATAGAAGTACGTCTCAATAAAAGTTAGCTGAGGTACAAATACTCATATGATGTTTTTTTTTTAGGTTTAATAGATTTTCTTCGGTGCTGATGAATCAGTCACATGTTATAGATGTGTACGAGTATGTAGGTATGTAATAGTCGCGACATCATTAGGTATTTCAAGATTAGTTAGACAGACTAATGGGCGATTTCTTTGATGTGTTTTTAAAAATAAATCTTATAAAAATCCAGACTTTGTACCTACAAAGTACCCACTCACCTTACTCAAAATATACTTTCCGTCGAATTGGTTCGGCTTATTTTTTAAATAAAACTGTATAGATTTTAGAGCAGCCGCAGTTTTGTTTGCCATTACGTATAGGTACTAATTTTAAATATTATTAGGTAAATATAATCTTAACACTTTGAGCGTAAACTACTTAATGAGTATCTTGGCTTCTTTCAAATAGGAAGTTTAAATAGAAGACCGTAGATACCTACTGACTGCCAAAGGCTTTTGGTCAAAAAAATGTTTGAAGCTAACACAAAAACATTATTTATACCTAACCAATGTTGCTGGAATCCACTATCCATTTGCATACTTTATTTCAAACCAATTTTTGTAGGAACCACAGAAAAGTTACTGTAAAGATTAGATTTTAAGTATTTTGATATCAGTCCCGTGTCATTTGAATGGTTAGCTTCATTGGTAAATCAATAATAAGGTACTTAGATATAAGTGGTGGGGGACAAGGGTCACGCATAAACCACCCAGGGATTATGTGACCCTTCATTAAAATTGTAAAAAAACCTATATTATACAGGATGATTTTTGGTCGTCAACGTTCCCGAAAACTACGGAATCTCCTCATCATCACGATCATTTTTCTCCATGGAAGCATACCTGGGAAGTGTCTGGTTTCCAAAACATTAGGGTCCAAAGTTGAGTAAATAGACTGCGTTTTTCTGCATAAATGCACATAGACGCGCGTAGCAGGATTTTTTCACGAAAAATAATTAATATCTGTCTATAAAAAAACTAACATAAACACTAGACACTATAAATTTCGCACGATCAAAAATTCTAAAAATATTTTTTTTTTCCCAGCATTTTTTTGGCATAAACTTACTTTATTTCATGTATAGAGTACGTACCCTTCGTTAAAGGTGGCCACAAAAAACACCCTGTATAATAAATAAATAAAAAAAAAATATATATAAAATTATTAATAAAGAAAATGGAAAAATTCTTCACCCGAGTGGGAACCGAACCCACGACCAATGCAAACCGTGCCAACCACTATAACCACTAAGCCACCGGGTCAATTACTCGGATGACGAATTTTACCATCTCTTTTCTAAATTACATATTTGCCAATATTCTTCATCCCGATAGCTATACACTAGCCAAATCTCGAATAATAATAATAATAATCAAATAATAAGATAATATAAGAATAAGAGAATTCGTACTACGTACCTAAACCAAATAATCTATAGGTACAAATCTACAAAACATTGAAACATTTACTAGGTAAGTAGAAGGCACCGATTAGCTGTAGCTTCCTTTCAATGTTTATAAATAAATATGTACTTTAATGCATGTAAGATCCTGTACAAATCGGTTCAGAGCATGTTACACGATTATATGAAAAGAGCCAAGTACCTAGATTATGATGTTCAGATTAGATCATCAATGCAATTTTGACCCGTTATCACAGCAAGGTAATCTAGCAATACCGTATCGGTAAGTGCTTTTTGATGCAAGATCAGGGTTAGTCCAACATATGATCCGTTGCGAGTGGAAACTGATCACGTTTTGGGCCGAAAACTGGATATCTGCGACTAGCGGGGCGACGCACAGTGGGCTAGGATTGAAAAAAATGGGAATTACGGATCGAAGTGTGCGAATCGCGTCGAATTTTTTGTTTACTCATTTTATCAAAAAAACAACTTTTATTTGAAAAATATTTCTAAAAAAGTTGATTTTCATACTTTAAAAAAATATAGATATAATATTTTTTTTTGGATGGAGAAAAAGTAAAAATTGTAAATATATCGAAACTGATAAAAGTATTAGCAGCGGCGGTTAGTAAGGGTTAAAGTAGAGTTGACGGCCGACATTTCATGCCTTGGAATTTATGTTATAAGTCTGCCGCCTTGGGCTCCACGTCACTTAGAACATCGCCATGCTAAATGTATGAGGTCCATCGACTTAGTTCCCCATACTAAATATATGGGTCGTATCGACTTGTATCAAATGTTGGCTATTGCGGCTAGTGGAAGTCATAGAAGAGATAACGGCTGACTTTTCGTCCCTTGGAATCTCTGTCATAAGTCTGCTGCCTTAGCCGTTATAGGACTTATAAGTTCCCCAATAGTAAATGTTGTATGGGAAGCATCCATTAAAATCCAATGTTAGCTATGGCAGTTAGTGCGAGTTATAGATGAGATAAAGGCTAGCATTTCGTGCATTGGAGTCTATGTTCTAAGTCTGCCGTCTTGACCCCCACAGGACTTAGAAGTTACTATTGGGAAACTTCTAAGTCCTGTAAAGGCCAAGACGGCAGACTTACGACAGAGATTCTAAAGCACGAAATGTCAGCCGTAATCCCTTCTATAACTTCCACTAGCCGTCATAGCCAACATAATAATATGATTGAAGTCTATACTTCCCATACATTTAGTATACGGGGAGGAGTTGCAGGAGATAGTAACAAAAATGCATGGATCATTTGAAAGTAAAGGGATGAAGATGAATGTAAGTAAGACGAAAGTGATGGTTTTTGAAAAGGATGAGGTAATGGCGAATTGCAAAATATTGATTAGCGAAGAAAGATTGGAGCAAGTGACTGAGTTCGTGTATCTGGGGACTTTGTTTACAAGGGATGGTAAGCATGACAAAGATATTGCAAGGAGAGTGAATGCTGGGAATCGGGTGAATGGGGCACTTAATTCTTTTATGAGTAGCCAGAAAGTGTCGCAAGCGGCACGTCTGGCTGTTCATGGAGGTGTTTTGGTGCCGACTCTTATGTATGGAAGTGAAAGTTGGGTATGGCAGAAACCAAAACACCAAAGTCAAGTGAATGCAGTGGAAATGAGAGCATTGAGAAGTATGTGTGGAGTCACTTTGAAAGATAGGATAAGAAATGAGGTGATCAGAAAGAAGTGTGGTATAAATGATGACGAAGATTGAGAAGGGTACTCGTATGTTGAGGTGGTTTGGGCGTGTGGAGAGGATGAGTGAAAGTAGACTGACAAAGAAAGTCAGGTCAAGAGCACTGGCGGCTCGTCCTAAGGAGCGCTCGTGCAGTGCACTCCCACCCACGAAGATTACATAGGCAATCTACCTATATATTTCTCTAAGATTACATAGGCAATCTATATTTCTCTAATATATAATTCTACTATGTTTATACAATAGTGTCTGCGCGTTCGTCTCAAGTAAGTTGTAATCTTATGTATCGAGTGGAGCGCTAGCGACCGCGCTCCAATGAAACGTAATTGGGTACGATTCCTAGTACAGTATTCAATGAGTGCGAAAGAGACATACCGACATAGGCCGGCGCGTGAAACAGAAGATTTCGCCTACCCCTCCGGGAAAGAGTCGTGATTATTATGTATGTATGTAGGAACTTATAAATTCTGTTGAGGGCAAGGCGGTGGGCTTATTAAGTAGATTCCAAGGCACGAAATGTCAGCTGTCACTTTTTCTATAACTCCCATTAACCGCCACAGCTAACATTACATTTTAATGGATGGTTCCCATAGAAACTTTTAAGTCCTGTCAAGGCCAAGGTGGCAGACTTATTACAGACTCCAAGACACCAAATGTCAGCCGTCATCTCTTCTATGACTTCCACTAGCCGCCATAGCCAACATCTGCTGAAATTGATACTTTTCATACATTTAGTATGGGAAATTTCCAACTCCTGTGGAGGTCAAGGCGGACGACTTATTAAGTAGACGCCAAAGCATAAAATATTGGCCGTCATCTCTTCTATCACGCCCACTAACCACAACAGCTAACAAAAGATTGAAATCGATGGTCCCCATACATTTAGTACGGCGATGTTCTAGGTGACGTGAAGCCCAAGGCGGCAGACTTATAACATAAATTCCAAGGCACGAAATGTCGGCCGTCAACTCTACTTTAACCCTTACTAACCGCCACTGCTAACACTTTTACCATTTTCGATATATTTACAGTTTATATTTTTTCTCCATGCAAAAAAAAATCAATATTTTTTTTAAGTATGAAAATCAACTTTTTTAGAAAAGTTTTTCAAATAAAAGTTGTTTGTTTTGATAAAAAAACTGGATGGCAGGGGCGCGGGGAGCGGCGTCCGAGCAACGAGCCGCACCCGCTCCCGCCGTCCGCCCCGCAAATAGCAGACATCCAGTTTTCGGCCTTAGGGTTACACTCTGATCACGATATTAGTTTCGCCTCAAATTAAACGAATGAAAAGTAGAATTCGATCGCGTGATCCGACAAAAAAATAAGAAATATTACACAGGTAAACACGATTTTTGAGTCTGAGTTCTGTAGTATCGATTTTGATTAATTATATCTAACTAAACAAAGAAAAAAATATTTCATCAAATAAAGTTTGCTTTTGTAGTAACCAGATCGAAATTTTAAATTTTAATAAAATCTTAACTTTTTGTTTCAGTAGAATACAATACCAAGAAAAACAAATTAAATTTGTATGTTAATCACTTTTATTTACAAATAACAATAAAGATACATCCTTAAATATATAACAAGAAATAGAAAAAACCTTTAAATGAATATTTTTTGTTTTTCTTCTGTATGAGTACGCACTTTCTCGTATTAGACTCCAAATGTAGTCACCCATCATATTCTCATTATACTGTCCTTGATAACGCTGTTCAAAGTTCATCACATCTTGGTGAAAGCGTTCTCCTTGCTCTTCTGAGTATGCAGCCAAGTTATCTTTAAACTGGTCTAAGTGAGCATGAAGCATGAAGCAAAGTACATATACTTTATTGCATCCGCTACTGCCATCAGCGGCTGTTCCTTCGTATTTGAACGAGAAGGTACAGGAAAATGTTCACCGTGGGGTACTGGAGCGCTCGTTGAGGGTAGATCTGGGTACAGAATCTTTTGGGCATTTTTCCCAGCCCGACGCTTGCAAGGATTTACTAAACAAAAGTAGCAATCATTGATGTGATTTGTGGGCTCCCTGCATATTCTTGGTACTGCAAACTTAATACTTTTTTTTCTCCTCGATACCAGGCTAGAACAAAAACATATAAATAGATACACACGTCATTCATTACATATCTTACATTTTTTGCAGATACGATCCTTAAAAGTTATGATGTACTCCCTTACCTTCTAATGTGTTTTTTCAGTTACTACATGTGAATTTTGGTGCCCATATTTTATCTTGACTTCGAATGGGAAGATTAAAATAATTTTCATATACTTCACAGAGTTTTATATTTGACGATAAACTGAATTTTTAAGCTCTCACTTTGATGAATTCGCTTCAAATGTAGCAAAAGGAATTAACATCATTTTTACACTTTTTGGAAGCCATTTTGGACCTCGTGCAACAAAAATGGCGTCGTTTCTTGGCAATTCGTGCATGAATACTACCGAGACTACTTGCAGCTCGCCGCTAAACACCTGTAACCCCCACTTCACCCCTCCACACCATCTCTTGCGTTATAAATCCTTTGCTCTTCCAAACTATATGTCAAAATTGTAAAATATTTAATTTTCATTGTAAAATGTACAAAAGCAAACTTTATTTACAATAAATGAAACCTCTGGTTACTATTAGCTGTAGACAATCAGAAAATACTAATTTAACAACAAACCCAAAAAAAAAAAAATTTTTTTGTTGACTTGTGTTATTTTATTTTATTTAGTCCAATAAGTAGAAAATGTTAATAACAATCACTTATAGATTTTCTAGTGACAATAATTTTCAAAAAAAATCTTACTTTCTATAGCACTTTGAAGTTAATGTGATCAGAGTGGACATTATTATACAGGGTGTGTTTTTGTGGCCACCTTTAACGAAGGGTACGTACTCTATACATGAAATAAAGTAAGTTTATGCCAAAAAAATGCTGGGAAAAAAAAAAAATTAAATTCCTTGATTGTGTGAAATTTATAGTGTCTAGTGTTTATGTTAGTTTTTTTATAGACAGATATTAATTATTTTTCGTGAAAAATCCTGCTACGCGCGTCTATGTGCATTTATGCAGAAAAACGCAGTCTATTTACTCAACTTTGGACCCTAATATTTTGGAAACCAGACACTTCCCAGGTATGCTTCCATGGAGAAAAATGATCGTGATGATGAGATTCCGTAGTTTTCGGGAACGTTGACGACCAAAAATCATTCTGTATACCTACGCTGTCTCGGTGGAATCGGATCACGCGATCGGAGTCTACTTTTCATGCGTTTAATTTGAGGCGAAACTGATATCGTGATCGTGAGTGTACCCAAAGGCATGATCAGTTTCCACTTGCAACGGATCATATTATTATGATCAGAGTGGACTGACCCCAAGATGGGCATAATATAGGCTGGCAGGAAACAGCTTTAATATCGTGCCTGCTAAGATATACAGAGAAGTGTAACTCCATTCATAAAAGGACACCATTAAAACAGTCGATTTAAACGTTTCCTACAATAAATATACGAAATAGATAGAGAATAATGTAAAAAATAAAAAATAAAATATCTTTTTTATGTTTTTATTCGTACACTTATATTTACTAGGCTTCTGAACAACGAAGTTACTTCGATAAATCAACAAAATAAAAACAAAAATTCAAAAAGTAATTTTTATACAAATAAACCAGTCCATAGACGTTTTTGTCCTACAAAAGATATAGTGTAGTCGCAATTTTGAGGTAAGTCATAGGTAAATAAATACATACATGAAATGGAGTAGCTAGAAATACAGGATTATAAATAAAATCCCATGAACACATTTAACTTAACGGGGACAGTAAGGTAAGTATAATTATTATACAATTTTTTCCTAAATATTCCTCGTCAAAACTTCTAAACCATTACCAGAAAATTTAATTAGGGGAATTTATGAGAATCGACGAAAAACCTTGTCACCAGTGCGCCTTTTTCAAATACATTTTAGGAAGTGAAAAATGTATCTCATATGAAAATCACAAAATCACGGCGTTTCCCTTTAATCAAGCAAATCAAATTTTCAAGGACTGTGTGAATATTTCAATAAAAAATAATAAAGTCAATTGTTCACAATTTTAGATTGCCTACAAAAATAAATGCACGGATTATAAAATATATCCCTGTTAAACAGTGGGCAGAAAATACTGGCACCAGCACAAAAACTATACAATCATAACCAATATTATGTAGTTAATGGGCCTGATAAGTGATATCTCCAACGAGACTTGAAATCCAAGCTCAAATTTAGACAAAATCTAACTTCCTGTACCAAGTAAAATCATTATCATAATTACATTATTAGTAACCAAAGTCTATTACACAATTTAAAAAATAATAAACAATACTACAACATAAATGCACTTTCTACATTAATTGTATATGTACAATTATTTCACAGATCACTCGGACTTTAATATTTAAGACCTACCATCCAGATTTAATTAAATTACAAATTAACACAAATACCGCCTTTTTTTAACTCAAGTCGCCTTTTTACTATAGGATGTAATGTAATGCTATATTACATCTAAAGATGTAAAAATGTATCGCTCGTCATACATTTAGTACGTGACCATTCACACTGTGTAATATATTACATCCCAAACTGTAAATAAAGTGTAGTGAAAGAGCGTATGTGCTATTTCTCAATTTAGTTAAATCTAGATTTAGCTTTGACAATTTTTGCCTTATAGCTGGTCTTATAAATGATCTTACAGTCACGTTAGCAGAGCGGCTTAGATGAATTATTACTAGATTCAGTGACAGTGCTCAAAAAATGGCACGACAAATAGCTGCCCAAATGTATGGCTGAGCGTCTATTGTCATAAATTGATACAAGCAAAGTCGAGTCTTATGGTGACTACATAAGATTCTAGTTTAAAAATCTGGTCTAATGCAGTTATTACGTTTATGTAGATTGACTCGTGCCACTTTTTATAAAGATTTCATTATGAGACCCCGCGTCTACCTATAATCACGTCACTGCATAGCGGGGTCAGATGCTCAGGTCAGATGTTAATGATCTATACCTCATTTTATTTAGAAATAGAAAGAATCCGAAAGAACGAAATCAGGTTTTTTATTAGGCACAGTTTCGTGTATTATTAACATCAATAGTTCCTAAAGAGCTTTCTGCTCAATTCAATAGTACCTACTTTGTATAAAGTTTGCACTATAAAAAACCTAAAGCTGATTTCGCAAATACAAAACTGAACTTTTTAGTAGGATACATCAATATGGAAAAACGTCAAACTTTACTCATACAAGTATGAGTGTTCTAATGTTTACAAACAATGCTTCTTCAAAAGTAAGATTTCTATCTTCAAAAAAACGGGGTATAGGTTATATCGCCCGAGAAAATGCCCGAGTTCCTTAGTCGACTCTTACGACATTCACAGAAGGAAATGCAGCTGATGTATTCTAGTTAATCAGTATAGGTATAATGCTTGATGTGATGACTGATAAACAACGTAATAAATAATAATTGCATGTCTTATGATTGGTAGTTGAAAATGCTAAGCCTCTGTCTTGTAAATGATACAGCAATATTTATAAATAAATAACGAAATTATGTAATGTCAGATAATTTATGTACAAAAAGTGATTCAATTAAATAGACTAGAAAATAGTACATACAGACAACAAAATTATGCTCGTAGATAGACACAAAAAAAACTATAAAAACACCTACCAATAGCAAAGGTATATTAATTTTAAGCCACGCCCACTCTGGCTTCAACCAATGAACGTAATTAACAACTCTTTGATTTAATTTCGCAATATTATGTAATTATTTCGGGAAAGCGAATAAAATTGGCATTTCTATAGTTCACATGTAAAATTACATTATTTTGATATTGGAATGAGGTTAGAAAAAAGGATTGGTAACATAATGCTCTCCGCCACTTTGGCTCAATCAAACTCGTAACATAAAATGTACTCTATTTTCAAGATATGAGATACTCAAAATACCTCTCTTAAGTAACATTCAAGATTTCTTACATCATATATATTCCATATAAGTCGATTAAAACACTTACAGCTTACTATTTACAAATACCTTAACAAGTCTAAACATTTGTCATCTTATTTTAACGACATATAAACTCCTAATAGAACTAGCTATCTCTCACGCAATACGTATTTTTATGTTAACCAATCGAGACAACACAATCTTCTCCATTGCTATTTAGCACTTACTATTAAAATGTCTTAATCACATGTTAATAATAAAGACTTTTAAAATAAAACAGGTACAAGTTCCTACCTATAATAAGTATACTTTTCGGGACCATCAATGGATTTTGTGGTAAATTCTTTCTCTATCGAATTGCGAAAGAGAGAGTGAGACAGCATATGCTAGAGGAGTCGTGCGTCGTTTTCTCATAGGTACTTAAAGTTTCATCAAAAATACTTCACACAAACTTAAACACTATCTTTTTAATTTTGTTTCGATTTTACACAACAAAAAAAGAATACTGCTTTATAATTTTTGAATAATTCGTAATTCCAAAATCACAACAATCATTTATTTAAATATTACATTGAGAACATTGTTTCATTACATTTTGCGAACAAAAACATCCAAAAAAGAGAGACTTGAACAAGTCAATACGGGCCTTCTACTCGTAGGTACATAATCAAGTAAGTAAAGTAAAAAGTTCACTTCGATTTCTAGAATAAACATAAAAACGGGAGTGAACACAATCCGAAAGATTAAATCTTTTTATCGTTTACTAATTAGATTAACTTAACATTATTTTTTGTCCAGGCTTAAGCCAAAAACGCTTACACCTACCACGTTTACATAAAGGCATTCCTCTATGCTAAGGGTCCTAATGGCGTAAATTATATTTATAATGAGACCATTTTCATGCATTTAATACAAAAAAAAATAGTGTGACTGGTAACACCAAATTTCGGCCCATTTCTTGTCCCAAATCTTGCACCCGGGGCAAAAACGATGCACTGGTAGCAAAGCACACAAATTACCAAAATAGCAGATATCCCAATAGTATACAACTGCCAACAGTTGAGAAGTTTTTTCAAAATTAATACATACAAGTCATTTTACAAATAGAACATAAGTATGAATTTGTAAAACTACCCACAAAATGATACAATTTTTGCATACTGATAAATAGGATACTATATTTTTAACAGTATATGTAACCAAAGTATTGTGTTTGTTAGTTAGTAGTGATTAAATACACTTTAATTTAATAGGTTTACGGAATAAAAAGGCTCATATAACAGCTCTAATATAGACTAACATTACATAACATGTAAACTTCAAAATAGAAAATAGATGAATTTTCACTAAGTCTGCCTACATTTGCTAAAGAGAGATTTGTACAACAGTCCTTATAATTATAATGTGTACATATTTGATCGAAAATTTTTGAAGACATCGCAATATCAAAACTTTAAATGTCATTAATAGCTAACGGTATACTAAATTAAGGCTGACAAATATAGTAGATAGTGTTGCCACTCGATAGTCCACTATACTCAATAGACTATCGATAGTTGGGCAAAAACAATAGTATTTATAGTCCTATCGCTATTATCGATAGCCCCGTGAGGGGTAATACTATTGACACACAGCAATACTATCTATAATATCGATACTATCGAAGCTCAATATCGTATGTACTATCGATAGTATCGATGGGCCTATCGATAATATAGATGATTTTCGAGGTCAACTATCGACAGTCCAACTATCGATAGTTCGGCAACACTTATAGTAGATGTATACTAGTCTCGGCGCATCATTATTTTTTCAACATGGCTAAAGTACCTAGGGACAGTACAGACATGGCTAAAATAGGAAAGACCTGGACCGTATCAAAACGCGAAGCGCGATGAACCAAACGGGATGGCAGCGATCTGTGGAGGGTCTCTGCCCTGTCTAAGGGACACAGGAACATAAGCCAAGTAAATCAAAGTGTGGACAGGGGCGTTAAGCATGCGAACGAAAGCCTTCATTTTCGCAGGTTCATCATGTCACGTGATGAATATCAACTGGTATTGGCGGGAGTGTTGCGACAACCAACGTCGATGCCAAACGATGTTACTTTATCTAAGTACCCAGGAAGTACTAAAAATTTCGTACAATGAGACGCCTCACTAGTTTATCTGCCATTGGTTTACAGATGTTTTTCCGTCTCTATCGACGGCAATATGTTATGTAGGAGTGACAGAGATAAACAGTGAGGGGTCATAGGTTCAGAGAACGATATTCATCGTAATCCGCGTCCGTACTTTATAGGATGGCCACGTTGAAAACATAATGTATTTTCCATAGAGAAAAAGGTGACGTCACTTTTGATAGTAGACATAGCTACATAGTCATACTGCCCATATGCTAACAGAATCATATCTTCACTATGGGTGCGCCCACCACCGGGCCTTACACCCTCCACTGACCCTAACTCGTAACTGCGAATACAAACACTTGCACTACCTACAATCGCCACGAGAAACCAGACCCGAGCACCTAGCATGCAAGATGAATACATCGCACTATTTCCGAAATCAAAAACTAGGTTAATAATCTACATATGTTTCGCCAACAACAGTTTAAACTATAAACTCCTGATTTTTGATTTGATTGGCAATGTTTGTTTTGTGTTAATTAATCTATTTAAAGAATTAAAAGTCTTGAAATCATATCTTTGAAAATATACTGTATGAAAAGCTCATAGAGACCCGCTTTTGTATCTAAATATTAACCTCAGCCTAAGAACTTCTTTGATACAAGAAAACACTTATTTGTCGTAATAACAACAATAACTAATAGTATGCCTAGACCGTGGTTTTTAATCTACTTGAACAAGTTACAGTATGGCCAGAAATAGATGTAGTATTTCGGGTTCGACACATGGCTACGTCACAAGTTTTCATTATGTATGAAAATGAAATACGTTCATGTTATTGTCACTAGATGGCGTTATTTCACATTACTATCCGCGTTTACTGTAATCGCATTCCCTTTGATTAGACAACTTGGAATAAGCACACATATACGTTAAATGTAAGTTTCAAAAACATACATTATTTTAGTTATTAACATAGTAATAATTAACTGATATTAAAGACACAGTTTTAGAGACCCCCACACTGGCGTCTTATGAACGTCGACGTCGAGTGGGCTCCAGCGCGATGTCGACGCAACGTCGACACTGAGTAGAAGCCGAATGCACAGAACGCTATAATTACGCAGCGTAAACGTCGCGTCATGCGAACGTTTATTATATGGCAGAAAATGCGGCGTTGGCGTCGCATCGACGCGACGTTCACGTAGCGTAATTACAGCGTTCGGCGACAACCCAGCGCCGACGTCGCGTAGACGCTGCGTCGACGCCGCGCTGACGCTCGCCCGACGCCGACATTCAAAAGACGCTCATAAGACGCTAGTGGGGGTCTCTTAGGTTTGATTTTTAAAACTACCATAGGATTTTCATATAGCGATTCTTAACATGATGTTTTTAACGTTTATCCCATTTAGCAACGCATCAGATAAATTAAATATAGAACAACACATTATTTCACTACTGTTATCAAGTCATCTAAACCACTTCTGAAATACACACACAAACACCAGACAAACAAAATCCTTCGTCGCATCCGTCAAATCCATAATCAAAACTACACTAGAAAAAACGTCACTATCGTATCGTATCGAACATAAGAAGCACAAGTGTCAAAACTCACGTATAATTAGGTACTTCTTAAAGTCCCACGATCATTCTGGCTCCGCGTACATAAACGAAAACTGGTCGTTTGAGGTCGGCGGGATGACTCTAGCTTCTATCAGGCATTGAGATACCCATGTTGTGGATACCAGCGGTATATTCTCCTGATTAGCTTTATTTTGCACCTCATGGGGGCAATCCCATTCGGTGACACAAGCTATCGCGCCAGTTAAGTTAAGGTCTTCTTCGTTTATCACTCGGGTGGTAGCTCCGGACAAAGTACAGACCCTTTCCCAGAATTTGACGAAGGTGTCTTGGTCGCCGCAAAGGAGGATTATCTTGTCTTTAAAGAAGTTTGTGTTGCGTTTGCCAGATGGTGGTACCTGGAAAATAGGAAGGTTTAGTAGATGTGGTTAGTCTACATCAGTGGTTCCTAAAGTGGTCCAGGTGGACCCCCAGGGGTCCACAAGAGACTCGATGGGGGTCTACGTTGGCGTGAAAAAATGGGGGTTTACAACTAATTTGTGTGTGGTGTAGGCCTGTAGGGGGTCCACCAGGACCAGTAAAATTTTAAAAGGGGTCTATGAGTAAAAAAAGTTTGGGAACCCCTGGTCTACATAATCAAAAAATTGATGAATTTACACACCAAGTAGAAACATTTGCCTTGTCTAGTTATTACTTAGCTCTGTGGATTTGACGTTTAAAAGTGAGACATCTCGCTCTCACCAAATTCATCATACCGGTGCTGGTAGACAGATGAGAGATCGAACTGTGGGTATCGTGAGAGGCTATTAAGGGTTTCTGTGAGGTAGGCAGCAGCGCCTCCAGTGTTGACAACATAGTCCGAAAATCAGTCTGAGGTCACTAACCCACATTGCCAGCTTGGTGACTATGGGCAGAAACCTCCCTATGGCCATTAGAGCCTTGTTGCAAGCCCTGGGGGAGGCCTACGTCTAGCAGTGAATGGCTGTCTTGACAGATTAACGCACAGCCTGTTCTTTGTATGACACACGCAACTGATAATGAAAGGACTTTCAGAATTTTTCACGGGAACGTAGTACAGAGAAAGGACTTAGACAACTTTTTATGCCGGAAATACTTCCCGAATTTTTTTTGACAATTTATTTTTTTCTGTCGGCCACGAAGTCTAGCTAGATCTAGACTAGTAACTATTCTCGAAAATTTTTAAAAACTTACCCAGTTAACAAACCGCTGCTTATCAATCGACCAGCCAGCCGGCAAGGCGAAGGCATCGCTATCGACCAGCTTATTATCTGCACAACACGTTATGACCCACGCGTGGGTCACCGAGCGAATGTCTGCGCAGAGACACTCGATGTATTTGGCGGTGAGGCAAGGGCGAGGCGCTATTAGCTTGCAAACGGCGTATTTCTGTTTTGGCACGTCGTCGAAGTGACTGCAATTTATTTATTTATTTTGAGATATATCTACATAAATGGTTGTATAAAAACAAGGGTGAAGCTTACATCTAATTACATTTACGGCCTTCGAGACATCTCACAAGGAACATTCATATAAAAAAACATAATAATACATAATAATGGTGGGGGAATGATGAGCTTTGTGTTTTTTCTGCAGTCCACGCGGACGGAGTCACTGGCGTCCATTACTTTCAAACATTTTTCAAAATTAAAACACTTTATAGGTAAATGAGAAAAGGCGATTAGTCTCAACCGAGCATCGAACCTGTGCACCGTGCCTCCCCCGGCCTCCAGCTGCTCCTTCAGCCGCTCCTTGTGGAAGGGACGGTCGCAGAACTCCAGGTCCTCCGTATCGGTGCCGGCTACCGACGATGCCATCTCACCGTCCTCTTCTGAGGAATACTGACGGGAGTCTTGGTTCTGGAAAGTAAATTAGTTATTTACTAAGCCGTCCGCGTAGACTGCAATAGTTTCGGAGCCTATCCGCGGCATACAAATAAAAAATACTAATTGTGATGCCCATCACAATATATTTCCGAAATTTGTATCCGTATTGGTTAAACCATTTCTGAGATTAGCAAGCACAAACAGCGATCATATACAGTTTTATTACACTTATATTCTGATTTTTAATTCCGCAGAATTCTGACAGCTGTCACTTTTTGACAGAGATTACAAACCTTTTTGGCTGGGTGCATCTTTTTTACAATACCCATCTTTAATTTTTTTTAAAGTACTCTTCAGGTTAAGTATGGGCAGTTTGTTTACTAAAATTGTCTTGTTTCATTGGCCATGCTATAAACAACTCAGTTTGTTCATTTTAAAATGTATTGATTTGATTTTGTATACATTTTGTTAGTTATATCCAATAGTGGCGAAATTACTCGCGGCGGCCCCCATTTGCCTTATTTCTCGTTCCCGTGGCAATTTCAGGAGTAAATAGTTTGAGTATGTTTTATAAAAATTTTGGTGCTTTTTGTAAAATTAAATATGATTGATTGCATTTGTTTGTATGTGTTACAGTGTAGAAAACAATAAGGCCGCGTCCCCATTAGGCGAACAGTTAGCGGCTGACAGTTTGCTTCCAGTTTGCCTCCCTATACATTTTAAATGAAGTGTCCATACAGTGCGTAACGTACGCAGTTTGCGACGTTTCGCTTGCCGACTCATTCTGTGTGCGCCTGATTCGCAGTGAATGATGCGCGCAGTCGGCGGCGCAGTTTGTTCACTCTAGTTCGCCGCTCAGTTGATATTGAGTTAGCGACCGATACGTCACTCAGAGTCAGTCAGCGAACAGTCAGCCGCTCACCTAATAGGGACGCGGCCTCATACCTGACTAGAACTCTTCTTCTTAGGCGGATCGGAGCACGTCAACAGGAAATGCAGACCAGCAAACAGTTTGCTATCACTCGATGGTATGGGCCCTAACAGCTGTACTGTGTCTGAATCGTTCTCGAATTTCGTCAGCTTTGAGTTTTTCTTGCCTATGTTCTGTTTCGCTGCACCTTTCAATTGTAAGGGGCCCGCTGAGAAAAGAATATTAAAGAATGCCTTATAGTACATTATTGTGCCGTATGAGTTTTAAAACTGCTCCATTGGTTTGAAGGCTTTTGCTGTGAAGGCACTCGGGTGAACATTACAAACATATTTATACACTAGTGGACGCCTGAGACTCCGTGCGCGTGGACTACAGAAAAAACAAAATGTCGAAATTATCTGGGATTAAAACATTTTCCCTGGATAAAAAGTAGCCTATATGTTAAGTGGGACCTGTCAGAATATGTTCCTGAAAACTGCATCGAAATCGGTTCAGCCGTTTCTGAGATTAGCGTGCACAAACGCACAGACAAACCGACAAACAGACAGACAAAAATTCCAACAATCATTCTTTTGGGCACTATTGCCTTGATAAAGGTCTCCGATAATATTTTTTCTCATATATCTTCCATGTACAGACAGTGATCAGTTACATTTTTATTATATGTAAAGATTTTACATAAATTATTTTTCAATGAGTGTGATTGAAATTATGAGTTGGTGATACCATAGTGGCACTCTATTACCTACTAGATGTTTATCGTCAGCTTGCTAAATGATTGTCTCTAGCCAGCCAATGACGGCCGATTGGGGTAGTTGGTAGTGGCCCTGCCTGCGACGTCATAGGCCCAGGGTTCGAATCCCGGTAGGTGCAAACATTGATATGATAAATATCGACGTCGTCATGTACTTAGGTATGTGTGTGTGTGAATGATGTAAGTGAGTGGAGTTTGATTGTAATCACGAGTCACCCCTACCTTTAACACCGTCAATCTTCCTGGGTGTCCGCTGTAACTCCGGTTCTACACCCGCCACCTCTTCAAGTCTCGCGGGCGGCGCCGAGTTACTGCTCTCAGACATCTCACTGCTCTCGCTTGCTAAGCGCTTTCGGCTTAGCGGCGTACTTTTCACTGTTTTCAGACCTGCGGCAGTGTTGTTATGTCGTCAGCCTATTGCAGTCCACTGCTGGACGTAGGCCTCCCCCAGAGCACGCCACAAGGCTACTGCCACAGGGGGGTTTTGCCTCACTACGCTGGGCAGGCGGGTTGGTGACCACAGCCAGATTTTTGGACTATGTTCTCAGCACGGGAGGCCCTGCTGCCCACCTCCCGGAAACCCTTAATCGCCTCGTACGATACCCACGGGCAGGCATGGGGTGGAACAAATTCTACTCTGTGGGTATGTGGGTTATATTGTTTAACGCATTTACTGCCGGCGACTACGTATTTGCGTCTTCTTGGCTTTCTAGAGGTGTTGCCGACGCGTATTTGCGTCCTGACACTAGGCGTTGAACGGACGTCGCCATGCTTAAAATCTGCCGGTAGCGAATGTGTTAAAATAACTAATAAACAAGCCACATTTTTAGCGAACATGTCACTGATCTAATTTATGCAATTAGGTACTTACTTCATTTTATATTCATGTTTTAAGCAAATAAAATCAAGAAAATTATTTCTTTAATTTCTAGGAGATAAAATACCTACTTAGTTGGTTAGGACCTACGCAGTTTTTCTCTATTAAAATGACATAATTTACATAGATATTTTGAAAAACTCGTAGGCAATACGCCAACACGAGCAAAATTAGGGGCCCCTTATATCAGGTTACTTTATACAAAATATATAAATTAATACTAGCGTAAAATAAACGAATTATTCTCACCATCAATAATTCACGTTCGTAACGTAATGTTCTACATTACTAATGTATTGTAACATATAGTAATGCAATCTAAGTGTCAAGGACTAGAATTGTGAGGCACCGAAACTGTTAGTATGACATTAGCACTCTTATCTTATCCTTATCTTATTCCCCTATACATAGTACCCTACTTATGTAAGTAGTTAATCATTTTAAATCATTATTAGAAATCTAACTTTAAAGCAGTGAAGCTTGAATAGCTAGCTGAATGGGAATATAAAATATATCGACAACGCTAGCCGAAAACCGGGTATTTGCATAGTTATGTTATTGCCGTTAAAAATAAAACGGTATAGTTGGAGGACTAGCTTTAGTGGTAAAATACCTGCATACCTGATGTAGACGCTTTGGGGCTTTTCGGGGAAGTGACCCGTTTCCGAGCGCTGTTGTTGTTGCCTTTATCCCTGCTTCTAGCGCTCCGGGGGCCCTGGAAATAATATGTAAGGTCTTTTCAAAATTAGCAATTATCTTTTGACACGAAACTAGTTAGGTAAAAAGAAACAACTTTCATTATATGACCTACTCCGAAATAGTGAAAAAAAATCAGCTGTTCGATACATTTCAGTGCAGTAATTAATCGAGATTGTATGGAACAGCTTTTTTTTCACTATTTCGTTTTCGTCAACCTATTGCAGTCCACTGCTGGACGTAGGCCTCCCCCAGAGCACGCCACAAACAAGGCTACCGCCATGGCCATAGTCACGCTGGGCATGCGGGTTGGTAACCGCAGTCAGATTTTTGGGCGCTGCTGCCCGCCTCCCGGAAACACTTAATCGCCTCGTACGATACCCACGGGCAGGCATGGGGTGGTACAAATTCCACTCTGCCGGCACCACGCGGCTTGCTATCCGTACCTGTATAATATTGTCCAGATCTAGTTCCCGATGCTGTCGTCTCCGAGGCGTGGATGGAGCGCTTGGGGATCGAGGCCGGGCGGACTCCTTTAGAGAACGAGCCTGGTCTTCTGTTAGATACAACTCGCTGGCCGTTACTAGGACTATTGCGTCTCTATAATAATAATGATTTACTTTTATTTAGAAAACACCACAAAAAGAAAAAATATTGGTATGTAGACCATAATTATCTCATAGTCTGATAGGAACAGAAATCACCACCAGAGACACTTTGTCCAAGTATACTTTAGAATATCCGATTCTCCCAGTTATTGAGAAATCCTTTCTAATCTGATTACTATGTCATGCAAAGAACACACCCTTCAAGTTACAGGTCTCTAAGATTTCAAGAGAGGTAATTCATTGCTGTAGTATTTCGGAACTTCCAAAGTTGTAAATACTTAATAAAATATTGACAATGATAATCAATAGTTTATCAATAAAATCTCAGTTATGTACTAAAATTCCATCATCATCATCATCAGCCATGAGAAGTTCACTTCTGAACATAGGCCTCCCCCAACAACCTACATTCCAACCGGTCGGAAGCGGCCTGCATCCAGCCGCTACGCGCGACTTTGGCTAGTTCGTACATCAATCTCGCGGTTGGCGTTCCCACGCTATAATATACTCTCCTAAAATTAAGTTAGAGTAAAAGTATGGTCTCCATTGAGGGGTCGCCCACCACCGGGCCCTACACCTTCCGCCGACCCTCGGATCTGCCGACTTATGATCACGAACACAAGACACTACTGTCGCAATGAGAAGCTAGATCCAAGCACCTAGCATGCAACCATAAATACTTGATTTGATTTGAACTTCCGAATAGTGACGCCTGATACAATTAAATATTTAAAAAGTATGGTCACTTACCCATCAGTTGTACATCTGTATGTGACAGTGCCGCTTGAGTTCTCCTCAACGCCCAAAACCAAACTCGGCTCGTAATTCTGATCCTCATCCATCATGGCATACACCGACTGCCCTTCAAGCGGCAACTTCTTCATATCGCCAAATATTATGAAGTCATCCAGCAAAATCTTACTCTGTCCATCATCAAACTTGATCAAGTATTTATTAGGCTCGGTAATTTCCAACACTTTGCCCGAATAGTATCTTTTATCCACCCATTTTGCTAAAACAACTGTATCGGGTGGAAAACCGGGGTATTCTTGCTTCAAAAGAGATTTCTCCACTGGCGTCGCGGGCCTTGGAGAGGTCGGTCGTCGTTTGTTTTTGAGTTTGCTCACCGATTTCGGTGTTGCCACTAAAGAGGCGAGAGGCTTCTCATCTTTGGGCGATTTCATTGGGGACTTTTCCTCTTTATCCCCATTCATTGGCACCATTTCTGGGGAATTCATCCCGTGCATGTACTCAGGCTCTTCGGGTTGCGTGGGCAGCAATGCGCGCTTGCCTTTACCGGTGATATGCCTTCGACCCCTTACCCTAGTTTTCTTAAGAGAACTCTTTGGTGTTGCCTTATCACATTTATTGATTTCTTCAGGACTAGCATTTCCATTGCTCAACGAAGCATCACTGGTTTGAATGCCCACTGATACCTTATCATCATTAATTGACCTATTAGTGTCATCGACAGATGCATCTCTAATCTCTCCGAATATATCTTGTATTTTTTTTATCAACGCATCGTAACCTTTTACTGACGTAGTTGGATTGGCTACAGATTTCCGCGGCGGTAATGGTACCACAAAATTGCCATCGCTCGTCCTATTACTAGAAGAGGAGGTCGAGCTAACGGTGGACGCAAAAGATGTTCTGTTCGGTAAATTTAACATGCCACCACTAGTTACACTGGACGGCGAATTGCTAGTCGACACATCGCCTAAATAAGGATCCATGGTGAATCTCTTGGAAATCCTCTGATACTCCTTACACATATCCATACCCAGATCATTGTCAGTCCTCACAACGTATAAGGACAAGAATTCGCTGTCCTCATTTCGACTGACATGGACATCGAAGACAGGTATGTGTGGTGTTGACATCGGCAAGGAATGACCATTCTGTAAAGGGGATATCGTTGACGGAGTTGTATTATTGCTTGCGCGGTAAGACTCGTTTTTGCCGCTTTTAGCTTTATTTCCATTTAGTTTTAGCATATCCGGTGTGACGTTGGCATCCCCTAAGCCAATTTTAGTTTCAGAACTGTCTGAAGGCGTTGACGAGGCGCCGTTGGAGAGTTTTGAGATCAACTTTGAAGCAACTGTAGGAACATGGTCTGGACTATCCAAACTTATAGAGCAGGCGCTATCAGTGCTCTCCTGATCTGTAGTTTTACCTGCCTCCTTTTTAGATGGCATTGAGAAGTTACTGAAAGGAGAATAGTTGAAGCCTTCACTTGGTGTCTGGTAAACTTTCCCTGGATTGACGGTTTCCGCCCTATCTTTAACTACGACGGGGTCACTGCTGTGAGCGGCAACTTTAGGAGTTTCATCACTGGAAGCTTTCTCATCGTCTTCAGGAGATGGTGATAGCATCAGTTGGAAATTTTGTGAATCATTAAGCTCCGAGTTGCTGTCTTCCGTAACACTGTCCAGTTCTTTGGTAGGTTTATATTCTCTTACGAACTCAACACTGGGACGAGAGGTGGACGTATCAGAACTTATGACAATCACCTCCTCTGGTATTGCATCTTTTATATCCAGCTTTTCGACTTTTCGAGGAGTTTTACGAGTTATATCAGCGCTGACAGACCTAGATTCCGGTGTTCCTGGTGTTTTAACCTGCAATTCCGCACTGTTACATCTCTTCGCCAGTCTAGGACTGGATCTGAGTGGAGTCCGAACTCTAGATGACGAGGGTAGTTGGATGTCTTTAAATTTGGAACCAGTAATACTAGACACCTCATCGTCAAGAGATTGCGTGGAGATCTCAAACTCTTGGTCGGCTTGAAACTTTGGGACCTTTGCGATGCTGTCGCCAGCTTCGTCAGATAATTTTCTTTTGGTCTGGATGGGTGGTTGACTTTCTGAAATATTGTATTTAACTTTGAACATACCTAAGTAGGTACTTAATACTTAAAGTTTCCTGGCCCAGGTGCATGTTAGTGTCACCTATATTATGATTCAAACAGGGTTCGAAGTGATAATTATCATTGATAATTATCACGATATCTTGATAAATATACGTTGATAATTATAAAAATCAAACACTATGATAAATTTAAGTTTATTTACAGATGAGAGAAGTGCGAATTTTATTTCTTTACGCACTTTCTTGCTTTTGTTTGACGCCATAAAAACAAACTTTGAATTAAATTGTATATTTCTCACATTATTCTTTGCCGTTTATTTAATAATGCCAAAAAACTGAGACCCTCTTTGGGATAAATATATTATCATTACATTATTACAATTTCAGGAAGTTAAATGGAAAATCAGCTAGGATAATTATCAAGATAATTATCCAAAAAAATATTTATCTTGATAACTTCGAACCCTGGATTCAACTACTCAACATTTTATCAAGTTCAAATTTGTAAATCGTTATTTTTTCTTGACAAGTTTTGAAATCTTGATTTTTACCTTATAAGCTCTTTTACTTATATAACTACTTTAACATTTATATCTGGAAGATCAAAAGAATTAAAAAGACTTTATTATAAAAAATTTAATCCATTTTATAACATTTTGGTTGATATGGCCAGCAGTCACACTTAAACCTAAACATAAAATTATCCTACCTGTCTTTTTCTCTTTCAGCCATTTATGTTAAGAACGGAGAGAGACAGACCTGACTAAGATCAGGTTTAGGTTTAAGTGTGACTGCCGGAATCGACCCTATTAGCTACCTATCAAAAATATTATTAAAGTTAATTTTCCTATTTATTACCTTGAGTGTCTGGCAATGTCAGTGTTGGAACTTCAGATAATGGAATCTGGAAAAAATTTTGGACTACAGAAAAAACAAAATGTCGAAATTATCCAGGATAATATTTTCCCAGGATAAAAAGTAGCTTATATGTAAAGGGGGACCAGTCACAATATATTTCAGAAAACTGCATGCAAATCGGTTCAGCCGTTTCTGAGATTAGCGTGCACAAACGCACAGACAAACAGACAAAAATTCCAAAAATCAATCATTTGGGTACTATTGCGTTGATAAAGGTCTCCTATAATATTTTTTCTCATATATCTTCCATGTACAGACAGCAATCCGTTACATTTTTATTATATGTATTAGATTATTTATTTATTTATATTTACCAAGGGTAAACTATTTCACTATTTTTTGGATAGGCACAATATTGAAACTTGATTCAGAATTTGTTTTACACCTGCCTAACTTCAACCCTCCTTGGGCATAGCAAAACAATGAGCCATTAAACTAGATGATTACTTACTGAGCCAGTAACATTAGTAAAGACAAAATACTTACATCCTTATGTCCGTTACTCTCAACATCTTCCGGTTCATAGACCGGACTGTCAGGGAACAACGATTGGGACATGTTTGATTTTACCGCTTCACCATTGGCCACATCAATATTGGTTATACCTGAAAAAGAATACTGCAACTTATACCTGGGTAATTTTAGTAGATACAGATGATAGTCGCTGTAAACCAAAAACATTTATTCAACAAAAAAGCATACACATACTATTTATTTATCTAATGTAATAATTTATAATGTTACTTTTCTATCTGTTACAGTCTTATGCTAATTACACATAGATAAAATAAAATCAATTAACAATTTGATCAGTATGCTTTTGACTCTCTATTTTCATCTCACTCAGCCTGTCTCTTGCAACAGACTCATAGTGGCTCACCAATCATTGAAAGATTGTCTGAAAATGTCAGCCTAAGTAACTACACAGCTAAATGAAGGTGACCATTTTTGTGCTTACTAGTTGGCACCACTGAAGTTAGGTGTTTTTAAATACAGCTGCCAAAAGTTTGTTTAGATACACAAGAGTGAATATTTTAAATACTTCAAAAAACATATAACTGTATGGTTACAATAATAACAAGAAAGCTGAAGTGGTGGTTTTATCATCTATAATAAATTAAAAAATCTTTAGACAATGATTGTGTATTATTTTTTATTTTATTTTTATTTTATTTGTATGGAAAACAAACAGTGATATTTACTCAGTTATAAACAACATAATTGGGAAACTGTACACAAATTATTATGTTTTCGCTTATAAATATGTATGGACATAGTTTCCCTTGCCTTTTCTTCTGGATAAACAAAATAAAAAATACCTCTCCTCAAACCAGCACCCTTGGCAGATAGTTCACTCGCATCAGCCCTCATTACACAATACCTGACATCCTTTTTTAAGTTACTTACTATTTTGTCAACTCACATGTAAATGCTATTTTAACATGTAAACACACATAAGTACCTAATTTAACCAAAAGTTATGACACAAAATTAATACAATCATTCGGTTACTATGGTTGAATGTGACCAAGAATTTCATAAGAAACCAGTAGGAGTATTGTTTAGTTCCTGATATAACTACAAAACATTTTCATGTTACAACAAGAATTAACTATAACATTAAAAAAACTTGTTAGACCAGAAATTATTCCTACTCTTCTCCGTTAAGAACTAACCTAATTTGTAATTGATGTTATTCAATTTCATGCAAATACAAAGGAAGTCACTATGTATTATAAATAATTATATTTTTTACATAAATTTAGTGATATAACGTTAAGTACATGTACATACAAGACATCATATAAAAAGATTTTTTCAGTTAATTGCTTTTTGAAGCAAGAATCATCAATGTTTGGATTATAATACTGCCACTAAAAAATATATGCTTATCCGACCAATTTTTGGGCATGTCTTAATAACATATCTTAGGACATTTTATTTACAATAGCCAGATAGCTCGAGCTACATTTATTGCTATTTGTCGTCAAGATTTTATATTTGGTTTAGTTAATAATTAAATTTTCGCACTACGTGACCTTTTGATCGATGCCTCTGCAATTTGTTCGGGTTATGCACTATCGGTAGGTAACAAGAAAGCCGCGTAAAAAATACAGTTTAGCAATGATATTACGGCACTCACCTGCTTCCTCCAATCCAGAATCCATATTTTGTAAACGTTTTAGTCGATTTCAACAAACGTAATTACCGGGAACAGCACCTACATAGGTAATTACCTAGGCTACACCTTTTAATTTTATTACGAGAACATCACTGTCACTTTTTCGATTATTTCTAAGTAAGTAATAGGTAATTCTATGTGGTTAGAACTACACTTTACGGAAAATACAACAATATTACTTGTTTTTGTTGTTAACACGCTTGGAATTCATTAAAATATTTAGATTTTTAGCAAAAAATCGACGAAGAAAGCAGAGTCAGCAGACCGCTTGCTTGTTGATTTGGTCAGTGTTGCCACTAATTCACAGAGGAAATAATCACTACGTTTTCCAGATAAAGCCCGTTGCAGATGAATATATTGATCGGCAATTTTTCTGAAAAAATTGGATATATTACGGGTATTGTGTCGTGTGATACCTGCTAGTTCATAGATTATTTTGTTACATGTTCACTTTTGTACAAAATAGATTTTGCCTAATAATAAATAGGTTCTTCTGATGAATCATCTTCCTGCCCTGTTCTCATTTATTTGGGGTCGTCGCGCGTCACGTCGGCGCAATTCTCTTCCATACATCCCTTAGATTTTATAGAGTGTAACAGAAAGGGTAAGTAATGTTAAGCGAAAAGCTATGTAAATAGCGGCTATTTAATAAATTTAATAGCCCACTATACACACAATCTATTTCCAAAATTTGAGACTCGAAATCATATGTTTACTTTTCAAGATTATATGAACATTCCCGAGTTTTTATCTGGAAAAATAAACATATGATTTCGAGTCTGAAATTTTGTGGGTAGGTTCCATTTTATGGGCTTTTCTTACACCCTCTATACTCTTAGTGTAAATTATCTAAGATCATCCTAAGGATTCATCCGTATACCTAGGTATTATCCGTCATCTCATTGCTCAACGTGTTCTTTGTTCTTCTGATGAATGACAAGTTAAATACACAAACTACATAAACATTGTTGTTAATGTGTGCAATAAAACTCGAGTCGGATCTACGAGTCGGATTACCTACGATTTTTTCATGTATCAACAGTGTATGCATATAAAGTTGTTTAAACAGTGAGAACAGCTAGGTACCTACCTAGTTATAATTTTTGCCAACTCTACCCTCTATTTTGAGGATTTTCTTGACGTTTCCGTCAATCTTTATTAACATTTATCACAAATCATTCTAAAAATGGCTGTATAGGCATAATTTCTTTTGCCTTTTCTGGTCGATAAACAAAAAAAGCCAACTAGATAGAAATATAGAGATTAATATTTTAAAATAGCGCCATCTATATTTTTATACTTAAATCAGTGTGATTTTCTAAACCCTCTTTAAACATTTGGAGGTGGGACAAAGTGAGGTTGATGTTTGAGTTCATGTTATTGAATGACTGTTAGCGGCAGATAGCGACACAAGTTCGTAAAAAAAGTTCTTCTCTAGGAACTATTAGGAAATTCAGTTAAGTACATAGTTACAATATGTATGTACCTACCAAAGTTATTCTTCTATTTAATTTTGGTCATCTCAATGCCAAAGCAGATTGATGATCTGCTTTACTCTCAAGCAGATCATCACTATCCACTGGTGGGTTTTGAATAAAATAGATAGTAAGTATTTGCCTAGTTGATATTATGGCGATTTCTTCTGCTCTTAATAAACCATGCATTACCTACTTTTCGCTTCGCATACCCCTTATATTACGCCCAGTTCATGTATTCATCATCATCATCATCAGCCTATTGCAGTCCACTGCTGGACGTGGGCCTCCCCCAGGGCACGCCACAACAAGACTACAATGGGGGGTATAAATTTACCCATAGTCACCACGCTGGGCAGGTGGGTTGGTGACCGTAGTTTGTATTTTGGACTATGTTGTCAACACGAGAGGCGCTGCTGCCCACCTCCCACGATCCCTCATATCCCACGGACAGACATGGGGTGGTACGAATTATTCTACTCTAGCCGGCACCACACGGCCAATCATATCAGGTATTAGAAACATAAAAATATTGACTTAGAGTGGAGCGTAAGTACCTACCTACTCAGTATACGTAGGTTGTTATCTGTACCTATGTAGGTACCTAACCTATAGGTACAAACTATCTATCTAACTTATAGGTAAGTATACCTAGGCTGTGTACCCAAAATGTGTTAGCTAGAACCACACAATAATTAAGGAAATCCTAACAGCCATGCTAGTGGGGCCAGATATAAAAATGTGCGACAATTTCCTAGCTCATCGCCTAAGACAGCCTTTCCAAAAGTGGACGATAACGCCTCTTATGGGCGCTACAGGCCTTAAGGGGGGTGGTAAGAGACATAGAAAAAAATTGGGGCGTTGTGTAGAGGCTTGGGAGTTATAGTAGTTTTAAATAGGTGGAAAAATGGGGGCGCTAGAAAATAATTTATTCTCAAAGTGGGCAGTAGACAAAATAAGTTTGGGAACTCCTGGCCTAAGAGAACCACCCAGAGTCTTAGTCACGACATGCATGGATGGAGATGTAGCTGATTTAGGTTGGTAACTAAGTAGGTATCTACTTATTCTAGTGAATAGTAAGGATACCTAAGGGCCAATTTTTTCAAATGGTCAGATATTGCCCGTTTCATATAATACATAGTTTCTTCATTGAACTAACATATAATAAGTTTATTTGCTAGATGCATCGAATTCATCCTCCAGATAGGGTATTTGACTAATGGAAAAATGGGGCCTAAGTTTATTGAAACTCAACACCAACAAACAAGCTCAAGCACCAAATCGTGAAATGAGCATACAAAACAATCCAATTTGCGCGTCCGATCTCATTTATTAGGTATTATTAGACTTATTTTCTATAGGCTAACTATTAAAATTCATTAAGACTAATTATATAAGGTGAAGATCACAAACGAGTCTTATTCCTCAATGAAAAGGTTATCGTTTTCAACAATAGGTTCGTTGTGTGACCCAAACCTGATACGGTGGCTTCTTACAGCAAAAGTGTATCATTTTAACCCTAGGCCAAAGCATAGGGCCAAGACTGAAGGTTACATACATAAAAGCGAATCGTACCCACTTTTGAAGACAGTTTTGATCTTACATACGGTGTGAGTGGTTATTTTTTTATAATTTTGTTTTATATGGAAGTTGAAATCACTCGTTTGATTGGCGTTAACACACCATTAATAACGAGTACCTAAAGAGTGCGATTCACCAAATGGTTTCTTCGAATTATGGCGCTTACCATGTGTATGGCTAGGTACATACATTATTTGTGTTAAAAGTGTTCGTTGCGAAACCAGCCCCCTTATTACCTAACTAGCAAAAGCAAAGCGATAGCGAAAACTGTACAAAAATCGCTGATTGCTGGTCAAATTCGTATTACGTAAAATGAATTTCGTAAAACTTTAACATTTCAAGGCGAATATTGTACAATTTCGCTATCGCTTTGCTTCGGCTTTGCTATTGCTTTTACGTAATCAGGGGGCTACCTCCTCCTGTACTGGTTGGGAGCTAGATGCTCGAAGTTGTTGACGAGTATGTTTACCTGGGACAGACGGTCAAACAAGGTAGGTCCAACTTTGAGAAGGAGGTAAATCGGCGAATCCAACTCGGCCGGGCAGCGTTCGGGAAACTACGAAGCTTTTTTGTGTCCAAGATACCCCAGTCCTTAAAGACGAAGGTATTCAACCAGTGCGTGCTGCCGGTGATGACCTACGGTGCCGAGACGTGGTCTCTAACTATGTGCCTCATAAAGAAGCTCAGGATCGCACAGCGAGCGATGGAGAGAGTTATGCTTGGGATCTCTGCGTGATCGATTCAGAAATGAGGAGATCCGCAGACGTACAAAGATCACCGACATAGCTCAACGGTCAAGCAAGCTGAAGTGGCAATGGGCAGGGCACATAGCTCGAAGAACTGATGGCCGATGGAGTCGGAAAGTTCTAGAGTGGATACCACGTATCGGCAAGCGCAGCGTGGGAAGGCCACCCGCGAGGTGGGCGGACGACCTGGCCAAGGTCGCGGGCGTTGGTTGGATGCAGGCGACTTCCGACCGGTCGGAGTGGAGGTTGTTGGGGGAGGCCTATGTCCAACAGTGGACTTCTCAGGGCTGTAAATGATGATCATGATGAATCAGGGGGCAGGTATACTTAGGAGTTATTCTATGAAACGCACTCTAGTTAGTGTACCAAATATCTTGTTAGTCAAAGAAAAAGGTACCTAGACGAAAGAATACTCTACATTCTACAGCCAGTGATCGTCAAACTGCGGCTCGTGTGCATGCTTTGGAGACCCACAAAATACGAGTACAGATGTCAACTAAATTAATCTAGGTATGAATAGGTACAGTGATAGATACCCCACATTGTCTTATGTACCCCTTGACTACATAAGTTTGAAGAACACTGTTCTACTTCGGTTGGATTGCAACAGGTATATTAAAATTGTATAGAAAAACTCCATATACTCGTAGTAATAAAACGAAGGAAGCAGCTTTTATAAATTCGTAGCGACTTCATACGCATGGACTCTTCTCCCTACCCTTCTCCGTACTTTCAAAATGCAAAATTTCAATATGATTGGCTGAGTACTTAAATTAGAGCGTTAAGCACTAACAAACCACTCAAATACTTTCCAATTCATCTATTCTATCTATACATATAATAAAATTGTAACGGATCGATGTTTGTGCACGCTAATCTCAGAAACGGCTGAACCGATTTCGATGCAGTTTTCAGGAATATGTTGTGACAGGTCCCATTTAACATATAGGCTACTTTTTATCCCGAATAATAATGACATTTTACTTTTTCTGGACGGAGTCGCGGGCGTCCACTAGTAATAATTATGATCTACATGATTTATTTTCTATCATCGAGATGTTGTAGTTCTGGCTACGAAATTTTTAGAAACACAGCCTGACCTTTGTCTAATTAAAACAATTAAAGGCGTTCTAAACTTATAAATGGTTTTATTGATACACAATCTACTCTTTCTCTGTTAGGTTCTCTATTATGATCTCTACTATGATAAATAACCACAATAACTACATTATTCCACTACCAAGTCTAGAAAAACATTATGAAAAAAGTTGTCGGACTAGCAAGTTCTCATAACTACGTACGTATAAATAAATAAATAATAATGAGTCTTTATTAATTTATAATGTGTAAGTAAGTACGAGTACTTATATAGATACCTACTATACATGCATATCATAGAGACAAACCAATATACATTCGCTGCTCACTCCAATCAAACTTCATACCATATCTATGCTTCAGCAGGGAACAGAACTGCAACTTTATCGTGGTTTATCTCGTTAAATATAATACTATTTTATGCCTTCCTATTGGTCGACACTGTCTTAAAGAGGGCATTGATAACGTTCAGATACTGCCCTGTTTATGTCTCCTTATCGAGTGCCTACTGAGATCATTTCTTAATATAGCTCAATCATAAACTTTAATGGCTGACTGACTGCCTACGTAGGTACCCTCGGGTTGGTTCAGTGGAAATTTTCATCATTTTTGGCCTTATCATTGAATAAGCTACAACACTCGCTAGTCTCATGTACATATGGTGCTAGACTAGAATACATCAGCTGCATCTCTTTCCGTGTATGTCGTAAGAGTCCACTAAGGAATTCGGGGGCGTTCTCTCAGGCGATGAGGTTGAAATAAGGGATGAAAGTTTACATTAAAATAAATGTAAGTAAATAAAGAAGCTTCCATCCAACGTATAGGCTAGGCTTTTGATAATGGGCCATAGGTCCTGGGTTCGAATCCCGATAGGTGCAAACATTGATATGATGAATATCAATATTTGTTTCCGAGTCATGGATGTTTCTATACTTATCTATGTATTTATACAAGGTGTAACAAAAAGGCTATGTTAAGCGAAAAGCTATGTAAATAGCCCACTATAGAAAACGTATCTAAAAAATTTGAGACTCGAAATCACATTTTTATTTTTCAAGACTGTATGAAAATTCCTGAGATATTTAAAAATTCTCCATACCATCGGGAAAAATAAACATGTGATTTCGGGTCTCAAATTTTGTGGATAGGTTCTCTACAGTGGGCTGTTCACATAGCTTTTCGCTTAACATACCCTTTTTGTTACATCTGTATACCGTTGCTTAGTACCCACGACACAAGACCTTAGGGATCTTAGTGTGGGACTAGGTTAATGTGTTGTGTAGTGTGTGAATATTTATTTATTTATTTACATTACATTACTGTAATTTTACCCTGAAGGGGCCATAAATAGGCGATGAAAGCTTTTAAGCATGGAAGTTTGTGACTGTCGAAGATGAAGACAGTTAATATAGATCAGCTTTTCTTTTGCTTTGATAAGATAGGGCAGCTAATATTGAAGGCTGAAAATCACTTTACCGAATTCCCATTATCATTTCTTTCACTAAGGACGTACTTACACCCTTATCTTTAACTACAGTCCAAAATGGCCGAGCCACTAGCCAGTCGTTTCTAAAAATGCCTGTAACAAAGTAACTGAAGCACTGTCGTTAAAATAATACGAGTTGAGTTGGTCCAAGTCACAATATTAAAGCGTATTGAAAAACAAGCCGCGGTTTCAAATCCACTATTTTCGTGGAAATCAGGTGTCCTACTGCAGGGCAAAGGCCTACCTATGCTGCATCCACAACTGCCTATCTCGGGCCACGTCCGTCCACCTCGATCATGGTTATCTCGCCATCTCCGTCTCGGGCCTCGGCCTACCGCTATGTCGGCGTCCGTCTTTTCCGACTTGGCAAATCCAAAGGCATTTTAAATAGTGTGGATATTGAAGGGATATAATTTGGCTATTCGTACTTCGCCAGCACGACCAGAGAACAAGTACTAGAAGGCTTTTTCTATTTTCTTTCGCGAGCGATGGATTAAATGGAATTTTTCCTTTCATATTTTTCAATACCACCGGATCTGTCTGTCTGTCTGTCTATCCTACTACATAACAATCATTCATCTGTACCCGCATCTTTTGTATATGTTGTGGTGTCTTGTAAGTAATAGGATTGAATTATTACTACTTACTTACCTACCTATACAAATTACAGTGTATCCTAATGGTTATATCTTAGAATAAATATTCGCTACGCTTCGCTAGCGAAGACCTATCATTAATCTAAGGGTTATATCCTCGTTATACATGACTTCTGCCAGCAAAAAATATGGAATATTTGTCAAGTTCAACTATGGCTGCTTATACCTAGTTTTTAATGAAACCCTACTATTTAAATATCTTTTTTTCCTCATTTATCTTGAGACGCACCACGTTTTATCATACACTGAGAAAAAAACGTTACGTCTCTGGAAACACTCCCAAGAGTCTGCCAGTTTTATCTCATAGAGATAACAGCTACTTGAGGGTGTAAAAATATCTATACTTTTATACATCAATAATAAATGATATACCTACTTAAATAGGAACGTAGATAAGAGATTAGTTTTTTTTTTCTTTTTGAGTTTTACTTTGTCTTTCTTTCTTTTTCTTAATTATCCGTCCACTTTGATAGATTAATGTTCGACGATCAATAAATGTTAAAGAAATGCGATAATAACTTGTACTATGTTTTGAAAAAACCTATATGTAGGGATAAATAAGTGGTAAGTTTTCTTTCTCTATCGCATTGTAGCTAGCGTATGTACCTAATAAGGGGTGATCAATTCCTGACCCCTAGCATGACCGACCACGCATCGTGGATATCGTATCGTATAAAGGTAAGCACGCTTTTCCGAAACTTCCACAAGGTTAGTCAAAATAAAATAATAATAACCGTGCGCGATATTTATCGTACACCATGGAAAACCAGCTTTATATTATGGTGCGTAGCTGAAAATTACTGGAAGGCTTCGACGCTAAGGTTACGGGGGCGTCACCCCTCGTCATTGGCGGGGTCACGACCCGCGAAACCTTTCTATTGGTCCAATTTTAACCCATACCTATACCCGACAATGTAAAAATTTATAAGGCTTGATTTGGTTATTTTATCAAATATCGAATTAAATAGGTATTTAAGTATCTGCCGAAGTAAAGAATACCTCAAAATATTAATATATAAATCGGCCTGTTTATTACAGTTCAGGGCTAAATGTATGCCTCTACCAGGGTACGACACAAGGCTACGGTCATAGGGGGTTTTTGCCCATAGTCACCACGCTGGGCAGGTTACCTCAAGATATACCTACACCCCCATATCAACAATAATCGACTTACATACAAATAAACCTTCTATGCTGCTCTGGGAGTGAAAAAAAAAAAAAGTATAATACTACAGCTGCTTCTTCTCCCGGGCATACTGTACAAGTCAGTAGAGGGACAAGAGGGTCTTGGTGTTTTGTAGGCGGTGGGCTAACCACCTGTCACTACTAACTGAACTTGTACATCTCAACTATACCCTCAAAATTGGTTAGAAGTGGCACCATGTGGTTCTATCGGCCCTTGGTGCTCTGCCTACCCCGTAAGGGAAAAAGGCGTGTTTATATGTATGTATACAAATAAACGTTAAGAAACACAATGAAAACGTGAAAGAAAACAATATACCGTCATCTCTCACCCAGTGGACTTAAGGGGAGAGTTACCACTGAAGCATATCTGTAGCATAGAGGAATAAATTTACATTATAATTACCTACATATCTATAATCTTATTCCTCTATCTGTTACACATCTATAATATAGATATATTTCTTCCGTGCTGACAACATAGTCCAAAAATCATACTGCGATCTCCAAACCGCCTGCCCAGCGTGGTGACTATAGGCAAAACCCCCCTGTGGCAGTAGCCTTGTGGCGTGCCCTGGGGGAGGCCTACGTCCAGCAGTGGACTGCATTAGGCTGAAGTATTATGTCTGTAGTCACCAGTCAGCACATCCAGATAGATCTTAGATCTTAGGCTGTGGAATCTACGACTCTTTATTCATCCAGTTCCTCATATATCTACACTATTAACCTTTTGACTACTTACCTAGTCTCTTGCTAAAAGGAAGATAATTAAATAATATTATGTACTTTATTAAGGGTGCAACATAA
Organism: Carposina sasakii; assembly: GCA_014607495.2. Taxonomy (NCBI): domain Eukaryota; kingdom Metazoa; phylum Arthropoda; class Insecta; order Lepidoptera; family Carposinidae; genus Carposina; species Carposina sasakii. The sequence goes on along the minus strand of CP053163.1, from coordinate 3,707,639 downwards.
GCCTTAGTTAATTTTACGAGTAAGTGTTTAAATATTGTGGTGATGCAAGGTCTTACTAGAATAGTAGGTACATGGTAATGTTGTAAGAGTCGTCTAAGCAACTCAGGGGCGTTCCTACAGGCGATGAGCTGGCAACTTGTCATTGTTCATTTACATCTGTCCCCGCCTTGATAAACGTGGCTGTGGGGTCTCCCTCATGATCCTACACAGCCGTGTGCATATGTAGTACCTACCTATGGACAGGTTATCTGTTGTGTGCTACTTCCTTATTTCCTTTCTGTTATCTCTATTATATAAAATTCTCGTGTCACAGTGTTAATTACCATACTCCTCCGAAACGGCTTGACCGATTCTTATGAAATTTTATATGCATATTCAGTTGGTCTGAGAATCGGCTACTATCTATTTTTCATAGTCCTTCTACGCAATAAGCGACATCTACCCGAGCGGAGCCGCGGGCAACAACTAGTTATTTCTATAATTACTTCGCTTTACCCTTCTAGGTATGGCGTGTATAAATTTAATATGAAAAATAAAACTATTAGTTTTTTTTTTTTTATATTCACACACTTTACAACACATTGACTTAGTCCCACACTAAGATCCCTAAGGTCTTGTGTCGTGGGTACTAAGCAACGGTATATAAATACATAGATAAGTATATAAACATCCATGACTCGGAAACAAACATCGATATTCATCACATCAATGTTCGCACCTACCGGGATTCGAACCCAGGACCTATGGCGTCGCAGGCAGGGCCACTACCAACTACACCAATCGGCCATTCCTACCAAAGTTTTCATTCCTACTAAAAATCTTTACGGTCGTCTGTCAGAGAGGCTGTCTCACGTATGGAGTAGGTCCTGAAAATCAATACCGCCCTCCCTCCCGACCCCTAGCCTCCAGGTCAGGTAGGGGGGAAATCTCACTTGGTTTTTTAAGCTGAAGATTTGGAACAAGAAAAAAAAACAGTTAGATACAACTTTTATAAAGCTTTTACAGTAAGCTCTGGTAGTCTCGACTACTAGTTCTGTCTAAAGGTACTCGTATGTACGAGTAGGTTGACCTAGAAAGTAGGTTTTGCTGTACCTAAGTAACTCAGGAATATTCATACAATCTTGAAAATTACAAATGTAAAATTAAAAATTATGTAGATATGTTCTCTAATAGTTGGCTATCTTTATAACACATGTAACCCTTTTGTTACATCCTGTAGAGATACATAAAAAATTTACACTCGATATTACAATATATATCTTCTAGAATTTCTAAACAAGTTAATAAATGAAATTTGTTTTTATTTTTGGTAGATTGTACCTATGAAGCAAATAAGCAACCCAGGAATATTTATACAAACTTGAAAAATAAACATGTGATTTTATGGACAAGTTCTTTATAGTGGGTTATTCTCATAGCTTTTCGCTAAAAAATCCCTTCTGTTACATCCTGTATATACTTTAAAATTGTTCAATCAAAACACCTATGTGCCTACTTATTTTAATTATTCATTTTAATAATTTTCTAATATTTACCATACGTTATATTAATTTTTTCATCATTATAACCACAACTCCGGTACCCTATACTAGCACATCAGAAGATCAAAGAGGCTTCATCTCTTTCAGCCTTACTAATGAGGGCGGAGGGATGAGGGAGGTTAGTACCTCCTGCGGTGACGTCTGTGATACCATAGGGAAAGATTCTATATAAACTCTTTGAATGGGTATTAATAATAAGTAAGTTATAGTAAAATACTCTTCACGTGCACTCGATTCACACACACACACATATAACACACACGGTTGTATTTCCGAAATCCGGTAGCCAGAACTACAGGATCATAAAGGAGATCTTATAGCCACGTTAAGCATATATTAACGATCACTGACAAGTTGCTAGCTTATTGCCTGAGAGAATGCCCGAGTTCCATAATCGACTTTTACGGCCTGCACGGAAGGAGATGCAGCTGATGTATTCTAGTGTCCCCGCATCAGATCACCAGATCATGAAAATACATAAAATACAGTAGACGAGTATTAATTTTTTTACAGTTATTTGCATCGAAAGTTAATACACTGATCCCACAAAGGGCCACTGAAAAGTTACTCTCAAATCCGATAACAAGCCTTAAGCCCTTAGCAGCGTGTCCTTTGAACAGCCCAGCAGTTTTTTATATTTGAGTTTTTATTACCTACCCAATAATTCCATCAGGTATCCACTCTAGAACTTTCCGACTCCATTGGCCATCAGTTCTTCGAGCTATGTGCCCTGCCCATTGCCACTTCAGCTTGCTGGACCGCGCAAGCGCAGCGTGGGAAGGCGAAGTGGACGGACGACCTGGCCAAGGTCGCGGGCGTCGGTTGGATGCAGGCTGCTTCCGACCGGTCGGAGTGGAGGTTGTTGGGGAGGCCTATGTCCAACTGTGGACTTCTCAGGGCTGTAAATGATGGTGATGAATTCCATCAGATATGTAGTTAATAAGATGATAAGAGACATTTGTACTCGTAAAGCTTAGGTTTGTCGCTTGTGACCTAATTTGATCAATACTTACACACAAATAATAACACAATATAAAAACCTTCTTTTTCATATTCGATAACATAAGGAAACTTAAAATAATCTTCTATGTTTTGCTATTTAATCAATGTAAATGAATAGATCAAATTATGTAATAAACTAAAAAAAAAATTACTTAAAAAAAAAAAATATTAAATTCATCAAAAATGACATAATCAACATACAAAAATTAGAGACAATATGCAGATGAGCAATACGCGGCCCAGTGGGTAAACAACAGCATAGTAAAAGCAAGTTAGTTGTATATCAGTATTACTAAATTAAGGCTAAACTTGATGCAACATAGGGTAAGTAGCTTTTCGAGTCGGCGTCAATACTAACTACATTTTGTATGAAATATCAAATGGGCCAGTTCCTACATACGCACTGGTTGAAAGTCAATACACGCTTTATGCAAAAATATAGCATGCTAAAAATAATTTGAATGTAAACTACTGGTTTGCTTTCACTGTGACGACAGTAAACTAACTATGGTTCAGCCATTCCACAAACACGGCTCAGTCACGTTAGCTGCGAACTTAAGCCGTATTCTAAATGTTTTAAACTAGCGGTCGCCCACGGCTTCGCCCGCGTGAGAGTGCATTACTCCCGTGCAAAGCCGGGGCGGGTCCCTAGTTATATTCCTCGTGAATCACTCTATCTATTTAAAAAAACCGCATCAAAATCCGTTCCCTACTTTGAAAGATCTAAGCATACATACATAGGGACGGACGGACAGCGGCAAGCGACTTTGTTTTATAATATGTAGTGATTCGGATGGATCGAATGTGATTTCTTCAAAAGAGAATAATTTTGGGAACATATTATTCAACGATGATAGTAGTGCCATGCTGATCCGGGGTTCATGAGTTACCCTTCTTCCGTGCATGTTATAATTTTAAGATTCAACTAGGGAACTCAGTTGGCATTATTTCAGGCGATGAGCTAGCAACTAGTCAAAATCTTTTACATCTATCTGGCCCATATCTCAGCGGGGCTCTAGAATTTCCAATGCGAGTTTAATCTAACGAATACAGTCGACGCGGTGTAAAGAATGACTACCTTCAAGTTTATTTGCATCTTTGAAGACGTTATACAACATAGGAAGCGAGATCTATTCCCTTAAAATCCCATATTGTAATGGATTATATTTTGTCCAATACATGTTTTTGAAGAAATTGGGGAGGATTGAAGTGTAAGTTAATTTATAATGATATTGGCGTAAGTCCACAGTCTACCCAGTCGCCCCTATGTCAGCGGTTATTGGTAGCAAATTGAAGCAAACATGTACCACTACATGTAACATATTAGTGTATGTAGATAGGTGGAGTATTGCAATTAGGGGTTTGTTGATTGATTGGCCCCGATCAGTAGCAGTTGCTTATATTGGGTACAGACTTGCACTAGTTAAGTTGTAAGGTTTTTTTTTTTTTTTTTTTTTGTTTATAATTTTTTATTTACTAATATTTATTTGCAATAATAACTAAACCTACGTAAAAAAACTAGAGCTACAAAATAAAATAAAATTTACAAATAGAAGACTCCTTGCAAGTCCTCCACCGCTGGCAATGTGCCCAAAAGGCTGGCAGCGTTGCCCCGCTGGATAGCGAGGCTTACTCGCTGTCCAAAAAATGAGCCAGCCCTCTGGTCATGAGATGCCTCGACCAACCTTTTCGAAATATCTTTAAAAAGGTTGTGGGCTCCTGGGCCCCATGGCCCCATGGTTTCAACCCCAAACGGCTCAAATAGGTAGTCACCACTGAGGTTTGCGTATTTGCGTCGTTTGAGGTTTTCAGCTGCATTGGCCGCAGAGCCACTTTTGATTGTTGTGCCTGGGAGATGGGACGCTGCTAAGGTGTCAACGCAGGTTGCGTCCCACACCAGAGAGCGCCCCATCTTCCAAGGCACGAGAGTCATGCCGTCGGGTCTCTTGCCATCGTCGCGCACCAGGCCAACAGGTTCTAATACTGATGGTGCCCCGGCGGTGGAAAGAGCCCGGCGGATGACGTCATTTAAATTGGCGTGGCGGGATATGCGGCCAGCGCTTCTCATACATGAGAGGCCATGGTGGCCTTGTTGGTCGACGACATCGCCACAGCGGCAGCGATGGAGGACGTTGCATGGTGCACCTAAACGGAGGGAGGTCGCAATGCGGAAAGTGGTCCGGTCTAGGAGGGTGCCGATATTGGGGGATGGTAGAGCCTGAAGCCACAGACCCGACTCCCACTCGCCTAAGGCTAAGAGACGGGCACGCTCTGCAGAACTGGCTGACGTTTCTAAGAGATTATTCCGTACCAGTTTGCAGAGTGGCTCGTCCCAAAGCCGTTGCGAGCAAGGATTTGAAGGCTCCACACCGTTTGGGCAGGCCAATTCCCAGGCATTTTTAGCTTCAGCCATGAACGGTATTTTCGGTTGCGGTTTTTTGAGAATTTTGGCTACTAAGGTTTGAACGCTATGGGCTGAAGATAGAAAAGCTGGGAGTGAAACACTGGAAATTTTACGGACACCCAGTCCCCCAAATCTGATCGGTAGAGAGGCTTGTGCCCATGAGCGGTTATTCAGACTGATGTTTATAATGGAGGAAAGGGTGTTTTTTATTGTTGTGTCTAAAATGGATAGGAGATCTGGAAATTTCCAAAGCTGACAGCAGCGGAGTGTATACATGAATTTTGGTGCAAAAAGACAGTGCCGAATGATGAAGTATGCCATGTGGGTGTTGATTTTAAAAAGGCGATCTGACACATCCGCGAAGTATTGAATTTTGTCTTCTACAAAAGACGGCAGCGATTCGTCCATGATGGGCGAACCTAATAGACGAAGCGAGCTACTGTCGACTATTGTTAAATTTGGGGCAAGCATGTTAAAATCCGAAATAATGGTGGAGCGAACTGGGTTTGAAGCAGGAACATATAGCTCACATTTGGCTGTATTGAGTTCTAGCCCAATAAGCTGCAGTTCCTGCCTCAGTAGTTTTAGGTCACTTAGGACAGTACTCGCTTCGCCTCCCAGGGTGCCATCATCGAGATACCACACGTTAAATTTAGATTTCATTTTTTCAATAATTGGATGGATAGCCAAACTAAAAATGGCCGGCCCCAAGGGGTCGCCCTGTTGGCAGCCTACGGCCGAAAGTAGTAAATTATTCTTGTAGAGCAGATTCGTGGGTGCACTGTAGCATTGCCAAAGAAAATTATAAATAGACGGGGTTTTAAATTTTATTTGTGTCAAGAGGGCGCCCCTATCGACGGTGTTAAAAGCGTTCTTTATATCCACCTTTAGCAGCACCCCGTCACCCTGGTCGCATAGGAAGGCGCGAAGTGAGTGTACGGCGGCCTCGCAGCCCCCCCTCGAGCCGAAGCCCAATTGGTGTGGTTGAAAATGTTTGGCTAGGTCATCGGCGGCGCTCCTGCAGCACATTTTGGCAACGAGACGGCGGAAGGTTGTGCCTACAGCGATAGGCCTGATTCCGCCATCTCTTTTCCTCAGTGCGCACAAGTTTGCTCCGTATAGGGTTGTGACTACGTCGGCGCAAACTTTACCTGAGAGCATTAGATTTGCCATGGCCGTTAGCTCCTTCGTGAGGGCCTCGCCGGCCTCACCGCAGCCTCCAGAGATTAAATCTTTGAGGTGCTGAGGCGAGATACCATCTAAGCCGCCCGCGGAGCCTCCTGGGAAGGAAAAAACGGCCTGGCGAATTGTGTCGGCGGAGACGACGAGAGCCGCATCTGTTGGGTTGGGGCTGTCAGGGAGGTTAGGGGATGCTGCTGGAGAAGGATGTTTGTCCAGGAGACTTGTCAGGGTTTCAGGTGTATCGGGGGCAATAGCATCGCTTGAAAAAAGGAGCCTTGCAGCTCCTTTAATATCACCTTCGCTCAATTTAGATTCTATAACTTTGGAGGTATTTATGGGTGCGCGATGGGATTTAGCATTATATCTGGGAAGAGGGGTATCAGAAGAACAGTTTTCCTTAATGTGGGATGTGAGAGATGACTTATTATCTGAGTTTTTCTGCTGAACATGGAGGATGCGGAAGGCGAATGTTAATAAATGTTCCCAGGCTTCCTTTGTGTTGTATGTGGTCGCCGCACGTATTTCTGATGATAATTTTTGTGCAACAGAAATACGTGCCCCTCGGGGAATTCTCTTTAAAACCGGAGTAGAATTTTTAAGGGTCGAAAGGTATTTCCAAAAAGGTTGGTTTGCATTTGGATTTGGCTGGTCCGAACTATTGATAGGTGCTGAGGGAGTTGGTGAAGTAGGTGTTACCTCTTTGTGGTTTTTTCCAATGTGGATTTTGAGGCCTCTCAGACCTTTGAAAAAGCGAGGTTGGGAACATTTATCACACTGAATCCAATTTTCAACCGATGCTATTGGGACACTTTGCGCCGCTTTTTGCATTGCACTCCCTAGGTCAGGTATTAGTAGTTTAGTGATAAGTAGTAGTAGTCTGAAAAAAAAATTAATATATAACTAAGAATATAGAAAAATTATAAAAAGCAGTAGCATAAAGAGCGTAAAACATTATCTTCATTATATCTGGATCTTGTTATCGTAAGGATGTCAGCTATGACAGTGCTGTTGACAGACATCTCATGAGAGTTTGAATTTGATGGTTAGGTCTGCGCGTCGTCTCTATTCCTCTCTACTCCTATTGAAACGCGCAGGATGCTGTCTCTGTTTTGCTGACGTTACCCGGGTGATGGTAGCTAGGCAACAGCGTTTAAGGGCGTCCAATTGTCCAATGTTTACAAACAACGATCACAAAAAACCGGTATGCCTGAGCTAATGGAAGTAAGTATGATCAACAAGGCTAATCCCGCAGGCGTACTAGTAGCGTGCTGATATTTTCCGGGAAGATTTGCACATTGCTTTCACTTTAATTTGGCAGATATTCCAGTGGGTATTTAAGCATATAGGTAGTACTGTCTAGGTAATTTTTGGGCCGAGGAAATAAATTCACTGTGTTTATAGTGCCGAATACAAATACAAATTGAACTTTATACTGGTGTAACTGTTAAAAAACTATTTTTATTTATTTAATTTGCGGGAGCGTTTTGAATACGCTATTGGTCAATCAAAAAAAAGAGTTGTAAGGTTAATTACTAAATATTGTTTAGGTAAACCCTACAATTTTATTTTTCATCTGTTAGGAAAATCTCAGCATAGGTAACAGAAATGGACCGATGATGCTTAAAGAGGACGGCTGGTAGTGACTGGATGGCTAAAACGGGCCTTGTGGCGTGTTCTGGGGAGACCTACGTCCAGCAGTGGACTGCAATAGGCTGACGACGATGTCACAGACATAACAATTAATACTTTGCACGAAGAAATGGTTGCGGCAATGAAGATTTGTTTAGATATATTTCAATCCAGGAACTTCCTTGCATTTTACCTTGTATAGTAAAGATCACACATACGAAGTCGCGGGTTTTCTATAGGTACTCAAGTAAACAGTAAACAACGTCTTCCGGATTACACAGTTATCCTGCTTAACCAAATCGAGCATTAACCAAACAAAATAATCACATCATACACTTTGCCACTCTTAAATCTCGCGAGCAAACATTTTAAACACACAAGCGAACGGGGTTCGACACAACTCCGAATAATATAACAGCCTGTATTATCAACCAACCAATAGATCTTGACTCATCATTCTGTGGTGAATTATCGAAATTGAGGGTCAAGCTATAGCAGTCTGTTCCGTACTGTCGAGTCGTCAAGTGGTATAAAATCGCATCAGATCTGATCAGTAAGGGTTCCGAATCGATGGATTTGCGGCGGTTTTTTAGGGTTCGTTTGCATTTCGCTAGTACAGATTACTGATAGGATAGGATTGGATAGTTTAGTAATCTGGTGTTATGGATGCAGTTTTAACATTACAACTGGTTTATGTAAATGTACCTAAGCATAGCCCACTTCGTTGAAAATGCAAGAAAATTAAATCCTCATCATCTTCCTGCCCTTATCTCATTATGGGGTCGGCGTAATATGGTTTCTTTCGAAACTCACATTTCCAAAGATTTTGCATTTGTTTTACGGCCGGTTGCCTGCTTGATGCCAACCCTCTTCGGGTATAGCTAAGTGTCAATTTTTAGAAATGCAAATTCCATTACACTTTATAAATTAACTTGATTTGTTTTGGAGACCAATTACGGTCGTCATATTTTTATATGATGGATTTTGACTACATTTAGGCTGGATGTAAAGCTACCATGAACTTTTAAAGCAAGATTGGTGTCACCGTGGAAGAGAGACTACATACCTACGACCAAAGAAATCGTCTTTGCTACAACCTACATAAAAAATTATATGTCCTGAATGACGGATTAATTTAGACACCTTGAAGAGTGTGTTCTTAGTATGACGGTAGGCATCCGATAAGAATGGACTTTCCGAAATTCCGACGAGTACGAGATACACGGGAATTTTAAAGTTTACGCGAGAAAAGGTTTAGTGTGTAGATAACTTTAAACATCACAAGCACAGAAAATACTTAATAGTCACAACTTAATACCCCTGAAAAAAGGGTTCCGATAATTAATTGGTTGCAAGATAAACTATCTCAAGATCAACCCTTAAAACCCGAGCTTTCACCGGGGGTTGAGACGGGGTGTTAGAGGATCAGGGAATTAAGCATGGCTTAGAGGATTTGGACTGAAGATGAGGTGTTTACTGTAAATTATAAAGATAAACAAATTATGATACATTAGTGGTTGGTAGGTAACGTAACGCTGAGTTGCACTTCTACTTACCTATACTTTAATAATCACTATAATTGTCTATAATACTTACTATTTATTTCATCGCATTTTTGGTAATCAACCATTGTTATATAAATATAACTGATAACTATTATGTTGCTATAGGATGACGGGTGTGTTCTTATAAGACTCTATCTCGATATCGTACCTTTGATTATCGTAGATTATCGTACCGTATCGTGAAAACCTTTGTTCAGCAGTGGACGTCTCATGGCCGAAAATGACGATGAAGAGATCTACCCACACCTGTATTGTCTCGACCAAGACAGCCCGAAGTACTTACAAAATTTTTATAAATACTTGATTACTACTACCAATAACTAATTATTTTCCGATATTTCTTAATAACTTAAAAGAAGACCCAGATATTTATTCTATTTCAATATCGGAAATCCCGTAAGTTCGGAATGTGCACAAAAACTAAAGAACCACCTGTGCGTGTTCCGCGTGATTTCTTTTGACAGTAATAAAATTTATACATGATGTTTAAATTTTAGAGATAGGTAAGTAATATACTTTTGGCAAATGATGAGAATCGACTAGATGTAATTTTGAAATGATCAAATTAAAATCATCAGTTAATAAGTTAAGATTAAATCAGGATTTTAAAGAATCGAAATACATCTTTTATGTATTTGACAAAGAGAAGTGTATAATAAATTCTTATTAGATAAAAATTTAAATGATTCCTATCATATTATCCTTCGATACAAATGTCATCATTAGTTATTCTTGAATTCTAATATATTTTCTTATTCTAATCAAAGCTAATTTCGCAGGGAAGAAATTCATATCCATAACAATTAAAGATGTAAGTACCCAGTTCTACTGAATACATGCCGGTTCCAAATAGTCTCAATGGAAAGCATATCCTCCTATATCTAACAGTACCTAAACTTGCCATAGCTGAAATGGTGATGAATAAAACATCCTACAACGTGTGCTTTCAGAATGCCTAGAACGTATTCCTGAGATATTTTTCACCTAGATACTTTTAGCAACTTTATTAAGTGTTTAGTTATTAAGTTTTAATTGTTAACACTAACTATCACATCCTGTAAACCCGAAGGTGACCCGTGGGAGCAGAGAGGTTCATTTCATTTCCATCCTACGTGGTATGCAGAGCAAGTGCTTTGGTTGCAATCTTGCGGTAAATTTGAGGATATCAGTTTCCGTAGGCTTATGCATTATTATTTCGTTGTAGAAACGTTAATTAATAATCTTTTAACTTAATTCTTGCAATACTCATTGTATCTATCTGTTATTGTGTCTGTCTTTAAAGTTCATTTGTGCAACTTAATGACAATAGGCATATAGTGAGAGTATTAGTAGGTAATTTAGTAGCTACCCCACTAACGTAACTTTAAATAGCCCCAAAGGGTATTTTCACCCGCGCATGGGAATGCACATTTTTTCCCTGTCAACCCCGCTTCCTGGCTCGCGTGATTTGTTCGCCGTCATCGACGTATGTGATTTGGCTTGGGAACACCTGTTTTGCCATTCCCACGGTCCGGGAATGGGTCAAAAAGTAGTTGCGGATGCACGTGTTTACTAATTTCAAAATCTGTTCCGCGTTCGAAATTGTTTTGATAGATTTGGTTTGTGTGTGAATTTTAAAACTGTGTTCTTATAAGAATACGTTGATAGGAACTTTAACTTTATAATAATAGCCAATAATAATAGTTTTTTCTAAGAGGAATCTATTGGATAGTCTCCATCGAACCATATTCTTACCTCGAATTGAAATTTGTACACAATAATGATGAATGAGAAGCAAGACCTTATCGACGTTTTCTTAAAAGACTCTATTTTTGTCAAAGTAGGTACTAGATACGTTTAATTTTTTTTCCTGAAAGAAGCTGTAAAATTAATTAAGCTGGTAATCAAGCAACACTGCAGAGGGAGCCACTGATAACGGATGTCACGCCGAAGTAATTTATTGCAAAGACACAAACATTTTCATATTCTGAATTTTGGGACTTATTTTGTTTTGAAGTGTCACAAGGTTTTCTGGTCTAGATAACGTTGGGTGTGACAGCAATTATTTACGTATAGATTAACGTTGGGGCATTAAATACACAGAAACAGATTTTTTAAATAGGGGATAAACAGAACCACCGCAGCTAATTATTTAGGTCGTAAGTTGAGTTTATGTAGGTAGGTATTTATTGATGATAAATAAATACTTAAAAGTACTAAAAAATATCTTTTGTCTTTTCAATCTTTAAGTACCTACCTAGTCCTATAAATGGGTACCTAGGTATCAGCTTAGTGGTACGTAGGTATGTAGGTATTTTACATGAACCGTTTTCTACTTGGTTAGTATTGAAGAAACATATTTTCAACCCTCCGTTCAAACAAACGTTAACCGCATACGTCTTCAAGCTCTAGCTTCCTTACCATTTATTACAAATCTTTACCAACGTTTTCATGTCACACTAAAAACTCCAAAGCAATCCCAACTTTAGAACGTCTCCAATAAAATCTACTTCCCATTAAAGGAATCTAATTGATTCATCGAAATATAGCACTGGAATTTGTGTTCTGTAGAACAGCAGTTTTAGGTTTTAATTTGGTTGGGCTAAAAAGTCAGGGGTACTCAACCGTTAACGACATCTCATTGGAACTAGGATGGTGAAGTTTGACACAGTATAAGAATAATAGTAAAGATTTATCACTTTAATTGCATTATCTACTGGACTAATTATATAAATTAGTCGCTGTTCCTATGCACTTATCAAATACATTTTATAAGGTATTCAACGCAATTTTGTTTGTCAAACATTTTGGTTAATTGAATAAGTTTATATATACTTATGACCGATAAAATAACTAAGCAATGTAAATTGCTAGGTATACATCGAAGACGAATATTATCATTATCTACCAGTCGTACACAAATACAAATTAATTACACAAGACAGGTAATTTACATAAAATTACGCTCATACTCGTCAAATTGGTCAGTTAGAACTGTACGAATTACACACTCACTGCAATTAACAAGGTACAGAATGGCTTCTCCTAGACTGGAACGCCTAAGGTAAACGTAAACGTGGCCGCCCGTGGAGCATAAAGCCAAGCGAGATGGCGAAGAACTATGGAAGCTAGGAACGTAGGTAAGTGAATATTCCTACTGTGTGTACATAATTAGCTTTGGCTCATTATATAGGTAAGGTCTTTACATAGGTAAAGATGTGATATTATACTATTCGTCATTTACTATAAGTTCGTGAAGTTAGGCGTGGAGTGAAATTAATCCGTCGACGTGTAGCGTCCTGATTTATTACACCTGGACTTCCGGGAGACGAGCTAATTTTAAATTCTTTTTTTTTTTTCATTTTTAAAAAGTTTTTGTATAGATCAATACTATTACTGTTACTGGACGCAAATTCTATTTCGAATTAGACAATAATAATATTGATCCTGCAGTTCACGTTACCACATTTTTGAAACGCACGGCAGGGTATGCAGCTGATTTATTCTAGGAAAGCCATGCACAGGTTTAGGTAACTTTTCATGCAGGAAAAAAATATCATTACCCAACACACTATAAGGCATTTATCTGTTTAAACCCAATAACTTCCCATCGTGTCCTCATTAATTTATGACAAGTCCAAAAAAACGTCTCTATTAACTAATAGCCACTGTCCACCGCCCACATCATGGCTATTTTACCACGACAATTATCACATACTAAAACTCCATACAATTAATTGTCATAAATATTCCTTTCACACGCGTATAATATGGAAAGTCCATCTGGATATATGCCAGAGTAGCGCTAGTATCAACGCAGGAAGTAAATAAATTGTCATGAATACTATGTGCTGGTTCAAAGTTTTCCTCTACTTCCGCCTGACTAGAAAAGCTTGTAGCGCATTATAATCGTCGCGTATTACCGTGAAATAGACTTGTAATGACCACTGTTCTTTTGTCACGCCAAAGAAATCATAAATGTATTGTATGCCTTCCGAAATAGAATTCAAATTGCATTAGTGTGGGTGGACGGCCGATGGAGACGTCACAGTGAATTTGACAGCTGGCAATGTTCGATGTCCATTTTATTTTTTTATGATCCACCTACGACACGTGCGGATAAAGGTTGGCCACATCTGACCATTACAGGGTCATTAGTGCCTTTGTGATTTTATGATTGCCGCAAAATTTGTGTTAGCGCGTGAAATAGCTCGTTTTAGCTGGTATAGGTAGCTTTTGGAAGTTCAAGAACTTATAGTGGATGTTGGGGTAGAATCTCTTCCATATGGGTATAGTAAGAGATTAAGGGTTTTCGGCAGATGGGCAGCAGCACCTCCCGTGTTGACAATAGTCCGACACTGCGGTCATCAACCCGCCTGCTCAGCGTGGTGACTATGGGCAAAACCTTAGCCTTGTGGTGTGCCGAGTATAATATGTGTGTGGGTAATCCAAAACGAAAATTCAATTTTTGTTCTATTCTATACTTAGAAGCCATGCAAAGCGTATAAGTAGTTAATCACAAGACATGTATTACTCATAGAAAAAGAAACAATTAGGTTTTTCCTTTTGTCTGTTACTTCCGTTTGCTTGGTGGCTTCTTGTTAGAGTGACCATGGTTCTGGAAAAGTATTTATTTTTACACAGTACCTACAGTTGAAATAATTATGTAGTATGTACCTACTTTATTAAAGTAGATACTAGTTGACTTTATTTACACGTTTTCGCAGGATTTCGTTTAAAATCTGCGCCACCACCTTGAAATAAAATTAATAGTTATTTAATATTATTTATGGCTGATAATCAGACTAAGTCATAGGCCATAGTTTACAGTAATTTGGACGAAAGTGCAAGGTTTAGCTACTACTTACATTACTTGCTACTGCTATCATAAATATTAAAAGTTTGTAAGAAAGAATGTATAATGTAGAGTATCCGCTATAGTGCCTTAAGTCTTTACCAAATCTTAATTTTATAAACCCCGTACCGTACCTAAACTAAAAAACAACCAGTAGAGTAAACCACCATATATTACTGTAATGTATTGATGCATGACATCTTTATACTCTCTTTCCTTTTGTACAGTACTTTTTAATTTCATTGAATTTTTTTAATTTATGGTACAGTAAGATTCCATAAGAACCGAATGGTACAAAATGATGGTCACCCTACAATCAGTAGAGTACCCCCGCTATCGTGTCTAACGTGGACGAAATCCTCTTACCCTCCTTACTCTTGCCTCAACCGCGAACGGGTATGGCTTCCCGCAAAAGTGGACAAGGAAGGAAACGATATCTAAGGCGAAAACATATTAAGGAGGTTTTAAGGTGAATGAATGAAATCAATATAACATTACTAACTGTTGCCTGCGTCTTCTTGTCCGCGTGAACTACAGATTACATATTAGGTACAGCATGTCCTTCTCCACACTCCACACTCAGTTATAGGTACAAAATTTCAATAAGATTGAGTAATGTTGCGTGATGTTGTATGTACCTATATAGTGACAGATATACAACGCACTATGTAGATATTGGGCGTAGGAAGCTACGAGTAAAAGGCTTAGGTATATTTCTAGGAGAGTGTAGAGGAGCACTTAGAGCACAAAACGGGAAATCTAAGCTAAAGTTGACATATTTGACTTTTTCTATATAAACCATTTTTATCAAACTGGGTAAATAAATACTCGTGTAGTTTGCATTGGTAAAAGATATTTATTTGGACTTCCATAGAGTGAGGGTTCTCGAGTATCGAAGGAAGTCGCACGTGCTGACCATTGGGATTAGGTTACAAGGAACTAGTACATGGAACTATACAGTTTGTGAGGAAGTAAGTTCTTACTTACCTTACTTACTTTATATAGAGGAATAAGAATAATGTGTAATTCCTCTTTGCCTTTACGGAAAGGCAGATTAGGATGTAGAGTCCTATACCCCGTTTTTTGTTGAAGAATCTTATTTTCGAAGAAGCATTATTTGTAAACATTAGAACACTCATACCTACTTGTAAGATATGAATGAAGTTTGACGTTTTTCTATATTGATTTATCCTATTAAAAAGTTCAGTTTTGTGTTTGCGATATCAGCTTCTTTAGGTTTTTTATAGTGCCAACTTTATATGAGTAGGTACTATTGGAATTGATTATTTATTTACAGCTCTGAGAAGTCCACTGTTGGACATAGGCCTCCCCCAACAACCTCCACTCCGACCGGTCGGAAGCAGCCGGCATCCAAGCGACGCCCGCGACCTTGGCCTGGTCGTTCGTCCACCTCGCGGGTGGCCTTCCCACGCTGCGCTTGCCGATACGTGGTATCCACTCTAGAACTTTCCGACTCCATCGGCCATCAGTTCTTCGAGCTATGTGCCCTGCCCATTGCCACTTCAGCTTGCTGGACCGTTCAGCTATGTCGGTGATCTTTGTACGTCTGCGGATCTCCTCATTTCTGATTCGATCACGCATTTGAATTGATAATACACAAAACTGTGCCTAATAAAAAACCTGATTTCGTTCTTTCGGATTCTTTCTATTTCTAAATAAAATGAGGTATAGTTTAAAGAATATATACCTAACTGTCGTGCATGATTTCCGAACTAAACTTTGTTACATGCATACAGATTTTACAGTACCTACGCAAGGGTAACTGATGCCATCATTAAAAGGAACTATTTGGGTATTCTACTGCCCGGTATTGGGCGAAACACTAGTTTGATTGAGTTGGATTTCCAAATAGTTTCCTTAAAATGATGATGCTAGGTTGCCTAGTTACTCGTAGGTACTGCATGACGTATGGTATGACTGTTACAAAATCGCGTCTTAAGTTAGACACTGTTTATGAAAGACATTTGGCAGCTAAATGTATAGAATATGAGTCAAATTTAGGCTAAGTTTTAAATTCATTTGTAATAACATGGTCTGTGTTACGAATACAAAAAATGTTAGTTCCGAATACAGACAGGAGTAGACGTGTGCGCTGATGATATAATTATCGGCGGCGGACGCCGGTCAAAAATCGGCGGCGGCGGCGTGATTTCGGCGTGAAGAATTGAGATATATCTCCATTGTTTTAGGTAGGTACTCGACGCGCGTACCCGCTGGACCTACAAAAGTGCGCAAAAGTTGTCAGTCTAATGGATGTGCTGTGCTCGCTCCTGCTGACAGCTGCCGGCGCCGTAGCTGTATCAGCGGCGCTGGACCTGGTTTGGCCTAAAAATTGGGTTTCAAACGTTTAAAAGTAGCGCCGATTTCACGCCGAAAATCAAATCGGCGGTGCGGCGTACACGTCTACATAGGAGTGAGTCTATGAAACGGGTACTCTACCTATTTATAACAAAGTTAGGGTTCGATCAGGTCCTGGTGATCTTGCAAGTTCCCGAAGCTCCTAGTTCCTAACTTATCAAATGATATTGTTTTCAAGAATCAACAATTTGTTAATTTGAAATAACATGCATAAATATCTGGGGATTTCCTCATTCAAACAGTTTTGATTTATTATTGGCATTGAAGTTATGTCGACGGAAACGGAAGGTCAGGGTTAAATCCGCCATTACGTATGTCTTACACATTTCAAATGCAGTTTGTGTTTACACATTTCCCTAATGAATTTGGAAATAAATTACTCAGAAATATTATGAGTTTTGTTAATGACGTGAGAACATGTGCACGGGGTCAGACAACTCTAGTTTGTAATTATTTGGATAGAGTTTTGTATTGACGCTCGTATTCTCAGTACTTTCCCTTTGGGGCACTCGATTGAGGGATTTTTTTGATATTACAATTTATTTTTCAATAGTTTGGTGTGTTTACAGTTACAGTAAACGAATGGGGGTAAAAGACCCCTGAAAGCATCGTACTTATTACTGACACTAAAGGCAGATTTTTTCAAACTAATAGATAGCATATCTGAAGAATATAGTTTATGTTGTCTCTATCATTATCAAGTTAAAGAGAAAGGCAGCATCAATTTTATTTTTCCGATAGGTGAGCTATCGTTTGGAAAAATCAGCCCTTAGATAAGTCTTCTCAAAAACATAGAACTAACTAGTGGCTAAGTACTATATCATCATCATCATCATCATCAGCCTATTGCAGTCCACTGCTGGATCTAGGCCTCCCCCAGGGCACGCCACAAGACTGCCGTGGGGGGTATTTGCCCATAGTCACCACGCTGGACAGAAGGGTTGGTGACCGCAGTTTGTATTTTGGACTATGTTATCAACACGGGAGGTGCTGCTGCCCACCTCCCAGACGATACCCACGGACAGATATGGAGTGGTACGAAATCTACTCTGCCGGCACCACGCGGCAGGTAAGTACTTTATACTAGCATAAATTCTACTAATTATGTAC
Source organism: Carposina sasakii (assembly GCA_014607495.2). Taxonomy (NCBI): domain Eukaryota; kingdom Metazoa; phylum Arthropoda; class Insecta; order Lepidoptera; family Carposinidae; genus Carposina; species Carposina sasakii. Next base: position 3,689,993 of record CP053163.1, on the reverse strand, counting down.
CATTCGGATATGAATCGAAGACCTGAAGAAGTGCAGTATAGGGATAGAAAATAATATTTATTTATGACAGAAACTTAACACCATTTCTCAGTCTCTAAACATAAAACTTAAATAATTTAAACTGGAACTATAAAATTTGTTATTTCAGTGTTAACTCTTACGATAAGAATCATTAAATAACCACAAACAAACAACACTGTATCTTATCTTAACATCCATAAAAATTATTTTATTATTAGATACAAATTCCAACAAAAATCAAAGAGAACATTTTAAAAGCCTATAATAATATTCTTGAGTGCAATCATTAAAATTCATTGGCTCTAACCATCTTTTCTTTTGCCTCAACTTTTTTTATAACAAGACAATTCGTAAGCGACTTCCCGCCATAATATTTCCATACTTTCAGCATTACACAACATTATTTTTCTTACGCATAAACAAGAATATATTCAAAATGATACCTTAACTCATATAGCTAGAAGGTACAAGGGATATTTTCATAGATGAACATAGTAGTTTGTGTTTATGTGTACGATTTTCAAATAATTCCAAAGACGAGGGAGGTTGGTAATGTGAACGATATGTGTCACTTTTATAACCGCATTATAAGGGGAGTTACTCGATTCAGATTTAAATTACTAACTTGGTACCTACGTAATTTTATTTATTATGTTTATTAAAATATCGAAAAAATAATGCGTAGTAGTAGTAGAGTTTACCTACACGTAATAATTTTAATAATTAATTAGTTATTTTTAACCATAATTATAGGTATTATTTTACCTCATTTCTTATGCGTGAAATAAATTAACGATAGGCACTCTTTTACCTCATTTCACACATAAGTACATAATAAAACTTTATGATAGTAGAATACAACAACAGCATCTGAAATTCCACATACAAAGTTAAAATTGTATATTCTAGAACTATTAAAAAAAAACGTTTTTTTTTATTTGTGGGCCAGTTTAGACAAAGGCATCCACTAGTCACTCTTCTAGCATTAAATCGAGTTTCATGCACAATATATCGCGGTAGAGTCAGCTCTACCGCGCAAGTCCTATAAAATGAGGCGCCACTGTCTATGGGCGCTACACAGATAGGCTGACTTTTAATACTGTTCCAGAACAGGAAGTCTTTAGTTCCAATTTTAGTCGTAGGACTTTAATGATGAGGACTTTACGCACCCAATGTTCCGTAACGCATCGAACCCAGCTTGTAAAAGAACGAAGCGTTCCGTTTTTAAATTTTTATTACAATTTATTGAACCAATGCTGGTAGCGTGATTTATTTTTATATCTTTGCGTGACTGATTTTATTCTGTGTCGTTGTAATTTTGTACCAAATTTGGATCTGAACGGATTTTCTACGATTTTCATTTAATTTGGTATATTTACAAGAACCTACAAATGAAGACTTCTTTATTATTCCCGAAAGCATAAGCTCTTTTTAAATCGTTTTATTTTTTATAATTCTTATTTTTTTGTTCTGAGTATTTTTGTTCCAAATATAAATTTCAGTTCCATTAATAAGCGCTACTGCGCTATGTACTTTTTTCAATCTTCAGGAGTAAGATAAGACGCTTTCACATTAGCGCGCTCTCAAATGGCTGAAACGTGTCTGAAACGGAATCATTACGGAAATACGTATTTTCATAACGTTAACTAATAATTCAATAACTTTCAATCCCAGACAGGACTCTACTGCACAGTAAATAACGTCTATTTCACAACCGTAAACGCGTTGATTTTAGTTACGTTCGTAACGTAAACTTTACTCTCAGAGAACGGATCTCTTTCAGTTTAATGGGTAATATTTTTTTTCATGGGTGGGGTTAAAGGTTAAAATCGACCAATGGCGTCGCGACGTCGTAATATGTTGCCTGCGTCTTACTCAGATAAGGAAGAAGGTGGAAGTGCCAGAGTGGGATGGGGAAGCTGGAGTCTATTCTTGGCTATATGTTTGTTTGCACTTAGATACAGGTGAGAGCAAAAGTTTCTGTGTGCAAAAAATATTGACTTAATTTACAAACGGTAATGGAAAGATGATTTAGTATGTCCTATTTGGTCTGGTTTATAAGAAATTTGAGAGACTTATCCCATTTCATTGGATTGCATTTGACTCTATTTATTATGATTTTGCCGCGAAATGCCGCTAATCCTTTAAGGAATAGTAGCACCCGTCTTCTCCATATCATTATAATACATATAATTATGTTGAACCTCAGAATAACAAGTCTTCAGAAAGAGTCATCAACAATATAAAATCCCACACTATTTGTTCTTATCCACTGTTCACTAACAACATTGTTTCGTAGTCGTAACCATTTAGTCTTTTTATATCCAGTAGCTACTAATAGAGTCAGTTTTTGGCTGGTGTTGGGGAACTTGGTGTGACTAACAAAGGTGTAGCTATATAGGTACAGTACATCAAGGTAAAGAATAGGCATCGACTTATTATTACAACTAATTTGATTTCCTGTAGCCATTATCGCCTGAGAGTGTGCCCAAGTTTCTTAGTCTAGTGATCCAGTTCAGCACAGGAGAAGATAATTTTTTAAAATTGTTTTTATAATGTTGTTCGATTGCCTGATTGAAATCCGATATTTTGCGATGTATCCTGAGTAACTGCACTATGGTGCAGGCCACATCAACTTCTGTGCCCGAATGTACCGCATTAGTTTATTCCTGGCACCTCTGCAATGCATGTGACGTAAATCCACATGCGGACGGCTTGCAAGTCAGGGATAGTTCGAATTTCTTTCTGTCGATGCTTTTTTGGTATAAAAACATGTTTATGAGACATTAATCGTTAATCCATCAAGGTTTGGAGTTGAATGTACTTACTACATAGATCTATCCTACTTGAATTTATACATTTATATTGCAATTATCCATACAGTCAGTCATAATGCCTATTTATATAATGACATGTGTGTTTTGTTTGCCCTTGTTTACAAAAAACTTATATTAATACGAGTAGGTAAATAGCCTTACCTCCGCAACTTGGTCCGCGTAAATTTTATTAGCCCTTCTACTACAACTACTAAAAGCGTTATATTAGAAGACGCTGAAATGCTGAATTTTATTTAGACAATTAATTATAAATTTGAAGTAAATATTTTTTCCATATTAATTTTCAACCCCTACTAGATTACAATTTTTATAATCAAAGGAAGCTACGGCTTTAACTTCACGTTTCTTTATGTCAGTGGTAACATTTCCTTTTGTATATTTATATAAACTAAATAGATTAATAAATAAGTAGGTAACATGTCAAGCTGTCCCCCCCTCCCCCGCCTGCCTTCTTCACTACATTGCATTCTGGTGAATTATGGAACCACCGCAGACTAGTGTACCAACATACCTATGTTATTCTTAATTTTTAAAGAAAATACTCCCAAATTGTCCATACCAAAACACCCCACAAAAAGTTGCCAGGAAGATATATCTCAAGCCCGGTAGCCGAGGTATATTTATGGAAATCTAAATAACTCCCGACTTTTTTTAATTGCGGGGAATGAGTTTTTTGTGGGATATTTATTTATTTCCCCGGCCGAGTGATTTGTTCGACGTTAAACGTTATTGTCGCTGAGGGAAATGAACTGTCACTTGTAAACAAAGAGAATTGGGAAAGTCGATATACATAAAAGGAAAAAAATAATAAGAGTTAATGTAAAATTTGTATGAATAGCAACGTCCGCGATTCCCTAAATGATGTAGAGGCAAAAGTCTGAACGGAGTAAACTTAACTCTGACTTGGGTGGGTTTTATAAAACTTTAGGTCAGTAGGTATCTAAAAAAATCGTGATGTATGAGATAATTGAGTACAGGTAGAGTAAGCTGAGACTTAGTCTTCCTGAACACTAATTTCCTTTGATATCTATTATTCACTTAAACCTATCTCTGGAATCAATCTATTTATTAAACCTGTGTTCAGAAATCTTTTACAAAATCACGCAGTCAGAGGGTAATAACTTTATTTTAACAAATGCTATATTGTTTTTAACTTGTTTTTATTATTTTAGTTACTATCAAAAAACTATGTTTGTACTTCTACTCCTCCACCCATAACTGTCGCACATAAATTGTCAGCCGCGCGTCGTTTCCGACAAATGCGTTTTTTTTACACTTTTTTTTGACATCACTAATGACGTTTTGTTCGTGACTATACCGCGTAATGGTGAATCTGAAATAGATTTTTCGTAATCTATATCTGTTTTTTGGGGAACATTTTAGTTTGGCCGCGACTTACAACCGTAACATGAGTCGTTTACTCAAACTTGAATCCTCCTCAACCACACTTAGGCAATGCATTTCTAACGATTATTTTATATCTAAGTTATAATGCAAAAAAGTTTATTTTTATCTTCATTCAAATTTGTCAAACGCCAAAACCAAAGTTCACAAGAAACAGTCGGATAAAAACGAAGGTCAAAACTGAGAAAAGATTAATGTCTTAACAAGTGTCATTCGAAATGAGCCCGGTTCTCAGGCCACATGTCACCCTGCACCAAACTGGCACTATTCATCAATATTCAAGAAATTCCACTTCAAGTACATATGCGCCCATAAATTGCTACAACTATTCGCGATAGGTACCCGCGAATTCTCACAATGCACCCCGGACCATTAATTATAAATTCCGGACGTGGACTTATGATCTATATTCCATTGTCCGGCAAAGGTCATCGCTTGACCCGTGAGAACTGGCCGCTAAGAAAAAAAAGTGAAAATAATGACATTTGAAATCGCGCGACCCTAAAATTTGAATATCCCCTTCGATTTTTGAATTGGTCCGTTAAGAAAACAGTGCATTGTGTGTGTCCGGTCGGTCAGCTTTTGTGTGCAAATAATTTATTCTGTCGCATGTTTGGTCGGTGCTGCAGTGTCATCATTATTATGACCTTCGTACTACGTTCTGTTTTGCCTGTCGTGATTAGCTTTATTGTTATTTTTTTGAATAATTTAAAATTCTTTGACTAACATTACAAACTGATGATGAGATGATTACCGGCAAATCCTGTAGTGATCTTCACAATTTTGGGAAATGGAAATACATTCTCAGTACCTACTCAGGTACAACTTAACATGAGCCGTTATCTCTTCACCCATTTTTTATATCCCAAACTATAAACAAAGTAATAGACGATAAAACCAATACATCACGCAACGACACTTAATGGTCTCAAAGATATGATAAGTGCGGTGTATTCATATTCCACCCCCGCGGTTATATGTTGACCGCGGGAATTTGGGAGTTTTCCCCAAAAAATGGGAATTTATCAAAAGGGGCGGTCATCCATCAATGCGGAGGATTAAACCTCCGTGGTCCGAACCTTATCCGATCTTTGCCTCAATTATTATACCCTGGAGAAATTTGAAAAGCGAAGATATTAAGCTATAAGTTGATAGGTACCCCTTAGTTGCTTTGTGTAATCGTTTGCCTTGATTTTTGGCCAATGGCATACGATACGCATAGACAGATCGAGTTCAAATTTGCTGATGGTAGTTAGCCATAATTTATTTTCATTTTTTTCCCCGAATATGGAATTTGCGAATTTCTCGATCTCTATGTGATCATCTGAGATGTGATCTCTACAGTCCATTTATAATACCCGATTAGTATAAGTAAAATGGCACCAAGAATATCCATTGAACTGTCAATCTGTCATCTCTCTCTCAGTTTGTTAAAAATGATAGAGATAGTAAAGGAGGATCGTCTCTTTGCCATTGTGAAATATCGGCTTGCTGATGTTGCTTACTTTTACTACCAACGTCAAATGCTACTAAAAAAGCAGAAATCGTATTCGGTAATCGTATGGGCAAACAGTAGGGTAACCATACCATAATCCTACTGCTATCAGTTCATGGTATGCTAGTACGATATAAAAATATCGCTACAAATGTGGAAAAGAATACTCTACTTTCTCTCCTAAATTCAAGGTTGGTATTAGAATGGCTAAAACTAAACGAGAGGGTAGTTTAATATGTGCAAAGTATACCATTTGAACCGCCCAAGGATTTTGTCCAACCCTTTACTGCATTATGCCGATTCTTGATTCAACGGCATCGTTTATTTTTATGGTTGGATTACAGCGCTTAAGGGTTAAGACTAGTGTCTTATCCTTTGGTCTTATCTCTGTTACTGTCATAGGTTACTGTGAAGAATGTTTGTATGTGGCAATATTTTTTTTTGGAGTACCTTCAAATATTGTTTTTCAGTGTTCATCAACTGCTCGCGTGGGTTGCAATTCAAAAGCTAAATCATTATTATGGAGTCGTTGTTTTATGAAAGAACCTGAATAGTATCCAGGTGTATTTAAGTCTTTTATAAGCTAAATACTGACTTTTGACTTCATCTCTCAAACACCTTTCTAATACATACTCGTACATACATATAATCACGCCTTTATCCCTTACGGGGTAGGCAGAGCACCAAGGGCCGATAGAACTACAAGGTGCCAATTCTGACCAATTTTGAGGGTATAGTTGAGATGTACAATTTCGGTTAGTAGTGACAGGTGGTCAGCCCATCGCCTACAAAACACCAAGACCCTCTTGTCCCTCTACTGACTTGTACAGTATGCCCGGGAAGAGAAGCAGCTGTAGTATAATATGTTTTTTTTTCACTCCCAGAGCAGCATAGAAGACCTTTCTAATTTTAGTAAAAAATAAGGTATGCAGCCGTTTTATAACAATTTCTTAATAATTTCAATAACGTTGCCAAAAACGTAATTTAAAAGAAATGGTAAAATTCGTCATCCGAATTAAATGACCCAATAGCTCAGTTGGTAGAGCTATGCACGGAATGCGAGTGGTCGTGAGTTCAAATCTCACTCGGATGATTTTTTTTTCATTTTCTTATTAATATTTTATAACAATTTCTTGTTAAAACTGACCAGGCGCAATTTGTAATAACAATTTCTTATAAAACTAGTTAACGCCCCGTGACTTCTTCGTCCGTACAATTCAGATAAATTTCAAGAAATCCTTTTATATTGAATGCCTGCGTCATACAAAGAACACACCCTAAAAGTTTCAGGTCTCTAAGATCAGCGGTTTAGGCTGTGTCAGTCATTCAGCACAAAGAATTTTATATGCTTAAATGTGGTTGTGGATGTGGTAGATGTTCAGCCGCATGGTGCCGGCAGAGTAGAGTTTGTACCACCCCATGCCTGCCCGTGGGTATCGTATGAGGCGATTAAGGGTTTCTGGGAGGTGAGCAACAAACAGCACCTCCCGTGCTGACAACATAGTCCGAAAATCACACTGCGGTCACCAACCCGCCTGCCCAGCGTGGTGAGTATGCGTAAAACCCCCCTGTGGCAGTAGCCTTGTGGCGTGCCCTGGGGGAGGCCTACGTCCAGCAGTGGACTGCAATAGGCTTAAGATTTTAGATGTGGTTAATGAAATATTACGTCATACATATTACACTCGTAGGTACTCGTAAACCACACAAAAAAGAAAACATTTCACATAAGCTCTACATCATCCACCGGTCGAAATGTTCGTAAAAAATTTACATTGCAATTTTATTTATAGCGAAATTATACGGTAGCTTGAGAACTTAGGGGAATGCGGGGACAGTGGACAACTTAGGGACAGCGGGCACTCTACGGTCGATTATTATAGTCGATGGAGATTTGAATATGATCGGACAGATTGATTATTTTCATGTCTGCATCATATTTTTTATACGTTAGTGGGGTTGGGATAAGTTATCCATTAATTTAGTTTTCTTGTTTATAACTTTGAAGTTTATTGCCAAAGAACGTAGATACACTAAATGTTTGTAGTTTTGCTTAGTTAGTATGGAAGAAATTCTATTTTTCAAGTACATCTTTTATATGAGCTCTACATGATCAGTAGTGTTAAAGATTATTGTTCTTAATAGTATCTTTTCGAAGAATGGAATATGAGAAGATGTCAAGCAATGTTTATTTTACCTAACAAGCAAACTTCATTTTGAAAGAAAAATCGTATATTAAAGTTAATGTCAAAATAAGTGATCAAGTATATTAGTAGTAAGTATTTAGATAGGCCTTTAAAAGAAATATACCTACTTTATTCGAGTAATATCGACGCAAAGCGTGAATAGATGAAATTATGAAAATTGAGGGATCCTTTGTAAATATTAATCTCGTAAATTCTATGTCAATAGTTCCCTCTTCCTCCTGCGCCCTCTTGATGGATAGGGGTATATATTGGACGTTATTTTTGAGGAAATATTAAATATTACATGTACAATCTACCTTTTACTTGCTATTTTCAGTGATGGTTGAGCTTTAAAGGAAAGTAGTTTTCGTGCTCTTTGTCGATAGCACTTATTTTTTAACTGTTTTTTTTTTTTTCAATTAATCCTCAATATATCGTGATACCTGGCCATACGTTACGTAATGTATAAAAAATGTAACGTCTTTTAATACCGTCGTTGAAATAACAGTAGGGTGACCATTTTTTTGACTACATAAATTTAAATTAGGGCTTCTCTTTGTAGTTTTTTTTATGTAGAATAATGTTTTCTCAGCTACTCACGGAGAGTGTTGTACAAATTTACCTATCTATTGTCAAGTAGTGACCACTAACAAGCTTCATATTGTAAAAAAATGTATCTCACGCCCGAGAAGTTTTAAGTTATTGTGACATATTTTATTGAGATGATTTAAGATTGTATGTAAGGCACATTTCTACGTAAAAAATAATTACTTATTTTTACTTGTGAATACTTATTATGAAATTTTCTTTCGAATGTAGGTATTAAATAAAAGTATTTTAATATTTTTAGGTAATTTAATGTTTTTTTTTTCTATTTCAACGTAACCAAAATCTGCTCTGCAATAAATGTTTAAAATGATATACTAATCAATTTAATTATTTACCTATTACCTAATTAATTAATTTCAAATAATATACCTAATAAGCTTTTGTGAGTAAAAGTATTCGGGCGAAACGCCTACTAAAATAATATTATTCTAGAAACTACTAACCCACCTAAAAATTGAATTTCTTAAAAATTATACTTCAGTTTTGCAGGTTAAAGTTTATTTATAAGATTGAATAAACCGCTAGTAGATAAGTAAGTAGAATACAATTCAATGGAAAAACACATTTCTATGAATATAATTGAATATAGTATAGTAAGTAACCCAAATTTTATATGAATTTATTCAGAAGAATATAATCTGAAAGAAAAATATTTATAATACTAAACTCAAAGATAACATTTCGACTGAGATTTCGACCCGAGTCTTGAAAGACATTTGTTTTTCAAAAGGTACCGACAGAGATCCCGTTTTCTAAACAAAATTATTTTTATGCATAAAACTACACACGACCGCATTTTAAAGTGCAGGGCGCATGCATTGTTCCGGTCCGCGTCATGCAAACTTTGGCACAAAACATAATTGCTTGGCCCCTTCGTCCATTCCGAAAAAATAAGATAGGGACAGCGATGACATTCTATATTCAAAACATTGTGTCAATTCCACCGATTTATCGCGTTTCGAATCGAATAGTCCTATCTTTTGTGTACTTCCAAAGGAATCGGACCAAATCCCTTATTAGCTAAGCGTGAATTTGGCGACGTTTCCCATGACGACTGAATTATATTTTTGATCTATTTTTACGATTTCTGGACGACATATCTCATTGTTAAAGCCAGTTATCGGAAGTAAAGCTGATTAGTTCCGTTTATGGATCAGAGAATTTCTCGAATATACTTTGCATTTTCAAGTTATACTTATTATTCTGTTTATAGGGAAGAAATACATTTATTTTTCTCAGATGATTAACGTCCGGTTCTCATATTTATTATCTTAATAATTTACTATAGCCATAACCGTTATCATGTTTTTAAATAAAATCATCAAAACTAGAATATAATATAGAGTCACACATTTTAACCCCAATAGGTATAACTTCATCAAAGAAATGATAAAATAGAAATGAGTTTCCCAAAACGACTGGGGATGAAATGAAAAATAAAAAATAAACAGCAAACAAAAAGGACCCATAACTAATAATCTCTGATTACTGTCGGTGGTCTAGATGTAGCTGATAACCCGCCACTGTGGGGTACATTACACCCCTAGGCGGTTGCAGGGTTGAACATGCCGTGCAATATTACGATATAAAAAAATCTATAGTCTTGAGTATATTCTAATGAAGTTGTTTAGTTTATGGTATTTTTCATATTAGGTAAAATTAATATCTAACGATTACCCTATTGTTGGATAATATTATTATCTCTGTAGCACTACTAGCAAGCCCTCACATAAATATCTAAGCTAAAAGATGGCTTTCAGCTTAGATATTTATGTGAGGGCCTGCTAGTAGTAGAGATAATCATGGGATTATCTCAAACATTTTAACTAACAAGTTACATTATGAAATTATTACTAATTATTATAAAGCAGACTAGCGGACCCGACAGACGTTGTCCTGTCCCCCGCCTTAAATACTAACTTTCTGAAATAAGCTGTAACAATCTGGACCGTTATAAAAACATTATCTAGTTGACCGAATTGTGAATCTAAACATTTCCGAGATTTAACAACCATCCATATATCGGGCGTAACTGAAACTAAGGTATACTTTTGAATATTCGACACAATGACTGCAGCGCAGTCTGCCGGATCCTATGTAAAAGGTTCTATTTACAGGGTTTTTTTTTGGTCGTCAACATTTCCGAAAACTATGGATTCTCCTCATCATCACGAACGTTTAGAAAGATCCCATGGAAGAATACCTGGGAAGTGTCTGGTTCCCAAGATATTAAGGTCCAAAGTTGAGTTATTAGGTTGCGTTTTTTTGCATAAATGCATAGAATACCAAACTACCTATAAAAAAATTAACACAAACACTGGACACCATACATTTCGCGCGATCATGTTGATAAAAAAAAATGACAAAAAATTAAACGCGTTCCAGATTTTTTTTTACATAAACTTTATTCGATGTATAGAGCACGTACCCTTCGTAAATGGTGGCATCGAAAAAACCCTGTATACTAATATTAGGTATATATGTGTAAGTGTATGTGTGTGTGTTTGTCCGTCTTTTACGGCACAACTACTGAACCAATTTTAATGAAATTTGATACACAAATATTCTTGAGCCCGAGAAAGGACATAGGCTACTTCTTATTGCGGTAGGTGGCATCACCGCGTAATAATATAAACAACAAAATAAATCGGTCAACTATACAGGGTGTAACAAAAAAGGTATGTTAAGCGTAAAGCTATGTAAATAGCCCACTATAGAGAACCTATCCACAAATTTGAGACTCGAAATCACATGTTTATTTTTCCATATAGTATGGGGAATTCTCAAATATCTCTGGAATTTTCATACAACATTGAAAATTAAACATGTGATTTCAAGGCTCAAATTTTGTGGATAGGTTCTCTTTAGTGGGCTTTTGGCCTAAAATACCTTTTATGTTACACCCTGTATAATGTTTTGAACTCCGTCCACGTGGACTGCAGAAAAAAATGTCGTTGACCAAATTGTGAATCTAAACCATTCTCGAACCCACTTGAACACACACACAAAATTTCATCAAAATCGGTTCAGCGGTTTAGAGGGAAATCCATTACAAACACACGAACAGAAGATTTTTATATATATATGATATGTAGCTTAAACCGCAATACGTTTTGGTTTAAATTAACGAATAAAATATTATAACAGTGACAACCCTAATACATCTATGAAAGGTGAGTACTCCGAGCCCGCAATGAGTGACATAATAACCGACGAAGCGATCTGATAAGCTATTAATTTGGCTCAAGTATCCTATTGCATACCAAAACCATATGCCTATTAGTACACCCACGTATTATCCGACTATTTCAATGTAGTAGAGTACAACGTCAATAGATACTGTACTGCATAAAGAAATTGATATGAATCCCTTTTGTATGAGCACAATAGCTAATATTGTTTTCAAAAGTTTTGGTTTGTAATGGTAATGAATATGTTTCCTTGATTAGGGATCGTGTATGCAAATTAGTTTGGTTAAATAAAAAAAAATGGAAAAAGTGTTTTTTTAGTTACTATAATGTCTTACTAGGTGATAGATAGGGAGTTGTAGTAGGTAGGTATCTAAGCTATATACCAATAGGAATAGTATTGTGTTTTAAGTCGTATATATGGGTATGGGATCCTTCTTCAAAAAGTATGTTTTGAAAATATACAGCGTGGTTTTTGGTCGTCAACGTTCCCGAAAATTACGGAATCTCCTCATAATCACGATCATTTTTCTCCATGGAAGCATACCTGGGGTGTCAGGTTTCCAAAATATTAGGGTCCAAAGTTGAGTAAATAGACTGCGTTTTTCTGCATAAATGCACATTAACGCGTGTAGTAAGATTTTTTCACGAGAAATAATTATTATCTGTCTATGAGAAAACTAGCATAATCATTGTGCACTATAAATTTCGCCCTATCAAGTAATAAAAAAAATCAAAAAAATTTACATCGTTTCCCAGCATTTTTTTACATAAACTTACTTCATTTGATGTATAGAGTACGTACCCTTCGTTAAGGGTGGCAACGAAAAAACACCGCATCAGCATTTACTTATCATATCCAAAGCGCCTTAGTAACATATCGGCGAGAAAGCCAACTTCACTGAACGGTAGAACTGCAATCATTCATCTTTTTGCTTCACGCCATTAGGTCTTCTCCTTCCCTCATATACAAGTGTAGGTACTTACAATTACGGCTGTATTCCCGAAAACTGGTAGCCAGAACTGGGGACAGTTGTTAATGATCAGTGAGTCGGTGACAAGTTGCTAGAGTATCGCCTGAGAGAAAGCCCGAGTTCCTTTGTCGAATCTTATACGACAGGCACGGAAAGAGATGCATCAAGGATGCAGCTGATGTATTCTATAAAGCCCCGCATTACCACAGGATAAATATATTAATTTCTATTTTTTTATTCACTTCATATTATTTACTTTATGATGTAGGTTTAACATGTTTTGTAATATACATTGTTATAATTACCTCAATCAAAGGTCGATAACAATTATATTTGCGCAATAAAAGGTGGTTATGACTGGCAATTATATAGCTAAAGGTCCAAGTTTATGTGTGATAGGCCAATTATAGCATATAATAACTAGCCTAGTGCTTAACTAGCTTTATTGGACACTTAAAAAGGCTGTTAAAATCGTCCTTGCCGGTTAAAATTATTAAGTGTACTTACTCGATTTTTTTTTGTATTTATTTTCTTAAATTGTTTAATACCTATATTTACAGTAGATATTATTTGTTTTATTTTCCATGTAATAAAGTAATTGGTATATATTTTTTTTATAACCTTGCATCATAAATTGAAGTAGATCAGAAGCAAAACTAGGTTGGTCAGGTGATGGATGACATACAATATTATACTTTATAGTGTAGGTTTTAATAGCTGCTACTAGCAAATTTTATAGAATTCAGGCCATGTAAATAATCATTAAATCTTTTAATCAGTTGTATCAACTTTTAAGTATAGGCTCATATTGTTTTCTTTTATAAAATATCTTTTGTTCACTAAAAGGTGCAACTAACATCTAAAATTGTGGTTATACTACTACGGTTTTTTACTAAATCAATAAAGTTTTAATTCTTATTTGAGTCGCAAAATATGAAAATTATTTATTTGGTATTAGGAAGACCAACAGCTATATTAAGGCAGTAATAACAACAATATAGTGACTTACAGCTAAATTAAGGTCTCCGCAAGTATGCCACAAAAATATTACGTAAGACGCAACACACAATTACAAATTGACTTGACTTATTAATTTAGCAAAATAGTTTCTTATGTACTTATCCACTCCCGGCTAGGTACATCACACATAATTTAGGTTAATTAAAACACAAGACTATTTGAAAAGGATCTAGCTATGGTCCGTCTAACCGCCACAGCACTTGTATATAACAGATCTATGTCCAATGTCTTACTAGTTAAATTGAAATTATAACTCACACGCCATATATAGGAGTTCTACCTATAGTTAGTTGAAGCAGATGGCAAGGAAAATATAGGGTTGGATCGAAGCGTTTTACCAGGGACTTGGGACTTTATAGTCAAAACAAGAAAGTAGAGCAGGGCAGTTAACAGTACCAGAAACAACCCCTAGAAGATACATCAAGTCCGCCATCTCTCTTCGCAAGGTAAGAGGGAGCAAATGGTGTCTCCTGCACACATCAAGGTAATCTTCCGAGCGGTATCGGATGCCGGTACGCCAGCAAAGGTACTTGATGAACCTCCTCTGAATACCTTCAATACGAGTGATGTAGGTCTCATAAATACCTGAATCTGTAAATTAAAATAATTTTTAGAGTTATAATAGAAATAATTTTAACAAATCATAAAATAAAAAACGTTGGAAGAAGATTTAATCTCGTATAAACTCAAAGCGTTAACCAAAACCCACTTTTTGCGTAAAATTCGCCCAAAGCCTAGTTTTGACGAACCAATATATTACTTCAGCAAAAAGTCCGAGGTGCGACAAATTTACGGGACTTTTTTTTCACTTCAGCGAGGTTTTTTGCCCATTTTTTTCATGTATTTTATAGTTCCAGTAAGTGTAAAACGGTTCGGCAGTTTTTGTGAAGCTTATGGTGAAAGATTAAGAAATTCCATGCTAGATTTATATGATTTTTTTTAAATATAATCTTTCGAGTGAGTCTTTCTATGGAGCTTTTACAGTTATGATGATTAAAATTTACAAAATTATTGTTATTTTGTGGTGATGTAATTTCATTTACTTAAGTGTTAAATTACGATACTACGAACTAAATTCATTACCATGTAAAAATGTTTTGCTATTTATTGAGTCAAAATCAACAAAACTGTAGACTGGTATTTAATTATTTAAAAAAAAAAAAACTTTACAAGACCAAAAAAATCATTTAAATAATTCAGATTTAACTGTTTCTAAAAATATATTTAGTTATTTTATACTTGAAAAACCTAACTTACTAACATTTCTAACAGTTACGGAATCAAGTAAACACATTACCGAAGCATTGTATGCAAATCATCTTCATGTTATTGAGTACATACGCGAACACCGTAAATGCTACTTACTCCTTATTGCGTTACTGAGGTCGAATAATTTTACGGATTTTAGTATACTTTCAGGTGTTGACGACACTGTATGTATTATAAGTTACTATAACACGGTGCTTCTGTAACGATTTACGAAACAAACATAAGTGACTGCAGACAGAGGTACCTTAACTGTTATTTGATTTTATAGTGGTAGAGTTTAATAATAGGAAAATGAAGGGAAGGAAAAAAAAGCTGGTGTTTAGTTTTAACCGAGAATAAGTAAGATATACCTAGTTATAACCGCATATACCTCTTAAACCTAGTTTCAGTCGGCAAGAGCAGCTTCAGGTTTACCATAACTCATACAAAACTTAGGTTTTCAATAAGTATTAATCTTTAATAAAGTTTCTATAAAAACTAAAAACTTATTATTTTGCTGAATAAATATTACCTATCATGTTTTATCTTATACATATGTTATACATATCCCATCGGACTATGAGAGTGAGGGAATAGAGAGTGCATCTGTGTTTGCGCACACACTTGTGCACTATAATATCTCCTGCGTACCTGGCCAATCTCCGTAGAGATAGGTCGCCTTGGCCGAAATACGGTCGGAGATCATGATCATCATCATGTTATACAGAGATTTTGCTAAAAAAATCGTAGAGAAGCTTAAAACTTTATGCCTATACGTCCTATATGATATAATGCGCGCACAGTATACTATACTTAAAGTACGATTTTTGTATCATTATTATCGTCTACGCTGATTTGGTATCAAATATCATGAAGATTTCACTCACCGCGAACTAATTAAGAAACTTTATTTCTTGCACATGTTAGAAACTGCTTGCAGATTTACTGGAACCTGGAAAAATTCCTACAGTATAATCATTTTTTTCTACTTTAGTATTAACATGAATAAATTTTACCAAATATCTCCATATAATTTGAACAGGTTCAAAATAAGTACCCTGAATTTAATCGCATAATTAATTTCCTTTTAAAACTTTTTTTTAAAGTCAAATAACCCGTTGCACGGCGCGTGCACATCTCCACAGATGCTGGAGTCTCACTAAAACTTGAATGCTGTTCTAGTTTTTCCCCAATTTTTTTAAACTACAAAGGTTATAAAAATAAACATATACCACAATAAAAGACGCGTGCGCGCAGCATCAAATTAACCCTAAAGATGCTGAATGCTAACCTGTTCTCGTTATAGATCAATACCGGAGCTAAGTCAACCCTTATTGTCCCTTTACCCCAGCATCCCTTATCTCGAGGGTAAAGGGTACAAGAATCGTGCGCAAGGATTCTGTATCGCGTGTCTATTGTGAGATTAACCCTATTTTATATAAAGATTTATTCTTTTCTTGGTAACTATCGCATATTTTTGTTACTCTTTATTATAAATTTAATGAAAATATAGGTTCAAGTACGCTTATGAAAATATTATGCAAAAATATTTATTTATATATATACTGCTAAAATTATTTCCCATTCTTTCGACTTTGCCGCAGTAAGGCACAATCACATTTCAAAAAACCAAATATTTTTAGGGCGGTTCTAAAAATTCTTCAATTTTAGCCATTCAAGTTTTACATAATCTACTGTATGGTGAGAACTTATACGACTTATTAACACAGACTATTTCAAAAATATTATATGGTATTAAATCAGGTTTCCAATAGATCTTATTCCCAGCCCATCAGCCACGTGATGGCACCGTGGGACCACACAGGTCGCTATAAACTAGCAATCCCGAAAACCAGATTTCTTTCTTCATCAATATTCACAATATTACTGGAAGCCCCTTTTTTACATTGCTTTTTGTCAGTAGCCTGCTTCGTAACGACTTTTTCTATAGACGCGAAAGACGATGGTGACCTGTGACCCGTAGTTGGGGCTCTTTGAGACGGTTAAAATCTAGTTTGGTATGAAAAAAGCGTGTCTACGCTTTGTATAGCGACAAAGATATGTGAAGCTATTCTACTGAACGGATTCTATGTGGTCGGGGCAGTTAGTAGTTATGTAAAAGGACGCTGTAATAACGGCGTAGAAAATTTAACCGTCTTCAGGTGGATCTATTTATATCTAGGAGACTAGGATTATTTATTTATACAGGCTGGTATTGGGCAGTTTCAGATAAATAGGGAAATTAATAATAGATCAAATAAATGAAGCTCAGATGAAATTAGTCGGCAGATCCTTTACTTACTTCCCTTCTATATCTGGATATAGGTACTACATAGGTAATACAATTGATAAAACTAACAGTGTTATTTAAACCCGTATAGTTAGTTATACTCTACCGTTTTTATTAATTTCATTTAAAAGTAAGAAGGTAGAATGTTAATTAACAATTAAATACCTAATACCTATAAATAACTATTTATACTTACAAAAATATATACATAAATTGGTAGTACTCACTTAGTTATCATCAATAATTCCCAATTAATAAATAATGTATAATATTTTATCATTATTTACCTACATGCTTACGTACAGAACCAACACGCGTCAATTTGTAAACAGTTTTTTTAACTTGCAGCTTTCAAAACTTTTTTGCAAAATCCCTCAAGCTCTCACATAATAGGCCAGTAGCTCCCGTTAAGTAACCCAATTTTTACACCATAAATAAAAGGAAAAAAAAACATGAAAAAGCAAGAGCTAACGGACGCCATTGTAGTTTTTTTTATCTTCGACGTATGAATTAATTTGTATAACGCCCCGATGCTTACATATAAAGTGAGTATTGAGATCGAAAATTAGGCTACATTCATATTTTTTATAATTGTCAAGATTTTTTTTCTTAAAAAATATTTTCTGATAATATTGACAGTTTCGCCCTAGATAGGCCCGGATTCCATCGTAATCTTATTGAAAATTAATACTATTATGTTCGAAATCTTGAGCCTCTGATTGGTTCAATTGTTGAAAAGTTTTTTGTCACCAACAAATTCGTGATCTCATTTAGCAAACGGGCGGTTTCGCTACGACTTTTAATTGGCAAAAGGAGTTTATTACGTATTGACTGAAACTTTTAAAATAAGGTAGGGATGGACTTTAAAACTAACTTGAATTGAGAGAATAACACATAGTATAACCCATCTATTCTAGTACCTAATTCTGCCATGATAACTGGATATTTAAAGATATGGCCTGTGATAATTTAAAAAAAAAGTCAATAGGATACCTAACAGCTAATTTCAAAAACCGATCTTGACAGTTTTTTTGCATAGACAGATATCAGATTTATTTTTCAATTGTTTTCATACGAAAATCTAATTTAGAATAAAAAAAAATTATCTCTAATATTTTCCGTAAAGTTAATAGGTAAGTAGGTACCTACATGAAGCAAAACTATAAACCTCCTTAAGAACTTTTAATGGTAAAGTGTAAATGCTACAATTATTTAAATTACCTGCGAATGCATTACTTAATCCATAAGCAACTCATAAAAACTATCAGATAATAAAAAACTACCCCTTACATACATATAGACGTACAATACGGATGATTTGTTACAATAAGGAACAGCATCCGTTATTTAAGGGTTAATGACGTCATCTCCAACTGTAACCCGACCACGTGCCATTGAGGGTTGACACCGTGAAAGGATGCAATCGTATATGCAATCAAAAGGTGTATAAGAAACTTGTGTAAAAAATACATTTTAATCGCTCTCTAAATATCAAAGGGATTAAATTTGCTTGGTTTGCGATTGGATTTTTGAAAATTCGTAATAAATTTTAGTGTCATGAAAATGATATTAAAGTTTATAAAAAAATGCAGCGTAAATTACCTAAAAGCCTTATTTTTAGTATGTATTCATTTTTATTTGACATAAAAAGGTCGATAGGTACACACTTATTTGACTGATGATGAACGAACTCAGAGATGCAGAGATGATGCAGCCTGCAAGATAGGTACGTATATCGATTATCCGAATTCCCAAGGGAAATTCAGTTGTCAAGGGCATTTCCTACCCAGACGCACACTGACATGATTCAGACAATCACGGTTACCTACTAATATTAGGTACATTCCCTCTATTCTTAATGCCATAAGCCATGTGTGGGCAGGGCCGGATTTAGGGGAGGGCAACCGGGGCGAAAGCCCCAGGGCCTCCGCAAACGGGGGGCCCCCACAATAGAGATTTCGGTAAAAATCATGTTATTTGTCATCATCATCATCATTTACAGCCCTGAGAAGTCCACTGTTGGACATAGGCCTCCCCCAACAACCTCCACTCTGACCGGTCGGAAACAGCCTGCATCCAACCGACGCCCTCGACCTTGGCCAGGTCGTCCGTCCACCTCGCGGGTGGCCTTCGCACGCTGCGTTTGCCGATACGTGGTGTCCACTCTAGAACTTTCCGACTCCATCGGCCATCAGTTCTTCGAGCTATGTGTCCTGCGTTATTTTTCAAATTGTTCTTTATTTATATTAGGTTTCTGTCCTCTTTATGTACTTGCTGCGGTAACGTTACCCCAACCGAACCAGCCGGGTCAGTTTTTCTCCAATAACTAAAAAACAATCACTTTACCAAATTTAAATAATTTAAAAAATCTAAAAACCCGACTGCTTAAAAAAGAACCAAATAATGTACATAATAAAAAAAAACTGAAAAGAAAAAAAACAAGCACATAGATTTCCGGTGGTCTAGAATTCTATAATATTATTATGGAATGAATACTATCAAAGAACATGAAATATTTTCTAATGATCGTAACATAACAACTGAACAGTCGGGATCCATTATCCGACAGCCAAGCTAATATTTCAATGGATCCTGGCTGTTCAGTTGTTATGTTACGATCTTCAATAGTATTCATTCCATAATAATATTATAGAATTCTAGACCACCGGACATCTAAGTGCTTGTTTTTTTTTCTTTTTTGTTTTTTTATTATGTACATTATTGGTTCTTTTTTAAGCAGTCGGGTTTTTGGATTTTTAAATTATGTTTTTTTATTTTATACTTTTTTGTTATGAGTACCTAGCTTCAAGAAACATGCTCAACATGCTCGGCAGCAAGAAGTTTTCGTCTTGCTGCTGTCTAAAAACTTATATGTGAGAATGGTTGTTACGCAACTTTCAATCGATATAGATCCTAAACGGTTGGTCGAATTGTTTGGTCTGTGTAGTGCTTCAAAGGAACATACATACATACATAGGCTGTTAAATACAATACCACTCCTTTGCGTCGCGCAGTCGGGTAAAAATAGGCTTACCATTTACAAAAGCTGTATTTCTAATTATCTATCATCCTTAGATGCCCATTTGCGCTACTTTTCGGCTGGGGTAACGTTCTCAGTTTAATCCTACTAATATTATAAACGCGAAAGTTTGTAAGTACGGATGGATGGATGGATGGATGTTTGTTACTCTTTCACGTGAAAACGGCTAAAGCGATTTTAATAAAATTTGGTATGGAGTTAGCTGACACCTGGATTAACACATAGGCTACTTTTTATCCCGGGAAAATATGTTTATCCCGGATAATTTCGACATTTTGTTTTTTCTGCAGTCCACGCGGAAGAAGTCGCGGGCGTCCACTAGTTCAAAATAATCCCACATACAAGTGCAACATCAAGTAGGTAGAGATAATGCCAAAACCACTTTAGAATTCATCCAATGAGCTTTAATTCACGCTCTGCGTTTTTCCTTCCGCAGCCCCGACTAATCGGTCAGATTAACTGCTATTAAACACCCAATCCTATCACGCGGCTACCAATCTGATTTTCAGTGCACTTTAATCCGGCATCATCGGATTTCCCTTTATTGCTTCTGTGTGCGAATGTACCCAGCTAACCTCATACATTACCGGTTTTATGTCGTCGACTGTAGATGCGACTGTTAGAAAAACCGCAATGGATATGCGAAAATTCTGTGTATCTTTTCAATACCTTTTCATGAGCATCATTTGGCGATTTTTTATGATACATCGTTATCCACTACCTTTTTGGGTAGAGCAGTATTAAATTAAATGATAGTGAGACAGCAAGGTATCGGCAGCACGATATTAAAGTTGGTGGTTGAACGTGAAGCCAAAACCTTTCGCTTGCTAGTCAATTAAGTGATCAGCCAGGGGTGGTACACAATTGGTCGCCTCCGCACAATAAGAGACGCGGTGCTCCAATCTTTGGGAATACAATAGGAGGGATAGCGTTGAGGTGGAGGAATATTACTGATTACGGTGAATTAGGTACGCTGTGAAAGATTTGTTGTAGTCGAGACTTTTGTACGTTGAATTAACTTGAGTGGCCTGCTGGGAGGTTTATTAAAAATATTTTGATATGAATATTAGTTACTTAATTAATTGGAGTTTTGCTGTTTGGTAGGCATGTAAGTGAGTAAGTGTATTCATCGATGGTCCACTATGAGCGAAAATCACCTATGACAGTAGCCTTGTGGCGTGCCATATGGGAGGCTTACGTCCTGCAATGGCCTTCAATAGGCTGATGTGAGTGTATGTATGCATCGATGGTGCCTATTAAAATATTTAAATTAAAACTTAGAGTGCAGGGTGAAAAGTAGTTGAATATTTCATGAATACAGAAAACAACAAAAATTTTAAAGATATCACACTAAATTTCCCAAAAAATCGATAGTCTATCAATATCATTGGGTTTACTCCCGAAATACATTTTCCCTGAGTCAACGCGCCGCCGCTGGCAGCCAGTCACGCGTGAAATCACATCAGCTAGTAACCCGCGACCGATGGTGACGCGCTCCTGACCGATTCCATCAATTTCGGAATTGGATCTGTGCTATGCTAAAGTAAAATTTGTGTGTTTGCAGTTTATAGTAGTATAACTTGCTGGATATTGAGATCTTACGAATTTTATTTCGTTCATTGAAGTTAAGACGAGTATTTAGACTAGATAGTGCCACTTGATGATATTTTAAGATTCTCTTCTTCGGAATTCTCGTCTTCAGATTGGCCACTCTATAAAATAAATACTCATTGGTTGCGATAAAGAATGTGCTAGTACGTTTACTAATGAGATGTAAAAATACAGAAAACATACATTAGCTGCATGCATGAGATATTATGTCATTGAATTTCATCTGTTAGGTACCTATAGTGCGTTTGGGTGATGGCGAATACTATGTAACATGACTACAGTATCTGTGTTACTGCATACAAAAACTGTGAGTTCCGAAATCAGTCTCTATCGAGTTAATCTAGGCAGCAGACTCTAGCTTTATTTCGTTGTATTCCTGCCATTGTGTTTTACTTTTCATGATCATAAAAATAATGCTCCATAATTTTTACTGGATTTTTTACCCTTAGTAGCCTGATTTACGAAAGTGATTTTTTTTTTAAATATTATTGTGTTTGCTTGGTCTAGAAGGGAAAAATATAACAAATAATGAATATTATACAACAGTAAAATACGAACAGCCAACCTATAAAAAAAACTAATAGTAATATGAACATTCAGTTTAAAAGATTGGTATCAAAATTGAAACTCTAGGTTATTAAGGGTTAAATGACGGCGGTAGTTTAGGTATTTCCTTAGGCCACTATCAGACCAATGATTTCGTCATAGGAAACTATGCTGTCGTGATTTCTCAGAGGTCGAATAATGATAACCCCATGCCCCTTATCAGCCTGTTATACTTATAACAGAATTCAAATATGAATTTTACGACTGAATGCACTGAACATGCTCCTTTAGCCGGTTTCTAATTAAAAGATTATATTTAACATAGATTTAATAGTTCATACCCATTAATAGTATGTAGCTATTTTATCTATGATAAAAGGCAGGGTATTTGTGCTGATTCGGGTTTCAGTGTACCTAGTACAGCAACTGTATCACCTTCCATGGAGGGGCGTTCTCTCATGACCATGAGCTAGCAACCTGATATTTATTTATGAAATATCCTTCATGATCTTGCAGTTTTGGCTAACCCATTATGATAACACAGCCTAGTGAAGCCCCGCATCAGCACAGGCAATCATCTACACCTACAAAGTGCAAATATGTACCTAATGAAACATTACTTAGCTACCCTCCTTTCTGTAGCAAGTATAAATAGGTTATTATTCACAACGAAAGCCGCAATACGACAGATCGGTGTTGGCAACATCGTAAACTACTCGAGTCATATTACAACATGTTTTAACTTAAACGACTTCAAACGCTATGTAAATCAATCCTAACCAATCGCAATTTACGGCATTGATTTGTGTTAAGCTGGCAACAGAGAGGCGGTCACGACTTATAGCCAATTTCAATATTATAGAGATCAAAATGAATTTAAAAAAAATGACGACTGAATCAGATATTATTTAAAAAATATCTCAGAAATTGATTGTTTAATAAATCTGTCTTGAAATACCCTATATTTAGTTCGACAGAAACGTCTTAAAAGAAAACTGAAAATAATAAATTGAAGCTTTATTATTCTACAAAATAGATGTTATAAAATATTAATAAGAAAATAAAAAAATTCTTCACCCGAGTGAGATTTGAACTGATGACCACTAGCAAACCGTGCTTTCGCTCTAACCAACTGAGCTATCGGGTCAATTAACTCGGACGACGAAAATAAATGTTCGTTCTCAATGTAAAATAAACATGGAAATAGAGATTTCCGAATATATTGAAATGCAAAATGCAAAAATAAATTATTAATAAGAAAATGAATTTTTTTTTCACATGAGTTAGATTTGAACTCACGACCACTCGCATTCCGTGCATCGCTCTACCAACTGAGCTATCGGGTCACTTAACTCGGGTGACGAATTTTACCACCTCTTTATTACATTACTATACTATATACGTTATAATACATCAGTAATGTAGTACATTACTATACATTACACTATTAGAATCTAAGTGTCAAGGACTGGAATTGTGAGGCACCGAAAAGTCTAATAGTGCATCAAAACAATTAGTATGACATTAGCACTCTATGATATCTTATTGCTCTATGTCTTAGGAATACAGCTCAGATGAATGATAAGAACACAGCCCAGTGTAGATATTTCGTTTGGATGTATAAGGGCACAATAAGTAAGTACAAATTCAACACACACCTTCATGACATATAATATGTTTTCAACCTAACACCATAAAGACAATTCTGCCACCTCTAAATCACTTGTTCTTGCTTGTTTGTTTGTCAGTTAGTTCGTTTGTCTGTCACCTTTCTCCTTGCTTTGTTTTACGGTGGATAATTTAGGAACGTCTGCCGATTTTGTCTCTTTGTGTCTAATCAATTTGGTATTGATTGCAGTGCTACGATGCCATTTGGTACCTAGCTCTTAGTATGCTCCTATAGTGTTTACGCGGCTATGAGATCTTTAACTTATCTACAGGGTGTAACAAAAAGGGTAGCTATAAAAACAACCCACTGTAGAGAATCTATCCCCAAAATTGGACTCGAAATCGTATTTATTTTTCAAGATTGTATGAATATTCCTGAGTGGGTTTAGGAATTCTCCATACTATCTGGAAAAATAAACATGTGATTTCGAGTCTCAAATTTTGAGGATAGGTTCTTAATAGTGGGCTATATTGATAGCTTTTCGCTTAACATACCCCTTTTGTCACACCCTGTATATGATCGTCATGCAGAGTATGAGTTTGTAAATCGAACTCATTCAAGTTAGCGTTAAACAGCCAACCAATCGCAACCTAAGGCTACCGTTTTTTGGGATTAACTACCTACCTATGCACAAATTTTTCGCTTGCAAGCTACGATAGAAGCTTAATGTGCCATACTAATATCATAGTTGTTATATACCTAATTTAATCTTAAGATCTTAAGAATCGAAGTACTTAAGATCAATCTGCCAACCTCAAAAATGATCAATATTTTTTTCAAAAGCTCTCATAATGTGGTGTAATTAGGTACAACTCAGGAAGAGTGTTCAATTTATTATAGTGCTATTTAGGCAAGTATATAAATACTTTATTTAATTTAGGTATTTATGTATCTAAAGTTAAAAGTACCAGCACCGCATGACTCAGCAAGTCAATCACACATTCTAATTCGAAGAAACTCGAGGAAAATCCCATAAAATGGCCACTAGACACCTGGGTACTGGTGGGCGGGGGGCGGCGCGACCTTTGACCCGCCCTCGCCACCCCCCTACCCCCGCACTTTCACCTTAGGGGTGAGCTGGGATCTTGGAGTAGTGATGGGCTTTTATAGGTTTTCAGGGATGGTTTTTTAAGAATATTTTTAGCAGTAGTGCACTCACGTTTTTTGTCTTCATGCTTATGTTCTTAAGTTGTATTTCAGCAGATTTAGGCTGTCTAAATTCATTAATGTGCGTTCAGACATTTTTCGTTTAAAAGTAAATTAAGTAACAAACAAATAATGGTTTAGTTACTGACAATATCTCTAATCATATTTCTTACACGGAACTGGATAAATATTTCCTGGGATAAAAATATTGAAAGTCGCTACCACCCCTACACCCTCCACTGACCCTCGAATCAGATGACTCATGATTGAAATACTTTTAAAGGGATCAAAATAGCTTATATGTACCTAATAATAATAAGTCACGTCTCAGAAATGTGACAACAAGCTCTATAAGCAAGTAGTGGCACAGAATACCTATAAGTACTTCTACGGTTGAGTATCTCTATCTGTTACGAAAGTATCGAAAGATACTAGTAGTACTAGTACTATCTAGCTAGTAGTAATAGATCGCAACCGATTTTGATGAAATTTGGTACAGTAGACTACATAGTATTTCGAAAAAAAGGGATGAAGGGGTTGAAATAGAGGTTGAAAGTTTGTATGGGATTTCTTAATTTTAGATGAAACTTTATATTTACTTGATAGAAATCATTAAACATTTGTTCTAGCATTTTTGAAATTTACTAGTATAGTTCGTATACATATATAAAGTTTGTAAGTATGGATGGATGGATAGATGGATGTTTGTCTCGGCTGGAGCCTGATACCCTGGATTAACACATAGGCTACTTTTTATCCCTATGGATAATTCGAAATTTTGTTTTTTCTGCAGTAGTCGCGGGCGTCCACTAGTTCTAAAATAAATAAATAAATATACACACACTACACAACACATTAACCTAGTCCCACAGTAAGATCCCTAAGGTCTTGTGTCGTGGGTACTAAGTAACGGTATATAAATACATAGATAAGTATAGAAACATCCATGACTCGGAAACAAACATCGATATTCATCATATCAATGTTTGCACCTACCGGGATTCGAACCCAGGACCTATGGCGTCGCAGGTAAAATAAAATAAAAATATCTATTGCATTCCATCCAATAAGAATTCCATAGATTCCCATCCCTATACACCCCGCCCTGGCCCGGGCAAAGCTCGCAGACTTCCCAACCCTACTTAAGGGGATGACGCATTGTCTAGTAAATAAGATTTAGCTGTGGTTCTACTTTCTATCTAGCTTTAGAGGTAGGTAGAGTATTGATACCTAACTGTAACTGGAGGACTGTTTACAGATTAAGAAGTAAACGTTTATTGTGTTTAACTCTCAATAAACTCCCTTAGATCTAAGTGCACGAATTGTAGAGTCAAGTCTTATGCTCTGTAGGCTTGGTCGTAGCGTAGTATTGTTTGTCACTTGTACTTAATAATGACTGATTATTCTATGATAATAGTTTTGACATATCTACCTACCAAATAGTAGTACCTATATATAGGTAGAAAAAGCAAGAGCATTTTGTATTTTCTTTAACAAGTAGGTGTTGTGACAGAAAAAATAAAGAAAAATTTAGACCCTACCATAAAATGGATGTACCCTAAAATTTAATTAATTGTGTTTGTTAATGCTTGATTAGGCCCTACAATGTATCTATAACTGCATGGTCTTACGGTTTAACTTCCAATTTGGAAGTTTCAACTAGTCCAAGTAAGAATTTCAGAGAGTCTATACATTAAAGTGAATTTCTTATCAACACAAACGCACGTTACAAGAAAGTGTTATTTTCAATAATAATATATTAATATTCAGATAAGAAACACGTAGCTACACAGTAGATAAACACAGAACAACTCTTCCTAAATAAAAATCTACGCCAATCTACGAGAAAATAATCGTGAAATTCGCTCTCAAATTTATGTAATACCATTTAAGCAGCAAAAAACTTTACACATCCAAAAACTTGTGCTCAATAAAAACTTCTGCCGAATTTACGAGCGACACGTCACGCCGCAGCAACGTCACCACGACGAATGCGCAAGAGTCGGTCGGATGCCACGCCCCGATGCAAGCCCCGCCCACTTCGATCCAGATCGATCAATGTACGCGTAAGTACGTGCGTGTGCGTTTCAGGCGAACACTACTGTAATTGTTTTTCTTCTGATTAAACGTTTGTAAGGCAAAAACTTGTGAGATGACTTGCAAAGTGGTGAGGTCAGGATGTTGATTGCGTTTTGGTTTCATGTCAACTTTATTGTTAATAATGTGCATTATAATTATTATTTATATTGATAGGTATTATGGTAATACTTACATAATGTTTACTTTGGCTAGGTTTATTCTAGTTCTAAATTCTATACCTAAAAACTAATTCTAGAATGTTAATATTAACGATGCATTAGTCCGAAACTTCCAGTAAAAGTTCGCCCTCAAGCTCTACCTAATATTAAGATGTCTGTTAATATTTAAAGTTTTGTGTACAAAAGCGTAGTATCTGTTGGTACTTACATAGTGGGTAGGTAGTCCCTATCTACGAGAAATATGGACGCTGAGGGAAAGTTGATACAAAGTAGGATTTTCTGGTAGAGTCTGCAAAAAAACTCGCAGAAGTATGTTAATGTTATAAAAGACTAAAAGTACATTTATTTTAAAAATGATATAAAAATGTTGAATGTTTACTAACAAAATGTTTCCTAATCTTTAATATCCCATAGTCGAAAATATCATCGATACTTAAACTGAATAACAAAAACCTTATCATTTACTTTGATAGAGACAAAAACTGTTCTAAAAGTGACCTATTGGTATTCAATTTAAATAAATCTTTTCTATAAGTATATTCAGAATACTAAACAAGCCGTCGTGGGCTTTGCCTAAACAGCAAAAAAAAAACAAAAAAACGCGACATCCAACAAAATAAAAACCAAAACCGCATTCGGAAACCGAACTGTCCCTACACACCGTACTTCGCTGAAAGATTTTCAGTGGAGGTGGTGGGGGGAAGGGGCCGGTGTCGAGGTGGCGGCGCCTTCGCTCCCTGCCCCCGGGCCACCGGGCCAATGGCGGAGCGCCTCGCCCTGGCCCGACCTGGCTCAGTTGCGATCCAACCGCGACCCTTGACACATCGCGCCACGCGCGCTTCGCACACGAGACGCGAACCGGCACCATCACGCACGGCGCGCTAGTCTACGGCGGGGTCGGAGGCCCGGGGCTTTGCCCTCCGAGAGGCCCTGACCTCCCGCCTCTTGAACTCGGCTTCCGCGGAACTTGGCGGGACGACGAGCTTCTGCCGTCGACTCCCGCGAGTCAGGCCGCCTCCACCCAAAGCGGGTCCTCCGCGAATGACAAGAGCCAAAACGTGGAATGCGTGGTCTGTGGAGACAAGTCCTCAGGGAAGCACTACGGGCAGTTCACTTGTGAGGGTACGTAGCAGTGAAAGTGTTGTGTTAAGAACGTCTGTGTGTGACGGGTTGCGAAATACCAGTTTTGCGGTTTTTTGCGAAAATGTCCTTTTGGCGCTTCCGGCTTTATTTATCGTAGGTACAAGTTTAGGTCCTTTAACATTTTTAACTGAGATAGAATCTACGAGTACAAGTAAATAACAAACAAATAATTACAGATGAGATATTTAAAAATAAGATAATAAAGTAAAATAAAACCATTCCGTTTAAGAAAGTGGGTAAACCCAAAAACTGTGATTTAGAGTGATTCATGTATCGGTAGAGTCGGCTATTAATTATTGAACTAGAAATCGGTATAATCAAATAGGAATGTTTGAATAAAATTAAATAAAATTAATTAAGATATATTGCTGTGTACGTGCATTTTGACCTACATCTGACTCAATCAAAAACCGCGTAACCAGCAATTCATCGAAATTCAAAATAGTGGAGAAGTAGGTAAGGATTTTAACGAGATCATATTGTTTAGTCTAAGGTAGGTAATTGAATAAAAAGTTAGTTCTCTAGAGCATTAATTAGCTTCTAGTTTTATAACATGTTGAAATAATCTACTGACAATCCTAACTATTATTTATGTTAAACTGCTTGCTAAATAATGATAATTACTATATCATCTGTGAATTAAATTTCTTACATTTATATACCTACGAGTCATACTCTATGTTTTCAAAATATACTATCCATTCTTAGACATCCTCAATTAATTATAAAGCTAATATTGTAGGTAGGTATTGTTAAAACATTAACTTATTAATTAAAAAATTATTAATAAAGAAAATGGAAAAAATTCTTCACCCGAGTGGGAATCGAACCCACGTCCACTGCAAACCGTGCCAGCCGCTCTAACCACTAAGCTACCGGGTCAATTACTCAGATAACGAATTTAACCATCTCTTTTCTAAATTTCATATTGTCAACGTTATTTTTAAATTATATTAAAATAATAGAATTATTAACTTATTAATTATAAAATTATTTCTTACTAAGTTATATCTTCTCCGAGCAAATTATTCAAATGCCCAAATATTTCTAATAAGACAGCAATCAGGCAAAGTTTTCTCAAACTGCCTGTCGTTAAAGATAACAAAGTTCACAAGTTTCATGCAAATCAGGCAATCCGCACGCACCCCTGTTTAACCGCGAGACAATTACGTTGTCATTATAACCTGTATTAATTCAATTCGTTAACTTGATGGTAAAGTTAAAAAAAAGTTTTTTTTAAATGTAAAAATAATATAATGAAAAATGTTTTTAAATTCAATTAAGATAAAACTAGTTACTATCTAGTGTTAAAATGAAATGTTTTTGCCTTTTTGCTATAGATTTAGGTGTGTCAATTCATGCACTTCATTATAATTATTGTTTATTTATTAATTGGAACAAAAAAATCGGCAACTATAACTAACTACAAAAGTCATGAAATCAAAATCATCGTCAAAGCAATACCTACTAGGTTTATTGTCATCAAATAGAAATACAGTGTAACAAGGTAAATAATGGGCTTCGACTTACCTACTTTGTGTTCCCGATTTACTATTTGTTTGTATTATTTAATTAATTAAAATGAAATAAAAAAATCTTGTTGAAAAAAAATGTTGAAGACACACAGAGATTGTTTTCGTTCCGATATTTTTAAATGTCCATTATTTATCTTGAACAACTGTATATCTAATATATTATCACGGTATTAAGCCTTTTCCTCAAAACCCTAGCATGTAGCCAGCGTGGCGTCTTGTCGTCGACCGTAATTATAATTAAATATACTTACGCAGTTTCACCGTGTAATTATCCCCATAATGATAGCCTTAGCGATAATGCTTAATGTTGGGAATGATGCCTCATTCTTTTACCTTTTCTATCTTACGTGCTTGTGTTTGTAACTAGCCAACCAATTTATTTTACTAGAAAATATTAAGACTATGTGTTCGATTTATTTTATTTATTTAATAACTATAAACAATATTTCCTGTCGATATAAAATTTAAAAAATATTACCTATCGATATAAAATTAATCAAGCAGTTTTAATATTTTTGTTTTATAATTCTAGACCTTTTTGCATTATAAATACTGACGCATATATTATTCTGTTCCAAAAATTCAATTATTTATAACTAGGTAGTGGAAGCCCGCAACTACTTCCGCGTAGACTGTAGAAAAAACATAATGTCGAAATTATCCGGGATGAAAATATTTTCCCGGGATAAAAGAAGCCTATGTATTAATTCAGGGTATCAGCTAACTCCATACCAAATTTTATCAAAATCGCTCCAGCTGTTTTTACGTGAAAGAGTAACAAACATCCATCCATACAAACTTTCGCATTCATAATATTAGTAAGATTTTGTTTACGAATTTATTTTATAAATAGGCATGTGCTACAAATATTGTCTGAGACAAGGGATGTAAAATACTGTAACTTGTTATAATCATTGTCTTGTGGATTTCGTTTTTTTTTTTTTACAAAAAGTAGGTAGTGCTGTAATTCTATGGAACGTAACTTTGAAAGGGTGGCCAATTGGTGACTACCGGAATGCGGATGTAATTTTGATTATAAATCTTATTATAAATAACTACACCATACCATACATCACTACACATCATCATCATCATCATCATTTACAGCCCTGAGAAGTCCACTGTTGGACATAGGCCTCCCCCAACAACCTCCACTCCGACCGGTCGGAAGCAGCCTGCATCCAACCCCATATCACTACACATAAAATTACATAATTCTGAGATTTACTCCCATAACGTCAAATCTCTCACATTCAGTGCCGGCGACTACGTATTTGCGTCTTTTAGGCTTTCTAGAGGTGCCGCTGACGCTTATTTGTGTCATGGCACTAGGCGTTTACCCGATGTCGGCACCCTTAGAAAATCTGCCGGCAGCGAATGTGTTGGAATCTGTGTGAAAGAACTTTAACTCTCTTTGATTCCGTCTCACTACAAAACAGCTTCAAGATACCTATTGGTAAAATTTGCTCGTTCACGAATAGAGGAGACTTGGGCCATTCAATCCCTCTGGTTTAATGGCACCCTGAACCTAACTGTAATTCTTTTAAAATAATCATAATTTATAAAATAATAATTTTAGTTCGTACTCTCTACTAATAAAGACTGTACATATTATGCTAGGTACCTGATATTTGCTACCCATTTAGGTACCAGAAAATTCAAATGTGCAAAATCAATAAATAATAAAAAAAATGCGATAAATATTATAATAAAAGTTGCTTTATATTTAATCAACATTATTCATTAATAGGCGTTTCTTAAATGAATTAATTAAATATAAAACTTTAACAAACTACACTACCTACTACTCGTACACTAGACAAAATTGCAGTCTAATATAGTATCTAGTATGGTTCATTTATCCCAGCAAAAATAATTGATACCCGGAAATTGCCCTTTTTGACGGAGCATCCGATTATCAGCAATTCCACCTACTTAAATTGACACATTTGTACACAAATACATCGAAGTACTACAACCAAACAAGTTGCACAACCGCTAAAATACCAATAGATGTGAAGCAATGCAGCACAAAAGGCATCGCTGACCAATACGAATTAACAATTTTAATTCTGACACATTTTCTGAAACAATACGAGACTGTACGATTTTGTAACCCATTGTAAAACATATCTGACGCTATGCGTGTGAAAGTTTTCATGACGCTTTATTATTTAACTAGCGGCCGCCCGCGACTTCTTCCGCGTGCTTTATATAGGTAGGCTCTGCATCTTACTTAGAAAAATAAACACTAGATACTAAGTTTTACTCAAAATGAATTATGTGTAATTACATTATCGTATAACTTAACACAATGGTACTTGTTCAGCATTTCAGTACTTTACTGTCACTCACACCCTGTATCTAACAGTATTTTTGTGTACCTACGGCTTTTGATTTTAGTACAAAAATTAGAGATTTTAGTAGAATTCTGGAAGCAAATAGGAATTATTTATAAAAGTAATTGATGGAATTTCTGTCAAATAAACAATTTTTAAGGTTTTCTTTTAGGGCTGATTTTTCCAATGATTAGATAATCTATCTGAGGCATAAAGTTGATGCTGCCTCTATCTCTATCAAGTTTTAAATAATGATAGCATCAAACCTTTCAAAGCTTTCTGACCATTGGAATAATCAGCAATAAAAGAAAAGCTTAAAATTTGGTTAAATTTACACGGTGTTATTATAAAAGAATATAATATATGCTTATATTATAAGCATCATTTAAGCGAAACATTGCCTAAATTTGACGGATATTCTATACATTTTGCTGTCAAATGTTATATTTAAAACGAGTCTAACTTTAGGCGCTCTTTTGTAATAATACCGCATGTGTCCATTAATAACTTTTTGTGAATAGTAATAACCTACTTGAATTAATTTGATTCCAGAATTCTAATCCAATCCCTAATTCTTAGTACTAAAACCGATAGCGGTACATAAAATACTGTAAAATACATTCGATTTCCGATACCGACAGGAAACCAAACATTTAAACTCAATGTGAATATTTATATTTATTTATAATATTTACAAGTATAATAAAAGATTTTTTTTTTTACTTGTAAGCAAATAGATTATTGTGTTGGTATTTTGAAAATAAAAATCGAGGAGATTGTTATGTAAGTATATGTACCTATGTGCCTTATGCTAAGCGTGTTTCAAGCTTTCGGTGTATTTGTGAGAATTTGATCTGTGTGAGAATATGAAAATACTTTGATTTTACCTATCTTTCACGCCAACTACTGAACAGTGGGTCAACCATGAACCTATCGAATCTCCGTAAACGCTATCATCAAACTGTCAAACAGTTCGTGCTTACCCCCCAGATTTCTATGAAACTAGGTAGATACAGGGTGTATGTGACAGCTAGGAAAATACTGAAATACAAGTAAGTACCATTGTTTTAAGCTAAACGATGGTGTTATAACTCACAGGAAATGCATTTTTAATTTGATTATCCGCATTGTTTGCTTTCCGCGCCAATTGTATCGGTCGATCCTGTGACTAATTAAATGGGCTTATTGGTTATTGTGAGATAGGTACTTTACTGTTTTTTGGACCACTTGTAACTCTCCATTGGGGTTCATCAGCATTTTGAACTTTTATGGGACCAACTTTTTTTTAAAAATTATCCATAGGTTAAAATTTTATTTTTAAGTCATTATCTAAAGCCTACTAAAACGAACTACACGATTTTTTTTTCCGAAAAAATGCCCGAAAATTTTGGAATTTTCTTGCGAAAATTTTCAGTGGTTTTCGCCTCAGAATCATGGTCTGATGTCGTCATATCGATATTTGC
The DNA here is from genome assembly GCA_014607495.2 of Carposina sasakii. Lineage (NCBI taxonomy): Eukaryota > Metazoa > Arthropoda > Insecta > Lepidoptera > Carposinidae > Carposina > Carposina sasakii. The sequence continues at coordinate 3,655,974 of CP053163.1, read as the reverse complement.
CTGGCAGTCACTTCCACCCTGTATAGCTTAACTTCAGAATAACAGAAAGACGGTTTACAAATTTACGGACTTTTGTAAGGATTAAATATTGGTAGTGCCTTTATAGATGTCGTGTGTTTCTTCTTTATTGCATCATACTTACAAAAATTATTGTTTATAAAATTTAATAGGTACTTAATTTATCGGCAGATAAATTCGTGGCCCCTCGAAGCGCTTTTTTGTAACATTAGGTGAGTACTTACCTACGTAGGCTATTTTTACATTATTATCTGTAGTGTATACTTCACCTAAGTGTATACTTCTTAGAAGTAGACTATGAGGAAAAATATTGTAATAAACAACAGTGCTTGTGTTAGAGCAACGGTCAACCATTTGTCCAAAATGCAATTTTTAATTCATGTTTATTTTCTCCACTCAAACGGATATAAACTTGTAAACATTACCAAGGTAGTTTTTTGAGTATCACGCAAAGGTCAGGTCTAGATACCTTACAAATTAGTCATAGAAACGGATTGTTCATTTGATTAAACAAAAAAAATCAACAGTAGGTAATAGATCATGAAACCTATTCTACTACCAATTTCTCCATGACTCTCACATCAAAATATTTGTCACATTAACGCTTCGAACATAAATAATTTTCTCGTATATTCCCTCGAAGCTTATTCTAGAGATTGCTCTACACTAGACAATGTCGATAAACCGCATTAGCCATAAACTGTTATTCCGATGTCAACAAAATCCACTTAATTTACAGCTGGACCTCCCGCTGGCTGTAAAGCAACCTTGTCGAAATAAAACTGGACGAGTCACTGAGATAGACTGGCGTAAACGTTTATAGGTGTTACAGTGACAAAGTTCTTGAACGCAGCGCTTCTTTTGACTTAAATGCTCGCACCGCACTCCACAATGGTCATCGCAGTTGACACCTGCATTAGTGATGAGCCGTAGATGTAAGAATATCGATAAAAATGTAACAATTATCTGCTCTATCATAGACTAATGTGACTGAGACTATGACTATAACAATACCTAGTTATTTTAAATATATAAGTATAATCAAATTAAGTAAGTAGTTTATAAAACTTATACCATTGTAGAGCACAAATTGCAATGTACTCCATGAAGATAAAGTTTAGGTGCTATCGGATAAATTTTAATTTTGCTTACAAATTAGCATTACCATTTCAGCGTCAACATTAGTGTTGAAAGATTAATCGAGAAGCTGGTCCAGTATATCGACATCGCATCCAGCACTAGTGTTGCTTCAACCGGTCAGTTTATGGTATGTTTTGTCGCGATACCGTGGCAGTTAACCCTATCTTTACGACCGACTCTAAACATAAGTGTCTTTCCGAACTTATTTATTTTTATCTCATTCCACTTTTTAAATTGAATCCACGATCGGCGCGTGTGTGGCTCTTCCCCGACACTAAAACTGTCAATAAAAATACGCTTATTTAACGCGCCTACCTTCGTTTTTTCTTTCGGCGTTTTAATGAAAATTTTGACGCGTTAAAAATAATTTATGTGAATTAAACAAGTACTGCGCCTAATAAGGTGCACCAGCGACGTTTATGGTGTTCGAAAATTTATATACCGAAGTTTTTTCTCGAATTGTAACTGTCCAGTTTTCACGTCGTAAATATATGGAAGTACGGTTTACTTAAGTGACATCTGTAGGTCTGTAGGCTATAAATTATATTGGGTATTATTGTTGTAGTAAACACACAAAAATGTACTTTATTAACTATTTAAAAGTTTTTATATGCCGTTGATGAATCATTAAAGATATTAATCGATCGTTTTCCGATACTTAAATCGATGTTGAAGTCTGTGAAATCTATCGATTTATATGATAATATCGATAGTTGCGTCACTAGTTCTGGCCTGTGAATTTTAATTCGTATATTGTTTGAACTTCTTAGAGGGCCTATAACAATAAATTTGATACTTTATCATGTGTGTATATTGCGTGACTATGAATATTTCCCTTCTGATGGACAGTAAATTCTAATATTTACATACTTACACTAACACTTACGACATATAGCTTTCAAGTTCTCGTTGAGAGAATTCGTATACATAAGCACCAAAAAATAAAGTGCCATGCGGAAATTCTCTATTTCAATTTACACTAAGTATATTTTTCTACTTTTTCTAAATTATTTTTGTACAAATAATTTGTAAGCCTCGTTTTAAAACCTTGCACAAATTAGTTGGAATATGGTATAGTGCAGCAAACAAAAACAGGACCTAGTTCATTAAGGTCCAGTCATTAGCTGCGATATTTCATTAAAGTCATCCTTTTGTATTTCCCTTAATGAAATAATTAAGGGAAGTTCAGACATAAGTACATTGTACAACATTGCTAATGTATTATGAAAGAGATAATATAGGCATAAATGCTTATATTCGAAATTATAAGCTTGAGTTTTCTTAACTTTAAAATAATCGAAATAAATAAATCCAACTCTTATAAATAAAAATCATACTTATTTAAAATATAATTTACTTTTTCAGTTTCAAATAGGTTAAGATAAGGCACTGCGAATAATATACTTTTGTTTTCACTACTTTATAGTTTATTCAAGTATACTACATTATTGGTTTCAGCACTTTCAGCACGTGCAGTGTTAAACAAACGTAAAAATAGACTGAATTTACGTAACAGCTATATAAAATCATTACCTTTCATTTAGATTTCCTGTAGTCGGGTAAATCAATCACCACCATTTTGAATTTTAGTAAAACAATTTACACCGAGAATTAAATCAATTCTGTAATCGACGGCGATGACCTTTAGGTACAAAGTACTTGTGTCAGTTAAAACTTTCCACATTATCCGATACGACGACGCAGATAGGATTTGTTTGACGTCTCTACTACGATACGATACGACTACGATTTTAATACACGTATTAAGAACATAATTATATTAAATAAGTAGGTACTACGAGAAGAGGAACTATACCAGCTATACTAACTATATTGATAATACGGGGATCTTTATCACATGTTCTTAAATCATGATCTATAACTATTATCAAAACTTATTGATTAAATGTCAAGTCATCTACGGAGATATTAAAAACCGCGTCTTTAGTGGGACACAGCTTAAAAATGATAGTTCACAATAAACCATAAGAAATATCTGTCAAATTTAGGCAATGTTTAAGTAAAACAATGTCTAAATTCTTTTGGAATTACACGGCTACGTCTCCATAGTTAAGCTATCTTCACAGTTCACTTTGTGAAGATACCTACAAGTTTTCGAATATCAGTCACCAATATCGTGTCGGATAATATGATAACATACTAATGATAATGAATTTTCACTATCGAATTGTAACTCCGGTTAAGAATGAGATTTAAAATTGATTTGGAAGTAAATCAATTAAGTTAGATCATTATTAATGGAAGCGTCATCAATCATTGATGTACTAGGGACTGAAAATGATAAGATGTCTCGGAATACAGAATATAGTTAGAGACACGCGTAATCTATACATATAATAAAAATGTAACGGATCACTGTCTCTACATGGAAGATATATAAGAAAAAATATTATAGAATACCTTTATCAACGCAATAGTACACAATACAATTATTTTTGGAATTTTTGTCTGTTTGTCTGTGCGTTTGTGCACGCTAATCTCAGAAACCGCTGAACCGATTTCTATGCAGTTTTCAGGAATATATTGTGACAGATCCCACTTAACATATATTTTTTATCCCGGGAAAATATTTTTATCCCAGATAATTTCGATATTTTGTTTTGTTTTTTTGTAGTCCACGCGGACGGAGTCGCGGGCGTCCACTAGTTAGTATATAATATTAGTTAGATACTCCAAACTACACAATAAGTGATGAAATCTTTATAATCCAAATTCTGTTTATGTATTTTCTCAAGTAAACTTGCATTATGTTTATTATTTTTTATCCTTAAGTATCGAAGGAACGTCTGAATATCTTTTTAATATACTCGTATAGGTAAGTAAAAGCACAGTGAAGATGATAATCATGCCTTTATCCCTTACGGGGTAGGCAGGGCACCGAGAGCCGATAGAACCACATGGTGCCACTTCTGACCAATTTTGAGGGTATAGTTGAGCAGTACAAGTTCGGTTAGTAGTGACAGGCGGTCAGCCCATCGCCTACAAAACACCAAGACCCTCTTGTCCCTCTACTGACTTGTACAGTATGCCCGGGAAGAGAAGCAGCTGTAGTATTATACGTTTTTTTTTTTACTCCCAGAGCAGCATAGAAGAATAAGAAGTTGAGAACACAATAATAGAAATTAGTAAGTACCTAGACAAAATTGTGTTACAATTTACAAGTCAGGCCATAAACTGTAGTTATCATTTCTTGTGAATCATGGTGACCCTACGGACAATTTTAGGTAGTCAACCTAGACAGTAATAAATCAGAGAAACGAACGACAAAAACCGATGACAGTAAAGTGCGTAATTGCAGATACCAACTCTATTTTTCCTATTGCATTCTGTAAGGACGTTACTACTTTGTAACCTAATCCGTCCGCCTGCTTATGCGCTTAAATATCCTAGTCCATAATTGCGTTAACAGTTAACAGCAAGCTCGGTCTTACTTTCACGCTATATACTTTAATATAATAGTTTCCCTTGTGTATGACTTCGAGGTGATCTTCACTTTCATACCACTAATGACCACTACCACGGCAACTATCTCGCGAGTCAACGCTCTCGATATCGTTCGAGGAACAATTTGCAATGCGATGTTCTCAACGATAGTCGTAATTGGGAGTTCTTTGGTAGGGGGCATGGAGAATATTTCTCTATGGTTGGGGTTTTCGAGACCATTTTCTGTAAGGCTACTGTAAATTTTATGGGATTTAGAAGCTACTATAGGTACTTTTGTTACGGAACAATTTGTTTACCAGATTATTTTCAACAATTTTTCATTCAAATGAGTAAAATTATTAGCGTACCATATGGAATACCACTCAAAATACTACCGTGCATCCATACGTTGATATCAAGAGTAAAATTTACATTCTCTATAAGTAAAATCACGTATAATAGGAAAAAACTAAAGAAATTTAACTTCTAAAAAGAGTTAAATAAGCTATAGATGGAAAATGGAAGTTCCTAATCTTTTCAAAATTGTCTTATATTCAGAGACCCTCTGTCGTTTTCAAGAACCTTCTCACATAACAGTGGCGCTAATTACTAAACATTCTTATCTATGCTTGTAGACCTTGCATTAGGTACTTCCTTTTCTGTCCGTCGCTAGAGTTTTGTAAAACATATGCCACCGCCTCTGCTTATCTACTTTCTAGGTGAGCAAAGCTTCACGATATGGGGGAGTATGGAAAATCTCTTTTGTTGCCAAATTGGTTTTGGGACGAAGGCGCTATGGATGAGGCATTTTTAGTAGTATTACTTTAAAGTTAGTAGTAGCAAAGTAACCAGCAGTGACAGCCTGTTTTAATACTACAGATTGAGATCGAATTCGCAAATCAATCTTTCTATTATTTGGAATAATTTATTATTATCGCTATTTATTTACTACAAGACCATAAAAAATTTTGAATATCTATATCTATAGCTAACTTAAAACTACTTAGGTCTATGGCGTACCTTTGGGAGGTCGTCTTTCTATTATTTACAAACAAAAAATCTGCGGTATAATATCGATTTAAGTATATTGCAATTTGATAATTAGAACAATGCTACTTAGAATTAAACCTAAAATACAGACACAATAAATCACAAAGTATTAAAAACGATGAAATACAAGTAAAACATTATTGACCGATAGTCAGTGAACAAAACAAGATTACTAATTTATTTTCACCGGTAATCAAAACGAAGATATTTACAAGAATATTAATGGCTAAAGCTAATGACCGGCGAGCATGCAAGTGTTAACGCAGCAGGGATCACAACGATAGTTGTAATGATCACATTTTAATTTGTTAACTGACAAATTAACTAGATTTTAACAAATCCACAATCACATAAACTCACGCTGGTGGTGATTCTTTATGTACAAACAAAATGGAATGAAATAGAAGAGAAACCACTGAATTTAATAAAATTGGTACAATACATACATTGGTTTTTTGTCATTGTGATGAAATTTCTCAGTGCCAGATAGATGTTTGTTGTACAATTCTAAAATACCTACGCAAAAAATACAACCTATTCATATTAACGTTTCATCTTAGAGATTTAAAGTAATTACTTAATAAAATATTTGAAGCATGTAAAATTTTAAATTGAAGGTATATTTGACATTTGCATCAATAATATTATGATATACCTACCTACTTATGTACTGTAATATTTCTTGAAAGGTTGATTTCTAATATATCAAAATGACCATTTCTTTATATTATTTTATCTTTATTAATATATTCATGAGGGCAGTCTTAACTGTCTTTAGATCGTTAAATATATATTATAACTGTTTTATAGATTAGCTTCGGATTAGTAGTTTTATTTTAACTATCAAATTATAGATTTGGGTTGAGTTGATTTATAATCTTATGAAAAAGTGAATATATAAGCTATTGACAATATTAAAAATTAGCACATATTAAAGCTAATTGTTGTATCGATACACCCGTGTTACTAAACCATTTAAAAACATTAACAACAATTATAAACTAGAATTTCTTCCCGCAGGTTGCAAATCATTTTTCAAGAGATCCGTAAGAAGAAACCTATCATACTCCTGCCGGGGGAATAGGAACTGTCCCATAGACCAGCATCATCGAAACCAGTGCCAGTACTGCAGGCTCAGAAAATGTCTCAAAATGGGCATGAGAAGAGAAGGTGAGTCGAAAAAAGATAATATCATTGGGAGTTTTGGGGATCTTAAACACTCGTCAAATTAACAGAAATTGGCCTTACAGATGATACTACTAACTGCCTAACTCCATTCCTGTATTGAGACATTTCAAACATGCTAATAAAAGTCTGTTTTTCTATTCCCGGTACTTTAATTTAATCTGTAAGTACAAAGTAATTATAACGTTTTTTGTAGCGGTAAATCATCTGTAGAGCCTCGAAAACTATTACGTCTGCGATATTGAGTAGCTCTATAGAATTACTGCCATTATTATTTGTTAGAGTACTCTTTAATTCCACTGCAGATTATTTAGCGTTGACGTCAGTATCATCAATAAAGTAACCGTCCAATATGATACTAATAAATGCTTGACAAAAACTGATTTTAAAGATGATTGTCGCAGTGTAATTAGTGGAATCATTAATCTTGCCGGGTCATTAGTTCGGCCGCCGCCCAAGGGCATTCTAACTAACTGTTGACGACCAATGTTAATATAAAGTTATAAGCCGTAAGTGCTCATTATTATACTGGAATTAATATAGATGGTTATTGTTTTAAAGACAGCTCTATGATTGATGTTAGTGATGATGAAGAGTCCACCTTGGAATGTTTAGGAATTTTTGCAGGTGGTACTTGTAAATATTGTAGTATGGATATGGTTTAGGTTACGGAGTGCGTAGCTTCAGGTCAAGGTGTGCTGGAGTGAATATACCTTGACTGGCTGTCAGTTTTATGAGGTTTTTGTGACAATGTTTATTACGTTTACTTTATGTGTTATTTTGCAAAACTGTAAGTATGAAACAACTTACAGAGAACCTCGTCATACGGCGAAAAGTAAAATTCTACTGCACTAAAACTAAACCTACCTAAACCACTAAGAAGGTTACTGGCCTCAACAATTTTCACAAAATAAAGAACGGTGAACTAAAAACAAAATTCCATTCTAGCGAAAAATTTCAACTGTAAAAGAAGAATGGTCGAAAACTAAGACAATAATGACAGGAATTATTATCAGAAACATAATGTATATTTCCAGTGCACCAACCTAAATACTAACAGGTGTTCTTAAAATAATAACAGAAGAACTTCTCGTAAAGGAAACGAACTTGAGAGCGCCGGCGTTGCAAAGTTCATTACTGGACACCCGCTAAGGTCGAATAAATGATAACCATTTTGGTCTTTTATGTTATGAGAATTTTATATAAATATTCACAATATGAAGCAGATGGGGGTAACTTTTAAATACAATGAATACCTGATATACTTAAAGAGATTGCTAAAGTTATTTGTTGGATTATATTGATAATATTAGTTAAAGAATATGTATCGGCATCCTATCTATAAAGATAGGATGCTTAAAATATTCTAAGTTTAGTATGAACTAAACACGATAATTGTCCATTTTATCGGAAATTTAGCTTACGGAACAGATTAGCAATACTCAGCATTATTTAATAGGCACTTGACTGCTAAAAAAAGTACCAGCGCATAACCTTGCATAAGAGGTTAAACTCACCACCTGTCTCCTCGTATTTCGTTATTTAAAACAAAAATAAAACATTAAGTAAAGGATATCCGTTATTTGGTTCGGATATATTTTTGTACATATTGAACAAATTATCATTAAGCAAAATAAATTTTTATATATTTTTTTAAATCATTTATTTTAATAAGATATTTTTACGAAAGACATTACTTATGTATATGGCAGAAAATATTTATGAAGTCCCTTACCCTGCAGCATGATTATTCTCATTTGAATGAGCAATGTATAACTTGTCACTGATTATTTTCATCAGAACCTCTATGCTAAACGTACCTGTAAGATTTTTGGGTACACAACAATATGTATGTATAAAAACTTTTTTTATTAGTAACACTTACACTGGGATAGGTGTAGGTGTTCGGCCAAATAAACTTTCGCTAATACACATTTCCTAAAATCAGTTGAAATAAACTAGCATCCTAATGACGCGTTTCATCACCCAAATCATATCGACATCATTAGCATACATAACCGACCCATACTTCCGAGATAAAAAGGCCAGAACACACCGGAAAGGACAAGTAACCCGCTGCTCTCAATTCAACCCTTAAGCACCCCATTACACGACCCCATGGCCCTCATATTTTGGCCGAACAACGATTTGTTTGCTGTCAACAAACAAAGGAAAGGTGCAAACTCTCAGTCTCCAAGCATTATATTTTTTATCCCATATTAACTGTTAATAGAAAAGAAAAAGTGTGCCTCTTTGTGCTGCGTAATCGTCTTAGATATCAAACTTGTAGATCTAGTTGAGATTAGATGCGTCGATGCGATCCTTTTGTTGATATTCTTTCTCTGTTCCATATTGTTTTGTGTCGTGGAATGTTTTATAAACGTTTTAGTGGTTGAAAGCATCTATTGAGAGGTGTTGGCTACCATTTTGCTTTTTTTGTCCGGTACAAACTAGATCAGTTACAGATGTGTTTTGGTCATTGGTCAGTGCGTTCACACTATCTAAAGTATTTTCCTTGTACTTACATAGTAAATGTTATGCATTGTTGCCCCTAACAAAATTTTACAGAATTAATTAAATATTTCCTTTCAAGCATTTTATCGCCATCTGCATTGATATTCATTTTAAATTATTTGCTTGCAAAATATCCTTTCATTTCATTAATATCTAAAACTGCAACATAATGATCAGCCGTTTCTCACGAGTCCGATTCGCGCATATGGAGATTGATTAATTAACCACATTACAGGAACCGGTTTATTAAAACTGCATAAAATACTAAACAAAGCCCCGAGTCCGCTCATCTCTTTCAGCGGGAACAATGGGTGTATCCTTTGTTTAGAAGGCATCAATCACAGTCTTCATTGTAAGGGAATATCTTAATAAGTTTTTGTATTCGACCGGTCATTTAGAAAGATTTCTGGTATCGCCGATACTCTCCCCTCTGGGATCGCGATGAATTTTAATGAAACTCCCGTTCGAGGGAAATTGAAAAGGTATCATGATCTTTTTTTAAAAATCCATGTTTGAGCTTTCGCCATGCGGAAGATTTCGAGTAACGGTTCAGTAAATAAATTATTCACAGTTACTCAATAAAATATTTTCGCAAATCAACATGCCTACCTACTCGTACAATGTCAAAAACTATCACGTCTACATTATGCACTGTTGCAAATATAGATTCAAAATTCTTGAACTGTAAAATGCTAACCATGCCTAATGCGTTTTAATAGTAAAGCCCACAAAAACTGTCAAAAACATCATTCTCGCAAGACATTCCCAGGGTCTGCAAATTACTGCAATATTTGCTGCACTTATTATTAAAGGCCCCGACTACGCCTCTGTTGCACAAAAGCATGTCAAAAGGATCAGTGTTGCGTCTTGAGTAGGGTGTCAATTTGCACCCTGAACCAGGTGTGGTCATTGTTGGCCAACTGACCGTAAGCATCGGTTTGTTTGCATTAGACCAGTCTAGTTCGTCTACTGACCGCCTGACCGTGAGAAATGCAACGAATTTTTTCATAATAAACTTTACCAACCTGTGTGACGGGACAACAACAAAAATAGCCGCAGATTTATCACTGACTTAAGAAAAAAGACAAATGGTCACAAAACTCCAAAGAATGTACGAGTTTCTGAAGTAAATTAATTTTAATGATTTAATCATACCAGTGCCTTGAACGAAATTACAAGAAAATGTCGAGACGAGTATACGGCCGCACTACCTACGTGTAGCCACTTTGTCTGCCGCGTCATAGCCGAAAGATATTATCATTTCTAGTGAGCATAATAACTGTGACATGTTTCGTATGACGCTCCAGGGCCGCGTTTAATGGTCCTCTTTCTGGGAAAACTGCGTCTTACTGGCCGCGTCCGACATTAAGATACCATCGACCGTAAGTCTTACCAGCCCGTTCCCACGACTTGAATTGCGAAAAACCCCCTAATGTTGTTGCATTTCTGTAACCCCTGCCGGACATCGGTCAGAAGTTACGCCCGAGCGAAAACATTAATTAAAAATGAAGACAACAACCAATATACCGGTTTTAGTCTGCATGGTCAAGGTACGTGACCCCTGGGACCTGCCAGTACGGGTTCCGGGCGTCGTAAGCTAATTATATTTCCTCACGTTTTGTTATACCATTTGCATGTGAATCGAGGGCCAACTACAATAGAAAATGGCGCTAATCTCTTGCCGAAAGCCCTTTACTAACGGGACAGGTAAGCCTAAAGACGAGCAATGAGCGTACCCTACAAAGCTCCGTAAACGAAACATGATAAGTTTTCACAATAGAAATTAGCTTGCCTATAATAATGGCAAGAAAATATTGAATTTCATATTAGAATGAAAGGAGATTTCATCAAGTCTTTGTTAGCTAAGTAAATAATCTTGGAAATTATAATGGACCCGCCATTATCCCTGTGGGTCGATGTGAAGACTTTAATAGAGATACAAGCGTACCGTATTTTGGGATAGAATATTGATCTCATTTGAAACCGTTTGCGAATAAAATCAACCATGAAATTGTTGTTATGGTTAAACGGCTGAACTACTAAAATCCAAGTGACCAAAATCCAATTCGAAAGCCTCGTAAACTCCGAAGCGAAATGGCATTACAAAAAGGAATCAAAGTGTAAAAATCATTTGTGTCGGATTACAAAAAGGAGCTAGCGAACGAGCGTGAGATATATACCACTATCAATCAACTGGTGATTTATATTCTCTCTCGGAGATGATGTATCACCGTTCAGGACTCGGACCGTCGATGGTAAAAGTATTCGATAATTAACTTTTAAAATTTTGACGGACGCCTTCATATCGTACACCAAAGTGACCAAAAAACACATTAATACTTACAATCTAAGGCACTGATGCGAATTTTTATCTTAATATTTTATTCAACCTGTTCTTTACGTATGGAATGTCTTAAACATCTTTATTCTTACGATGGAGCCAACAAAAGGTTTGGAATGCTAGTATAATTTGAATAGGTGATGATGCTGTAGAATTTTACGTAACCAATGACAAGAAAGTTGTGTGCGATACCCAAGTTATCTCTGGCATTTATGCAGGCACGCGTTTTGGGATATAAAAGATAGTTTATTGGTGTTATATCATCGTTAATGGTTAAAATATTAACAAGGTGGTTGTCAATTGTGAGGAATTTTCCACGATTCATCTCGAAGTCGACGTGACAGTGGAGGCCGTCAAAATATCCACCTACAGGGGTTTGTATAGGCTCGACTTGGAATTGAAGGTGGACCCCCGCTGCGAGCCGGCGTCCGCCTAACGAACTGTACAGGTGATTTATCGGAGCGGCCTCACTCACACTCTTCGATGCTAATTTTACGATGTGTGATGTTATGAAGAAGTATTTCCGTTTTTTTCTTCTAATCTGTCTGGATAAAGTTGCAATACTGGTATAGACTTACTATCGTAGGTATATTGAATAATTGAATAATTTTTTTAAAACGAAAAACAGACTTCCTTCCATAACTCGAGCTTACTAAAGTAAAATTTTACTAAAGGGAAAATATATATCGCGTTAAGCCGTGTACGACGTTTAGAAGGCATAATATTGTCAGATTTATATGTCAGCAAATGATTAAATAGGCCACATGACAAAAGATAGAAATAACTAGGCTTGGAAACTTTACGCCTAACAATATATAAGCAACATATAATTACACTCCTTCTTCCCGCCCTGTACCCAATCATTTGGAGTCGGTGCAATATGTAGGTACTTTTCTTTCATTCATCCCTATTATCCGTCATCTCGTTATTCCCATGTCTACCTCTTCCTCTATAACTATCTTACTTCGGACACGGCTTAACGCAACATATAATTACATGACTTAACACCATTATCTTCTTCTCCATAAGCCTATTGCAGTCCACTACTGGACGTAGACTTCCCCTTGTCATAGGGGGATTTTGTTACTAAAAAGTTCCACTATCTGTTTTTCGGCGTAGCTGACCAAAACTCTCTATAGAAATCTAAAAACGGACTACTCGTGCCTATTATATTTGAGGATATCCCTAGATTCCTTAGAGATTCCATCATCAGATGTTATGTTTTATATATAGGAGACCAAAACGCTCAGTAAAAGTGTAAAAACACTATATGTGCCTACAATATTCGAGGATTGCCCTCGATTTCTCCAAGATCCCATCATCAGATCCTGATGTGGTGAATATGGGACCATACTGGAAGCATACCATGACCAACTATAAAAAAAAATTAAATCGGTTCATAAATGACGGAGTTCTGAGGTAACACATATAAAAAATTAAAATTAAAAGAAAATATACAGACGAATTGATAACCTCTCTTTTTGAAGTCGGTCAAAAACTAGAAATTTCAGACTCTCATTCTTGTCATTACAGTAGTGATAGGTAAATTGATGATTATTTTATTATCACTTCACCTACTTGATTAACTTTACTTACACAAATTACATGAATTTACCTTTACAAAAGATAAATCCTTAAATCACAGGCAGGTAATATAGAATTAACTATTGCCAACTAATCTTAGGATTCAGTATTCCCGATAAACACTATAATTACTGCTTCACAAAACATATTTCGCCTATCGCGGTCCATCTATTTTCTTGTAGTCGTATTTTCTCCTAGATTAGCTCTAAAACTATTTATGATAGAATTTCCTACAGGTGAAATTTTCTCACAGTCAAGTCTCGGTCTAACGCGGTATAATCTTGAATACTTGAGAGTAATGTACGGTTTGTATGTATATTGGTTACTACGTTAGTAGTCCCAACAAACCTGTTTCACCTGGTCATGCCCTCTGTACCGTACTCCATCGCATTATCTATACTCAACCTTCTATACACTTTATACAGAATTAGATATTACTTTAATATAGAGAAATCTTAACTCTCTAGATAAACTTGATTCGGATTTTTGTACTGTCCAAAATCTATCGAGCCATCAATTATATTTATTACTTTTATGGCATTCCTCATGATTTAAACGAGATTGATGTTGTGGATAATTTTGACAACTTAATTCTATTGGGGTATCAAGTTACAAAACAACTTGACACCTAATTGAAAATGTTTAAGTGTAAATTAGAAGAACCTTTCTTTTTGATATTCAAAAATGATAATGATACAAGTAGCTCAATAAAAAATATTAATAGCCACGACCATGGATACTTATAGTGAGTTGAAGTAGTTTTTTTGTGACTTGTCGCTTGAGATTCATCGGGCGTCTGCATCTCTATATGTCAGTCTGTCCGTCATTATATTACACGTGAATCATCTTCAGTATCGTGCTTGGAGAATTTCGTGAGGTCACAGTTTACTATAGCGGTTTAGGCGCCCTGCGGTCGTTTGCTCGACTGGGATGGTAATATTGTAAATGCTGTGGGACTGAGCAGGATGTAAGGCATCCTCTCTGTCTAACAACGACCGTTTCGTGACCCCACAGCTAATCACATATCTGCAAGCGTATTATGATTATCGCAAGCCTTCGTTTCTCGTACGTTGTTGTGGTCAGTGACTTGTTGCATAGTTTCTTCTTCAAGCTAATGCTATTGTTTTATAAGCATGACTTTCATATTGATATCCGGTCAATTTTCTCAAATTGATGCCCATTTTATATGTCATTGTTAATTCATTAACATAATTTTCAATATATTTATATTCTTCATATGATCCGTTTCATCGTTCGGTATATTTAAATGAACAATTTACATGGCCATATCGTCCGCGTTGGGTGTAACTAAACGATTTTACCTGTTACTGGCATGGACCCGATAAATCAGCATCCGCGATTAATAAGTTGATAATTATAAAAATTCGAGTCGGACTAATGGGGTTATGTGTGGGTTATGGCTCGGAATGCACTTCATTCCTGGCACGCGCCCACCGATAGCTTTATTATACAATCTTTAGCATTTTGTAAGGAATTTTTATCAATTTCGATTAATTTAATTACAATATCTGGTACTGTTTTGATGTCTTCCGTGTCCTGGTTCTTTGCTTAATGGTGATTTAGATAAGCAGTTTATGATGTGGGCGGTTTTGTTTAGAATTTGTTTATTGTCAACTTTCTACTGCGTTTCCTTTGATCTATACTTTTTCCTCTTAATAAGTAACAAAACATTGTTTGGGACATCGTGTAATCGGAACTGTAATCGAGTGCTCCATTCGTCACTGCCCAGTGTGTGTATTCGGAGACTTTCTACATTAGTCGATACGGACGAATCTCTAATCTGTGTATTAGAAACAATATTTCTCAGCGTCGTACACCTCGAGAATATCCGAATGATATCAAAATTCAACCGTTAGAATAACAAAAGGTGGATGGTGGGACATTTGTCGCCGTGGACAGTGGGGACACTTAGTCGCGTGCTAGTCCGCACTTGAAAAATGGTGGGCATAAATAACAGATTATCAACTTGTATCGAGACATAACGAGATAGCTAACAACTAAAATAAATAGGCGAACGGTAAATGAAGCTATAGCCGAAGCAAGATTTAAAACTAGAGACGGAATGATGATGTCTGCGTACGTTGAGGAAATCATTGGATATTAAAAAATAAATGATTGTTAGAGCTAATGTCATATTTAATGATAAGATTGATTGCTGGCAATAATATGTTTTTATTCTCTACTTTGATTAATAGCAGTCTTGTTTGATTAACCAATAAATTCTGTGTTTTTGCTGTTAAATTTTTGCATGGATATTCGCATCATTATGCAAGGTTAAATTGGCTTTATCAATAATTTGTTTATTAGTATTTGTGTAATATAATAATTACACGCTAATTATTTTCAAGGTAGTCGATAATAAAGGTCAATTCTCATATAATCAGTGTCCGTAATTTAGTATTTTGGGGTGGTCTGAGAAAAACTGGTGGCAGTAGGTTATCCTGATTATCAAAATTAATAATCGCCTTCATTAACACTGTAAAAAGTATTTTGTATGACCAAATAGCTCGTGTTAAGTGAGATAAAATTATGAGATCAAAGATGTGACAAGAGAAGAGATTAATCAACTCCAAATTTAAGGCATAATCTATAGCATAACCATTGTACTCACCAAAGTAGGATTGTTTCTATTGTGGGAACCGAGATAACTATATATATACTGCTTATGGGGTTGTCTGGCTTCCACAATGGTAAACAGTCTTTGCTTAACCCTGCTGTAGTATTTTTATACTAGAATTTGTTTAGAAGAAAACAAATCCACTTTTTTGGTAAAAACCAATACATATTTTCGGATTGAACCCATTATATAAAATAAACAATTATTACGAAAAGGTCAAAAATAAAAGAGTTTAGGAGAGATCTTGAGCAATGCAATTTGCATTGTTACAACGTTACGAGTACGTTTTTGTTTCTAACCATATTCTATTTGAACGGTAAATATTTATTTAAAAAATTGCTGCATATATCAATTAATTAATTAATATTTATCCTTTTTCCGCTTATATTCAATTATACGGTTCAAAGAATACTTTATATTCTGCGCCAGTTTTCATAGAATTGTTTTTTATAATTGCTAATTGACAGGATATAAAATAATATAAGTACTGGAATTGATCGAAATATATTATTACTGTTGAAGTGTGTGTCTGCATAGATAGCACCACCCCATAGCATTTCTTTAGCAGTGTTTAATATAACGTAGAGTATAACCACTTAAAGAAAGGGATTAAGGGCATAAATATGATGGTATTTCGTAAATATGATGGCAATGGGGAAGTAGAGATAGAATTACTTGACTCCAAGGTGTAAAATTTTGTATGACTATGACTGAGTTTAAGATTGGACTATGCTCGAACGATTCTTAATAATATATTCATTATATGTATAGATGATTCATTCCTTATTTATATACATATAATAAAAATGTAACGGATCGCTGTCTGTACATGGAAGATATATGAGAAAAATATTATAGGAGACCTTTATCAACGCAATAGTACCCAAAAGAATGATTTTTGGAATTTTTTTCTGACTGGCTGAACCGATTTCGATGCAGTTTTCAGTAATATATTGTGACAGGTCCCACTTAACATATAGGCTACATTTTTATCCCGGCATAATTTCGACATTTTTTTTTTCTGTAGTCTACGCGGACGGAGTCGCGGGCGTCCACTAGTATGTCATATAATCTTAGCGTTACTATATACTTCAGTAGCAAATTAGAGCAAGGTCATATTGTCTAACCATGTTAATTGTGAATCAGTGGTAGTGCTTATCCGTATAATTGTTTGTAAGTAATTACATAATGAATGACACTGTACAGTTATGTACAATACTCGTATTTAAGTTTAAGTTAATATAGTTTAATTATTAACAAAGTCTGCTGTATTCAAGAACTATTGAAAAAGGTCTAATAAAATTTATTTGCGTCTATTCTTTCTATGTAGATTTTATGTTGCTTGATTTCTTTTTCTATAGGTAAGTAAGTACGGATTTCGGCGGGAAAAGCTGGAAGGGTGCAGGTGTAATTTTCTTGTGAAAATTAAAAATTATTTGTAAATAGCTTGCATGTGTCCGTAAAGTGATGTTTTCTGGTAGATGAGTTATATTTTGATTACTTGTACATGTAAGTTGTTTTTGCAATTATTTTTCATTTTGACTAACTTTACACTTGTTCTTGAGGATTTTCCCGAAGTTTCCATTCATCATCATCATCATTATCATCCATCATAAATCATTTACTAAAGACAATGGCTGTATGGGCTTAGTTCCCCTTGCCTTTCCTTCGGGATAAACTAAACATAAAAAAGTAAGTAAGTACTCAATATGTGTAACGTAGTATAATCACTCCAGCAAAAATTACCAATATGATACCAAATAGGATCAGAACAATTTGTCTGACTACATATTTTAGGATATCGGATCAACATATTCCGTCCGACTATACTTAACTAAATCACAGAAATGACTAGCGCTTATTTCCTCGCATAACTATGTCAAGAGCAGCTTCAAAGTTGACGTCTTTACAACCGCTTCGTAAAGTTCAAAATGCTTTAACTCACAAAAATGTATATTGTGTTACGTGTCCTGAATATAACAATATATAATATAAAGAGATTGTTTAGAACTAAATCCACGTAAATGGGGTAAGCGTGCGGCGAGTTTATATGACGTTATGCGTTTCTTTGATACGACAAAATAGATATAACTTATAAAAGTTAGTTTCAATTTAGTCTATTTAGGTAACTTATCGCACACCGTTATATTCCTCAACACCAAATTCGCATACGAATATATTTAAACGGCCGATTGGTGTAGTAGGTAGTGATCCAGCCTGCGACGCCATAGGTCCTGCGATTTCGAATCCCGGTAGGTGCAAACATTAATATAATGAATATTAATGTTTGTTTCCGAGTCATGGATGTTTCTATACTTATCTATGTATTTATATACCGTTGCTTAGTACCCACGACACAAGACCGTATGGATCTTAATGTGGGACTAAGTTAATGTGTTGTGAAGTGTATGAATATTTAAATTTAAAATGCCTCAACCATAGTTGCTCTAGTGTTTAATTTTATGGACGTATTTTTTTTGATTCAACCTACCTATTTTGGTTTATTGTAAACAAAATGTCTATTTAACTTAAATTATTAACGGACCACTTTCTCAGATTTATGTAGATGGCAAAATATTTAGATGCTTTTAAATTACATTATTTAAAACTTATATTTACAATAAACGTTATTAGTATACCGTTATAAATGGCAATTTCAGTTATGATAATATTTAAATTTAAACACTGATATAAGCATAATCCCGTGAGTTATGACAACTTAAGAATGTACGGCTACGCTATACTCACCCTACGAAAATATGTAAATAAAAGTTCGATATAGTTTTTAGTACTTTAAAGGGCGAGACTATCTCTATAGATATTTCTTCTAGCACTAATAGGTAGGTAATAGACATCAACCAAAGATACGACTAGCTGCAATCACTCAATTAATACAAATCCTTGAAACCTTAATAGCGCTAGACTAAAAATAAAATAAGAATTTAAAAAAAGATTCAAAGGTTCAAAATATAAAAGAATAAGTAGATAAATATATCTATACTAATATTATAAAGCTGAAGAGTTTGTTTGTTTGTTTGTTTGTTTGATTGAACGCGCTAATCTCCGGAACTACTGGGTCGAATTAAAAAATTCTTTTTGTGTTGGATAGTCCATTTATCGAGGAAGGCTTTAGGCTATATATCATCACAATGCGATCAATAGGGACGAAGAATAAGAGGAAAATGTGGAAAAAACGGGGAAAATTATTCAACTTTGGAGACTTCCGTTGCGTGCGCTGCGTAAACGGTTCAAGTTATCCAAAAAATATGTATGAAAGAATAAAATGACGTAGAAATGATATGAAAGAAAAAAATTGAAGGTCTAGACTGCCTGATGCAGAACCCTTAGCAGCCCAGCTAAACTTTGAGAGATATGAAAATACCGTCTTAGGAAAAGTTATTCAACATGATAAGCACTTTCTAATTTATACTATTGACTCATTATAACCTGTATATCAATATTTAATAGCTGTTGCCCGCGGCTCCGCTCGCGTGGATATCGCTTATTTCGTGGAAGGGTTATGAAAAACAGATAGTAGCCGATTCTTAGACCTACTGAATCCTACTAATATTATAAACGCGAAAGTTTGTGAGTATGGATGAATGGATAGATGTTTGTTACTTGCACGTAAAAACAGCTGGAGCGATTTTAATAAAAATTGACAGGCTACTTTTTATGTAGGCTATACCTATTTTATACTTTTTATAAAGATAAAAGTTTGTTTTTTTCTGCAGTCCACGCGGACGAAGTCGCGGGCGTCCACTAGTTAGGGATAAATTCCAAGTGAGATGTAGGCATATGTAAATTAGCCTTAATGGAACTAATGTCTATGGCCACATTAAATGCTTATTTGCATTAATTTCAATCAATAAATACTTTTATTTATTAATCTGATTAAAGTTTAGGATTAGATTAAAGTTTTGGAATGAACTCGAGTGTCCAATTTGCGTATCTGCTAGATAACAGAATTTTAGCTTATTAGAAATTTACTATACTAACAATCATCATTAACCAAACATCATCTATAAATACCTAAATGAATGAATAGAAAAGGTTTATTTGAGCCAAAAACATAAAAAATATCATCACTCTTCATCATCACATTACTGGATAGCCTCTCCTAAAGCACGCTATCAGCTAAACGGTTTCCTCTAGTCTAGTCTAGTCTAGTCCACTGGTTTCCTGTCATCTTGGTAATGTCATCTGTCTATCGGGCCGCTGATGTTTGCCTATGCTCTGAGTCCTTTTCAGTTATTACTTATATTTCTTCTTTATAGTTTCAAAAAAAGACGGTCTATGTTATAACTTCGTTTACTTCAATAAAAAGCTCCGACTGCATAAAATTATTAAACCGGTGTAACTCTCACGCCTAGGACGACTCTAGTAATACCTATCAAGCTCAAATTCAATAAGTCATTTAGGCTCTAGGCTCTCATACAACATACACTCGAAAATCAAAACCCTCCTTCTTGTGCAGAGGGTAAAAATTTGGCGTCCACTCTTAAAATAGTATCCAGACATCGAATCGATAAATCGCCAACTCATCCCGTTGAAAAGTCCGGCTGAAAGTTCCGAATTCGAACCTAGTCATAATTAGTTTCTAAACGCCCAAACAATCGCTTTGTGCGAGCTCAGATCGAAATCATCGATTACAGATGGTGATGTCTCGAACGAGTGAAGATGTATCGAGAGATATCGTAATGACTCGCTATTAAAGTGCGTTCCACCAAACAGTGTATTTGAATGGCGGCGCTAGTAGTTTGGTGTAAGACTGTATAATCTGTGTAAATGAGTTCAAAAAGTTTTAGTACGGAACATATCCGCAGGCACTATTCTATGGAACTTACGCTGGAGGTGTCGACGCACCGTGGGAGAACACCGGACCTACATTCTAAAACCAGCCTAATCACTCCAATCACTCTAATTCAGGGATAATCCAACACTTTAATTGAATTGATGTAACCATAATTCGTGAGTATTTTGACGATTTCTGTGTAACATTTGGTCCAAATTGGCGGTATCAGACTAATAATTTAATAGACGTGTGTGTAATAGTTCGGAATAATTTTGTTTATTCGGAATAAGTTAATCTGTATTTAAAGCTGCACGACCGTTTACTGAATGCATAATCTATGGAGTAGATTTTGCTCTATTTTTTTATCATCCTGATTTTATTGCTTATTACTCTTTAAGTTCGTCCAAATCAAAAACTTTATAACTTCATAAATACGAATATATAGGCAGATACTTATATAGAAAATCTAATGTAACCTTGGACAAAGGAAAACCTAAGTGCACAGTATTTTTGTTATGGTTTATTCTTAGAACTCTTAAAGTATTTAAGATATATCTGTTTCCGCTGCGGCGCAGATAAATCCTCAACTTGTCGTTCAATGGACAAGAAAAAAGTACAACCTGTTTACGCGGTTCTTTTGGAGCGTAAAAAGGAAAAAACCGCAGCGCGTGCGCACGCATTCGCGCCGGGCGGCGTTCCCGCCAAAAAACGACGCGCGTTCCGAATTCCAGGCGTGCTGGACATTTTTGACGGAATACCATCGGTGACGGTCGTTAAAGTGTTTGTGAGACTACACGATTGCGATTTGAAGCTCAAACTGCTGTGGAATCTATAGACAGGGATTTCAGGCTTCTAGCAAATGTAATTGCCAATTTAATTTTATACTACTTATTAATAGAAATTTGTCAAGTTGCCTCGAGTGAACTTAAATATTTCTATTATAACTCTTTGATATCTGTTAGAAAACCGTCAATATTAACGAGATTAATCAATATAATCAGTTAACACTTGGTGCTCTGCCTACCCTGTAAGGCGTGATTATTTTAAGCCTTTATACCCCACGTTTATATTAAACCTGTAGGTTTAGCAAATGGTCTAAAATCTTGTATGATTATTGCTCGATCCACTTCACTGCTGCATTCTTCAATAGAGCCACGCTTCGGAACTGACGATTACACGCGATTCCCTTTTCCCGCGCATTCGACTCGCTTCGGTTTCGATGATTTGTGCTGTCACGATCTTCCGAATAGCCCCCTGAGAATTTATGAGGTCCGATCGACTTTTTATAGATTTTTGAGTTGTGTTCCGATATATTTTGCACAGAGTGTTTGGTGCAGAGTCATATTGTGTAAGACATCAAAGTGCCATAAAAAACTCGTGAAAGCTTCTCGAAAAATAAATGTATTATTTAAATGACGATCCTTATACTTGTATTCCTTTCATGTAAAATAAATACCTACTCCGCGTAAATGGTTAGTAAGTTTTAGAACACAAAATTTTTGCTATTGTTTAAGTAATTGTAGAAAAGGACAGACTTAAAAGTAAACTCTCCTTATGGACCATAATAGTAGCTAAGATTCGGATTTTTTGTGTTTACCAGCACGGTCTGTCCACCTGTACCAAAAATCGTGATTGAAATTCGTAACAAAAAATCGATTCATAAACTGTTGAAACGTAATTTCACTGGAATATCGATAAAAAATAAAGACCTCTGAAAAATTATCAATGTATGAACGGTTACTATATCATACTTATTTTTGTGAAAATAAAAACAAGTTTTTATTAAAGGCTCGAGCACACCGGATGCCTACGCGTGCACGTAAGCGTAGACATACACGTACCTCTGAGTTTAATGTATAGAACTGTCACTGCTTGACGTCTATGCTTACGTCTACGCATACGCATCCGGTCTGCCTGTGCCTATACAGTTCCATACATTACAACTCAGAGGTACGTATACGTCTACGCTTACGTGCACGCACACGCATCCGGTGTGCTCGAGCCTTAAATGCACTGGAGATAGTTCTGATAGTTCATTAATTGAAATGGGAATTTTGAGTAAGTTATCTATCATCAACCAACTATGATTAAAAACAAAATTAACATTTAAATTTTTTGCACAATATTGAATTTAAGGGTTGGGCTTATTGGGAATGTTATTGCTGATAATATCATTTAAACAAGATTAAAAGCCCTTATTTTCTTACCAATTAGATATCAAATAGGGAAATCATAAGTGTAACTCCGCAACAAAACCATGGAACTAAAGGTCAAACACTCACTCGTGGACAATTTAAATCGCATTAATAGATATCACAACCTCATTTTACTGTCCGTCATGTTGTAACCCATATTGTTTGTATCACTGTAATGGCCATTTTAGAAGTAGTAGAAGATCTGAATTATAAACGATCTATTCTATTGTGTTATATTATGTAGAGCAGAATAGTGTTCTGTGAGAATATGCTTCTGCTTGCAAAACCTATATAATGTCTTGTCCTGTATAATTCTTGAAGTATTTAGTAAGATTCCTACATATATAAAATCACGATGGGGTAGGCAGAGATCACGGATGTCCACTTGCTAGGCATCCAAGGGTATTCAAGTCATAGGACAATAATTTCACATAGGGGGGACCTAGTTTTACGTAAGGACGTCAGAGATTAGTTCAAATCTTTATTTTTGCATGTCTTTGACTATAAACTAAGATAAAATCATTATTGACTGTAAATCATGGAGTGCGTAAAGGAATCTGTAAAGTTCTTGATTAAAAGCTTCACTGCTGATAGGCTGATAGGTAGGTTGCAAGTGGGTCGAACTAATCGATAGGATAGAAATTAAATTAATTACACACCTTGAAAAATAATTTTATTCATTGGAAAATAAAAATGAATTGGTTCATTTAATTCAAACAACTATATATTCGTTATTCTACACAACCATAGAATTATCAACACTGCTGAATAGAGTCTGCTCTGGAGTAATTAATAGCAACTCATGGAAAATTATAGTAATTAAAACCAAAGTCCCAAAGCATCCAAGTTACTCGCCGAAATAGGAAGCAATATCAAATTTACTTCCCAAGTCGAGCCGCCATTCGTTAGCGACCCATAAACCGTGGTATAGCCACCATAACATAATGAAGTGGTACTTACATGCTAATTGCTATCGAGTGAACACCGCAAAGAGCTGTGAATACCATCGCAACCAAATAACCCGCCGTAATGACTCATAATTTGTACATTGAGACAGAACCTGCTATTGAATAGGTTCTAAACCTTAATAGACCATTAATATTAGGTAACAATTATACGAAAATCTCTAGAGTTTATCGCATAGGAATGCCTTTTGAAGAGCATCGTTGAACAGTGTATAGTATGTGGCGGCTTTTACCTGTTAATTAAGGGCTCATTCAGTGAAGTAATGTGTTGTTTTCTCCTTGTTTCAGCCGTACAAAGAGGGAGAGTACCTCCCACGCAGCCTGCCGGGCTCGCGCTTCCTTCTCAGTTCGGGCTCGGGAACGGCGACCCCTCCGGCGGACTCAACAGCCATCCCTACCTCTCCTCGTACATCTCTCTGCTACTAAGAGCTGAGCCGTACCCAACCTCGCGGTACGGGCAGTGCGTCCAGCCGACCAACGTCATGGGCATAGACAATATCTGCGAACTAGCTGCAAGATTACTCTTCTCCGCGGTCGAATGGGCGCGGAACATCCCCTTCTTCCCCGACCTTCAAGTGACGGACCAGGTCGCGTTACTACGACTCGTCTGGTCTGAACTATTCGTCCTCAACGCGTCTCAGTGTTCTATGCCTCTGCATGTGGCTCCCTTATTAGCGGCGGCTGGGCTCCACGCGTCGCCGATGGCGGCCGACAGGGTCGTCGCTTTTATGGACCACATCAGGATCTTCCAAGAGCAAGTGGAGAAGCTAAAAGCGCTCCACGTGGACTCAGCGGAGTATTCCTGCCTGAAGGCCATCGTACTGTTCACAACAGGTAAAATTTTGGATAGTCTTTTTGGGGAAGCGCGGTTACTACTATACAGAGTGGCGGGTGCTGGCAACTCTGTGACTAACTATGGGGAGTTGCTTTCGCTGGTTCGGACGCATTTGGACGCTTATACGGAAGTGTCGCGAGTACAGCCAGCGCCGCCGCCGCCGTCTGCCGCTTCTTCGGGGTACTATTCAACTTTGGACGCGTCGCTTGGCGTGAACTCCTCGCTGTCCTACAGCAGTTTTCTATCAACACCACCTCGGTTACCGGCGAACTACACGAGTAGTCCGCGAATGGCTGAGGCTAGTTCCTCATTTAAATTATGGGATGGAAGTTTAAAACAGAAGTCGGATCAGGGGGGGTGACGCCAAGCGACGTTGTGAGCTTGGATCGGATTTGAGGTGTCGGGTGATGAGGAATATTTGCGTCACTTGGCGTTACGTCGGTTTGTGCGTATACCTGCCGTTTGGCATTTACGTAGTTGGCCCCGATTGGCCCGTTAGTTTGTATGTGCGGATAATAACTCTCACTTTCCAATCGGCAGTTGAATGGGAAGTTCGCGACTTATTGTCCTTAGTACCGTCGCGAATATAGTATTATTATTATGTAAATATAAATTGCAAATGGTACCTAATTTATTATGCCGCGACTAATCGCGAAATTGATTTAAAATCGTGTAAATAATAATTTATTATCTAATTTATTTTATTTAATACACTCGTAATAACTAAACTTTTCTTAAATCGTTTAATTTCGAAGAAATTTTCTTTACGTCCTTTAGAGTAGTTAGTTTTTATTTTAGATAATGTGCTCAAGTTAAATCAGGCTAAGCTAAAGCGATGCATTCAGTTTCCCCTAATTTAAGGTATTCTATATTGGTAATGAATATTACTTTTATCCGTGACCATAAAGTACAGTATTATACGGAAAGTCATGAAAAAGCGCGCTGTCGCTATTCGTTTAGGTATGTACATCACGACACATACCTTATATAGAATATAGGCTATAAACTTTCATTTTCCTACTCGAACTTGGGACTTAAAATATGGCCACACTACGCCCTTAAATCTGCAAACGTATTTTAAGGCCAACCTGCAGCAAATGTTAATATAGATTTAAGCTAGATAAGACTTGAGACACGTGCAGTTTTGCTTTTCTTGACATAGACAGAAGATGCTGTCATGTGTGCTAATTCTCGATTTACAAAATCTAGATTTTACAAATTTGCTCCAAGTGGTACTAAGATAATGAGAATGTGATCAAAAGAAGAAGAAGAACAAAACTAAGTGACAATATTTTACTGTAGCAACATTGCGACTTCAAATATAGGTAAATTTTATCACTTCCATTGGTTCAGATATTTATTATTTAGTTAGAAATTTTAATAAGAATCAATTGTCAGTAACCAAAAACAGTGTTAAGTAGTTTATAGGTACGTCAATTAATTATGAACGCGTTACGAATAATTTTCACATTCGTGGCCAAAAAACGCCTCAAGAATGAGAGATAGTGTGGCTTCCATTTACACTCAACAAGCGAGCTTTGCCTACCACCACGGTTTAATAGTTATTAGCGGCGGTGACAAATTTAACTGCCTACTTATATAATTTTATAACGCCCTAAATTATAATACTTATTGCCAACCATCTAGGTCCATAATGGTTGAGTTTACAGATGCATTTTACTGGATTTTCATAATTTCTATTCGGATTTGTAACGAATTCGAAATTGTAAAGTTGAAGTTTCCCAATTTTATGTGGTACTGTCAGTTCCTTTCTCATGACAAATTCATAAATTTTTCAAACCAAACTCAGAGTATAGCTGTGTCTGACAGTGGCCGTGGGTCGTGCCTTACCGTGTATAGGTAACAAATACGTGGGTTAACGAAAAAAATTGAGTTGAAATAACAATAAGACTAGAAAAAGTTAAATCTAAGAGGAGTTTTCATAAAACTGTAACTAACAAAATACTAACTATCTATTACGTGATTGCATTGGAATTAGAAATATTGATCATCAAAAGACATACCTAAAATACAAAAGACACATTTTGTTGATATATACTCGTACCATGAGCAAACACCTGACGAACACTGTCACTAGATACTAAACAGAATATAAAAGTAGTTACTAGCTCGCTCACGACGGGCTTTAGCGACCAACATTAGTAGCCCTCTTCCACGGCTTCACAGGTTGCAGTATGTAGGTTTTAGCAGGGGTCTAGCTTGGCTGGTCGTGTGACTATATGCCTAGGGGTACCATGAATATGCATCGGTAATAAATGTGGTTTTATCCGTCGGATAACTTTCTCTGCGGACTGGGCGAATGTTGAACTAACTTTGCTGGGAAGTTAGTTCGTGGTGATTGATTTTAGTGAGCGCTTAAAGTGATTTTCGAAGCGTTTGAAACGGAAAGAACATTTTATTTTGAACTGATAGTCAGAAATATGTTTTTTTACATTTTCGGCTTTCAATTTATTTGAGTAAGAAGGAAGTGGTTGCCTAATGCGATACGTATTTGCAATGGCGTACGAAAACCAGGATAGATAATAATTTTCTGTTATGAAAAGCACAAATATATTACTTAAATACTTCCCCGAAAAATATTGGTAATAGGTGTTTATGTTGTATAATGTTGGTATAGGTGTATTACGACTTATGATGATAATTCTCGTTACCTTAGAATATTCTAAGCGCAAGAGACATTCTGAAGACAGTAATGCACCGAAAAAAGTGCAAAACACAATTTTAATACGTAAGCACATCAAAAGCAAAAAGTTGCGCTTCGGGCCTTTTACCTTAGGCTAGTCGACGATCTTGTGAAAATCAGCCTGGCTCTTTCTAGCTTAAAGCGGTTATTGTTCGCGTGAGCAGGATAGGTGTATGTTATATCTAACGGGACAGAGGTCGTGCATCAGGCCGAGGGACCGGTCACGATTTTGAAAAAGTGTCGGGATGCCGTCCCGAGCCGAGAGAGAACGGGTGGTGTAAATGATAAAATGGAATTACTTGATCAAATATTTTTAATACCTATAAAATCATAGAGAAATATACATGTAGACGCAGTTGTGTTCTCGAAATGGGTTAGCCAGATCTGCAGGGTCAAAAAGGAGGTCCATCGTAGAGAAATTCGGACGAATATAAAACTAGAGTAAACAACAAGTAGAGTCAGATATTATAATTTCTGCGTCGGTTTGTCTATTTGACTCAAGTGTCGCTTTATCGTTTTTGTCTTTCCATTGTCGATATTATACTTAATACATATAGTGTAAAATTTTTAAAAAAATACTTACGGAGTAATCAACACAAAACAATTGTAATGCACGTAAATCTCTACGATTTTTTTAACTTAAATGTAGATAAGTAATGTAAGCTAAGATTTTTAATAACTTATAATATGTAAATTATACAATTTTTATTAAGTCTACATAAGTACCTACGATTAGATTTTGCATATTTTAAATAAAAGCTATATCAAAAATACAAAGATTAATAAAGCTTATAACTTGCACCGGGGTATCATGAAATGCATGCACCGCATCGCGTTATACGCTGGTATATTCGCCAATAACCAAGATATAATACGAGAACCTTACTACTTACAAGACCTAACTGTGTTTAGATATATTCATAGACTTGTCCTTGTATTTTTAGTGGTGGTCGGTAGGAGTTTCCATTTACTTAAGTTATTTTTGAAGTTTGAGTTAACGATTTGTTAATGATTATTGAATGTTATATTATAATTTATTATTAAGGAATAGATACTAAATTAGTTAAAGCATTAGGTACATTATGTAATCTATACTATATAATATTATAAAGAGGTAAAGTTTGTGTGTTTGTATATTTGTTAAATTGTAAGGGGTAATCTCGGGATCTACTAAACCGATTTTAAAAATTCTTTCACCGTTAGAATCCTTATTGGACCTGGATGAGCATAGACTATAAGAATTTCCCGAAATTCCCACGGGAAGGGGAGAAACGGGAATTCAAACGGATTTCCCGATATTCCCACGGGAAGGGGACAAACGGGAATTCATTTTTTACGACAACTGCGATACATATGAATTTGAAATTGGACCTGTATGTTCATTAGGGACTGCGAGGGAGCACTAAGAAGGGGTTTCCCGAAATTCCCATGGGGAGTTACGGGAATTTCAAATCTTTACGAAAACCGTTATTTATACGAAGCTGAAATCGGATTAGGGCTACAAGGAAGCTCTAAGAACGGATTTCCCGAAATTCCCACGGGAAGGGCACAACGGGAGTTCCAAATTTTTACGAAAACCGCTGTACCTACATATGAAGTTGTAGCTATGTACTGATATGTACCGAAGCGAAGCGAGGGCGGGTCACTAGTGCATTAATAAGGCGGAAAAAACACTATACCGCACCCCCGCGCGGCACATTTTTACTATGCATTCAAATTCACGCGTAGAGACGCATTGTCAGTTTTCTTTACAAAAATGCAGCATTTCCATACAATTTTAAAATATGTTGCCCCGTTTTAAATTGATAAATCAAATGCTAGAGTCACACGGAAATAAAATTTACATACATACATACATATAATCACGCCTTTATCCCTTACGGGGTAGGCAGAGCACCAAGGGCCGATAGAACCACATGGTGCCACTTCTGACCAATCTTGAGGGTATAGTTGAGATGTACAAGTTCGGTTAGTAGTGACAGGTGGTCAGCCCATCGCCTACAAAACACCAAGACACTCTTGTCCCTCTACTGACTTGTACGGTATGCCCGGGAAGAGAAGCAGCTGTATTATACGTTTTTTTTACTCCCAGAGCAGCATAGAAGATAAAATTTTTGTAAATAATAATCAATGATACTTTTTCAATAAAAATTTACTTCAAATAATAATGTCACACCCACGTGTGTGAGCATGACAAACAGAAATATACCGTCATAACTTAATTCGGTATATTGTTATGTTTAAGCGATACACTTTAGAGAATGTCCGACGTAATCACACCGCTTTGTGGCAAGGTTACTTGCAAATTTTTTTGATAACCTATTTGTTACCTTTAGAAATAGGTACAAAATATAGCAAAGTTTGCATAATGTAGATATAGGACTCGATTATTTTGGATAATATACGTCGACTATCATCTGTAGTGTAGTAGGTAGGTACATAGACAATTATTAAATCAGATATCGATTTTTATTTAAATGCAATTTTAGATATCAAACTAATCTACGAAAAAATCTGTAAAAAGCACTTTTGGTCAATCAAACTTTACATTCAATATTTAAAAGATCTATTCACTTAGTAAAAATAAATTAAACTTCGAAGTACATAAAAATACCTTACTTCATCAGCCTTGTATTAAAAACCCTTAAGATTACCACGTTGAAACATACTCTATCAAAATAAATAAGTACCTACATCAAAATACATACCTATACCACGAACTATAAAGCGATAGAATTAAAGCTCAAAATAGCTTTCTAATCTAGTCAAATAATGTTGTATGAAATATAATGAAAAAGATGTGCGGCTTGCGGTCAAGATGTATGACTGTAGTATGACTTGGAATTTCGCGATTGATTGAAATGTCGAACACACGATACCTTTGTTCAAATAGAAAAAGCTTTTCGAAATTGATTTCTGTACCGTTACGTAATATGAATGTGCTTGCAGTTTGCTCGTGCGTAATTTTGATTGACGTTACTGAGCTTAGGGTTATTGGTTCTATCATAACATATATACATGTATATAAGGTGTTTTCAAAATTAGTGATTTGCTTTTAACACGAAACTAGGTAGGATATTGAATAGCAGATTTTTTTTTCACTTTTTCGGAGTTGATCCCATAGTGAACGTTGTTTCTTTTTACCTACCTAGTTTCATGTCAAAAGCAAATCACTAATTTTGAAAACACCTTATAAACAGAATGCTGCGTTTCCGAAATAGGGTATAGTCAGATTAACTGTGAGATCACGAAGAAAATCATACAGCCAATTTTAACATTGCGGGATCGCGTAGAAGGTCTATCATAAGGAGTATTTTTGGTCAATATTGTTTCAAACTTAAAATTCTTGATTAATTAAGACAATTTTAATTTATATCATTCAAAAATCCAACATGATTATGCTGCGACAGAACTGAAAATAAAATATAAATCTCTATGACGAGTGTAGGGCAAGTACTATAGTGTTGTCTGCTTATCGATAGATCTTTACGGAAGGGTTGTAGGGACAGGGTAACACGTGCTAGAACCTTATCTCTTGCTCCACTGTACGTGGTTAGATATATTTTTGAAACGGCACATTGTTAAAGAATTTAAGGCAAAATACATATTTAGAACTTTTTTGGGGTTAGGTCCTTATAGAATTACTTTATAGAACCTATTGAATATGTGTTTACTAGAGATGTTTAAAAAAATATAGATAGAGCCATGTTCTTAATCTTATATTAATTGTGCATTGATTGATGACATAAAAATATAACTAAGTATACCTACTTACTTAGTCAGGTATTTATTTGTGGTTAATTATGTCCCGGCAACAATTTATTTTGCAGCATTGACCTGAATATTACAAAATAACTTAATTTCAGATAATAAATAACGTTATTGATGAAGCTGTTATTACATGTCAACGTCTAATTTGTACAACTAGGTACTCGTTATTGGACAATTTTATTGTAAAACTATATTATTAATGATAATATATTGCACTAAATAATTATCCGTATTATTAACTAAAATCGATGATAATGAATAATAATAATCTACATTAAAAATGTTCTTGTTAAGCTTGCCTCGAGCTCGTGCCACCTCCGTGCCGTCAGTTGCATTTAGAAATTTTGTTCAAATAATTTATTACTAGACTGCAAAACATTCATAAAGGGGCAAAGTCGAATATTAAATATAAAAGATAGGTATATCTAAAAATAACATATTAAAAATCGTATCTTTATAACAAATCCGCTAATCTCTAAGTTTATAAAATTTATTCTAAGTTTGCGACAGTTGATATTAATTGGTAGATATTTATCGTCGATTAAGGAACTTTACTGCATTCGCGGTGAACGGTATAAGTTCACAGCCAGCGTTCCGTTAGCTGTAATTATACAAGATATTGCAGACATCATCTGCATAAACAAATCGATAACTTACCAGAGTTGACGTCCCTACTTTACAGTTAGAAGATATTTACATTATTTTTTATGTATTGGGCTTCACTTATCGTGGTTGAATCTCCTCCCGCCGGCTAAGAGTCGACTTAGGAACTCAGAGGTGTTCTCTCACGCGATGAGCTAGCAACTTGTCACTAAATTAAGGCTCGAGCACACCGGATGCGTATGCGTGCACGTAAGCGTAGACGTACACGTACCTCTCAGTTTAATGTATGGAACTGTCACCGCTTGACGTCTATGCTTACGTCTACGCATACGCATCCGGTGTGTCCTGTCTCATACAGTTCCATACTTTACAACTCAGCGGTACCTACGTGCACGTCTACGCTTACGTGCACGCACACGCATCCGGTCTGCTCGAGCCTTTAATCAAGATAAACACAGTATCAACTTTATCCTTCAAATAAACATATCCGACTTTTGTAGACAGAAAAATCTGAAAAAAACGCGCGTCTATGTGCATTTTACGCAAAAATTGACCCTAATATTTTCGACACTTCCCAGGTAGCATGGAGAAAATGATGTAAAAATTCCGCAACGTTATATACAGGGTGTAACAAAAAGAGTATGTTAAGCGAAAAGCTATGTAAATAGCCCACTATAGAGAACCTATCCACAAAATTTGAGATCCGAAATGACATGTTTATTTTTCCCGATAGAATGGAGAATTTTTAAATATCTCAGGAATTTTCATACAATCTTGAAAAATAAAAATGTGATTTCGAGTCTCAAATTTTGGAAATAGGTTCTCTATAGTGGGCTATTTATACAGCTTTTCGCTTAACATACCCTTTCTGTTACACCCTGTATAAATATACCTAAAAGGTTTATAAATATTATTTAATTTATTGTGACACTATGCTTAGAATAGTAGCTGCTACAGTTAAATCTCCGTTTTCAACATTGTACCTTATGACCTATATTTAAAAATTAAATATTTACTGTAGGTAATAAAAGCGAACAATATAAGACCGTTAAAAATGTAAGTTCATTCCAATGTTTTTACATATTTCTGTCACAGGCCTGTTCGAATGTTACACTTAACTGAATTTAACACTAATACTTATTATAATATTTTATTATTTAAATTTAATTCAATTTGACATACCACAAAAAGCGTAAAGTGAAATACATTGAGTTTTTATTATCCATTGTATTCACACGGTGATACATGAAACAATTTATTTAAATTCCTACGAAACGTATATTCAAAATTTTATTATTTTAGAACAATACCTACATAGGATTTAAAATATCGGAAGTATGTCCTACTTACAACTTATTTATTTTTTATAGTTTTAATTTAAACATAATAAAATATAAGTAAATGAAATTGTATTAGGCGTTACAATTCGAAAGTTCAAACATTCACTATGGATGCGCCCACCACCGTGCCCTACACCCTCCACTGACCCTCGGATCTGATAACTCATAACTGCGAAAACAGGCACTTGCACTAACTACAATCGCCACGAGAAACCAGACCCGAGCACCTAGCATGCAAGACAATACATTGCATTATTCCGAAATAAAAAACTAGATAAATAATCTACATATGTTTCGCCAACAACCGTGGCATCCTCAGGATTATAGAAATTAGTAAATTAGTAAACCACTTTTTTAGAGTTTCATAATAATTTTAGACAACGTGCTTAAAAATACTACTGATTAAAAAACCTACAGTACTCAAACACGTCAGAACGCATGCACGTGCCAGAAGTTTATCAATAAAAAAAAACAACAAAAGTGTTACTCCGGCACGTCATAATTTTATCTGGCGCTTGTCACCCCTAAATGAGATGCCCAAGGGTCGCACCCTGGCACACAATGGCGGGGTGCGCGGTCACAGATGTCATTTATCGGTTTCACTCTGGATTTCTAATCTTAAATCCCGACCCTAGTTTGTTTTAGAAAACCGAGTAAGTGTTCTTTTTTTATTTTCTAATATGGTCAGATAGGCCTATTTGAAAGATAAAGTTCATGCTGCCTCTATCTTGATCGACTTTCAGAGGAACACAGCATCTTCATCACTTTCTGCCTATAGAAAAAACTGCCATAAAACTGCAAAACATTTGACTTTGAGATTTTATATTATTTGCCGTGTTTCTGTAGTGGGCTTTACCCTAACCTATGCCTAAGATAAACAACATATTACCTTCATGTTAAATGTTATTAGTCCTACGTAATAATTGAATGTAGATACCTCAGTAGATAATTTATTAAAATATCGTAAAAATTAGAAATTTACTTTCAGTTACCTATACATTTTTGAATAGTTTCCAAGCGTAGTTGAAATTAACATACAATTGGATAGAGAACGTAACATTCATTTAATATATGTATCTATGTATAAGGTTGAAAATACAATGCATATACATACCTTTTTCTTTAGCTTAAGTTTGAATAAAACAACAAAAATTCCACTAATGTTGCAATGCTCATAAAAAGAAGCTAGTAATTTCAACATCTTATCTATTATTTATTGTGCCTACAAATAAGTAAGTATTACACAAGTTTGATACATAGGAATATGCGGTTGACATTTATTTCATCAATCAACCCCTTATTATACCCACTGCTGAATAGTCCATCCACTCCTCTCATGCATCCTGCATTGATTCACTGTCTGCTCTTACGAGATAGATACTTGGTTATTCTTAAAATACAATAATCCCCACTAATATTACAAATGCGAAAGTAACAATGTCTGTCTGTCTGTTGCGCTTTTGCGCCAAAACTACTGAACCCATTTGAATGAAATTTTGTACACGGGTAGTCTAGACTCTAGAGCCTGTGAAAGGACACCGGCAACATTTTATACCGGAAAAATATTTTCATCTCGGCTAATTTCGAGATTTTGTTTTTTCTGCAGTCCACGCGGACGGATTTGCAGTAGTCCACTAATATTTTATATACATAACCTCACGCCTATATCCCATAGGGGTAGGCAGAGACTACAGATCTCCATTTAGTACGTTCCAAAGATACCGTTTTCGCCTCATCCACATTCATTAAATTCTTCATACATGCTCGCCGGTTTCGGGTGCTCTTGACTAGTCCTTTTTTTAGCACATCCCCAATTTGGTCTATGTAGGTTCGTCTATTTCCTCAATTATATCCTTTCCTAACTTTACCCAATTTCAATATTGGTGTAAGGGTTGATGCAAAACAGTACATCGATATGGGTCCTTTTAGCCGATGTTTATACAAGTGAGGGTGGAGGTGCGGGGTGAACATTAATTAAATTATGAGTCACTTCCAATTTTCACGGTTTAATATTATTTGACCACTTCTGTAAATAGCCGGTCGAATTAGTGGTACTCGTATTAAACAATTTTGCACGTTTTTGGAGTAGTTCTGTTAATATTTGTAGTTTGGTTGTGTGTGTTGTCTGTTAATTTTATAATAAATTTTAAAATATGAATTAATTATGTAATTTAAATAATACATTTTAATTTCATCATCAATGACGTCTATCTGTACTTAATGCGCGGTAAATTTTAGAAGTTTAGATGTTTAGAATTTTTTTATTGAAAAATATTTTTGTTGCCCTGTTGTTACGTTTCTGCTACAAATAAAGGTAGGAACATAATTATATTGAAGCTCATTTCCAGTATACGAAGAACACTTTGATTCCTCCCTGCTGTCGACACTAGAAAAGTTTCAAATCAACTGAATACTAACCTAAACTATTGACCATAAAATCCAAAACACATCCAGCCAAAACAGAAGTCCACACGTCGAAAGACAAAACGTTTCGCTGAATGATTTCGTCTAAAGTCGCGGGACAGGCGTCACCAACTAGTTCTGTCCCCTTTTGTCTTGCAGCCAAAGTTCGGGGAGAGATAAGGACGACAATGGATAGGTGCTAAGTTAGTTAACATGGGATTTGTAAAGGCATGTCTCCGTTTCGATGGGCGTCTTAGTTAGGGTTCCTTTGGTTCTAGAGTTGGAGTTATCTCTGTGGTGTAGATAGGGATAGGTCAATGGACTTTCAGTTTAAAGGGATACTACTGAAATGAAAATAGAGCCAAAATAACAATGCTGGTATTCTTAGTCCTATATTTTCCTTTAAGGGCACTCCAGTGAGAGAAGGCGGTAGTTTGTTTTTTTTATACTTTTTTATGGTTGAATCTGATAGAAGTCTGAGTAAACGATAATATAAAGATAGATATAGTTTGATGATATATGGGTAAATGTCATAGTACTTATAATTTGATATCTCGTTGATGTAAATACCAAGCTAACCTATTTGTTTAATTTAGTAACTTAATATTGAGCTTTGACTTCGATTCCTGCTTAAGACATAAAAAAGAAAGAAAGTATTATTGCCCAGATTACAGCGCCCCTGGGACCCTAAGGACTCGAAGTCTAACTATGGTAGAGTCTTATTAGTAAAGCTTTTTTACAATAACTACATACTGAAAACATAAACCTAAAATAAAGTTAATACACATGCACGTATCATATTCATAACATATAACACTTCAACACTACAAAATTAAATACACCGCTAAACCCTGGGGCAAGACATTAACACCTATAATAACATTCACAGTAATAACCAAACTATTAAGATACGGCATTAACACATCAATACATACAAATCATGGGTCAAACATAATTGGAAGCAAACATAGACCAGTCTATTAAGACCCGTAATAAGTAGCTCATTGAATACTGACACGGGTCAGAATTGGTTGGAATTATAAGTGCAAGTCAGCGTTGTGTACATAGGTTCACGTTTAGCTGACCCCTAAGTGATTGTGAACACACCTTAATAAACTATTATCTTTATGGTAATGAATGAGCTTCTCGACAGAATAAAATGTCACATAATTCACGGTATACCTACTCGTAGGGACCTACTACGAAAGCAAAGATCTAAATTGTTCTTATAGTGAAACAACTATTGTAGAATTGCTCAAGTTTCGCCATTTTTTTGGTAAGGGTTTTATTATTTATATTATTCAACAGCACCAGAAGCAGGGTTATGTTTTTGAAGTGTTTGTACTTATGTAAGTACTATATTTTTCTTTGGTTTGCTCTTCTAGAATCTAAACGTCTTTGAGCTTGAGAGGTATTACTCGTATTAGATTCGTCTTAGTTGTGAGATGAAATTTTTAAGTAAATAAGGTTATTTTATAGAGATACATACATACTTATACATATAATCATGCCTTTATCCCTTACGGGGTAGGCAGAGCACCAAGGGCCGATAGGACCACATGGTGCCACTTCTGAACAATTTTGAGGGTATAGTTGAGATGTACAAGTTCGGTTAGTAGTAACAGGTGGTCAGCCCATCGCCTAGAAAACACCAAGACCCTCTTGTCCCTCTACTGACTTGTACAGTATTCCCGGGAAGAGAAGCAGCTGTAGTATTTTATAGAGATTTGTGTACAAAATAGGTATGCAGATACTTATGTATTTTAGATATCTTTATCAACAATTCTCATTAAGGTGCATTCGTTACTGGCAACACTGCGAGGGGAACGAAAACTGCCTTGCTGTGATAACGAAATCATTTGAATAATTACTGAACGCCACACTTTGGGAGATTAATGTCGCTGGCGCAAATTTAAAGAAAATATCTTTTGTTTATAGCCTACTATAATAGCGTTACCCCGCGACTTCGTTCGTATTGTTTACGAAAAAATAAAAAATACTATAATGTGTTTCTAAGAGCCAATTGCTTTACTAAAGATCAAGATGATACAGGACGTATAATCCTAAAATTATAATCCAAAAGCTATGAAAGCCTACAAAGAAACCATCCACAAAATTTGAGACTCGAAATAACATATTTTTTATAAATAGTATGCTTAGGCTTACTTACTTCTATGGGTAGGGTCTTCATAGACGGCCATTTTTACAGCATTTTACTTAACACTGGTAACAACTAATAACAAATAAAAAAAAATAAAAAAGACACGCCCCTTTAGTTACGTTTGTTTATTTAATTCTATTTTTATAGTACCTAACTCGTATTTTACCATTTACCAGTCGTCTGTTAGGTACACCCACAAATCCCGGCATAACACCCAGACAGCCATCTTAATGATTCTAATGCCATATAACACGTCCTGAATACCTATTAAGCATAAGGGTAGAGACACGGAGGCGGAAAGTGTTTCAGAGCTTTCATTGTGCAAAAAATAGAGAAAAGGGGCTCGGGTGGTCAGTCAATAAATTAATTATTATAATAGCGGGATAATAAATACTTACGAATCCATGTTGCAAATTATTCTCATTCTTTATATTGCACACACACAAAAAATATAAATTACAAGATAAAAGAAGAGATGCATGTGCAACGGCAAGCTTATCTCTACAAGACATCTCTTCCAGCAAGCCAAGCTAATTTTTAACTTTTTAACTAATAAACAAAGGGTACCTAACATGTGCAACTAAACTAATTCCAACATCAGGATATGTTTTGGATGTCAGAAAAATATCGAAAATCAATACCTAGCACACATTGTATTCGGTATGTCGCGTCATCTCCATCTTCCAAGAAGCGCCATCGTGTATGCGAAATATTTGATGAAGTGCACTCTAGGCAAAATGTTTAAGGTTGTAGTAGTTATCATGATGTTTATGTGGTGAAATGTTTTTTACTTATAGATAGGTATATAGAAAAACTTATAGAATTTTATATTATACCTATGTGAAAGATATAGTTATGTGTTAAATGACGTGTGATATAAATAAATATATCTACGAGTAATATACCTAGCCAAGCGAAAAATATATAATTAAGTTTAATAAATAGGCGTTTACTTTTTTCTTTTCTTTATTTATATCACACATTATTTAACACCATTTATATCATTTACATAGGGATAATTTGTATAAACTTCTATAAGTCGAAGTCGACTTACTACATATACGTGTACTTATGGATATTTTAAAGTTTTAGGTAGACATCTAAAATGGATGTAAAACATAATTGCAACAGTTCCACAGTTTACCCCATTAAGGGAAGACATTAGAATTCATCCCGTCACCAAGGGCATACGTATAAGTGCGTAGGTACCGCTTAGATCACCGATAACCATTAGGAGCCCTTAATTTGTACAAGCCCTCCACCTATCCCTTCCGCATCCCTTACAGATTGTCCGACAAGGGCTTAGGGTGACTGGATATAACTCTTTTTATTAAATTCGGTTGTGTTCTTGTTAGGCTATTTATTGTTTCTCTTTTTTTCTTGTAAGTTTAAAAAGTTAAAGTGTCTAGCAGTTATTCAAAAATGTTATTATTTCATGCTAATGAAAAACCAACATCTAAATCTACATATTTTTATTTTTTAAAGGCTTCATGGTTAAAAATTGATTTTTTTGTGAAGTTTCATACACTACATTAAAAATAAACGATTATGTACCTCTCTTAACGCACCTGCAAGAGTGTAATACACCAATAGATACACTAATAGTGTCATACATTTTTTTCTAATTAAAATAATAATATACGCAAAAGTTAAACTACAAAAATATTACGCCAGAATTGAAACCATACATGTGTCATTAGTCTCCACTATTTTAATCATTATGAAACTGTTGTCATTTCCAGTCTTTCAAAAGCTCTACCTCCTTGTCTTTTAAGGGCATTGTCGCAAAATCCCTAAAGGGCTTAGTTTCGTGTTATATCAGTTGCGATATTCTAATGTTATTATGCGGTTAGAGATTGAAAATCTACGGTGATTTGTGCGTCTTCTTGTTTGTTTGTCTGCCCACCGTTGGTCTTGTGGGCAGCTATCTCAATTGATTCTGAACCGTTTGCAAATACTTGAAATTGCTGTGGTAAATCTCTGATGATAGATTTATTGTTGTCTTTATTCTAATCTATTTTTCTTTATGGCCTCATAGTTGTGTCGGGCACAAATTTCTGCCAATATTACTACATCTCATCGTCTCTCAATTTTTATTGTAAAAGTCAATCGCTTAATAAAATGTTTACTTTTCTTTCATTCTAGTTCTATCATTTCTAATTCTACCTTCACATATTACCTCTTCATCTATTTGTTCTTCATTTAGATTTTTAATTCTTCTTAAAAAAACAATATTGTATGTTCTCTTTTCAATCAAAGAAGATCCTATATCTACCATATTTTATACTTAGGGCTGACTTATCTAAACGTCGTCTGAAGAATAAAGTTGATGCTGTCTCTATCATGATCAAGTTTTAGAGAAAGAGAGCATCAACTTAATTCTTCTGATAGTTTTTTTTTAGTTTATCCCGAAGGAAAGGCAAGGGGAACTAAGCCCATACAGCCATTATCTTTAGTAAAATGAATTCTGAATTTATGATGGATGATAATGACGAATGGAAACGTCAGGAAAATCCTCAGGAACGAGTGTGAAATTAATGAAAATCTAAAATAATTGCAGAAACAACTTACATGAGCCCATGAAGAGATCATATTCCGACTAAATTCTTCTGATAGGGTATCTGGTAGTTTGAAAAAAATGGCCCTTAGTTTAGTTATTATGACGATACCCCCAAGAATTATTCATTCAATCAATAAAAAACATTTCAATTTTCTATGAAACTCCCAATGTTGTCGAAACATTTTCGTCTCCAATAACTTAAAGCAAAAGTGACCCACTATCTTCAGTAATACTTTACATCGATATCGATCTAATCTCTCGATTCACGTTTATCGAGAACGCTTGTATCGATAGCCAGCTATCGATGCCGCATTTGTCACGAATACTCGATGCTGTAAGACAAATCGGGTTTAAGAGGAACATTCTCGTGGATATCGTTTTGGAGGACCTAATAACAGGAATTATTTAATTTCACATACATGCTTGCTTATACTATATGTTAGATATTTCACTAAGATTAATATGAATTAAATAATGATCATGAAAACTTTTCTGACCATACTGAAATGGTCCAAATGGTCCATGACCATTATGACAAAGTTATAATGTCTAAACATAATAGTCATCAGCACGAGTAGGTATTAATTACGCCTCTTTTTTCGACTGTTCATAGTAATGATAAACCAGGAACTTGGTAATATTTCTAATGGAATTCAAATGGCATTGGATGAAAGTGGCATTGTGCTTTGCCTAAAGAAATATTTTAACACACGATATGACTCTTTCATTACTAGAGTTTCAATGCGACCACCACATTTTACTGCTAAAAAAGATACGCAATAGCTGATAACCCGTATAGTTACCCCGACCATCTCAAATGTATCTTAGCCTGCAACATCGAAGTTCGATCACTGCGCAATCGAAATCCTTCTGTGATTCTTCACATTTATATAGTCAAGGACCGATATCAGTCAGTTCTGATCGTCCATCCATTGTTTCTAAATCGATTTATTATTTTCCGATAAATAAGATTATAGGTTCTCTTAAATAGGTTGGGTTTAATCTGTAAAATAGCCATTTGGTAAATTGAAATAGGAAGTTGAATACTGAATATCTCACATGTTTGTTTTTGTAAAGGTGACTGTGAACCTCCTCCATGATCGGTAACACAGCTGTGTATGTATGACAAAATATACAGGATGTTTTTTCCTTGCCACCCTTAATAAAGGGTACGTACTCTATATATCAAATAAAGTAAGTTTATGCCAAAAAATGCTGAGATGTAAATTTAAAAATAAATAAATAAATCATTACTTGATCGGGCGAAATTTATAGTGTCCAGTGTTTATGCTAGTTTTTTTCATACATACATACATATAATCACGCCTTTATCCCTTATGAGGTAGGCAGAGCACCAAGGGCCGAGAGAACCACATGGTGCCACTTCTGACCAATTTTGAAGGTATAGTTTTTTTCATAGACAGGTATTAATTATTTCTCGTAAAAATATCTTGCTACGCCCGACTGTGTGCATTTATGCAGAAAAACGCAGTCTATTTACTCAACTTTGGACCTTAATATCTTGGAAACCAGATACTTCCCAGGTATGCTTCCACGGAGAAAAATGATCGTGACGATGAGGAGATTCCGTAGTTTTCGGGAACGTTGACGATCAAAAATCACCCTGTAGGTATTAATAATATTGTTAACGCTAAAAAAGTTAGGAGCGAAAGAGTCTTCGGCTTATCAATGGTAGAGCATTAAATATAACAATGCATTTACAACATAAGATAAGATTAAGAAAGGTAGCGAATATGTAAAAATAACTTTTTAGAGAGAGAACCTTTAGACAATTTGGCATTGGCGTTCGTTTCGCATCGTTGTCTTTTGTTAGAGAAGACTTGATTACTTACATCATTTAACGAACGCATTAAATGAAACCTTCCCTATTGGGGAAAATGCTACGATGACAAATCTCTGTCGATTCGATCAAAAGTAATGTTACTATGTCTAAGCCTCTTCAGGCTCTTCTGTTCACTTATCAATAATTATTTGTTAACTAAATGCTAGATAACTCGGAGTTAATTACTCAAAAAAACAACATTATCTTCTCTCGATCAATATGGTACCAGAGTATATCTTTTTGTCTATGGCGCACGATGTGGGATGGCGTAAGGCATAAGCGACAGCGATTTTTCAATGCGCAATACAAAATTAATTAGCAAATTATTTGACTGTTTTAAGTAATGTGAAAAACATCTTATTATGAAAAATAACAATATGAATAATAGTATAGGTACTTGAGTAAAAACAAACATAATGATCTGTTATGAAATTAGTTTGTATTAAACTTTGTAATGTGATTCGTACCAATTAAAATACATTTAAGTATTTTCGAAAGCATTCACAGGTTCCTTATTTTCATCAATTATCAGACTAGAATAGATAAAAATAGTTTTAAAAATACTTATTCCCACTTAGACCAGAATTCAGCCGCATGCCGGCGCGTCCGTCGGTCTGTCAAGGTCCGTTGACAGGTGTTAAATCGTACGAGCGAGCGTGCGCCCGCGCATGATTAGACCAGTCATGCCAATTATGTAATATTGGTGCTTTCTGTAACGCGTGTGGGAAATGTTGTTATTTACGACGTTATTTATAGATCTGTATGATTTTGATGTATATCTAGTTTTCATTAATATTGATAGATATATGTAATTAATTCAGTTAAAATTGATTTAAATAATTTCATATTTTTAATAAGAATAAAAATTATTTTATTTTCTATTAAAAATATAATTATTTAAAAAATAAAGATAAATATGTACTTCATGATTTATTCTAAATACCAATGTAATAAAAAGTATGAACAACAGTAAATCTATGGAATTTGCTGTCGCAATTACGGAAAATAATTAACTTTATACAATGCTTGGCCTGTTACCTGCAAATTCATATTCCAAAACAAATGTATCCTTCATAGCTAGCCGTAACCATATTTTATCCCGGTAAGGCAAGTCATTTACCCCCTATCCTGCATCTAACGGGTGTCCTCCCAATAAAGCATGCATCAAGTGCGCACACGCAGCGCATCCATTCATGCTGACTGCGCACTAAATCAGTGTCCAGTGGAGACTGTGCATCCGTCTGTCACAAGACGCATGGCTATGGTAGAAGTTGTTTGAGGAGTGCAAATTGTATTAGAATAATGGATGTGAGTAAAATAAATTGAATTATTAAATATCACATAAAACTACATATTATAGTTACTACTACGTAAAGCGTTTATAATAACTTAGGCGTTTGATCCAAAATATGTACAGTGGATAAAAGTACACATTCACTGCCAGCAGATTTTCTAAGGGTGCCGACATTATGCCAACACCTAGCGCCATGACGCAAATAAGTGTCAGCGGCACCTCTAGAAAGCCTAGAATGTGTTAAATGTGTTAAACCTCATATCACAACTTCTGATTTTAATGTGTAATTTAACTTAATTAATATATAGAGCTAAATAACTTAAAAATACAAATATAAGAATTTTCTGAAAATTAACTTGGTACCTAAATACATTTACTGTTCCACATTACTAAGTTATTGACTGTAGTAGACAGATAAATAATTTACCATCTATCTACTACGGTACACTTTCTAATATTACCAATGCAAATTAAAACTGCATAGACTCACGTCATTCTAATTACTGCGATTTGCAAATAACTAGACTGTTTTGAAGATAATTATTTATGACAGCAAAAACTATTATAACATGTTTATATTAAAAAAAAAACATACCTACCTAATCTAAATGTATTCTGCTTAATTTGCTGTCTGTACAAATAATTACAGTTCACATAAAAAGTAGCCGCTCATTATTTTAATTGCTTGTTAAAGTTTAAGAAATAAAAAATGAATTTATGCAAAAGCGTGACAGACAAATTGTTATTGTACAACCTATATAAATTTATCACGTGAAATTATTAAATATTATTCATTAATAATTAATTTATTAAATTATATATTAACTTACACAGATCAGTTAAATATGTGTATATTACGTCTATTATGCATTCGATAATTAACTAACTTATTCACTTATTTAAATTGTTTAATTTTGGTTTAATTTAATGTCATATCACTATAAATAATCTTAATCTTATGGATATTGTTTATATTCATTAGTTTGTTTAAAGATTAAGTATTCCAATAATTTAGTTTAACAATCTTACTTACTTGAATCGAGCACGTTCCCACAATTGCTTTAATTAACTTGTTCTAAGTATTACTCGCTATAGACATACCAAGATGTGTTTATAGTTATTTATAATATGTTCATAATAAATATTTATAATTTCCTAATAAATTCTAATTGACAGTACTTGTATATTAACTTAATAGCCATTAAAAGTATACACTTAACAAAACTTTCGCACTTAAGTTACCTAATACAAAATAGGTATAAAGAAACAATTTGCATTTTAATCTCGAGATGTATTACAATTTTAATCGTAAATCTGATCACGGTTATCAATTTTAGCTATCTCTAACATTAGATGAAACCGAAACAATAGGCGTGACCAAATACCATAATTACTAA
The DNA here is from genome assembly GCA_014607495.2 of Carposina sasakii. Classification (NCBI taxonomy): domain Eukaryota; kingdom Metazoa; phylum Arthropoda; class Insecta; order Lepidoptera; family Carposinidae; genus Carposina; species Carposina sasakii. The sequence continues at coordinate 3,611,194 of CP053163.1, read as the reverse complement.
TAAATCCACATATTAAACGCTACGCCCATAAGTCTATCGCATATGTTTACACGGTCAATTAAAAAAGTCATCAACAATAAAAGCTTATGATGCACCTGACAAGACAACTTTACATAGCAGGTTAAAGTCGATTCACACGCGAACCAAAGGTGAGAGCGATTCACCGGCGGCAAGGCCGGCGCGAATAACCAATTGAAAATGTAACTTATGATGCCCAAGTTAAGGTCAAACTTCCCACGGTGCGACTTAGGAGTACAATTAAGAAAGTATCCAATAAGGCCCGAGGTTGCACAAGAGAATAGAGACTTTATTGGAAAGGGTTAAATGTGATTTCGTTTTGCCTATCTCTAGTCGCCCGCGAACTTTTACCTATAAATTTGTGTCGGCTGGCTGGCATGCGGCGGGCGTGCTGACTCTAGAAGCTCTTATACGTTGTGTGGTCCAAGATACAAGCAAGAAATAGATATAATTTAAATAATTATTGAACCGGTCGTAGTACATTAAATATCCTTTAAACATAGATAGATAGTTCCATCATAAAAAGCGCCTATATACTATGATTTTTAAATGGTAAAGATACTTAAAGAACAAAAGTTCTCAATGTGAATTTACTAATGTAAGTAAAGTTGTTTCGTTTATTTCTTTTCACTTTCACCGTGACTACACTTACTAATTTCACTATTGTAAAATACTAAAATAATTATAATATGCTCTAACAAAAGTTCTTGAAATTACTCTAATGATTTCAGTAGCAAGTATAATGACAAAAATTTGTTCATAGTCACTTAGTTAAATAATACTCGTACACAAATCGCTTCCTTATATGACTTGACCTGTCCCCATAGAAAAGTGGGTACATCGAAGCATTTCACAAACGGGTCAATTAAACTGTGTTCATTACCGTTTTTACTCGTAATGCTAATTCCCTACTCGCCTTATAAGAGGACATCTCACTGCAAATGCTATTTTAAAACATAGCGTTCGCACAATAGAAAGGATTCGAAAGTCACAATAATATGAAATCATTGTGATCATAATCATTAAATCCGAGATGATTTCCATACTCAAATATCGATACAGAATTATTTTGATGGAAGTAAACTTAAACTTATTAACGTAGCAAGTATCATATATTTTCTTTATTTTGTTTTAGAGAAGTAGAGAAAATAACTATGAAGTGCGAAAGAAAGAGTTCATCATTCATCATTTCTTAGGGCAGACAGTTATAGTTAGATACTAACTGATGACTAAAGTTGACGCTGTATTTCTCTAAAACTTAACCAAGATAGAGACAGCGTCAACGTTATCCTTCAAATAGATCTATTCCGTACCGATCCCAGCAAGTGAGTGATCCCGCAAAGGATCCGTTTTATTTAATTTTATTCCTATCCGATCCCGTCGCGGGATCAGATGAATATTTCATTTATATTGTATTCCGTTCTGATCCCGTGTGTCTTCTCAATGATTTTTTAGTACTGTTAGTAAGTAAAACAGTAGACACATACAATTTTGTTTTTCGAATGATTGTTGATTTTTACTTAGAGATCGATACTATTTTATTTAAATTTTTCTTATTTAAATTTTTCTTATCTTTGTCGTTCTTCAATAAAACAACTTGTAGAATTTTCAGTCTTTTATTTCCTGTTTTATTTTCTGACCTTACACATTAAAAAAGAACTCCATGAGATCAGATCGGAATCTAAAAATTGTTTTGGTATCGGACGCATTAGTTTAGGGGATCGGACTGGAATAGATCTTCAAATAGATCTATCTGACTATTGGAGAATTAAAGTGTGCCTTTGGAACTATATATTTTGCTAGTCTCATATTTATATAAAGAAGACCACGAACTGGAAACTGGAATTGTCAATTCAATTTCCACTTTCTACTAAGTTATCGGTTTTCAAGTGAATGCCAAAGGTAGGTACTATTATAGATATTTATTGCAATTAATGGACTATGTAGAGTAAAATTGTTAAGTATTTTTTATATAACTACAATTTTATGTACCTCTATCTATTTGGCTGTGGGATTTCCTTTACGATCAGACAGTTCGACAGATTTGTCTACCGGGTAGACTCTACCCCATTTCGAGAACACAACCGTGCCAATATGATATGAAAAGCAAAACAGTACCTAAAGTAATAAACAAAGCTATTCATTTCGTTTTTTTTTTCGTAAAGAAATGTGTTTAATTTTTTTTAAACAGAAAAATCTTTAAAGTTAAAGAGGATATTACAGACTATGTGTAATTTATTACAAAAAATAGCACCCATAAGAAATCAATCCACTTAGCAAAAAAACTTACTGCGACACAGATTCGGCGTGAAAACACTCTTAGATCCTATTTCTTATGCACCCCATGGCTTTTTAGCACATACACTTTATTTCCTCGTAGTGCTAGCTGGTTATTTATAGCTGTTTTCTTTTAGGGACATTTTGTTAAGAGATTGTGTATAAAAGTCACTAAAATGACTGACATAATGAAATATTTACCATTAAAAATTACTTTACAAGTATTAATATTAAAGCTCACCTACGCCATGTGCTGTTTTTTAATTGAAGTCATATGCAAATAACCCCTTTTTTATAATTAATAGGCTTACGCTTGACCACAATGCGCCTGATGGTAAGCACCGTTGCAGTCTAAGATGGACTTCTTCAGTATACCTACGTATTACTCGTATGTACCTAAAGTCAAATAAATTCATTCTCATGGCTGGTCCGAAAAAAGATTAACGCTGTCTAATCGGATCGTCTTGTTTCTTTACATTTTCATTATCTTATACAATTTGAGGTTATCCTTCCTCATTTCCTCGGCCCGTGGTATTGACGTGACCGCGTGATTTATACGGGACTTCCCCGGGAATAAAAGACCCATGGCTATCCCATTTGTCTCTATCCTTTATGGTAAGTGGAAGATTTAGGGGCTTACAGTAGCCTAGAGGTTGCTATTATGGGTATAAAGGAAAATATAAATAATGCTAGCTTTTTATTTTGACCTTCTCGAAATTGTTAGCAAGAAAAATAATACGCCAACCCCAAGTACTAATAAAACAGAAAGATAATTAAACGTTTAGGACTGAGGATACGATGATATGATAATGAACAAATACTAGCGCTGAAAGTTAAGCTTGATGCTCTTAAAATGAGTATTGCTAAAACAACGAATCACCAAGCTCCATTTCCCATTTACAACGTCCACACTTAACACCGTCCGAGATTAAACTCGCCAGCGTGACGGTAACCAATAAAAAATCAAATCAACAATACCAAACTGCAGTCACGCAATTACAAGCTTAATAAATCACGTCAAAAATACCATCGACATCAAAAAGACATTAAATAAAACGCACGATGCGAACAACATTAATAACTAAGTGAAAATATAGAACCCCCGCATTATGGGAACCGCATTCCCCAAAACTATTCTGCCAAAACAAGAGGAAACTATTTTCGTCGAACAAAAAATGTTTCCTGGCCAAGATTTATTGGGGACCTTACTCAAAGCCCTTCGTATAAAACGCGTGAAATGAAGTGTTGCCAACCCCCGCATCTTTCTCCCGACTTTTTCCTCAGACAGATTTTTTTATTGCTCAATTAATCCAATAAATTCGCGGAGATTTACTTCTGACGGGCCGTGTAAGTGCGCTTTAAATTTTAATAATCTCTTTCTTGGTTCATGAATTTTTGTGTACGTTCTCCTTTTTTGCTACTGGGCATCGTAAAATGAAATTGGGACAAGGGAACTGGCTAGATGTGCTCACTGACATTTTATTAAGGTCATCCTTATAAATCGCAACTTTTGTATCTTACAACATACATGTATTAAAAAGTTGTTTAGCAGTATGCACAGACTACTAAAAACTAAAAGTTACCTTTAACAAAATATTATTGATATTCTCGGAAGGTTTCACGAAGTTACAAATTCAATATGCAACTCTGTTATTATTATCGTATAACTGTAACTTTATATCAAAAAGCATACATACTTGATTCGTGTACGAAATAGCTGAATAAATATCCGGAGTCCTCTCGTGGTCACTCAATAACAATAAAAAGGTCCACCAATAGACATTCTGGTCACGTTTCGCCCCCGCTTGTCGCTTGCCTCGTGCTGAAATTGATATCAATTACTTAACATCAGGACAAGTAACTCTAGCTCGAACCAATAAAGCCTAAACTACGCTTCCAAAACCGCATTTACAACTTTGCTAGCCCGACCATAGCCCATTATTTCTTGGACCATTATCCGATACAAGAGCTCTACTCGTTGATGATTTTTCATGGATCTCGATACGCTGGTTTCTGTTTTTCTTGACCATCGACTTCTTTAGATGTTCTGGACGCCTGGTACCAATTGCTCGGAAATATTATTAGGTTGAAACGTTAGGGAAACCTCTGAGATGACAGTGTAATAAAATAAAGTGTTTCAAACAAATACAATTTATTAGGGATGGAAAAATGTTTGGAATAGTTTTTTTTCTGGCAATGCGGCTGCTGATATTGGAGTATTGTATTGTGTATAAAACTGATGCAATTCTTTCGATTCCTAACTGGCTGTATTTTAAATTGAAGTACCTACACGTAGTAGAATATATAGGTAATATGAACACATTGAATAGTGAACACTCAGTAACGGTAGTTTAATCAATGCGTATCAATAGAAATTCCCATTTTAGCTACAATTATTAGTAGAGAAGAGAAAAATAATGACAACATTGCCTACCAAATCAAAATGTAAACACATATCACTGAAACTGATACCTATCTATAATAGATTCAGATTTGTTGGCAATATTCAAGGTATCTACAGATCTGTCTGATAAACCTACACGTGGTAGGCGGTGCAGAGGGCGTGTCAGTGACGTACGGACCGATACCATCGTATCTCAGTTTTAATTAATTAATGTAGTTACGGTTACATTAATTTGCCTTGCTTTGCGTATTTTATAATATCTATTGTATCGCGTATCAAACGATATTCATAGGCTTGTAGAAGATGAGAACCTTTTGATATTGATCAATTATTTCTAATTCCAATGTCTTGTTGAGGGAAATTCATTATTGGTAGATAATTTGTAAGCACATTTTTTCTATTTCCTCTTCTCTCTTCCTTTTACATCACACTCAAAAGAATGTGGTGCGGTGTTGAATTCCGTAGTTTTCCGCAAAAGTCTCTACGTACAACGTTTCTTTTTTCGAACAATTTTCTATGGTGACTTCTTCTGCATCCGTATTCTGTAACTGTGCGATATCGAATCGGTTTTAAGCTCTAATTAAAATACGGATTGTCGAATATAATTTGTCATCACGATGTTGTCATGCTCGAAGTCACATTTGCTGAAACGAGTGTGCTCATTTTTATTTGCACTATTTCATGCATGAAAAATTTGGATTTCCACTTTAGATTTTGCTTGTTTTCCTGCATTTTTATCGATTTTGATTTGTGATTCATATTTTATTGATTTCATGGTGAAGGTTACTATTGGTGATGGTTATTTTCCTCTCTTATTATTTTTTTCCTGTATAGCGTTATCGAAAATGTTTTTCTACGAATAACGCAAGAAATCAATGTCATGGTCAAATTATTATGTTAACCGACACCTAACATTTTCATTTTTAATTTAACTAAGTTTAGACTGCAAAGCTGAAACTAGCTGCATTTAATATTTTCCCTTTCAATATCTATTGGAATCAATAATATCTAGAAAACATTTACAATAACTTTATACAGCATACTAGCAGGCCATCTCTGTGTATTTATTGGATTACTTAATATTCCTGTCACAGATAAATTGAGATATTATTTATCCGTACCTCCTATCTAGTGACTTACTAAGTACTACATATTTAAATAGGTACAGGTAGTGACTTAGAGACATATAAACAAAATATTTAACCTACTATTAACAATAACGGTGTTATTACAAAAGAATATAAGCATGATTTTAAGCGAAACATTGCCTAAATTTGACGGATATTCTATACATTTTGCTGTCAAATGTCATATTTAAAACGAGTCTAACTTTAGGCGCTCTTTTGTAATAATACCGTAAGCTTTTAACTTTGTTCATGCTAAACAATAGCTAAACGTTAAATTTGACAAAAATTATATATATTATTCTGTCAAATATCAAGTTAAACACGTGTTTAACTACAGCTTAGTTTTCGTGGTAATACTATAAATTATATTTTGAAAGTTTTGTTAGAAGTTTAAAAAGTTGAGAAATATATTATTCTGTTACCAGGTTGTTGAGAATCAAGATACATGCTGTCTTACTTTTCTTAACATAAATAAACAAGAGCCATGCGTTAAGCTGCTAATTCTCAATTAACTTAAACCTTTAAACCTAGATTTACGCATTTGCTGCAAATAGCCCTTAGTTTCCAACACTACATAGGGATGACCTGGTTTCTTCACAAATAACCTTTATTAAACCATACTAATTAATTAATTAATTAACCATACTAACCACATTATTTTCTGTTTCTGAGCTATTTTACACCAAAGTAACCTGAACTAGCTTGCATCACCTTGTTTTACTCGTCACTAACTGTGGATTGGATACCTGCGCCTGAGCAACCGTAAGTATTTACAATTTTATTTTAAGCTTATTATTTTAATTTAACCTACTTAGTAAATCCTGCTTGAGATTAATTATTTTGTTCACTAATTTAATTAATATAATAATAACTTTATTGGGCCACGTTTTGTGCATATAAATAATCACTTACAGCTAATTTCAATAGGCTATCTCGAAAGATTTTTTTTATAAGTACTTCAGATTAAATAATTTTTTATTATTTTCATGGAATAAAAAAATCCGAGATTCTTTATGATCACCAGTATTGAAATTGGCCATTAATATTATACTAATAATCACTAGCACTGTAGGTATTTAGTTTCAATACTTAGTTACCTCTTTCACAGCCAATTATTCTATTGTTCAGATAGCTTCTTTGAAGGATAGTTGGTGCTTACCCAAGCTTGAACGCGTTTTAGAGAAAGACAGTATCAGATTTATCCTCGATAAGCTATCTGAGGGGTAAGCACGAACCTCTCGATAGTCCGTAACGCTATCGTCCAACTGTCTAATCACACAGATTTTGCTAGCGAGACGCTAGCGTTACGCCGCGTAAAAAGGTTCGAGCTTACCCCACTGACTATTGAAAAAAATGGCCCTTAGATAATCTAGCCATTTGTTTGTACCTTACCATTTTCAAAAAATAATCTTGACTGTGTGGTCAATTCTGGCCGCCACATATAAACCTAAACTTAATATTAGTCCTACCCGCCTATTTCCATCTCAGTTAGTTATATTAAGAATGTAGAGAGAGCAATTTTAAGTTTTACCTTTATGTATGACGTTTAAAATCGACCACTATGATGACGTAGCCTAACCTGATAAAGCATCTTTAGAAACCAATATTACCTTTAACCTAAAATTAATTTGTCCACAAAACACCCAACACTACATGGGCCCCTGTCCTAGGGGTCCAAACGGGCCCCAGCGAGGCTAATAAGTGAAACAGAGATTTATGAGCCTGCAGATATGCAAATAGAATTCTGCGGTCCCCCGATGATAAAAAGATGCTGAGGGGACTTCTGTCCAACTGTCGGGAGATTTGAAAAACTCTAGTCGTACCTCCGGTCGAATAGTGGCGTAACTCGAAATAATTAGTAACTTGGCGTTCTAAAAAGGTTTGATTGGTTTTGTGTAGTGAAAAGCATAATGTATTTTCTTTAAAATTCTTTCTATTTTCTTAAAAATTAAGAGTAACTTACTCCTTAAACTTCATGTTCTCAATCGAAATCTAATTATAAGATTTTATTTTATCCTAAAACTTATCTGGGATATCATGGGTACTAAGCAAAATTTTATAAAAGTAAATTAATAGAAAAATAATAGCCCTAGTAATAGTAGATTATATCAATGTAACACCAACTTTTGGGAAAATAAAGTACATATTTTGAATTTGGGTGTCTATTGCGTATCTACTGGGTTGCAGATACACAATAGAACTTTAGCTTTTCACGTCAAACATTACTTAACTTTAGTATTAGGAATAGTACGGATAACCTAGTTGCCAGAAGCTTAACTCCCTCAACTTTATTGTAATATCATAAGAAATAAAACAAGGTAGGTAATAATAAAATATCTCGGAGGTACCTGACACCAGTGTTCATAATTAGCATCCCCTTTAACAGGGAAATCAGAAGATAACTGAGTAGCCTTAACAAGTTTAAGACAACCCCTTTCAGCAAGGGTACACTTGACGCAGAAAATAATAAAATGTTATGATCGAATTTATTGTGCGCACAGTTGTTGTTTTTGGGGTTATAACTGTATTCTTGTTAGATAGCTATAAAAAATATAATTTATTTTGTATCATTTAAAGGAAAATGATAAAAAATTATCTTTTTAACTAATTTTATTATAATTCTAGATATCATCACACAGATTACTCTCACCATTATCAAATATTATCGCCTGCAACAAGCAACAGTGCTTTTAAGTATTTTATATTATTATTTCACGAATTAACTTACCAAAAGTTTTACAAAAAATCCGTCTCAAAAATATACACCAAATGCACAAAATACACAAATATTAAAATCAAAGTGAACCAGAGTTCCGCAAGCAGTAGACTGTGAACTGGTTCCGTAATGTTTGTCCCGACATATTTGCTCATTAGCAAAGGGAACATCAGGCCGTCAACTGCGACACAGCATAAATTATGTAATCCTATGATATCAAAAGAGCATAAATATCTATTTACTTTGTAATATTTAACTTGCCTGTATCGATACTCTTTAATAGAACTTCTTGTACCTGTAAATTCAAGTATTTTTTTTTATTACTTCATAATAACAAAAGTGAAATTCTATAAAATTCCTAATCATCATAGGTATAAGTTATATATAAATGTTATAATTATACAATCAAAGACCTTAAACTTGGACGGTGTGCTCTTTGTGTGACGTAGGTATCCTATAAGAAAGGATTTCCCGAAATTCTTACGGGAATCGGTAAACGGGTATTCCAAAGTTAAATAAAAATATATAATACCTATCACTACGCAAAATAAAATATTACTAAAAATTTTTAATGTGAACTAAAAAATCGACATTATTTAGACTAAAATATGATGCACTACAAAAGACGTACGCATATTAGCTAACGCATTTGCGTTTATAAAGAGGTAACATGCTTCCCTTAAAAATGTCACCCGAACCCTTCAACCCTTGTGACAGATTGAACTGACCGTGAGCGACCTAACGAGCCGAGTACATGAATATTCCAGCCATTGATTAATTTTTAACACATATTCATATAGAACATGCACTATGTAGGTAGCTAGGTAGAATGGCACTTATCTTAGTATTTTCTAGCTGAATTATTACCAGAGGTCTTATTTTTGTTACCAAAAAAGTTATGATCATACTCGTACTTTGATTACCAATGAGTCGATGATTATAAAATTTGGTACAGTTAGACTAAGGTAACTTAGGTTAATACACTAATATTGTATGTTTTTATAAATATAATGTAAGTAGGTACATCTGATAAATTCATTAAGGTGAGTACAAAATAGACTAGATCATTTACTTGTAACAGAAAAAAGAGCCGCTCTATGATATGTTATAGTGTATAACTAACATGACCATTTATTTTTTTACTCAAAACGGGACATTGGTTTATAGGTCAAATCATAGGTAGTCAAAGAAAAAAAAACACTTATATAAAGTTATTTGTATACAGGATATTTTTTCATTGCCACCATTTACGAGAGGTACGTACTCTATAACACGTGAAATAAAGTAAGTGTATTCAATTTTAAAAACTTAACTTTTTGTTGTATTAATATATGGTCTCTAGTGTTTGCATTGATGGGAGATTTTTAAGTTTTTTCGGGGAAAAATGCACGTAGACACGCGTCCACATTGACTTTAGACCTTAATATCTTGAAGACCAGACATTTCCCAGGTAGAGGAGAATGCGTGGTGTTCAGAGACGTTGACATAGTTGCCGGTACTGAATGTGTTGAAATATGTAAGTATTGATGAAGGTAGTAGCGCGAGCGAAGCGTGCGCGAAATTTTTACGGTTTTTTGGCACACAAGTTGCCATTTATGTAGGCGAAGCGAATGAGAATAAAATTATTGACTACTTTCTACTGTTAAATCTTTGATTATGGCGGTGGCCGGCTATCTACTACTCAATTTTTTGTGCGATCTCTGAAAACGGGACAATTTTGCGTCCCACAGTCCATGTCGAGGACACCGGGATAGTTATTATTTATTTATTATTTATTAAGATTAGGCACACCAACATCACATGTATTAAAAAGTAGAATAATGATTATACATTGTAGCACAATACTGATACATGCAACTATGACTGGCGCACACAAAACATGCATTAAAATCCTTACGGCCGCGCCGCCCAATAGTCCATCTCGCAACAGTTAAGTGATACAGATATCCCTGCCTCGATCATGAGACAAGTTTCGAGAGGCACAACTCGTAAGGTAAATACAATAATAATAAACATATGGCCTAGGCCCGTCAATATTGTAATACCGGCAACAAAAGCCTAGTAGGGTTGATACAAGAACAAAACAATAATAATATACAATATATGTATGTAGATACTTCAGAATATAGGCAAGCAACATAAATGATACACAATCAGCTTAGCCCAGCTAAGTCGATATCTAAGCAGGCACAAATTTATCTATCATATGTTTAAATTTGGATAGAGAGTGAGAGAATATATCAAGTTCAGGATGTTTAGAATTAAGCTCATTATATTCACTGCATGCTCCGACTACAGGCGAGTGTCTGCAGACGTTGGTTCTATATGGGAGTAAAAAGAAAGACCTAGACATGGGTTTTCTAGGAATACGACTGGGAACTGCCAAAGCCAAGGATTCAAGCAACATCTCACAATCAATCCGCCCATTCAGAATTTCATAAAGGAATACCTTTATATATATTTATTTATATATAATAGGAATAGTTGACTGTAAAACGGGACTGTCCCGTTCAAAACGGGACGTCTGGTCACGTTATGTATAACCCTTCACGAACCAGTATATTGCATCATTTTACCTGTATTGTACCATCTGTAAAAACGTGACATTACACAGAAATGCTCGAGAAAATGCTCTAGTATATACTCACCTTTAGAGAGTAAGAAAAAATATAGTATAGTACATATATAAACATACAGAACATTAGAATCGTAGGCCTCTGGAAATAAGCCCACTTACTCCGTTGCGTTGGTATTTTTTTAAATTATTATATTTAGTACACGTTCATGATCTAGTAATATAAATAATCTTTGAACTCAATATATCTAGCAATTATAAAATCTATAAAAATGCCTGCCAACTTGTCTACAAACCTTTCGACTGTAAAGTGAGAAAACTTACAACGAATATATTGCAAGCAAAAAAATGTGTAATTCGCGTTTAGTCAGAGGCGGCGCACTTTGTTGCCATAATCATCATGCGCGTGGGCAAGTAGCGGCGCCCGAGGCGACATCTGTCCGCTCCGCGCGCGATTTATAAGTTAATTCACTTGATAGATTAACGCCTTTCACAAATAATAACACCCTTGTTACGCCCGCAATGTATACTGTACGGTGCGATGATTACACCCGCGTGTGTGGAGTAATGTTACTGATTACAGGTTTGACGCTTTTTGTTATGGCTATATTTTACAGGCTAAAGAAAATTTAATCAATCCTTTTAATATGTGATTTGTGAATAATGATGGGGTGCTGATTAGTGGTCAGAGACGGAAGGGTGGCGGGAATTGACGTGTGGTGATACTGTGGCAGAGGGTGGAAATAAATAAAAATGTACAGTTCTGCGTGATTAATTAAACAGGTTTCTATAGTAAATAAGTGACAAAATAGAGTAACAAATATCTCGTAGAGAAAATTAAGGAAAATTAATAGAAAGGAGATATAATGTGATAAAAATGTCTATTAACTAGTCAAACCTACAAAACTTAAAAAATAGCAATAGTCCAATTTAAATGTAATAATTTTTTAAATTTTCACTATTTTGTTGTTTTTTGCAAAGGCAAAAAACAGTTTATATCATGATATTCATCCTAATCTGTGACAGCGTAAGGGGTGTTTAGTGAGGGGTGCTAACCCCCGCACTCGGGTACAAACCGCAAACTTAGTGGTTTGTGTTGTGGTAGAACACCCCTGTTTTGCTATTTCTCTTTTTATATTTTTCTGATGGCCTTAGGTACTTTTAATTTTTTTCTTGACATTTAAAAGTAGAATTCTTGTATTTAGAACGAATGAATAGAAAAATTTTGCGTTAAAATTTGCCTTACAGGTTTATATTTGAGGATATAAAAAATTTTATTTACCTATTTGACCTATTGTAAAAGTAGGTCAACTTCTAGAATAAACAGAATAACTACTAACATCAACCGACAAAAACATAAAAGCGGTAACTCAAAAAAGCAAATAAGCCAGGACAACAGAAAATTGCATGAAAAAACCTAATTAAAAAGTTGTATTTGGTCATTAATTCGCACGAGTCGTGAGTTCGGCTGGCCGGGAAGCGAGTTCTCCTTTTGTACTGTTTAATTGAGAATCTACACGGGCTGAATGAACCAAATGAGGATACACCTTGTGTCCGGGGCTTTATGTATACTCGCGAACAAAACTGTTATAACTCGAAAAGTTTCAATTTTGTGTTATTTTTCATTGACATCTTTATTTCAATGTAATGACCAAAATAGACTAAAGGAATAACATTTTTTAACAAAGATATATATATTCAACATCCCAAAAAATAGATTAAGCTATTTTAATCCAAGGGAAAATCTTGTCCCAGGACAATTGCAAGGACAAGTGAATTTTTATTTTCTTCAAAAAATTGTGAAGTCTAAAACTTCAACCGTATTTCCACTCATCTGTACAAAAGTACTCGTATTCGTGATCGGCGCACACTCACGAAGATTCTCGTGGGTGTGATTAAAAGATGGGCAATACTGTCCGGCGAATTAAAAACAATTAACTTGCCCCGAATTGAGCACAATGCTCGTCGGTGCACGACTTAGTTAGCACATGCGCTTGCGCAGATAGACGTAATTAGCAGATAGTTGGGCGCCTAAGTCGTTTCCTTGAAGAGGTTATTGCTTGGGAGCTTCCATATAGATCAAGAAGGTTGACAATATAATATGTAGGAAGGTACAATTAATTAAACCACAAACCAGTAAAATCAATGGCTATATGGTTAAAATTAAAACATTAACACAAAATTTTATGTAAAACTTAACAAAACTGCCGGCTTGTATAGCACCTATATGGCCATTAAATAGATTATCTAAGTTATTTTCAATCATTATCGATAATGATCTTTATCTAAAAATAACTGCCTGTGCATAAAGTTACTTTGTTTCAATCTCTCTCTACATATACTCGTAAGTACACTCTCGGTTTTTGATATTCTCGTCTCTATGTTGCTCAATGATACATGTGACATTTCAACATGTCAACCGTAGTTACCTTTTTGGCATTTTACAGATAACACAGGTTTTACTGTAACTATATAGACATGAACACTGCAACTTGTATTCTCGACTGTACATAGTCCCGGAAGGCAATCGGTAATGGCCAGTGACTTTGTCTACGCGTACATTAACTGATAATGGATCACTAATTAGACATGTAATAAGATTACATTCTCTATGCATGCTGCAAGGTTTTTCTTGACGCTAAATATTTAAGTTAACTCTATAAAATACTCTTCGTAAAAAAAAACTAGGTTTTACTAGGTAAATAAAATATATAGTAGGATACAAAAAGGTCAATTTCACTTACTACGCTTGAAGTTTTATCCCAAATTTTCCCCTAAAATCCGGCAAAAATCAATCGCCAAAAAGCTAAATCGCAGCCGTGCTAATCGGCGCGTCAAATTAGGTTTCCATCGTTTAAGCTGATCGCGAAGTGCTGAGTCGGTGTGACGCCCCACAAGGGTGTTATGCGACGCCATTTTTATTTTTCCAAACAATCGCGATTTTTCTCATGTGTTCTCTCGGTATAATTTTTCTAATATCTCTATTGAATGTGAGAAGTTTTGTGAAGTTCTTTATACTCTACAGACTACAGCATAAAAATTGTTATTACTCTTATGTAAAAAGAATTAAGAATTTGAACCCATGTAATTTTGTGAGGATTGAATACCCTTGGGTGCCATAGGTGAGCTATAGCGTGATTATTTGATGTTCAACATTTTATCAATTTATTAAGAAAAAGTCTTGAAAAAGTCTTTCATCATAGACCCTCATATATTTAACAACCCAACATCGCTTTTTAAATCCGACCCACAATTTTTTTATTAAATAATTAGGGTACATTCGGTCTCGGCATCATATTTCGGCACGCGACATTCGGCCTCCTCCTTTGTAATGGTTGAATTATCCCCTGTTATATCTGACTATTGATTTTATCACAAAAATATCATTTTACAGCCTCTATGAAAAGATATGTGGTTAAACCTAGATTTTATTATTGTAAATAATGTTTGTTGTTTGATTTCTTTAATATTCGTTATTATTATATTGCGTAGCAAAAAAATATATCTTCTACTAACTCAAAGGCATGGGTGATGATGATGAACATGAGGATGACTTGCCACGTAAAAACTTAGAGTGACGAGTTACTTAAAAACCTAGGAAATAAAATCTTACAAAATCATTTTTATAGTACTTTTTGACGAAAAAAGTATTTTTTTTAAAGGATTTTATGGAAACAACATTATTATTTAAATCAAAAATTTTGACACTACAATCGGATATTCTACTTAAAACAATACCATTGAATGTAACAACAAAATGGTACTCCTGTTAACATATGAACCAGTGGCAAAAAGAGGTAACATATCTACATGTACGTATCTAAGTATACAACGTGTATACGACATAACTCACAGGACAATGGACTTTTTACCTCCATTTCAACTGTGGCTTTTTGAACTGAAATTTTTTCACTCCATTCGTCTAGTAGGCGGGTTTATTTCTGCAGGGTTGCCAATCAACCGACTTCAAAAAAGAAAGATTCGTTCAATGTTATGTTACGATGGTAGAGTAGACTGCTGTAGTAGTGATTAATTATGCTATAGTTTTAGTTTGAGATTTTTCATTATTAGGTTGTTTTTCAGGAAATTATTACTTAAGATTAACAAGATATTTGGGCATAGGTCAGTAGTGACTAACCGTAACCGTTTGTAATATTATTACAAAATAATTTAAAAAAAATTAAGCTAAACATGCCCTAAATTTGGCAGCTATACATTTTGCTGTCAAATGGCTCTTTTGTAATAACACCGTTAATGTTTAATGAACTATACCTATATAAATAAATAAATAAATCAAATATATCTATAAATTTTCTATATTTAGTGACTAATGTTTTAGATTTTTTTATAAGCAGTTATAAAATTATTTACATTTTTTTTCACATTTATTTGCAGACCTCACTTTTTATAAAATACCTGATTTACGTACTTGCCAACCCTACCGCAGACATTAGTTTCGAACTCGGACAGCTCACGTCCTCCCGTTTCATGTACGAACAGTAAGCAACTTGCAAATCTACACCTTACGTACAAAAAACTATCATGCACCGCAAGCACAAAAGAACTGTCATACAACGTTTATACGTACACTTTCTGTTAGGGTTCGGATTTGCTAGTAACTCCTTCCATTGAATAGATGACGTCGTGTTTACAGTTTTATAATTATAATCAAATGTTTGAGGTATATTTTTCATTGACAAGGTTATGTACAACGTGGCAACGGCGGCGCAATGACCGGATTATCGTCATTATCTTCAGCCTATTGCAGTCTACTGCTGGATGTAGGCTTCCCCCAGAGCACGCCACAAGGCTCGATCTCCCGTTTTTGCCATCCAGTTACTACCAGCCGCCCGCTTAAAATCATCGGTCCATCTGACCAGACCAATGACCAGAAATTTTATAAATATATATTTATTTACGTACATATCAATCTAGACATAGATACACATGATCAGTGTTCTAAAATACAACCAATAAGTCGCTCATAAAACAAAAAAAACAGCTGACATTTTCGCAAACCCAATTTTTAAATCCAAGTCAAAAGCCACGCTAAATCGGCGACAACGATCGACGAGGCAAACAATGCATCGCCTATATCCGGCCCAAGTGACTTTGTAGTGTCGTTCACCGTGTCAAGTGCGCCCTGATCCCACTGGAGCGCCACTGACTACGTGATTAAACCGCCAAATGTCAAAGTGCAAAGATCGGGGCTTTGTGTAGATGCTCTTGTTCATCAGTCAATGCTACTTGCTCTGATACGTTCATTCATCAAAAAATCGCTGCCGGCGTGCGAGGGTTTTTTGTTTATGTGCGTGTATTGTTTATGATGTAGGTGATATGTTAATGTTTTGGTTGAAGACAATATTTAATCATTTATTTGAAGAAAAATATCTAACTGCATAAATTTTTGACCCAGTGTCACTCTCATGACTAAAATGAACCTAATGATAGGCTCTAGAGCAGCCTTTCCCAAAGTGGGCGATAACGCCCCCTTATGGGCGCTGGTGACCGAAAGGGGGACGGTAAGAGACCCAGAAAAAAATTGGGCGTTGTGTAGAGGCTTGAGGAGTTATAGTAGTTTTTAAGTGGGTGAAAAAATGGGGGCGCTAAAAAATAATTCATTCTCAAAGTGGGCAGTAGACAAAATAAGTTTGGGAACCCCTGCTCTAGAGCGTGCCAAAAAACATACATAGTTACAAACTTATACTAGAAAAAGCAATCTGACTTCTGGCACAATTGGGTATAAAGAGAGTTTCATGAATATCCACTTAAAATCATTAGATCTACGAATTTATTTTGTAATTATGTAAGTAATTTATTATGGTCTATTTACCAAACCTTCAACTTACCGAAGTGATCAGAATAAATACTAAGATTTTTGTATGAACAGAAGTATAAGTTCACATTTCGTTCGCCCTTAGTTCAACGATGTCAGTCTTCCGTTCAGCCGCTACTCGTGCCAGCTTTGTTATTCAAATTAAACATGCCCATCAGCCGGCACAGGGGAATAATTAACTGTTTTGTTTTTAGAATTTTTAGCATTTTATCACTTTAATTATAACTGTATGACTCGGAAATGGTTCCCATAGTGCCCATAGTATTCGTTACCGGTCGCTAGATTGATGTATTTGTGCCCGAAAAGCGGCGGTAGGCTCATCCTTATTCAAGGCTCATTATGTGGGAGTTAATAGTCTAACCGAAGGCCAAGTAGGCCACCTACTCGTAGATAAAGCCTTCTTCATGAATAATACGAGTATGATGATTCTCATGATAAAAAATCTAAATAGCTTTTGATATGACCGTATATAAACAGCCAAATTTTCACATTTATGACGTACTAGTTTTGGCGTAACAGCGAGACAGGCAGACAGAGTTATTTTCGCATTTACTTATATTATATTATTAGGATTTAAATATAATTATGTAAGTAAACCAATATAGTAATAATTTTATTTCGCACCAATCCCATAAAGATTTAACTTTAAGCATACTTTAAGTGTAATCTTGTGGGATAGTCAGGTGATTTACTCCATCGTTAGTAGAAGCTAATTCTTCCGCGTTCCGAGTCGCATATCGGCGATGTTGCTGTCCCGCTCTAGCGTATGTGCGATATTGCCATCTCGCTCTAACGTCGCGGGCAGGTTTACGACGTCATTACGGTTATCGCGAAGATGGCGCGATGTACGCCGGTACGAGCTCACAACGTAAAACATGGAGGAAGGAGAAAAGGGCAAAGGAGATGTGATATTTAATGGTAGAAAGTGTAGGGACTTCACTGAAATACATCAGATGCATCTCCTCCCGTTCATATCGTAAGAGTCGACTATGGAACTCGGGGGCGTTCTAACAGGCGATGATCTAGGAACTTGTCATTGATTTTTGACATCTGGCCCCGCTATGCTTAACGTGGCTGTAGGATCTCAATTGAAATACTGCAGGTCTCATAACACAAGGTCAGAATTTTTGTTATGTCCAAGCAACAAAACTCCAACTAACAATAATAGCTTTGACTTTTTGAAAGCATCCAGCACTATCGCCAACAGCCACGCAAGTTATCGTTCGTTTTTCGTCTATATGTATACTCTTTCCACAAAAAATCTTGTTACATCACCTCCATTTCATACTTCCTTCGTGCTGGATAAGTATTTTACTAACAAAACGTTGAGAACATCCTTCTTACATCTGCTTCGTGGCCTGGTCACTTTACTATCACAGTGTTTATAAAGTAAAATGTGCTTGTTAAAAGTTTATGCGGACTCGATACGTGCTTTTAATGGCACCACGCAGGGTGTTGGTACAATATTTGTAGTACTTTATGATACTGACAGGAGTTTAATCATCCTATAAATATTTAGAACGATTTTTAAGCGTTTTAAATCTGGAAAATGTATGGTATTTCTGTTAGCTAGTTTCACGACTAATGGCCAATTACATACATAATAGACTCGGCTGTTCTCTCGAAATGGGTTAGCCAAAACTGCTGCATCAAAAATGAGATCCCACAGTCACGTTTAGTATAGGTAGCGGGGATAGAATAATGTAAATGATCAGTGCACATTTCCAGATAAACAATAAGTATTATATCAATTTTGAGATTTAGGTTTAGTTCATATTAGTAAAGCATCTATATTAAGCATCTAAATACTTGTTAAATCTTGAAACGTAAAAAAAACGTTGTTTTTGACTTATTAGTTGTCTGATGGGTTTTTCCGTCTTTGACTGGTGTTTGTGGCGTGCGCACTACCGAAAAAAATATCAATATTAATTATTGTATTTAAAGGTAAACAATATCCAAAAGTAAAAATAGCGCAAATGAATACAAAATATGCAAACCAACACAAAAAGTACAGAATCCCCAAACAATCAGTAAAGGAGCCTACACAATTATACACACGTGACCCGGTTTTGATCGGACCGGGCAGCGCAAGCGGTCGCGCTTTGTGTCCCGTGAACTCGGGACCCGCTATCGGCCTGACACCGCTGTGACACTTGTTCTGTGCCTACTGACGTCCGTGACCCACTCCTATATTGTTCTTTTGTTCATGTGGGGTGATTGTTTTGAAGTTCGTGCTAGGTTTATGTCATGTCAAAGTTACGAGTTTTTTTTCCGCGTGTTTGTCAAAAATATTTACATAACCTATATCATGCTCGATATTTACTATAATTTTTAGTTAAAAAGAAAATATTCATCACAATAATTATCCACTGTGCTATTCAAAAGAAATTAAACATTATTTCAAGTAAACATTGCCTAAATATAAATATACGCTACCAAAGAATAGATCGGTGAACTTTGAGCCTATAATTACTGAGCTTCTCAAGTAGCGTGAACAAACCAGAGAGTATTTTTGTACATCGTAAACATCGGGGCAGTAGCGCCACCCGCAGGGCACTTTATGTCACGAGATCCCCTCACCTGATACCGACTATTGTGCATACACCTTTAGGTCTTGTGTTACGCACTAAGGGCCGAGTAGATGAACCACTTTTAGTATTAAAATTTTTATGTTTTTAAAGTAGGAAATGATGATAAACGTTGTACAAATATAAAATAAAAAAAATAGTGCAAGTTATTCTATTATGTGCTGAAAAATACCAGTCTAAATATTGGATAGCGAACACAGTAATTTTATTATTTAGGTACATCATTATTTCATTAAAGATCCTTATAATAAAGGATATTCAAAAATAGTTAAGTATGTTATGTATTGCAGTGCAGGGCAATAGAAGTTTATTTTAGTCAAAATATACCTACTCTACTGTCGTAGCAGCCTCGTAGCTTGTAGTTCGTAGCACATTCTACGAATAGTGTCCGCGCGTCATTATCTATATTTACCTACCTTTTCCTAAATATTAACTAGTCATTAGTATTATTTACTTATTTATTATTTAACAGATAAACATTAATATATTCAATGTATCTGAATTTCATCGAAAGTCTAAATAGAAAGTTGATATAAACAGAAGAGAAATTATTAAAGTCAGTAATATTTTTTGGCAGTTCTGACTACCCCATTTAGACACAGGCGTATCTATATGTATATACTTATCATCATCATCATCAGCCTATTGCAGTCTACTGCTGGATGTAGGCCTCCCCCAGGGCACGCCACAAGACTGCCGTGTGAGGTATTTGCCCATAGTCACCACGCTGGGCAGGCGGGTTGGTGACCGCAGTTTGTTGTTTGTATGTTGTCATCGCGGGATGCTGCTGCCCACCTCCCGGAAACTCTTAATCGCCTCATACGATACCTACCGGCAGACATATACTTATTGTTAAAGATATATTTTAACTATTTCCCTAGTCAACTAGCCACGATTAAAAGTGTCCCGTCTGCTCTTGCCGAATGCAAAATCAATGGCGTCGAATAGGCATTGTAATCTAATCTCCTTTATGTGTTTATCACCTATTTGAGAGACAAATATTTTATGCACTTTAGTTAGGCTTACAATAAAGTATTATTTATATCTTTGTCTATGTTTGATACTGGCGACCACCCGCGGCTTTGTCCGTTGTAAATGTAACGATTTTGACCAGGGTTTATCTGAACATTAGCCTTTTTCATTACTACTCTGCCTGAAATAATTTTCTATCTAAAGCCGTTCTCATCCGCTTTTCCATCCGGCCTATATGACTATAACAATCAAATAAATTGCATGTCTGTCATACATAAAATATTTTAAATCCACTTTAAAGTTATTCATCATACATTAAAGTATTTCGAAAATAATCGTATTTGTCAATTTCATGTCTGTCATCTAGCCAGACAGCAGAATTATTAACATTTTTGTACAATAATATTAGTCGATACTGAAAAACGTTGAACCGTTAAAATCTTCGGCAACAAAACATAGAAATTAAAGGCACGTGACAATACATTGTCTGATACACAACACCCGGGTTCTGTACAAAAAAACCATTGTGCAATTCCAACAAAAACCTATTTACAAATACTCATGCGCCCGCCCACTCAAAAGGTGTTTATTTAAAAATTTCGCTTTACAATACTGCAATTTTTTTTCGCGCCATTTAATGCTATTTCAGACCATTAGTTGGCAACATCCTTTATTCGCTCCACGAAGTGAAGTGCGAACGATTTCAAATTCTATTCTGGTGCGATACTGGTGGTTTTGAATTTGAACTTCGAAGTAGAATCTTCGGTATCAAAAATGATACTGGCCGATTTTTTTGGAACACGTGTTTACAAAGTCCAATTTGTGTCCATTCTTTGTTTGGTCTCCAGAAGTTACTGTTATTTGATGTTGTTATGTCCTTATGGGCTATAAAATATCGCCTCTTTATCAATGTTACCTTAGTTGTTTTGTGCCTGATGTTAAGCAAGATGCGGCCTAGGGTGGTACATGTTTGCCTAGAAAGTGCCTATTCACTCTAGCTTTGAAGAGACCAATGTTGAAGTTCTCGGGAAATACATCGGCAGGAAGTGCATTCCACTCCTTAGCCGTTCGAATTATAAACGAGTTAGCATAACGTTTGGTTCGGATGGGTGGGATATCAACAACATAAGGGTGATACGCTAGTCTGCGTCTAGTATCCCGATGGTGAAAAGGGGCTGGTGGAACTGTATTGTGAAGTTCCCACGCACACTCTCCAAAGTGTAAAACAATTTTTATAGCATAAGTAAATATATGTTACAAACGCCAAATCCTTGGCAATATGAGTTGCTAAATGTTGCGCCGTCCCCAGGAATAATAAGGGAGAAACTGGGATAAGGGCAGAAAAGATGATGAATGATAAGCATATATCTACGTATGAGGATTTTTTTAAGTTGACCCCAGAGAGACACTAGTGAAATAAAAAATCACAAGCCCACCTTCAGTAAGTTTGTCGCAAAACTCAATACAAAATGTATAAGCATCTTCTATCGTGATACCAAGGAGTGTTATTTCAAAGATTGAAATCTTGGTGACAAACGCTGGGGTCCTATTGTGGACGCTAAATTTGTTTCGCTATTTCCGATCACGGCTCGAGATTATTTAGCGATTCTAAAGACGCTATTGTACGAGAATCGGGTCGCGTTGTCCCAAAAACATTAGAGTTATCTAGACCTATATCGGGCTATCGAGTTACGATGTGATAAATGTGTTTAGTCTAGTTTCAAAGGCTATACTTCCATTTGTAGTAAATATTTGTACAAGCTGATCTGGATATAGCGGTAGAATTATTCAGGTTATCCTTTTCATAAGAATATCTTCTTCAAGCTAACAAGTATTACACAATTACTGCATATTTAATTCGGACTGATTTTAGTCAGATAGCCGCATAGATGAACAAAAAAAAACATTTCATTTTGGCATTCCTACAGATTTTTTTTAGTTTACAAAAGCAAAACAAAACAATAATATTCTATGACTCTTTATATAAACTCATTATTGAAGAAAAATACATCAGTACCGAGTCTAAAACATGTTCTAAATCCAACAACAAAATTCGAAATCGATGTCCACACGTTATAATTCAAAGGGCCGATCTCTCATGTCCGCGTCAGTTATAATAAGATTCGGTCTGTATAAAGGGCCATTATGTCCATTCTGCTATTGTTGTGCGTTATTCTTTGATCACCTTCGCAATGACAAGGTTTTTTTCTATCGGTCCGTATATGAAATGTAAACATCTGCTTGTCAGAGTTTAGTTTAATCTGCGCCTTTTGAATGACACGGCTATGTCTTGAAAATCATAAACTTCAAAAAAATCAAGATAGGTATAGTAATGCTTAATAAAAAAAAACAAAAACCTCTGGGTGATCGGTCTAAGATTATGATTTTTTCAAACATCGCTAATAAAACTACGATGATACTTTTCATATTGCTATTCATCTTTATATGTACTTAATATACTCATCGACTTCCAAGGAATGGAAAACCCACTAAACTTAACAATATTTAAATAGCAAAGTACCTATAGCCTACATTTTAAAATATATTTCATCCACAAATTGTTTTGATTAAGTATAAAAAGAAAGCTCAATCCATTCATATCAAAATCAATGCGCTCTATCATTTCACATTATTAGACAATATAATAATATAAAATATCAACAAGACCCGCATCTAATATTTAATCGTCGTATATTTTATTTGGTTGATAAACATGAAAGAGTAAACGAATGCGGGTGTCGATTCAACTCGCTTGATTATCACCCTTTACTAAAAGCTCGAATTAATGAAGTGTTAATCGATTTCGTTAGGGTTAGTAACATTTTAAATCCATTCATGCATCAATATTTGTTTCACTGATAATAAGCAATAGGAAAGCCGCTGATTTCAACGTAGACATTAGCTTAGTAGTGCTTTATATTTTCTTTATAGCGAAGAAAACACAACACATAAGTATAAATTATCAAGAAGAATCGGTTTCTATTTTTATACTTTTCAAATGAAAATGTAGGTACATTTTTCAGAAATCAATCAATCACTTACACCGAGGTCCTTTTTTAACTAAAAACTATATATATATATATATATAACTACCAAGTGAACATATCACAAAAAAATAAAACTGTAGTATCAATGTATATTTTTAAAATCTTATAAGCGAGTCATTGTATAACGTCCCCAATTATTGTTAATGCAGTCTCATCAACAAAACACGTCTCAAATAAACTAAATCAGAGCCGTCTCGCTGCACGGTGATGGAGTCAACTGATCTGACCCTTGAATCAGTGCAGCATCAGACATAATGGGCCACAAGTGCGACACTCGTGGAAAAATTTCATCTTTTTGTACGATTTCCAAAAAACTTGCTGCGACGTGTTTAGATGTAACAAATAACCACTTGACTTCTAGTTTTTTGTGTAAGAGAACTGGTTTGTTTGACTGTCATTGAAGTTAAACAGTAAAGTGAGAAGTCATTGATTTGATTTGGACCTGTGAATAATCTGCCTGTAGTTATTTACGATTTTCATTACGATTCTCGTTTGCATCTCCTTCTCTAATTTATTTATTAATCAATTCCTCATTTTCATCATCTTCTAGCTAGATTCAGTAGAGTCAAGAGCTCGTTTTTAATTAATACGTCCACCACCAATACTTAAATTACATCTCAAGTATACCACCCATTTAAGACGTCATCCCATTCATTCAGTTTCATTCAATCAATTGTGGACATTGTCTACATCGGGGTCATTTTAATTAAACGTCTTTATGCTTGGTATTAAACATCAGTATTAAACATTACGCATTTAAAAGGTTAATTGTCTGGAACCTGGTCCTGATCTCTGGTTTGTTGGCCATCGTTTTGTTCCAGGAAGGTTAGATGTTCACCCCTGCTGGGGAATTTACAAGCGATTGAGTTGACAATGTCTTGAACTTTTGATTCTTGATGAATTCTTTTATTTTGAGGTGCTAAATTTTTCTAATTCCGGATCTTTATTCGTTTGACACCACTTGAAGTTCTGGCGGTTAATCTATAGTTTTCATTAATAGCGGTGCCGTCATATAGCGGCCGTGCGAGTGCAAAAAGACAACTGACGTTACCGACCTATAAAACGTTTCTTCAAGGCCATATATGACGGCTCCA
Source organism: Carposina sasakii (assembly GCA_014607495.2). Classification (NCBI taxonomy): domain Eukaryota; kingdom Metazoa; phylum Arthropoda; class Insecta; order Lepidoptera; family Carposinidae; genus Carposina; species Carposina sasakii. The sequence goes on along the minus strand of CP053163.1, from coordinate 3,586,540 downwards.
TTTTCCGTCCTAGTATATTTTTACTATCTTTCATCTTTTGATATGGGTCTACATTGATTATAGCAGTATCTCGTTTCCTCAATGGAACTAATATTGCTTTAAGGGTTAATACTTCAAAGTTATCCCCTGGTGTTGTCTTATATACATTGCCGTCGTATATCGAAATATTAGGTCATCTATACAATCTAAATTTTACAATATAAAAACTCGTATTCACAGATTTAATATTCATATTCAAGATTCTACTAATCCTGACATCCTACATTGGTTGTTAATGCTTTGCTACTGTTCACATATTCAACGTTTAATAAATTTAGTTCTCAATTCCAAAGAAGCCTTGAATGAAGAATGAGAATAAGCGATAACTTCTGACCCCAACATTATGTTATCTTGTTTACCAACTTTAAACGTATTTTACGCCATTTTAGAACGCCAGCCATTTTCGAAGTTAGTCAAAACAGCTGATAAAATAAACCAGTTATGTACTTGAAGGCGTGTAGTTACTGGTTATATAGTTTGTGAACTAAAGTACTGCGTACTAGCAGACATCCCTATATTCCTAAATAGTAAATTCAATTCTGCAAGCGAACAAAATACTCCTTATTTCTTCTTCTTTCCTTTCTGTGATCACTTTCCTATTTTGATAAAAGGAAATAACTGTTTACAAATAGTGAGATATATCTATACTCCTTGTTTTGACAAGCTGAGCTTCACAAATTCATAGTCAACATCAGGTGTGCAAAACATTTTACCCCGCAACCCATTTATAATTTTAAGACACCAAAACACATTCCAGAGTCCACTTACAAACGACCAGCAATTATATTTGGACCAGCTGTCGGTTGGGCGCATCTCAGCAATTAGTACAAGTGAACTCAATTGTGCTTGCGTCATGAAGACAGAGGCATGTATTAGAATTAATGGTTAGATATTTGGGTTATATTTTGTGACAATGTTCCTTTTGAATAGACACTTGCGAGGATGTAAAAAAATGACAAGGCTAGCAAAGTATATAGACAAAAAATTTAAGTAAGGGTAGAAATACGTCATGTTTCTGATGACCTGATTGAATCAGTTGGCAGTGACCTTGTCTGGTAAGCCGAAGGTTCAGGAGCCGAATTCTGGCAGAAGTAAACATTGATATAGAAAAAATCAAAATTAATTACGAGGTGTGATTATTATTATTATTATCCTATGGGAAAATAACTTTTTTTAAAAAATACAATTTACTCAATAGGTATACTTTACTTTAAAATTAAGTAATAAGGCAGTTTTTAAATAGCTGGTAACACTATGTAATTAAATAGTTAACATTGTAATGCCGTGACCAAGTAGGTTAATTAATTCTGTTTTAATTGCTGCGTAACTTTTGTGACCGTTTTAATTTTACGTATACTGCTTTTTGTACTTTTAATACCCTTATTCATAATTGAGTGATTATAAATCTTTAGTTCAACATTCTGGTTATTAAACTATGACCAATAAGTAGGGAATACAACCATCGATTTTACGACGTTTCCTCAAAATATTAAGAACTTGAAAATGACATCAGCACACATAAATTGAACATAAACCTAATCATACATCATAAACCTTCGGTCGTAATTATAACAAAATAATAATGTATCTTGCCTGAAGTCCAGAAGCTCCATCTGTTCGAGATCATTCCGTCCCTTTTGTTTACCGCGTCATTTCTTCCTCTAGTGCAATCATAAAAAATATTAATGTTTCAGTACAGTATCAAGCAAATGTAGCAAATGTACCCGAGGGCGGCTTAATCGCATTAAGTCGGCCTGCTACCGTTCACGGGCTATTATCTTCATTCGTTTTTATTTTGGGGACTTTTGATCGCTGAAAGGATTAGTGGGTTCTTTCTTTGATTGTATAAGAACTGGGGCTTTAATAAATTGCTAAGTTTAAAATAGTAAAAAAATACATACCTACGCTTAAGTTTCTGTTTACAGTTTTGTATTTCTATTACAGTGTATAGTCCTATCAGATAACTTGAAATGATAACTCAAAGCATCATTTAGAATCCTAGCATACACGCAAAAAATTGGCTTTTATCGAATCTACATCATAATGATGGTCCGTGAGAACTGTCAAAACACATTAGCTCACCTGTCAAATGTAAAATGTTACACAACACACTGTACGGCAGTTTCTTTTCGATGCCCGACGATAATGTTGTACTCTCCTGACCTTTTCATCTGAAATCGATCCCAATATTATGATCAAAGGTTAATTAAATTATGTAAAATATTTATACTTTATTATTGGTCTAAAGGTTAGATAATGTAGGTATTGAAGGGGATAATTATGACGGGTGAAATATTTGAATAACCTCTCCAATACTTTGCTGCGTACAGAGTGTCTTAGTATAATGATGACTCTTACTATCTTTATATCCCATTTAATTTTATATGAGGATTCAGTCCTTATTTATTAGATATCTTTAGGTTATGTACTTGATTAAGTATTTCTTTCAATATTTCAATATTTCAATAGTATTTTTTGTTTCCAGATGCTTGCGGTTTGTCAGACGTGCCGCACATAGAAAGCTTACAAGAGAAGTCCCAATGCGCCCTCGAGGAGTACTGTCGAAGCCAGTACCCCAACCAGCCCACCAGGTTCGGGAAGCTCCTGCTCCGACTACCCTCGTTACGGACGGTCAGCTCGCAAGTCATAGAACAGCTGTTCTTCGTCAGACTAGTAGGCAAGACGCCGATCGAAACACTGATCAGGGACATGCTATTATCCGGGAACTCCTTCTCGTGGCCATACATGGCGACCATGTGACATTCGATGTGGAGACAGCTGGCAGCGGCCTGATCCACGCCTTACGGCTTCGCGCCGTACCTGCCCAGTCAGCGATTCGACCCGTTCCAGCGATTCCATCGCGAGGTCCCCGAAGACGCTGTGACCTCATCCAGCGAGTTCCACGAGAATGACGCAGCAGCTTCGGAGGATTACTTCGGGTCGAGGACGAGCAGGGAGAGCGAGCGAGCCGACTGCCCGACTTTTGATCCGATATCGGCGTTCTACGCGCCGAAGGCAAGTGAACCGGACACCTTTGATTCCACCACCTCCAGCGACACACAGAAGAATGCTCAAAAGAACTCTATGATGATTGACAATTTGCTGAATTTGCGCAGCCAAGAGTCGTGTTCCGTTCCCGACATGAAGTGAACTTTAGGGTTAGTTGTGGGTCAGTAGTGTCTATTAGTAAAAAGATTTTTGTTCCTCTGTAAAAAATAGTATAGGCGTAATATTTAATGTTGTAAATAAAAGTTTTTATTGTAAATGTATAGTTAAAGGTATAAGAGACATATTGTTTTATACGACGTTTATGACGGATGGTGTTTTGTTTTTTACTTATTTGACAAAAACAAAACACAAAATTGTTTCTTGTGTAACATCGAGTTAAAATAATATTGCTGCAATATAGTATCAACTGATGTACATATTTATACACAAAATATTAATTCGATCCGCTATCAAAATTGTCTAGTTGTTGACAAGAAAAAGTTGTTATATTGATTTATTTAAATACCCGATTTAGTTTATTTCAAAACAAATTATGAAAATAAGCAATCCTATATTGAATAAAATGCAATAATTTTGTTGGTCGTGCAATGTCGGTGTGTAGATTATGTAAAAAAAATAATGGTCATTAAATTTTAATTCTATAGGTATCTACATGATAATTAAATTATGAGACTATCTTGAAAGCATTTCAAGCGTTTCTCCTAAACCTTCAGATGAATCGACTAGTATTGAATTATGTATTTTAAAATTAATAAAACAAGTCTCAATGTATATAATAGTGTGTATACAAAGATCAGTCGTGATCTCAAAATGCTCCAATTACTCTAATTTGTGCAGTATTGAAAACTTTCCTTTCCACCAGCTCCTTTTTATAAAAACAATTAAAAGTTAAAATGTTCCACATTTCGGTTCAAAAGAAGCATCTTATCGTTAGAAATAATTCTGGGATACCTACGTATTTTTGAAGTCGAACGTCTGGAACATTTTACTATGATATTTGCGCAGCGAAATTCTCCAAATTGTTTAGCAGTTTTAATAATTTTTAGACATTTTTTGAATTATGTAAAAACGACAGATCATATTTTTTTATAACAATCACAGTTCAAGGTGAATCATTCATTTGTTTAAAATTAGTTTTTTGTACTATTTTTAAGTAAGTAGTGTTTTGCAATGGCGAAAGAAGTCCTGCTGTTTGACCAAAAGTCATATGGCAATATTACACTTGACAAACAACGTTTGGCAAAAATGGTTTCGCCGATTGATCATTTTACTACTAATCATTTTACAAATGACTCACTTTTCCAAATGATCAACACTTAAATTTACATTTTATAAATAATTATTTAACAAAATGATCAACTAGCAACTGAGTTATCACAAAAATACTATTGGTCTAAAAACGTTTGATAAAATTATAAAATATTATTTGACAAGTGTTTCTTTTATTAATAAATCTAAAAATAGACATGGTATGTATCAAATTAACTGGACTTTCACTCTGGACTTTCCTGAAAGAAAAATAGTTTAAGTATTAGTTGATATATTATATCTAGACAGAATGAATAAAACACAGGTATACTATGCATCGTTGGTTCATACTCATACAGCTTAGGTTAGCGAGGAGCGAAGCGACTAAGCGTGTTAGGATGATGTAAATACAGCGCCAGAAGCGACTTTAGGACGTTTCTCAAATTAATAATGATTCATGATGATGATGATGATTCATTTAAAAAAAATCATGCTTGCCTTCTATCTAATCTTGTATCTAATCTTTTTTCTATCTAATCTAAACAAATGCTTAATTTGCGAAACATATTATTTGGTGAAATGAAAAAGGTCAATTGACATTTTAATATTTAACACATTTAACAAGTGTAGTATTTGCTAATGGATCATTAGCTAAGTGAGTTTTTGTAAGATACTTTTCATCAAATGTCTCCATTGCCAAATGAACATTTGGTGAAACGTTGTTTGTTGAATGACCATTTGTCAATAATAATTGTTTGGTCAAACATTAGTAATCCATGGCGAAAATATTTACAGTTCTATGTCACGACTCTTAGCAAAAATAAGTAATTTTTGATTATAACATTCTAAACCTATGTTATTACAGTATCCTCCATAATGTATTTAATTCAATACAGTCGATTTATTTTTACTCGATTCGATGCTACCAATTTTTGATGTATAGGAATAGTAAATTCTTTTTAGTTTTTTTTTTTATGATGGTGCTCTTTACAAATTTCTTTATAATGTACATAATGATATTCCAATACATGCATTTAATATATCGTTCCTTGGCTTCGTTTAAGGATTTTGTAGAATTTTCTTTTTTTTAATCTCTTTTTATATAAATAGCGTGTGTTACTTGAATCAAAGTTTAGTGCGAATGGCTTAATATATTTTTGGATGAAATATTTATTTCAATATCTATCGGTATTTCAGTTATTTACTTATTATTTAATTCAATAAATTCAAATTATTTCAGATACTTACTTACATTTTGTGTGATAGTTTTTAATAGACATTGTCTAATGGATATTACTTTGTACAATATACAGGGTGTAACAAAAAGGGTATGTTAAGCGAAAAGCTACGTAAATAGCCCACTATAGAGAACCTACCCACAAAATTTGAGACTCGAAATCACATGTTTATTTTTCAAGATTGTATGAAAATTCCTGATATGTTTAAAAATTCTCCATACTATCGGGAAAAATAAACATGTGATTTCGAGTCTTAAATTTTGTGGGTAAATTCTCTACAGTGGGCTATTTACGTAGCTTTTCGCTTAACATACCCTTTTTGTTACACCCTGTATATTTAAAGACAAAAGTAAAGTAATGAGATAAAAAAACTAGGCCCAACATATTTCCTTTAAAAAAATTATAACATGCTACGAGTAGTTTTAAAAACCTTTCCTTCCATTAACACCATAAAGGTTTTTTGTGCAGTGGCTCTCTAATTAAAGTTACAGCTACAAGGATTTCAATAATATGAAGAACCCTTCCTTTTATATCTGTAGTCGAGTAAAAATGAGAAGCAATGTATTTATTCGCAATAATGTACAAAAGGTTGTAATATAACGTCGGTGTGTGTATGAGACGGTTGTATGGAAAGGCATAATATTGACAAATAAAAATATGTCTATAAATTTCTGGTTCCATTTTTTTTTCATGCGTTCATTATCATACATAGTACCTACATAGGTATATAGACACGGCGGTATTTCCTTAATAGGCTGGTCAGAACTACAGGATCATAAGGGAGATCCCTCAGCCACGTTTAGCATATCGGGGACAGATGTAAATGATCAGTGACAAGTTGCTAGCTTATCGCCTGAGAGAATGCCCGAGTTCCTTAGTCGACACATGTAAGTACGGAAGGTAGAACTAGATGGATTCCAGTGAAGCCTATTATGTCATGCATGACCTACACATTCGAATAATCTGAGATAGGTAAGTACTGTTTTCAATTATCAATTAGCAGGCAAAGCATAGTATGAGTTGGATGAGAAAAACTTCACCGACAAAAGCACAGGCTCCCGGAGCGGACGCACTCTCGATCGCCTCTTTGCAACGTGATATTTTATAAACCACAACTTTATGAGATGTCAAGTTGTTCTTGTAAACGGGTGACATGTGTGGCGCTAGAACATCATTTCACAGCTACTACTTACTAGCTACAGAGTTTAGTAAGATAAAAGACAAAATATGACAAAATATCAGCAGGTAAAATTTCACAATACGCACGTGCAATACAAGTCAGGCACCTAGTTTAAAGTGGAGGAGATACACTAAAACTACGTATTTCCCAGTCCGTGGGAACCAGTCACGCGGCATGAGAAAACATCGCGTGTGCGTCTGCCGCGCCGCCCGCCTGGGTATGTACAAACTACACAGGTGTCGGCACGCAACACTGCTTTGTACATAGAGATAAGTTTACTATAGAGAAAGCACTTAGTTTAGTTTGTAGTTTTATGTAATCAACTTAAATATTTTAGAATCTGTTTTTAATTAGCTTATGAGATAACATACAAATAATGATGATACATGATACATGGCTGGTGGATATATGTTATTGTTAGATACTCATTCAAATCTCTCAAAGACTTAACGAATCTAAATCAAACGTTAAAATTGTATAAATAATCTAGTTAAAACATTTTATTTAATGGTCAAGGTAGAACATATGTAATCACGCTTGCTACGTGCACATATAATATAAATAGCTAGAGACTAGTATCAGGCATAACCTTTTTTAACAGTTTTCCGAATGCTAATCGACCGTCTATATAAACTCTAATTTCACTAGAAAAACATTATCATGTTAGTCTTAATCAGCCATCTAGAAACTGACAGTATAGGCCCATTTACATTATACCATTTTCATGAAATCCAAGAGCAAGTATTGATCCGCCATTATGAACTAGTAAAAACTTGAGTAATGTGTAAAAAAATACAGATAAGACCATGTCAGTCATGTTTTGCTTTTAAAACATTTCAGGCAACAGGTAAGAGAATGTTATGTATATATGGGGCTTAAGTCTACTCTATCCCTGCCATCTCTATGACACTTCGGTATTGGCTCCCGTACGGGGTGTGGGAAATCAGATGTGGCTAATTAACTGGGGTTGTAATGAGCGGTGATTTCTGTCAGGTGTCAAAATATGTGTGTATTGTCATATGATATTCATGCATGATATTAAACACTGGGTATTATAATTTGTCAGACTACAAAATTAAAACACTATAGGTACACGATTAAACATATTTCCAAAATGGGGTAGCTAGAACTGCAGGATCATGAGGAAAATCCCACAGCCACGCTTAGCACATCGGAAACAGATGAAAGACGACACTTACGACATACACGGAAGGAGAGCAAAGGATAAAATTCATATATTGTATCTACTATAGGTAAGTATAGCAATCTGAAGTACTATGACTGGCAGATATTAGTTCATGTAGGTACGAGTAAACAAATTTTGCTAATAACTGTAATAAACTTACCTACATATTAAGTACTCTTTTAAATGTTGTTTACCTTTATTTTAATATACACCAGTTAAACACCTAAAACTTGGAGGGTGTGTTGTTCGTATGTCATAGGCTGGAAGGTAAGAAAGATTTTCAGAAATTCTCAGAAAATGGGAGAAACGGGAATTCAAAAGTTTACACGGACGAAGCCATGGGCGAGCGGTAGTCTGTTATATAAACACCTGCATAAAAAAATCAAAGTAGAACAGCTAATAACTGACAGTTCCGAAATCCTGACCGCAACGCTAGCGACACCTGTTTCCGGACCTCTGACCCGTGAGCCCACATGGGAAGTGGGACTTTTGGAAATCCTGACCAAAGTAAGTATAATCAAATGAAATGGCATAAGATAGTAAGTATGCTGAAATAAATCTCTTCTATAGGTACACTCACCCTTTTACATTTTTATTTAAGTTAAATTATTTGTGCTGTTATTGACTTCTTATGTGCAATAACGTATTTAAATTAAACATAAGAACCACTAACCTAAAAGTCCTACAAAATCACAGTTAAACAGTTATGTGCATTAATAAACAGGTCGTTAGTTTGGTAGGTACTAAGATAATTCTAATAAATGGCTTCATACATGCTATACAGTAGAGTCTGAGGAATTTCAAACAGTTTAAATCATACTAAGGGTAATAACTTGCTGTAAAATGTGTCTAAAGCATGCGATCTAAGTACAAAAAATGCTTTTCACTGTGACCAAATTACACTCACTCATCGATGAATAAGTATAAACAAAAGTACATAAATCTTGTTTTATTCTTATGCCTTATACCTTGTTGTTTATTTCTAATAGCTTCAGAACGTATTGATTGGTTGATTGACACATTCAGGGGCGGAAAACTTTAGGTACTTATCAATCGTATAAAGCGAAGGAGCTTGCGCGTACAGTCTACCTCCTAAGTTCACACCTATACTCCCATATCTTACCCGTTAACCCTCCCAAGGTATATATATGTTTATTGATGACTGTAATAGGTAGAGGTCGGGGGGTCGCGACCTCCGACCCCATTGGGCGACCTCTGGCACGCCTCCCGCCCTAAACCTCGCTGAAATTTACTGAAACATTGTTTAACTTGGAGGCAAATCAGAAAGTTTTGAAGCGATACAAAATTGCGTTGAAAAGAGCTAATGCACTTATATAGATATGAAATGAGGAAGATGTTAGAGAGGCCTACAAATTCAATAGCTAAAGCCGCAGAAATACCAAAGTTAGATTAGGATAATAAATAACGATATAAATAACCTACTAGTTGAAGTTGCGCCGATCACAGACATGTTACGAAGTAACCGTCTGTCTTGGTACGGGCATGTAAAGCGAAGGGATGAAAGGCATATTTTACAGAAAGCGTTGTGCATGAGTATGGATGGATAAAAAGGAAGAGGTAGACCAAAGAAGTGTTGGATGGACTGTGTGAAGGAGGATATGCGTGTACTGGGAGTGAGCAATGCGATGACGGATAATAGGGATGAATGGTAGAAAAGAACATATTGCGCCGACCCCAAATAAATTGGAACAGGGCAGGAAGATGATGATGTATACCTACTATATTATTAAGTATATATTGAGATAAGCACGCCTTTGTACATTTTCTTTGTCATAAACTTTATTTGTGAAAACTTTACTGTGTACAATAAAGCATTAGAACAATTAGAACAAGTATATCAGACCAAGTGTATTAGACAAAGTAACTTAATATCTCGATAGAATCAACAAAGGTTTGTCATGGCAACATTTCCAGCAATAGGAAGCCTCCATTTAGGGCATTCGGTAAATGACTTTATGATAATCGCTACTAATAATTGTCAGAAATCTTGTAATAACGAACATCAATGCGACAAGATGTAACATTACCTAACCCTTGCTGCTTAGCTAATACGCAACTCATTCAATTACCCAAAGACTACGAGTATAAAAAATCTTTAAAAAAAAAACACCAAAAACAGTATGTCCGGTGTCCGTTAAACAGGGCATAATAGCAGGCCCGGTGCGGCCGCAGCGTGACCGACGGTTGGTGACTCCTGACCTGTGACTCGCACTGATTTGCCGGCAGTGACACCTGACATAAGTGACAGCTCAGTTACGTTACGGCCCGTAACCGTAACTTACGGCGCCTTCTGTGCTTGGTTCTATTGGTTGGTTTTTGTCCATAGTCACCACGCTGGACAGGCGGATGGTAACCAAAGTGTGATTTTCAGACTGGCATTGCTGCCCACCCGGAAACCCTTAATCACCTCTTACGATACCCACGAGCAGACATGCTATTCTACTCTGCCAACACAACACGGCAATAATTTTTGTTCATTTGTTATTTTAGGATTTTATGAAAAACTATGAGTCTTAGGCGGAGATCTATAGAGGTCCTCTGCCCCATAAGATGATGGGAGTTCGCTATTCGGATGCATTTTCCTAATACAACAAAAACACGAGGATGCTTCCATGAGCTCCGTGTGTGTACAGATTGCAGATAAGACTGACACGTAGATATCTGGTGATGCCTGTACACCTAGGTAATTGTTTGGCTTCGAACAGGGGTGGCGTGGAGCTGTGCATCGAAAGTTATACCTAATATGGTTTAGCCGACAATTATTGACGAGCGATGGGCCCAGACTTTGGAATTGGAACATATCTAATTTAAAGAGGTCTGTAGTCTTACTTAACCACTTAGGGTATAAGCGGCCTAGGTGTATATAGGATGTTTTTTTGTGGCCACCTTTAACGAAGGGTACGTATTCTATACATGAAATAAAGTAAGTTTATGCCAAAAAAAATGCTGGGATTTTTTTTTTATTTTTTTTTTATTCTTTGATCGTGCGAAATTTATAGTGTCTAGTGTTTATGTTAGTTTTTTTATAGACAGATATTAATTATTTTTCGTGAAAAAATCCTGCTTCGCGCGTCTATGTGCCTTTATGCAGAAAAACACAGTCTATTTACTCAACTTTGGACCCTAATATTTTGGAAACCAGACACTTCCCAGGTATGCTTCCATGGAGAAAAATGATCGTGATGATGAGGAGATTCCGTAGTTTTCGGGAACGTTGACGACCAAAAATCATCCTGTATAGATACGAGTAGGTATCCTAATAGTTTGGATACTAGTTCATTGATACAATAATCAAATGAAAGCAAAATTGTGAAATGAAAGCCAAGTTTTAAAATTATTTACAGGCATAAGAAAAATATAATATACATCCAAATATTTGGATGCAAATTTCTGAGTAGCTAATCTTAATTTTTTGTTGTCAGCAGTAATTGTAAGTATTTTAGATATTTTTTTATAGAATTGAATTTCCCTTGAAGTCTCCGAGTATTCCCTGTTCCGAACCCGCACCTAATCGCGCGGGTGGCCGACTCTGATTGTGATTGACAGCATCACGTCACAGCACAACATTCACACCCATCACGACACATAAAACCCACGCGCTATACATTACCCCTTTCACACCACTGTGTAAAATTTTAGATTAGTATCAAACCAGCAATGGTTATCAAAGTTCGAGAAACATTAGTGTTTTCTTGTATCGTGGTATAGATTAGTTAACTAGAAGTTGGGTGTCTTGAGGCTTTCCTTTTGAATGTTAGACACATTCTTGTAAGTGTCGGCAACGTGGAATAGTTAGACACTGGAGACGTGATAATACATACCGCCTCTTTACAAGAACAACGTGACATCTCACAAAGTAATGGTTTATAAAATATCAGGCTTTTTGCAAATAGGCGATATAGTTATGCTAAAGCCAATATGCTAACGCAATATGAACTATTAGCAAATAACTGCCTGCTAACATAATGTAGCTTTCTTATTATTCTCTCAGCAGAAATTCTATTTTCTATGGAGAATCACCTTTAATATTTGCTCCATGTCAGAATCGATGTGCGACTGACAGCGATGTGGGAAAGGATGCAAGTTTAATAGATGACCCATCAAATGTTTATCAACATCGTGTAATCTCTATTGTGTAGTAATTAAACACTAAAAAAGGACCAAAAAGTTATTCAACTCTTATGTTAAAAAGAAAAACACCAGACTGCGTAATTTTCTCAGTGACCCAAAAAATGACATAAAAGATGGAGGGATCTTACCTGAAACTCCACAAATTTTATTATTTTTTAATAATTTACTAAAAAATTAAAATTAATATCTACTACCAAATTATACAAATATTGCCGTATTAAGACTTTTTTCTAACTTTCTATTTCAATCTACTATATCTAAACTGATACATTTTGGTATGTAATAAGTACCCGGCTTGTCGCCGTTCACTATCTTAAGTGACATTTATCTGGGACTCCCTTCACACATTGTTTTAGCACCACTATAGAACGACCCTAATGAAATTGATGGGGAGACAATGGGAAACAGTCTAAGGATATGTCTTAAGATAGCTTAGTATAGTAACGATTAATTGGACCATATGTAGACATTTTGAAATAATTTATTGCTTTCTGAGTAAAGAAAGAAAGAAAGAAAACGTTTATTTTTATTTTTCGCCACACACACACATAAAAAATTACAATCTAAAATATATAAAGTGGGTATAATACCGTAATCACTATGTAAACGTTACCTACTATGTAATTATAATTGAATCACTACATATTATAAAACAAAGTCGCTGTCTGTCCGTCCCTATGTATGCTTAGATCTGTCAAACTAGGAAACGGATTTTGATGCGGTTTTTTTAATAGATAAAGTGATTGACAAGAAAGGTTTATAATGTATAACTAGGGACCCGCCCCGGCTTCGCACGGGAGTAATGCACTCTCACGCGGGCGAAGCCGTGGGCGGCCGCTAGTTGTTTATAAAGGTAACGATTATTTATCGTTTTAAATTATGTTTCATTTATTAATATATTATTTTATTAATAATTTTATAATTATGTTTCAATCAAAATATAATTAAGTACATCTAGCACGTCCTTATAAATATCATGGAACAGAAAAATTGCACTTTAAAATTAGCGGATATAAAGGTTTATATATAATAAAAGGTTTCTTTTATTCAGTATACCTACTGTCTACAAAACTGTCTATGTTATTTGGAAATTTGGAGGATGAGTTTAAATGGTGCTCAAAAAAAATCTTTGTGTAAAGATATCTTCGGATTTTAACTTCTCTTAAATAATTTTCTCGTGTGTTCCCCACCTCATATTTTAGCGCGAATGTGAAAAAAAACTAACGCAACGCCCCCTATCCGCATTTCCCGCGTTTTTCGAACATTGTCGTGACGTCATACACTTATCTCCGATCCTTAAGTGTAAATTGTTACGTCCAGAACTTAACTAAAACTTTTACATTCCCAGTTGTAAATAGGACTTTATTCCGTTATTCATATGGTTTAGTTACCGTTTTACTAAAAAAGGAGTTTACGTTCTGTTTTTAGAACTTCACAGTATATTTTGTAAGGAATCTTTTTCTTCCGAAGTAAGCTTGTGGGAATTGATAGTGCACTTTTGGGGAAAATATTACGTGTAGATAAAGTGTGAGCTTTTTCTAGGAATTATTTTTATATTATTTTCAGATTGATAAAGGTGATTTTGGGGACGTAAAATATACAGGGTCTAACAGAAGGGGTATGTTAAGCGAAAAGCTATATAAATAGCCCACTATAGAGAACCTATTTCCAAAATTTGAGACTCGAAATCACATTTTTATGTTACAAGATTATATGAAATTCCTGAGATATTAAAAAATTCTCCATACTATCGGGAAAAATAAACATGTGATTTCGGATCTCAAATTTTGTGGATAGGTTCTATATAGTGGGCTATTTACATAGCTTTTCGCTTAACATACCCTTTTTGTTACACCCTGTATAGAGATTTATGTTATGCGTTGGAATGTTATCATCTAAGTCCTTCTTTTAATATCTTATTTTGGGCATAGATTATGATAATACCTACTCAATATTTATCTCCCTGTCCTTATGCCGTTATTTGTGGAGTTGCCGCAATTTTCTTTCGAAACTCATAATAATACCTAGATTTTGGTTCATGGACTATATCGCCTGCCTGCCGCGAACTTTTCTAAGGCATAGTCGGGACATTAATAGAACATTTAAGACCTATAAATTCCACAATAAACTTATAACAGCCGCAATTTGGGTCATATAGACATCAATATAAAAAGGCGTCAATATTTTGTTACTGATCTTCCTGTTTTATCATTGAATAAAAAACATAAAATCTGCAGAAATGTCGTAAAACATAAACAATCACGGCCGACGCGATCACAAACATCTGTCGCCAGATATCAACGAGATCGAGCCTTTTAGGAGAAATTTCAAATTCGCCTACGAAATTGAACCAATTTACATAGTCATAAATACATTTGATACCCTCCATTGTCTTTGCCGTGGGGTGCTTTTTACCCCCGAGGTTTTTTTACGTCTTCACCCCCGAGATAAGACGTGTCGCCGGTTGACAGATGTCATGACATTTGCAATTCGCGTAAAACAAGTGAATGTCACTTGCTAAGGGTTGTTGTGGTTGGCATCTAAAAAAAATTGCCACAGAGGGTGGAAAAGGGAAAACCCGTGTCAGCACTAACTTCGATCTAAGTGATTGACATTTACGTGAGGCATTTGTTTAAGGAAATGAGATGATATTTAATATTACGCACTTTGTTAAGTGTAGTTTCAACAAAATCTTTTATTTAGAAAATTCTACGCTAGTGTTAAGCTAGGTCTTGCCTATGCACCACCCCGTGCACATCAGTGCGGGGGAGCCGGGTTGGGTGATACCGAAATGTGGCGCGTCCCCAGGTGGCGGATAGGGGGCCACCGGCTTCGGCCGGTGGGTTGGGGCCTTAGGGCCCCCGCGGACCAATTTCACCCAGAGGAGGGGGCTGTCCGGTCCCTCTGCGTACAGAGGGGCTTTGGACGGCCCTAATGCGGGCCAGCAATGGCTCGCTTCGCGGAGACTCCCCAAAGAGGGGAGTTCGTGGTTCCTGTCGTGGCTCGGCATCTACTGGATCGAGGCTCTGCATCATGGATTATCCCGCTCTGCAACCTTGGGCGGCTTGGAATGCAGAGCTGCATCGCACTTCGTGTTGCCACCAGCTCTGCATCCAAGTCGGGTTCACCGCTCTGCAACCTGCATGCTCTGCAACCTCTCCAGTAAGCTCTGCGGTATGCCACGATGGGACCATGAGGTGGCAGGCCTCTCTGTTCCGACTGAACGCGCAGGTCCAGTCGATGCGGAGAGGCCTGGGTGGTCAGTAGGTCCACATGAGGTGGGAGGCTGGAACGTGGGGTGCTGGTCGAACCCCACTAGTACGCCTCAGGAGGTCGAGCTCCCCAGGAGGGGGAGGACGAGGGGGTCCCATGCCGTATCATGCTCTGTATGTTCTGGCAACATGCTCTGCGGCATGGGGCCACCGGGGATGCATATCCCCGGGAGGTGGGGTCTCGCGCCGTATCATGCTCTGTGTGTCGTTGCAACATGCTCTGCGGCGCGGGCCAACGAGTGGTCTCCCTTGGGATAAGGGAGACGGTGGTGGGCTCTCCGGGCTGCGCACCGGAGTGCCCACGGTGAGGGCTCGGGTGGCAGTTTCGGGGCAGGCTGTCACCCATTGCACGGGTTCTCAAGTCGAACGGCGCGTGCTTGTTGTCTCACGCGCCTCGAGATGATAGGGTTCCAGAGGCGCCCTGGGGCGCTCGCAGAGTGCCCCGAGGAGGGCCCGCCCAGGTGGGGCGGACAGGCCGCAGCACGGGGTCTGAGGTAGAATGCTTAGGTAGTCCCACGGCCCCGTGCAATGCGGCGAAGAGGACACCGTGGGGGTTTAGTGGGTATTCTCCGGCCATTTTCCATCTTTCGACCGGATGTGAGTCCCACATAACCCGCTGGCAGAAGTAGTCTCTTAGGTAGCTCCGCTAAGTGACTGGATAATCTTTTGCAGTTCGGGCTAAGTTAGGTTCACAAATTATAAAGTCTAACATGTATGTATACCGTAGTAAAATCTATTTTAATCGATCTCGAAACTTTCTCACACAAATCGATGCCGGTCAGTGATTCCTATCAACTCGATATCATATATCACAGTCATTGCACCCGGCACGGATACCTCTACATCACAAAAGTTCTGTCACACACCCATATTTGCTTACCGTTAATCAAAAACTTTTGTCACAATCGTCCAGAACGCTGTGATTAATGATATCAGAGACGCGGGTAGAGCGACCTTTAAGAAAACAAACAAATGCTAATGATACATTTAATGGCGCAGAATCATTTGTCGGCGAAACCGTTTAGGATCAACTAAATGTTACACCTCGATCCCTTTCCCATCCCGGACAGGAAGTGACCTGTTTACCACCCGATGACCAGATGAACAAACATGTAACTGTCGCGACATCATTAATTTTAAGTTTCACAATAGAAGAGCAAAAACCGACGGGTGAAAACTATCCTTCAATGCTGCTTTCAATATAATACATTGTACACGCATTTATGCAATTAGATTTTAGTATTCTCGATTACCCTGCAACCTCCTTCAACCACATAATGTGCTTAATGTTACTCAATATCTACACTATCCTATTGCTTAAATACTATCTATTAACCTTGTAGTTCAGATTTAAATTCCAAACTTGAATCAAAAAACGCAATGGACGTAGCGTCAACCGTAACATGCAAAGAAGCGTGCACTTCTTATGTCTCCAAAGCTAAAACGTGGAGAGTTGTCATCAAATACGCATCCTTTGAGGGCGGGAATCAGTTTTAAAAGCCATTAGAGGGCGTGGGGCAGGGGGGCACGGAGACTGTAATTAGACTACGTTAATATTTAACAAGTGCGACGGAGATTAGCATGGAACATCTGCGCCAACACCTTCTATAGCGAGCTTTTAAAAAACCCACTCTGTCAACGCCATCAAAAATTAATTATGTAATGTCCAAAAAGGAGATTTTCCGCCACTAATGGCTTTGTAATATTGCCTTTGCGATGTGGAAAGAATGAGAGTGTTTTTGTTTCATTCCCGTAGCTAAACAGCCTTTTGGTGAAGAATTGAAAGGTGTTGGTGTAACCCTGAAACCCTCTTTCACGATTAGAATTAAAGTCGAAGATGGAAGGGCATCTGGACGGGTGGTGGAAGGGTTAACTAATGGTGAATGCATTATTAAAGGCCTGCGGTCGGGTTGCGGTTTAGGGTTGGGACAGATTATAGATTTGGAGGGCACGATGTGTTGATGGATGTTAGGTAGGATTTCAGTTTTGAGTAGCAATTACAAAGACACGATCCATTTGGGTAATGGTGACCGTGTTATTATGTATTATTAATTGTAGTTAACAAATGATTTTATGATGAGAAACAGTAGACATCTTAAATAATGGCTAATGATACTTATTATTACAAAACATCGAAAGAGCTATGAATAATAATATTATTAATCTGAAAAACAGATTTTCTAGTTATATCATCAGCTGTTGAAATTTCAAAAAAATATAAAAATAACCCTTCCTGGCAGTGTCCGTTATGAGAAAGTTTCTCGACCTAATCAGTCACAGTCCGAAATTCCGGGTTCCGAATTTGCATAAGCAGAAATCACAATGGTTACCTCAAGAAGTTAATGGTCGGTATGCATAATGCCGGCACGCATAATTTGAGATTGAAATACAAAGGGTTAAACAAAGGTGTGCTCGTATAAAGGTTTATTAATGTGATAGATGTATCATGGACGACCGTTAGACTGGTTCGGACTGTCAATGTTTTTTCAAGACGAATTTTGCACGGACGTAGTGGTGCAACGGCAAAAGTGATGATTTTACAAAATCTCATAAATGATAAAGAACGGTTACGGAACTGTTGCTCAAAAATAGTTACTAATAGCAGTAGCTAATGTGGCATAAAAAACTACCGGAGTTGGTATATTTTCTTCTCACTTGCTTGAGCACAATAAAAAGGTTTAATATATTCTGTAGATTCATTTGTGTGTAAAGTTCGTAAATTATGTATGTATTTGCAATCGCGACTTTTTCTACGTAAACTTCAGATGAGGCAACATATTTGACATGAAAATTTCGTCGTATTCCATATCACAATATATACTGCGAATCAAGATCCTATATTAATTAATTTCATTGGCTATAATCAATATTCGTTCAAACTTTCCCCCGAAAACCTTTATTTCATTTTCTCATAGCCGAAAATTTGCAAATATAATCCGCTTATCCATGGTAGATAAAGATTAACTCCAAAGAATCCGAGAAAGTATCGGGTATCATTATAATAGGCAATTAGAAGTGTGAAGAAGACAGGGACCAACTTACCAAGATCCGCTAAGACTCTACCGAATCCTTACTTTTTAATTGAATACTAGAATGGCCAAGTCCTTTTTATACTAGTCATTTCGAAGATGGGGTTGCAGTAAGTTGTAAAGCAGGGCTATTTGTTTTTGTACTGTCACCTCTGTTACTTAAACAAACAATACATAAATAATAGACTTTTTGTATCTTTCCCATAGTGACTATTGTCAGTATTGTCACCTTTGTGTCCTTTATACCTATGTCATTGTTTTTTTATTACATATACCTTTGTTGAAGTTTCGAAATTAATGTCCAGCGTGATTATGGGACCTTTGAATATCGTTAGGTTTTTTGATTTAATGCCAATTAATTAACATGGAACAAAGTTTTTGTTCTCAAATTATTGATATGTTGGGTTCATCAGTGAATTTGAAAATAATATAAAATATTCAGTACCTATGCTATGATATACAGTAGTCAATGGACCATATAAAGCATATACAGGACCAAAGCCTATTAAAAATCCTTTCGTCGACAAAATTCCGAAAATTTCTCTCTCGCAGCGAGCGTCAAACAAACGTCAATCAAATAGAACCACACAACTAGATGCCAGAGGTCAGCGATCATCATCTCCTACACCTAAACCAACTTAAATTTACCGTTAACCAAATAACCCATCAGCATGATTAACTTCAGAAAGCTCAGTATTCACGTCTTCACCAACAGTAAAAACAACTTTGTTTTTGGTCACCGGTACATCTCCCTTTCCTTCGTTTTTTGCTTCTAAACATTCATGTCATTCCTCTGAGTAAACAAGTCTATACAAAAGGGCCTAGTCACTGTCCCTTTTTTATTAATATCAGTGGCTGAATGGCAACAAAAGGTTTTGTACTCATTATGCGTAATAGGAGTTGTTCAGGTGTTATATTGTAGTGGGTAATATTTAGTGGGTTGCGGTAATAATAGTTGGAGGGTATAATGCAATGAAATCGTGAATTTCCTCCTTTTTTTCCTTCGTTAATCATGTACTTTATTTTACAAAATCGTAAAAAAAAATGCCAAAATGTCTTATCTTCACATACGAAAAGGTAAACCGCCGTATACTTATCGAGACCAAATTCAAGAATTAAATCTTTATAGTTTGAAATTTAATACAGAATATTATTAAAATAACCTGATTTATCACGATATTTAGTATTGGAATTAGCAGATAGAAATCAAGAGCAAAGGAGCAATCTCTGATACAGTCCTATTAAGGACTCGAAAGCTACAAGATGACCTACTGACTTCGTTTCTAAGAAATCACCATGGCAATGATGAACCAGCCAAAAAAACCTATATAGTGCTCAAGATTGAATGATTAACCACCATTACATATTATTGTAATGGCGATATCTTATGCTATGTCGCAGTTACAAGCTTATTAAACACTTATCAACGGCGCTTTTTCTATGTCCAAGCAATGTTTAGTATTTCCCATACTGCGCTATGAATAATTGTCTATTTTTAGAAGTACTTGAAAAGGGTAAAACTTGTTTGCAACTCGCTTGACCACGGGAATTTTTGATACTCTCGTAGATTTATTATTTTATGTACAAAGCAACTAACGGTCAGACAGAATAGTTTATGTGGTATAAATTAAGCGGGACAAGCCGATGTCGTTGGTACGGTACACTCATAATCATTAATTTTATTTACATCACAATAAAGTACCTACTTAAGTAGTTATATCGTAGGCATTGTTATTAGGTAGATAAATTTATTTGTTTGAAAGAATAATTCTCACTTTTTGTAAATCTATAATAACGATAAAAATATGCTTAATTTCATTTTCATTATTAACACAATCTATAGTTATGCCTTAAACTGCACAATAACTTATTTCAGTGTTTATGATTATATTTTTTTCTTTAAATAACTTCCAAAAACCACTGCCAAGTGTAAATATGCATCCCTGCCGCTTACCGATGTCCAGCAGTGGCCAAATAAATATTTACAATTAAAATAGAAGCCGTAGAGATGTCTAGGATCATTAATATCCGTGCATATTGCATTCTTTGGGGGACGATCATTACCCTAGCTGTTGACAGTTCCAATTACTTAGTGTTACGCTACATTTGTTCTATCATTAGTGTTTTTGTGTTAATTGTTTGCGACATCAATTGCTGTAAATTGATTGTTGCATCTTTGGTTATTCAAATTAATAGTTATTTTCTCTTGTCTGATATTTAACGAGGCATTTTCCAATTTCACAACTCCACAGTCTCACAACCTTCTAAATCCTCCTATCTTATTAACAGAAAGTCAACATCCTTGCCAAAAAGGTTAAATTCATAATGTAATGGACCAACATTTGCAATTTTTTTACTTCTGTTTTTATGGTGATGATAATGATTTAGGTGGTGCTTAATATCTGAATTGAGATCCTTTGCTTCGAGAAATAAATCATAATATTGGAAAACACTTGACAAATTATATTACTACATTAAATGATCAAATAAAAAAGCATGTATCATTACAAATTTCGATAAAATATACAACACTATAAATCTTAATATACCAAGATTAACATATTATGCCTATAAGTTAAAGTTCTCCCCATTTTTTAGGAATTACGACTCGTGTCCACTGTCAAAACGGACATTATAAAAAAATCATCTGTACAGTCACAAACTTATCTCGACCATCAATAAAGTCGCTGTTATCCGTTATATCCCACGTTACTGCACTATATAATATTATAGTTCCAATTTTGACCACATGGACCATATTTGTGTCCAGGCAGAACCATAAAGAGATTCATCCCCAACTTTTTTATATTAAAAAGATCGTGCTTGTCTCGTGCCTTGTAAAATGTGTTGACCTTTCAATTGGTCCGAGGATGCTGTGGTCATCATCATTGTGATGCTAATTCGGGTGCAGGTTAAATGTCTTGGTTTATGACGTTTTTATTCATTTATCTGTATAATGTATGTACAAATTGTTATTTATCGTTATCGAAATATTGACACGTTTAAGTAGGCACTTAAATCTTTTTGATCCAATGAGGCCATGGAAAGTAATTTTATGAAATAGTGCCACTAGTTAGGCCATCGCTAGTTTAGACTAGACTAAAAGTAAATTACATATATCATCGATTGGCATGCATAGATTTTAAACCAAGATATTATTTGGACGTGCATCTAAAGATTTTGCACCACCTGGTTATAACTTTGTATCTATAAATTCCTTAAGACCTTAGCAAAACCCGATGACCCCAAGAACTACAGCTTAGTTTCACCCCACAGATTATAATATAAACCCGAAATCGCTAATAATTCATAAAATTCGGACATCGGGCACTCGAAGTCGGAACCTCTATTTAAGCGAACATGCTCGAACAAAGGGCTCGCAGTCTTCGGCCCTTCGCGCCAAAAGACCATACATAAAAGACAAGTCTAGTCTCTGGTTTAAGAATGATAAATCACCAAATGGATACGGCATGTCCATTCCCACAGATATTAAAATTGGGGACAAAGAGCGGACCCTAGCTCGTGGGGTCCCATGCTGAGTTATTGAGGATTGCAGTCTACCGCATTGTGCGTACCTCGCATGCAAATCCTTTTGAGTACTAGTAAAATTGGAAAAGTTCGAACACTTTGATGTTCTTGTTTTACGGCCGGCTAATCGTTCTTTATTGTTTTTGGTAAATAAACGCTTTGTTTACCACCATCGACAAATGTTTACCGGTGTTCCATCCAGTCATTCGAGACATTGTAATGGAGCTTGTGTATTTTTGGCTTCTTTATAAGGAGCTTACTGGCTAGACTAAAAAGCCAATGTATACCAAAAACGAATTTAAGTATCTACAATGACCTATATGGTCATGGTGGCTAACCAGTTATAAAATAAATGCCAAATCTTGGGCAAAAATTACTTTCAAAAGAAGCCATTACGGTAACTACGATAATGTCAAAAAAGGTCTAACGAAAAATAACAACTGATGAGCTAGGTATATTAATATGACCAAAAGTTCGTATGCAAAATGTCACAGTAAAACTATTGCCCGGAAATGAGCCCGTACTTGACGCAATCCAATCAGCCGAAAGCATCATCGCATCGGCCACCGAGCGCGTCAAATTGACAAATGACTGGTTGACATTACCGCGCGCCGCGGGCTGTGGGTGCTAATGAAAGTATTATACGATATTCAAGGTTGTACCGTAACATGGAATGTATTATGGTAACACAGCAAAATATTTATAAGTATGTACTTACTTACATAGTTATTTAATACTCTAGCTATAAGACGAGTACAACCACACTAAGTACTATTTCTATTGTCTTGTTCTATGTTATTGATGTATATGTATGTGTGATTTTCAAATAAATACTATTCTATTCTATTCAACGGTGTAGTAGTGAGAATAGAAAGAATAAGGTAGAAATAATATTTTTGCCATACAATATATTTCGTAGTAAATTAGTAACTAATAGAGTCGCTAGATTGTAGTATTTGTGCCCGAATAGCGGTGGTAGGCTCACCTCTTACCACGCATAATTGAAAGGCTACCTGGTGAAAAGTGGGTGTGAAATTTTTAGTCGACTACCCATACTTAGAAAAAAAGTAATAAGCGTAACTATGTCATGGATATGCAATATACATAGTCCTTTTACGGTGGCCCTACTGCACTTGCAGTAATCTAATCTTTTAGCAAGTTCAAGATTACAGATACTTTCAACAATCTTCTTATTTCTTATACCAACACAACCGCTGAAATCCAATACGGTAGACACGTCTACAAGAAACTAAATCAACTAACAAGCTACTAATTTCACTTAACGGTCGAACTAAGTAGTCTAGCATGCTACCAATCCCCAAGCAAATCGTAGATTTAATCCCTGATAAAATCCTAGGTTATCTAAAATCTATAAACCTGTATCTATAAAATAATCTAACGGCCATATATTTTACTTATCAACCATTAACCGTTTTATACAAGCACACTAAAAATGCCGCGAATAAAAGAAGAAATGGGCATCGTTCACGGATAAACGTTGCGGGGATAAAGTAAAATGGGATTATTTCTAAGCACATTGCAGATATGTGCATTCATACTTATACTAACCTAGGGTATACGTAAAGTCTGGCTTGTTATCGTATCGAATGATCATTTTGTCCGGGATCTGTGAGAGTTGTTTATGTATACGTTTGCAGGAAGCGTGGTATTCCTTGTATAATGGAGAAAACTTTTGTATTAATATCTACCTACAAACAATGAGAGTTGACAGACAACAGATAGAGGGTAAGTATATTCTTTGCAGCAGATGGATAATATGTCTAAATGCGCTCTATAATTTGACATTTAGGTCATCCAAAAACTACGAGTAACATCGGCGAGTTTTGAACAAGTTTAAAAAAAAGTGCACACGATGTAACCATTACATTACAAGAAGATATCGCAGTTTGTGAAAGCTTTTAAAATGTGGTATGATATCGTTGGTGGTAACGGAACTCTACCTGTGCGAGTTCGATTCGTACTTCACCGGTTTTTTCTGATCACCAAACTTAGCAACATAAAATTAAAACCGAGTCTAGGCTAAAGAACAAACTAATTACAACATTTCTCATTCTAAAACACCAATCAAAAAAGCACTCCAAGAAGTTAAAAACAATTAGCCGCGTACCCCGCTGATTAAACATCGTCCCCTTTGCCTTAAAAAAAAAACAATAGCAAACATGGCGGCGCGCGGGAAAAAGATGAAAAACCATTCTGGAAATTTGTCCGCTGACAGCATCCATCTCAATCAATTTTGTCCGTGTCCCTGAGGAGCAACCCTTCGCTCCCTGGAGGTATAACCCTCTAGACCGTAACCCAATTAATGGTGAAAGGGTAGTGTGGGCTCGCATGTACCACAAAAAATGTAAATTGAAAATTTAATTCGGTTCTCTTAAGTCGAGAGTATGACATTTTGCATTGCAAAACTTTAAACTGGGTTAGTCAAGTACTTTTGTGTACTCAGTTTTTTTAGAAGTAAACCTAGTCCTAAAAATAGACCTATACATTTTTATAGGAAACATTCAATAATCTCAATAAGTAGTTGTTTTAACTGCATCCTATGTTAGAGCTTTGCCTGCAAACGTTTTACATTACCTTCTTACACAAGCGGACGTATAAATAAAAGTGGGAGTACAACAGATTTATTTTCACAACAAGTTGCAAACATCAGTACGGTATCGACACCATTGCTGCTTCTATACACACGATCTAATACAAACTTGGAACGAAAACAGCAATAGCCAGTGCTTAATTAAATTAAGACGGTTTTAATCCTGCTCACAGAAGATATGAATTACAATAGGTGAACTTCACTGTGGTCGAGTCGTTATGGCGTGTTTGTAAATCAAATTGATCGGTCGAGTCGACTTGAAAGGATTTTAATCCCATCTATTTTTAACTCGCCCGTAACTAGTAAACTACTTTCTAAATTATTTTATTAGCATTTACTAAATACCTACTGTGAATAAGCTAATTTTTGTAATTAAGGCGAGGTAAGTCATGACTTAACAAATTAAAGTTAGTAGGTACAATATTCACATTTCATTTGCAATTAAAATATACATACATACATATAATCACGCCTTTATCTCTTACGGAGTAGGCAATGCACTAAGGGCCGATAGAACCACATGGTGCCACTTCTGACCAATTTTTAGGGTATACTTGAGATGTACAAGTTCGGTTAGTAGTGACAGGTGATCAACCCATCGCCTACAAAACACCAAGACCCTCTTGTCCCTCTACTGGCTTGTACAGTATGCCCGGGAAGAGAAGCAGCTGTAGTATTACACGTTATTTTTTCACTCCCAGAGCAGCATAGAAGAAAAATATAAATAAAACTTATGTGATTTCACTCTGTTGTCCCTTAACCGGTCGAAAAAGGGGGTTCTATTCATTCATGTATAATAAAATTTTCTCTACACTCACCACAACCGCAACATAATACAGGTATTCCTAAACTAGGTTCGCAACACACTTATCAACTAAATACTAACCACTCGCCCTACCCACGATTTAGTGTACCATTTTTACGGACTTTTAAAAGCGCGAGCGTGCGTGAAGCATCATAAAAAGGACCGTCTCAATAGATCTTGATTACCGTCGATTGAAGGGGGGGGACTAAGTGACCCTTCAAAGAAATTAATTATTCAAACTATGTCGCCGAACTAAGAAACTCGGGTTCTCGAAGACGTCTTGTTAAAGTATATTGTTTGTTTTGAGCAGCGTTATTTTTCAACGGTTTTCTGTGACTGGAATTTTCCGGTTTGAATTTTGGATTTGTTTGGATTCATTAACTTTATATTGTTTTATTACCATCTTGACTCCAGAATTTAAATGACAAAGTTTATCATTTAGGTACATTTTACGTTAGTTATCAACGTTTAAATTCATTCCGTGTATGAAATGTACTTATTTTCCCAAAGAATTTGGAGATAATGGACTGAATATTATACTGAGTACATCTTTTATTTGATGGTTACGTACACTTGAGTGACTAGATCAACTAGTTAATCATACACTCAACATCAACATCAACAAAAATTCATCCAATTACGTTTTACCATTTTCTGTGAAAAAGCACAGATACACAGAGAGATGGGATGAATGTTCAACGTTCCCGAAAACTACGGAATCTCCTCATCATAACGATCATTTTTCTCTGTTCAAATAGAGTGCGTTTTTCTGCATAAATGCACATAGACGCGCGTAGCAAGATTTTTTCACGAGAAATAATTGATATCTGTCTATGAAAAAACTAGCATAAACACTGGACACTATAAATTTCGCCCGATTAAATGATTTTTTTTTTCTAAAGAATTTACATCGTTTCCCAGCATTTTTTTTTTTGAATAACCTTAATTTATTTGATGTATACAGTACGTACCAGAGGCGGTTGCTGACATTTTTAAATGGGTGTTCACTCTCTTAACGAATGAGATGGTGTAAGTTCAACCGTACACTTATAAAAATTCAGATGACCTAATGAAACATATTAAAGACAACCATATCGCGTTCTAATTCGAACTAAGCGACCGTGGCCGCATACGCGAATTAAAGTGAGCGGCGCTCCAGATAAGGCTAATTTTTCATACGAAATCTTCTGTTTCACGCGCCGGCCTATGTCGGTATGTCTCTTTCGCACTCATTGAATACAGTACTAGGAATCGTTCCAAATATCGTTTCATTAGAGCGCGATCGCTAGAGCTCTACTCGATACATAAGATTACAACTTACTTGAGACGAACGCGTAGACACTATTGTATAAACATAGTAGAATTAAAAGATAATTATAAATATAGAAAAATATAGATTGCCTATGTAATCTTCGTGGGTGGGAGTGCACCGCACCAGCGCTCCTTAGGACGAGCCGCCAGACGTACCCTTCGTTAAGGGTGGCAATGAAAAGACACCCTGTATAGTTGAATCGTCTGCTGCTAACATATAATTACTGTTAAGTATTCTATATAAGTAATTTAAAACACCCATTAGTTACTAAACACTCGCCTCGTGTAAGCCAGACTTTACAGGTGGATAATAAACAGCGCCCCTCAGAATAGCCCGAGTCAAAGGGAAAGAAGCCCATATTAAAATTTCCTTGAAAATAATCCGAATACAACACAATATCAAAATTTAATATCATTTTAATCTTAATTCTTCTTATTAACATTGCCTTAGGAGGGTGCGGTGAAACTAAGCTAGGCTTTTATTGTCACTGGAAACTCAACTTTATAACTTCGGTTTAAAGGTGGGTTTTCTTTAGAGGAAAATTTGAGGTTTTACAAGGTTTTCGAGTGGTATGAAAATCGTTATAAATCAGGTGGCACAAAGATAATATTGTCTTCTGTTAGATTAAGGTTTAATTGGGTCGTATACTGATGTGCTTCTTGAAAATCAAATAAGCTTTCACTAAGTTTATTATCCTAAAGGCCGGTTTTTCCAATATGTGTTACAGACTCTCTCAAGGATAAATTTATTAATAATGTCCTTCTCTAAAACTTAACTAGAATAGGTTATGTGAGCATTGGAAAAATTGGCCCTAAATATTCTTAACCCAAAACAATATTGGCATTACCACTCAGCGAAAAAAAAGAGATTCATTTCCATACGTGATTTACCACACATGACACCTCCGTGGGCCCAGGAAATTAAAAAAACTTTGGACATAATATTATAGGTACAGAATACTAGGTACATTTTGGACACTCCATTCTTTAATTAAATCGGGGCAAATAACCCAAAGGTTGATGGATCGAGCGCCGACATAGTAATTGATGGGTTTTGTTTATTTTATCCTTTTTCACACGACAACACGTGCCATTACCTAACTGTAATAAGTACGTACACATCACTAAGGGCAGATTTTTCCAAGAGCCTATCTGAAGGATAAAATTGATGTGGTCTTTCTCTAAAACTTTATCAAGATAGACACAGCATCAACTTTGGTTAGATACCTACTTATTCTTCTTCTTCAGGCTATTGCAGTCCACTGCTGGACGTAGGCCTCCCCCAGGGCACGCCACAAGGCTACTGCCACAGGGGTGTTTTGCCCATAGTCACCACGCTGGACAGGCGGGTTGGTGACCGCAGTGTGATTTTCAAACTATGTTGTCAGTACGGGAGGCGCTGCTGCCCACCTCCCGGAAACCCTCAATCGCCTCGTACGATACCCACGGGTAGGCAGGGGTGGTACAAACTCTACTCTGCCGGTACTACGCGGATACCTACTACATATTACAAAATCAAGGCCTTTCTCTCTGAGGGGAAGGAGGGATAGAACAAAGGGCAGATTTGACTACAAGTAGGTATGTGCTGTGCGTAGCGTTGGTCGCACTCCGGTCAGATGGACCAATGACTTAAAGAAGACGGCTGGTAGTAGTTGGATGGCGAAAACGAGGTATCGAATCTTGTGGCGTGCCCTGGGGGAGGCCTACGTAGAGCAGTAGATTGCAATAAGGTAATGCATCGATGGAGGTATGTGCTGTGGTGGAATCTCCATATCCACAGTCGTAAAAAATCCGTCTGGGAGTACGTAGGTACCCCTGTACTAACTAACTTTTTTTTTCTTTTTTTTTTTTTTTACACAACACATTAACCTAGTCCCACACTAAGATCCCTAAGGTCTTGTGTCGTGGGTACTAAGTAACGGTATATAAATACATAGATAAGTATATAAACATCCATGACTCGGAAACAAACATCAATCATCACCTACCGGGATTCGAACCCAGGACCTATGGCGTCGTAGGCAGGGTCACTACCTACTAGACCAATCGGCCGTCAAAGAGATTAAACTAAAGTAACTGGTAGAGAATATTGTTTAGAATTAAGTTCGCCTATGTATATTTTCTTGCATTTATAGCAAGTGCATCAAACTACCAATGGAAAAACTAAAAAAAGAATCATCAGCGGTGACTAAATCACTATATCTACCCCTCTGCTCTGCTAGTCCCTTTGATACGTTTCTCTTTCATAGCTAGGAAGTGTGGTGGCAGAATCGTATCAGCGGTGACTAAATCACTATATCTACCCCTCTGCTCTGCTAGTCCCTTTGATACGTTTCTCTTTCATAGCTAGGAAGTGTGGTGGCAGAATCGTGTGTAATTAAAACAGTCTCGTAATAAAACAATGACTATATGACAATCTCTCTGACTTTGAACTCCTAATCGTGTGGAAAAGCTTTATTTTGCGCATTAGTAACATTCTCGTTAATGTTTATGCATTTGCCCGGACTAATATCAAGTTTTATGCAACAAATAGATTAAAATATAACTGATATATCTATGGTATTTGATTCTGCGGATTGAATACGGTATCTAATAGGTATTAGTAACAAGAGTACAAAGTTAAAATAAAAGTTGATTCAAATTTGGATATGAAAAATTTAAACACAGTCGGTGCTACTGTGCTACTTTATATTTTCATAGTTATAATACCCGTTGAAAACAGCATCTTACAATAAAAAGTATGGAATATCCGTCCAATTAAACAATGTTTAGCTCATACCATGAACTTTAATAGCACGGCTAATACTGTGGAAGTTTATCATTATTTCTATTATATTATCGTATGACATACTATGACATACCTATGTATTATAACTACATTCTTCAGCTTCCAAAATGTATAAAAATTTGCCAGTATCCTATAAAAGCTTGTAAAAACAATACCATTCCCGAAGTGGTCGAGGTTCCAGTAAACAATGCGCACTGCACAATAGCATGTTTACGCGATATATCACTGCAGTCGGGGACAATGAAAACCGGCGCCTGCACAGCTGTGCGACCGAACATTATTGATACTTTTAAGAAATTTTATTCATACTTTACTCGAAAGAAAATACCATCCATAGATAGCTATTTCATTCGGATATCAATAAAATTATTGCTTTACTCGTATATTACGTTAGGTAAAGGTTTTGCAAAAAGAGTAGAAATAACTGTAATAGAAATAGACCTGGTATGCTGTAGAATTTTGACCAATTTTTATTTAATAGGTAGATAAGTCTATTATCGTATTATGTACTTAGAATTTATTATTATTTTTGGGATATTTTCATCCTTCTGCATATTATATGAAATCTAGTTACTAGCCAGGTTAAGTACAGCTTATCAAAAATGTTCTAATTCGGAACCAAATGTTGTATACAAGCTTTAGCCCAGCTGACAAAATTCAAGTATCAAAACTTATTACTTCCGATACTTGACCACTCCACTAAATACCATGTTATAAACTAACCGACAATACCATGTGGTCAATGTAAGGCTTTTCAAAATATCACTAAACACACGTTTCTATTCTCCCAATCTAGTTTCCCACGACTTTGTGCGGAAAACAATCATGATTGTCCCAAAAATACTGTCAAGAAACCACAATAAAATTAATGGACAGTTACCTTATATATATCAAAATTAAGCTTGAATTCCTCTCTCGTGGGTGTAATGCTAAATTGGTGGGTAACAAAAGGATATTATTGTCAGACCTTACGGTAGTCCAAACATATGGTTAGTATTTTTAGGGTCAACCTTTTGAGGTGCCGCGCGATTTATTTGACCCTAAACTTGTGTAGGTGACATTGTTAATGCTGATCGATATGATGTTTAAATACCTTCAGATGTTGGATTAAGTTTTATAAACGTGGGAAGTTTTAAAATTTTACTGGTATAATAGAAGGGCGATTTTAAAATTATAAATTCGATTTAAAAGGTATATTGTGCACTCAAATAGATATTCATTACCTTCATTTTCATTTAAGGAAGAATTTCATTTTCTTGAGCATTGATTAGCTATAGCGCTTTTCCCGTACTGATGCGGGGATTTACAAAAATCAGCTACATCCGTAAAAGTCGACTGTGGAACTCAGGCATTCTCTCATATAAGCAAGCAGTGATCATTTACAACTGTCCCCGCTATGCTGAAGTTCTGGCTACCCCATTTCTGGAACACAGCCCGGCCCCCTGATTACTTAATTTGCAATAGCAAAGCCGAAGCAATGCGATAGCGAAAATTGTACAATATTCGCCTTGAACTGTCAATGTTCCTTTGAAATTCATTTTACGTAATACGAATTTGACAAGCAATCAGCGGTTTTTGTACAATTTTCGCTATCGCTTTGCTTTTGCTTGTTAGGTAATAAGGGGCCGTGTCTATACCTACAGACATGATGATCAACTTACACTATAGCGAAATGCGATATATCTATACATATAATAAAATGTAACGGATCGCTGTCTGTACATAGAAGATATATGAGAAAAAATATTATAGGAAACCTTTATCAACGCAATAGAACCCAAAACGATGATTTTTGGAATTTTTGTCTGTTTGTCTGTGCGTTTGTGCACGCTAATCTCAGAAATGGCTGAACCGATTTCGATGCAGTTTTCAGGGATATATTGTGACAGGTCCCACTTAACATATAGGCTACTTTTTATCCCGGGAAAATGTTTTTATCCCGGATAATTTCGACATTTTTTTTTTCTGTAGTCCACGCGGCCGGAGTCGCGGGCGTCCACTAGTATTAAATAACATTTATGTACAGGTCAGTGGACGCAAATAAAACATAAAAAGGAATCACAGAATTGACTAGCAATCCAATTAAGAATATGCCCCCCAATATTCATAGCATTTTATAGATTCGCATAACCCCTGCCAGCAAAATTACTCATTGCCTATCAGCTTACTTGCATTCGATCGCTTGCACGCACAATAATATAGCGACTCTACAATGCACTTATGTCCACTTATGCGCCCTGCTGTTAGCTATCATGCAGTCCGAAATGTACATCAACATATTTTTATCCTGGAATAAATTTAGTATTTACCCTTGAAATTGAAAAATTTAGCATTTTTTCTTCATGCCAAATTGTAGCCTGCGTAGAAAGGTAGCCTGTAATAGTAAAATGAAATAGGGAAGTCCGAGAGTCATGTGAGAGTCATAAAATATTTACTGTAAAGTTCACGTAGATATTTAGGTACTACATCTACTTTTTATTTTGATGATTGTATAAAGTTTCATAAATATCCGTTCGGCACTTTTAGTATGAAAGACTAACAAACATTCAAATATACATTCTACATACTTTCATATTTACTTATAACAATTAGTGGGGTAGTTAATAAATATAGTTAAGTGTTTTTTACAAGTACAACATCTTTTGCATCTAGCCTCGTTATACTGAGCGTGACTATAGGACCACAGTCCATATAATATAGGTATACTAAGATACCAAATCCCTGATACTATGTATGCATGTAAAACAATAAAGAACTGGCTGAACTGTGGACCACAGACTTTACAGCAGATATGTAAATAATATAGCTGGCCAATATCCGAGAGGAGAGCTAATTGATTCCTGTTTGCCCCTTTTTAATTGAGCTGCATGATTTGGAGCGGGCTTTTTGAATTATTCATATTATATTTTTCAACACTTTTCGTGTACACTTGACTTTATTTGGTACCGATTCACCTCGGACACCGTATTTTATGCATGCTTGGAATAAAGTAATTGCATTTTATCGTTACTAACCACTTTATTATGAAATAACATCACATGTTGCAATAATTTTTACTCAACTTTACACAATAAAATCTGGTGAAAATAAATATAAATGTTTCCGATTCCTGGATGTTTTATTAAAATGCACAAAATCAAATCTCTATCTTAAATTACCATATATAATATAATCACACCTTTATCCCTTACGGGGTAGGCAGAGCACCAAGGGCCGATAGGACCACATGGTGCCACTTCTGACCAATTTGAGGTGTACAAGTTC
Organism: Carposina sasakii; assembly: GCA_014607495.2. Classification (NCBI taxonomy): domain Eukaryota; kingdom Metazoa; phylum Arthropoda; class Insecta; order Lepidoptera; family Carposinidae; genus Carposina; species Carposina sasakii. The sequence goes on along the minus strand of CP053163.1, from coordinate 3,553,880 downwards.
GGTTAGTAGTGATAGGTGGTCAGCCCATAGCCTACAAAACACCAAGACCCTCTTGTCTTAAATTATGTATTATTTCAAAATATCTGTTTTAACTGAGAATTCATTAAATTCTAAGTTAAACGAGCAAACGCTGAACCTGCCGCAATACCCCAAACTCATTCTTACAAGAAATTTTATCAAATCTAAAGTAAATTACACCCTCCATCCCCTTTGACGATCACAATAGTCGACTCGGCAACCCCATTGTTTATTTTCTTACTAGATTAGACCGCTAGAAGAGATACCGAGACCCATTTGTACAAAGAAAATGATATAGTGCCCATTCGTGCGTATGCAGACGTGTATGCAAATACAAAAATATATCTGACAACTGAAAACTTGCAAAAAATTCCTATACTCCACCTAATCATGAAGGCTTCATGGTATAAATTTATTTGAAGGAAAGTACCGTCTGTAGTGGAAGATAAGATTGTAAAACGCAAGCGAAACCACGGAAATGGTGAAAAGAGAATAAAATATTGCGTAAAAGTGGACTCTGGTTGCAATAAAATATCAATTTTTTCAACATTCGGGGAAACTGGAATTTGAGTAGAATAGTTTTAGTTCCGCTTTGTCTCTCATTCCGGATGCTTAGGGTGAATATGATTTATGTCTTGTTTTTAGATTTTATTTATACAATAGATACAGATTAGGTAGTAACATTGTTAGTAGAGCAAAAAACTTACTATAAAAATTTGTCCAACTAGAATATTTTCTTTATTCAAACAAGGATTTTATCATTTGTTGTCCTACTAGATATATTTAGAAATTTAACAAGTAAATGGTCTTCTACTCTGATTACTTTTAGGTTAGTAATAGGTATTTTATAAAATAAAAATTTACTCTTTTAATTTAAATGGTTACTTATAAATTATAATACTATTTACGAATAAGATGCAGATGGAAATAATTAAAACAACAAGAAAGCATAACAAACATCAAACAAATTGTTATCACAAATTCCCAAAATCAAAATTAGAATTGCTAAATGCAATTAGCTCAGGAATTCTAATACTCGTATCCACGACAAAATACAGGCGAGACTCAAACCAGCGACCCCAGGTCATTTAGTCCATAAATCACAGCTGTAAAAGACCTAATATTACATACGTCGAATTTCACGGTTCGTTCCGTCGTTAATAGTCCAAAAACACGTTTGCTCGAAAATCATTTCATAATAATGATTTTCTTATAGGATATCGAGTTACGAGAGTAAAGTTGGTGGAGCTTAAAATTTGTTACGGGAATGTTTTTGGGTTGTGACATAACATAACTACAATTAGGACATATTTGCAAAAATAATATAAGTTACATAGCAAGTTTACGCATAATGTGTGAGCTAAAACCACAATCTAATTGGATTTCTAAAATTCGCAAATATTCTTATATTCTGTATCATATACAAACATTTTATAAGTATAATATTATTATTAGTATTAGGAAATAAATGCATTATTGATTATTTTTAATTTAAATAGTAATTTCCTAGGAATTGCTTACCGTGCGATGAAAACTAAGCTAATCCGTTTATCGTTAATACTAGAGCAGTTTGTATTTTTTTTTTTTTCAAATCATCAAAATAATTAAAGCTTGCCACCTTTTCTACTACTTACACTTCTATGAAAGAAAAGAATAACTCTTACACTTGACAACTGCTTAATATTAGCATCAAAATCAACAAGGACACAATCAACAGCCACACAGATAAATTGATCTATTTAACTTACTTACATTTATTATACAAATGTACAATCGAATCACATATAATTATTGACTTATGTATTAGTGATTAGGTTTTATTGATAGATCATAGCTTCAAACTTATACCTATCAAACCTATAGCCATCGGCAAAGTCAGCACCATAGAGCATTCGGGTAGCTTCTCACCCGAGAGCGTTCACCCATGACCCCTAACCGTTGGTCATCTTGGATTCAGTGTCTCTTTTCCACCTGTGTATAGTATATAAGTGTATCCCTCTCTTCTTGCGGTGCACGATCCGATCACAGCGTATGGATCCGGGTGTCCTGAGAATTGCACTCGGTTTTGGGGTACAAAAGTTGTGGAGATAGTATTTTTATAGTATTCACGTTAATGTATGTGTAATACTAGCTATTGTTCACAAATGGGTTTAATTGTTGAAATCGCACCTAAATTGTGTATTGTAGAAATATAAAATATTCCAACATTTTTTATTTTATTTACTGTATTATATTAATGGAGAAGTGTTTTTATAAATTTATCTTAGTCAAGATATTATATATTATAAAATTATTAATAAAGAAAATGGAAAAAAATCTTCACCCGAGTGGGAATCGAACCCACGACCACTGCAAACCGTGCCAGCTGCTATATATATATGACCCGGTGGCTTAGTGGTTATAGCAGCTGGCACGGTTTGCAGTGGTCGTGGGTTCGATTCCCACTCGGATGAAGAATTTTTTTCATTTTCTTTATTAATAATTTTATTTACTGTACCTAATTACTAAATTATTACTGCAATCAACCTGTAAGAAGAAAATTCTCAGAGATGAATTTTTTTTTATTAATTGTTTTAAGTAAAGTCTTCACTATGGGTGCGCCCACCACCGGGCCCTACACCCTCCACAGACCCTCGGATCTGATAACCCATAACTGCGAAAACAGGCACTTACACTAACTATGGCGATTGGCCATGAGAAACCAGACCCGAGCACCTAGCATGCAAGTGCACTATTCCGAAATCAAAAATAAATTAATAATCTTATGTTTCGCCAACAACCGATGGCATCCTCAGGATTATAGAAATAGTAAATTAGTAAACCACTAATTATTATGAAACTCTAAAACCCAACACATTATCTACACAGAATTAACTACCCTCTACTAAGTATTAAAAAATATACAAATAATTACCCACCATTATTAATATTTCAAATAAATATATACTATTTGTGCACACAAACCAAATAGTATTGGGTGAATTAGTTAAATTTTAATGAAAAAAATCAAAAATTCACCAAAATATTGATAAATTAGTAAAGGAAAACAAGGATGCAACAACATATTCCATTGCCAACAAAAACAAAAATTGTTATTGACATTGACACATTCACTATGGGTGGGCGCACCCATAGTGAATGTTTGAACTTCCGAATTGTAACGCCTAATAAAATTTCATTTTTAAGTAAAGTGTAAAAATATCATCTATTTTCAAACGTTAAACGATACATTGATATAAATAAATATTGCATCCCGTTAGGCTGTTAATACAAAAAGTTTTTAAAACAGGCATAATATATTGTCATTTCAGGTAGGTAAATGTACCTAAATATACTTTCGATTGATTCAAGTTTCTTGTTACCAATTTGGTATTTTTTTGATAAATTCCTTATTGTACTTACTACATATTTTAATACAAGTAAGAGCATAATGTCTTTAATGGTATTCTCTGCCAGCTAACCTGGTAACTCAAGAACATAATTTATGTATTGTACCTACTTGCCTGTTACCTATCATGTATACTGAGATCGTAATACTTTTTATTTATGTGTGTACAATAAAAATAAGAATACTTACTTTGACATAAAAAACTAAGGGCCTTACTTATAAAAAAAAACTTTAATCATTAGGCCATGAACGTATAAAGAACAACGGACGTAATACTGTCACTGCACAGATTGAAGCACCAAAATGACGGCGCGTTGGGCATGTGTGCGTATTTTCCAGTAGGCGCCGAGCTTAGTATGGTTTATGTGTGTGTGAATAATGCATCAATACACATCCCTACTCCATTAAATATCGTTGCCGAGATTACTATGAATGCTTCACTCTGTGTAGTCACAACACTCTGTCCGTTATTCTTTATAAGTTCATGCATTAGGGTAATCAACGCTTAATTTGACAGATATAGATGTATCGACCTTTTTGCTGTCAAATGTCATGCTTAACAGTTGCCTAACTTTACACACGGTTTATAAGTAAGGCCCTAAAAGCGTTTATTCCCCGATAAATGAACCGCGGAATAATCGAAACTGGGAAGACGTTCTGCATTACCTGCTTACCGACAACGCGGTGCACTTGCATGTACTAACATATACATAAATAGCTTTTATTACGGATGGAATCAACTGGTTTGTTATGATACCAATATACTTTCATTCTAATTACTAACATGATCATAGCGAATTTATAACTGGTGCTTGCATATTGTCTATTTAAATATGTAATATAGAAATTACAGTTTAATTAAGTTTAAACGTGTAATTGACGCCCAATAATTTTTGTAATTACCAAATTATATTATGTTGTTAGCGTTAACGGTGCTCCATTGATAAATAAAAATAAAAAAAACATAAGACAAAAGGGGACGAAAATAATTTGAACATTAGAAATTACAAATTAGCTGCCCAATACTCCAGACCTAAACAAAGGAGAGGTGGTGTTTGTGTAATGGTTAGGGATAATATATTGTGTACAAATGTAACATTAGACGAATTTACAATAAGAAAACATTTTGAATGTGCAGGCATTAATATCTCAAATGAAAATGTTACAATTATATGCATATACCGAACTCCGGACGCGGATTTAGAGATTTTCTTTAGTAAATTAGAATCACTCCTAACAAAAATGAATCAAAAAACAAGAAAACGCATAATTTTATGTGGTGACATCAATATTAACACAATGACAATTAATTCTCCTCATACCAGATTGACTAATTTATTAAATTCTTTTGACATGAAACTACATATAACAGAACCGACAAGAAAACATAACTGTATAGATCATATGATAAGTAATATATCTGGAGCTATAGGCACCGTATACAATCTAGGAATTTCAGACCACACTGGTCAAACTCTAGATATTAAACTAAAGATAAAAAAAGTTACGACACAATGGTTTGAGGAAAAAAGGAATTTTTGTATAGAAAATATATCAAAATTTCGGAATATAGTTTCATCAATCACGTTCTCAGATATTTTTAAAGAGACCGATACAAACAAAGCTTTTACCAATTTTCATGACCTTCTAAAATTACTCTCCAACCTGTGCTTTCCAAAAATTACAATAAAAGTTACAAAAAAGACAAATAAATGTAGATGGATTACTAGAGGTATTAAGCAATCATGCAAGGAAAAGAGGAATCTGTACATTAAATATACATCTGCTAAAAAAGACAAACAGATCCTTAAACAGAAATATATGACCTACTCAAAAATACTTAAAAGATGTATTCTGTATAGACAAAAACATGGCAATGTAAATAAAATTATTCAAGCGGAAAATAAAAGTAAAGCAATGTGGAACATAATAAATACAAATATACAAAATATAACACAAAAAAATGACATTGAAAAGATTTATATTAATAATGACATAATAGATAATCCTCAAAATATAGCAAACCATTTTAACAACTTTTTTATTAACCTTACAAACAATACAAAGGAAACAAACCTAAAAGATATTGACATCCAAAATTACGAGTCAAGTATTTTTCTGTTTCCTACAACTAGTGATGAAGTATATAAAATAATAGTATCTCTTCGTAACACAAATTCAATGGGTTATGATGAGTTACCAACTAAAATAATAAAACAAATAGCCACTTATATATCTCCAGTACTTTCACATATTATAAACCTATCTTTTAACGAGGGCATATATCCTGATAAACTTAAATTCTCGGTTGTCAAACCACTATACAAAAAAGGTGATAAATCAGATATGAATAATTATAGGCCAATTACACTCATACCAATTTTAGCTAAAATAATAGAAAAAGCAGTCTACAGCAGACTTCTCGCGTTCATTGACAAATTTAATATAATAAAGGAAGAACAATTTGGCTTTAGAAAAAATAAAAGTACAATTACAGCAAATTTCTCCGTAATAAAGTCCGCCATAGAGTGTATAGATAAGGGAATTCCTAACATAGCTCTATTTTTCGATATGAGCAAAGCCTTTGATTTTGTTAATCATAACAGACTGACAGAAAAACTATACAAATATGGAATAAGGGGAGTAGCTCATGATTGGTTTGTAAACTATCTAAAAGATAGATATCAATGCGTAGAAGTTTCAAAAACTATAAGACGCAAAAATTACGCATATAAAAGAACTACTTATAAATCAGACTTCATGCTGAATAAATGCGGTATTCCCCAAGGTACTATTTTGGCTCCTCTTCTGTTTATTTTATATATAAATGACATTCCAAATATAACTAAACACAAAACAGTACTATTTGCAGACGATACCACTATCCTTATTAAAGCTAATGACAAATATTCAAATATAAATATAGACGAAATAGAATTAGATATAAACATGACGGCAAGAAAAATAATTGAATGGATGTACAAAAATAATCTTAACGTTAACATTGAAAAAACAAAATTTATAGAATTTGGGACTCACCGAACAAACAGACTGAAATTAAATGTGACCTATAACAGAAAACAAATACAAAATGTACAATATACAAAGTTTTTAGGAATCATAATAGATGAAAACTGCGATTGGAAATATCATGTAGAATATGTGTGTGAGAGACTTAATAGATTCCCATATGCTCTACGGCGTTTAAGAGAGATAGCCTCTATTGAATGTGCTTTATCTGCATACCATGGACATGTAGCCTCTATTCTGCAGTATGGCCTTATGATATGGGGAAATTGTACTGAAATAAAATCTGTGTTTAGGATACAAAAACGGTGTATACGAGCTCTATGTGGATTGGCTTATCTAGACTCATGTAAACCTCTCTTCAAAAAGTATAAACTACTCACATTGACAGGGTTATATATAAAACAGCTCTCTGTCTTTGTTAAGGAACACCCAGAATATTTCAAGGAAAAAGAACCCACTTCAAATAGGCTTCGCCCTAGACCGACAAAAAAAGTAGAAATACCGCCATGTAAATTAACTGTAGCGAAAAAAAATGTTTACAATATGGCTTCTAGAATATATAACGCCCTACCAGATGATCTACGATCACTGACTGGAAGACCTTTTAAAAAAAGGCTTCATGAGTGGCTACTCGAGAAATGTTTTTACTCCATTAGCGAACTAAATGTGACATTCGGATGACCCATGACTCTGTAATAATGTATAACTGACTATAATAGGAATAATAATTAAATTTGATTGGTAAAGACTGTAGTGACGAATAATTTTATGTAAACTGTTTGTAGTTCTTAGTGTATGATATTTGCACGCTTAAATTTAAGTAGATTTTGTAAGGGATCAAATTGTAAACTGCCATCTTATTTTACACCCAAAATCTAGCAAATAAAAACTATTATTATTATTATTATTATACGTACAGCTGAATTTGCATTATTAAAACATTCCTAATAGGTACAAAATAAACAATAGGCACACATAACGTTTTTTTGAATAGAATTAAAAGACAAAAATCGTTCTACTTAAACAATCCGCTGTCCATGTTAAAACCGCAGACCGAGACAAACTTGACAGACATACAAGCATCGTATAATTACTTTGGCTACTGTCGAATACAATACGGCAAAGACTTGAACCATAAACTTAGTACTGAAATTCCAATAACCGCGTAGACAGTGGCGCCAAAACAAATGGTTCACATTCATATTGATATAGGGGTTGAAAGGGGTTGCAATTGAAACAAGGGTGGTTAACAAAAGAGGCCGTAATGATTTTTATGTGATTTTTACGCACCACCGCGGTTTTGTAGGAAGTGGTTAGGCGCTTCTGTTTTTATTCTGTTTTAATAGAGCATCACCATTGGTATTGTTATTTGACTTTGATTTTGTCATTATTTTTAAGATATATATATGTTGCGACATATACATACCCACTGATACATAGGTACATATAGACACGGCTGTGTTCCCGAAATGGGGTATTCAGGACTGCAGGATCATAAGGGAGATCCGACAGCCACGTTTAGCATAACGGGGAATGTATCCACCCATGCAAGTACTTTATTAGTGTAACTACTTACTACATATTTGGTATTACTTTGTATTGTACGTACTAACCTACAATGTATGTAGGTACCTAATAGGTAGGTACTGCGGCATAAATTTTAATTGAAATCATGTTTATTTATGTCCTTAAAAAATATTTTTAGTATTTCCCATATAAATTTATACTTAATACTAATAAAAAATACCTGCCTGCCTATAATATTATTATTTGTTCATAGACCTTTTAATCTGTAGCTACAAAATGGGATTGGCGAACTCATTTTGTTTGCTCACACAAAATAGTGCTCCCACTGATAATGAACAAACAAAACAGATTAATTTAAATAGTTAATTAAATGCCAACAACTGGCATAACAATCACACATGATATCACCAACGAAAGTCCTTTTAAAATTCATTATAATCCATTTTACTATAACGCCATCTAGTAGCGTACGGAGGAACTAGGATTATGTCATTATTTATTTTTAATTGAAATTGTGGTCACCCTAATTAATAATAAATAATTGTATAGTAAGCTCTAATTTTTGTTTGTCTTTCTAAGCATATATTATAGAGAGAATAGTTTAAATTACATATGACAACGATACAATATTTACTATGAATTTATTGTACCTATTGGCAATTACTTTGCTTATTTTTTAATAACTGAGAAAAGCATATTGAACCAAGAAAAATGTTTGTTATCCTTGTGACGTAGCCACTGTGCGACTAGATCCGCTATTTCGCCATCCTAGACATCAGGGGGTGTAACTCAGTGGTAGAGTGTCTGCTTCGCATGCTGAAAGTCCTGGGTTCAAATCCCAGCACCTCCAAAGGCAAATTTATTTTGCAATATTTTTATTTCGATGCATTTTAATAGCAAAAGGAATATCAATATACAGGGTGATTTTTGGTCGTCAACGTTCCCGAAAACTACGGAATCTCCTCATCATCACGATCATTTTTCTCCATAAAGCATAACTGGGAAGTGTCTGGTTCCCAAGATATTAGGGTCCAAAGTTGAGTAAATAGACTGCGTTTTTCTGCATAAATGCACATAGTCGCGCGTAGCAAGTTTTTTTCACGAGAAATAATTAATATCTGTCTATAAAAAAAACTAGCATAAACACACTATAAATTTCGCCCAATCAAGTTTTTTTTTTTTTTTTTTTTTTCAAAAAAAAAATGTCATCTTTTCCCAGCTGTTTTGGCATAAACTTACTTTATTTGATGTATACATAGAGTACGTACCCTTCGTTAAGGGTGGCAACGAAAAAACATCCTGTATATTCGTAGAAAAAATGTGGGGTCAAAATTATCCGATTTATTTAACGGAAAGTCACATTTTTCAGGAAAATTGACGTCTTTTGCAGGATGTAACAGAAGAAAAATAAATATTCCGAAAACTATTAGAAAAAAATAACACAAAAAATTATGTAATCACTCGAGATAAGACGTAGAACATATCATCCGTCATTGCTTTTGTTACTTACTAACTATAAACTATGAAATATTTTTCCGGGACTTATTCTAGGGGTTATGAAAAATCACAGGAAAATTTATTAGAATAAGGGTGACAATGATTTTTTCCGCATACATAAGATCAACAATACCTAGCTGGGCTATAAAATGATTACGCAATCTACCGTTGCAATTTCATATTTTGATGTAAGAAGTATAATTATAGAGATATTAAATAAATCACGCGTCGTTACCTCCTTGAATCAATAGAGCGAAAAACCACAGCACGTGCCTAAACATTATAATGAAAAGAATATACATAGTCAAAATAAAAGCTATTGTCATGTGTTACAAGCTTTATCGAGTCATCGGAAGTAAACGGAAACTTTTCATAGCACCTAATTTTTTAACAGTCTGCATATATTGTGGCGACACTGCCCTAGTTTGGGGAATTGGGTACTTTATTATTATGGAGTACGAGATTGATTCCTGATTGACGTGCAGCTGGTTGACTTCCAATTTGATTTATATATTTTTTAACATTGGCGCGAATTGGAGTAAATAGTTACCCTTATTATAGCTATTCGCGTTATATAGTACGTAATGGTACTTATCCTTAAAACTGTGTTTGAATTGTAACAATATTTGAAATTATATGAACCCTACAGTCAATCAAGCATCAAAAATCAATTAATTTTCTTCGAAAATCGTAACCTAAATTTTGACCTTCAAGTCAGGTGGGTATTTTTAAAGGTAAACCCTATTAAAGAAGTATTCGAGACCGCATTCGAAATGTTTCGATCGAAATGAATACTTGATCACCAGCCCAAATGTCAGAGCAAATGGAATAAATAATGAGAACGGCTTCATCAGGTAACCAAAGGTTGCTTATAATGGAGTGAGTGCGTTTAATAAGACCGTGAGTAGTCCTACAAGTAGGAGTGGGTATGTCTAAAGTCAACGTATTAGGTAGTTCCCGTTATCAGCCTAATGCAGTCCACTGCTGGACGTAGGCCTCCCTAAGTCCCATAGAACGGCTTGTAGGATGTTTTAGCACATAGTCACCATGTTGGGCATGCGGGTTCGGTGACCGCAGTGTGATTTTCGAACTATTTTCGTTTACTACCATTTTAGGACAAAATAAATACATAGTATACATATACAGCATGTTTTTCCATTGCCACCCTTAACGAAGGGTACGCATTCTATACCTACATCAAATAAAGTAAGTTTATGTAAAAAAAAATGCTCGGAAACGATGTAAATTTTTTTGAAAAAAAATGTATATCCAGTGTTTGTGTTAGTTTTCTTATAGCCAGATTTTAATTATTTTTCGTGAAAAATGCCGTTATGTGCATTTATGCAAAAAACGCAGGATATTTACTCAAATTCGGACCCTAATATCTTGGGAACCTGTCACTTCCCAGATATGCTTCCATGGAGAAAAATGATCGTGATGATGAGGCGACTTCGTAGTATTCGGGAACGTTGACGACCAAAAAACACTCTGTATATACAGTATGTAACAAAAAGGGTATGTTAAGCGAAAAGCTATGTAAATAGCCCACTGTAGAGAACCTGTCCACAAAATTTGAGACCCGAAATCACATTTTTATTTTTCCCGATAGTATGGAGAATTTTTAAATACCTCAGAAATCTTCATACAATCTTGAAAAATAAAAATGTGATCTCGAGTCTCAAATTTTGTAGATAGATTCTCTATAGTGGGCTATTTACCTACATAGCTTTTCGCTTAACATACCCTTTTTGTTACACCCTGTATAGGTAATACACACGGCTGTGTTTCCAAAATGGAGTAGCCTGAACTGCTGGATCATGAATGAGACCCCACGGCCACGTTTAGTACCGTACTGTACATTATTTAGATCATGTTATCTCCTTCCAGCCATCAACTAGCAATAGGCACATCACATTTTTCTACACACATTCCAAAAATGGAATACTCACATCCTGTACGTACCTGTAAAGATTCCCGAGTGGAGCGAAAACTTGGCGCTCGTCCGGAAATTGCGACGCGAGCCAATTTCCCCGTGGGTAATCCGTTCAGAAATCTAACTGGTATCGGCAACACCTTTGCCTTTTGTCCGCCTGTCTACTGAAATCGCGTGGATGTTATTTTTATTTAAAAGAAACTTTTTTATTCTTCACAATATTATTTCACGGCTATAGCTCGTATTTCTCTCAGACATGTTCAACATTTCTACACAGATAGCATATGTATCAGAGAGGTTCTCTGAAACATATGCTGGACTTTGATCACGTAGCTATTAATGAAATTGTATTAGGCGTTACAATTCGGAAGTTCAAACATTCACTATGGGTGCGCCCACCACCGGGCCCTACACCCTCCACTGACCCTCGGATCTGATAACTCATAATTGCGACAACAGGCACTTGCACTAACTACAATCGCCATGAGAAACCAGACCCGAGCACCTAGCATGCAAGACGATACATTGCACCATTCCGAAATCAAAAACTAGATAAATAATCTACATATGTTTCGCCAACAACCGTGGCATCCTCAGGATTATAGAAATTAGTAAATTAGTAAACCACTAATTACTATGAACCTCTAAAACCTTAATAATGTGTTGGGTTTTAGAGGTTCATAGTAATTAGTGGTTTACTAATTTACTAATTTCTATAATCCTGAGGATGCCACGGTTGTTGGCGAAACATATGTAGATTATTTATCTAGTTTTTGATTTCGGAATGGTGCAATGTATCGTCTTGCATGCTAGGTGCTCGGGTCTGGTTTCTCATGGCGATTGTAGTTAGTGCAAGTGCCTGTTGTCGCAATTATGAGTTATCAGATCCGAGGGTCAGTGGAGGGTGTAGGGCCCGGTGGTGGGCGCACCCATAGTGCACGTAGCTATTGTCTGCTGGTAATCTACTCTAGCTCGACTGTGGGGGTGAAAACTCGACTAGTGTGCCTCTGGCGTAGAAAAATTCAAAGACTATCCTTGTGTAGGTACCTAAGCACAGGTTGAACTGTTCCCCCGGAAAATGATAGATTTGTACTGCCAAATTATTAGCGACTTTATTAATTTTCACCCAACTTTCGCTATCACAAGTGGTTTGCTGGAAGAAATCTCTTATAGGGATAAGCACGCCTTTGTACATTGAATAGAATAGAATTTTTTTCAAACTACTAATCACATCGATGCATTGCAATAAATTATTTCAACTTTCCAATGAATCACATTCAATACGAGTACATCGCAGCTGCAATGCACTAATAAAACTTGAACAACCAATAACACACTCGGCGCTCCACAAAACTGCGAGATATGAAAAATCCGCAAAGACAACTTCATAAATCCGCCGACAGAGGGCGCGATGATTGACAGCTAATAACTTCAGATTTCCCTGGAGCCCTGACAATTTGTCCCTTCGCCCCTGGAGCTTCCTAGTAATATACCTACAGGGGATAAATGACTGGCACTTGTGAAATGTGTGGTTATACTGGGCGTCTTTAAGAACTTCATCCTTTCGCTTTGTGAGGATTTTATCGTTGCTAATACTCGTAGTTATAGGAGGTACAAGACCGGAACGGATAGTGTGGTACGGAAGAGACCTAGGTATACCCGAAAGTGGTTGAGTGTAGGGCTGCATAATTGATAAATAGGCAATCACTCTACAAATCCCAAGAATGGACTGCATAATAATTATAGCTGCACACTAGAATAATCTACATATAAATATAATATCTAAGTACTTTATACCTACTTACATACAAAATGTTTAAAGAAAATCTATCTGGTTACCGATCCAGCTGCAGGGCTCTGGACCAAACCACGTACGACATACACATTTCTCTTAGAATAAGGATTTCGCCCCGCGGAGCGACCTATCATTAATCTAAGATATTTCTATTGTGTTTCTTATTATTTTAATCAGCACACATATAAAATTACCAACAAAAACATACACAATATTCTCAATGAATAAACATTAGAATCTACCAACATTTCAAAATCAAAAGAAACACTAAAGGTATACTTATCTGCGTTATGCTATTAACTGTGCTATTAAGCATCCCGTGCTATTAGGTAAAGGGCAATAAATCTTATATACACTCACATAATTCATTGCATACGTGTGGTCTCCATAGAGGGTGCCCACAAAACTTGTAGGTACCTACCGATGCTCTACCTACACAAGCTGTACACTACAGAATGCACTCAGTAGAAAACGATTGCATTATAACCAACAAATTAGGTATACTTATATATATTATTATTTTATACAGTCCACGAAAACTTTAGAATTATCATTTAATAGGAATTTTGGGAAATCCATTTTAATGCTTTCTTACGTGGTCTCTACAACATAGAAATTCTGTAACGGTACATACTACATTAAAAGTGGCATATGCTAAAGTTTTCATGCTTTTAACCTATACCTAAATGCTATGCCCCGAAAAAAAATAGCATGAGAGCTCTTCAATAGAGAGGTTTTCAATAATCCTTAATCTATACATATAATAAAATTGTAACGGATCGATGTTTGTGCACGCTAATCTTAGAAACGGCTGGACCGATTTCGATGCAGTTTTCAGGAATATATTGTGACAGGTTCCACTTAAAATATAGGCTACTTTTTATCCCGGGAAAATATGTTTATCCCGGATATTTTCCACATTTTGTTTTTTCTGCAGTCCATGCGGACAGAGCCGCGGGCGTCCACTAGTTAATAATAATACAAGTCAAGTGAAATACAAGTCATTGCTAGCGTCACAAGTTACGTTTCAACTTGTTAAAATTTCCGACGCGCAATCTTGTACGAACTTATGTCAAATGACGTAATAAACCATTACCTGACGGTAAGGCTGATCCAAATACAGCAGTATTATGTTACACATGTCATTAGTGTCCATATCAGTGGCATTGGAGGGTTAGCGATTGTTAGTCAACCCTCAACGCCGGCAATTTGTTACTGACATCCCGGTTATGAGGAATTAATTTGTATGCTTACGATAGTGATAATGACTTGCTATGCTAAACGTGGCAGTGGAATCTCCTTAATGATCCTGCTGTTCTGGATATGTATTGATATTCTAAATGTATCTATAAGATATTTAAATCATAACAAGATTTTAGTTGGCAATCGGGTTCAAGCAAGCAAAACCACAGTTTTTGATGTTCCGAAATATGTAATTTAATGATGCACCAGTGAGCATGACGCATGTTATTTCCAATTAAACCACGCAAATTAAAACAACTGTGACACGACTTTAGATTGGGACAAATAGACGTGGTGTCACGCTACCTTAATAAATTAGGCGTACCATGCAACTGCAACCCTTGGAAATGTATTTAGGTCTTTTAATTGCTTCAATAGTAAATAGTGTTAATGTTAATATAACTTTATTTTAACACTACAAAATAACAGATCAGTTTTTAATGAAACTTTGAGTGCTAGAATGGATCTTTGACATGACACTCTCAGTCGTAAATTCAAGGGGTAAGATTATGAATAGACTGTAGAGACTAAAGGTACATTTCTAAAAGTTAACCACATAACATGTCGAAAATAGTTGATAAAAAATCATTAGTTACAAACCGTATCTCACAAAACATAAGTCAGCGAATATTGTAAAATTTTTGCTATGGCTGTTACGATGGTTTGTAAATTTAGGTAAAAGCATTAATTCCACCCATAACCGATAATACCAAAACCGCCACACCATAGAATGCGCAGTATACTACAAATTACCCCCACATGTGTCTTATTCAATTATAATCCCTTGTCGAGACGTTTAAGACCCTAACATGAGATGTTTAATTAAACACGGATACTGTAACCTCGTGTATTCGAATCTCGTCGTCGTGATTTATTTTGTTTGCACTTGTGTTTGTATTATTTTGGTTGTGAATACCGAATTGTAGCTCTATCTTAAATATCTTCATCATACTTAGCTATATATTTGTTACATTTTATTTAAATGGTAAAATGAAAACTTTACAGTAAAGTAGGTAGTGTTGGACACAAAGAGAATTTACTCATAACCACTACTAGAATTTTATTTCTGTTTATCACAGAAGAAAAATAAAAAGATTGTCAAATTGACATTTCGTCGTGGCAGAATGAGGGCTTGATGAGGGCAGAATGTCCGTCAATGATAAGAATTTTATGTCAAGTGTATTTTCGATCTGTTTATTTATTTTGTAATCAATTTACAAATGTAATGAAGCCAATGACATGTTCATTGCCAGTATATTAATCTTACTTGTATATGAAACGGTAGCCCAGCATCCCACGTCCCATTACTCGCCGAATGTTGGTTCTGTGTTATTCTCCTCATCAGATTTGAAGAGGAAAAAGTGGAGCAAAACTGAAATAGCGTTGCTGCAAGCCAGGCAATATTTCCAGACCCTACTACCAGTGGCTCAGACCTCCGAACCGGCCAGCGACCACTATGTAAACAACTTGCTAACCTATCTTAAAGATGCTTACAGTGCGATAAGAACAGAAACTAATGATCCTCAACTGGACAGCATCCTAACTGCTGCCTTTTCTGACGTAGTAGGTGGCTATCTAAAAGGTTGGGTATTGCCTATAACAAAGTATGCCTTTTACGGCGGCAGCGTCAATTTCAATGAGGCTTCGAAAGTGTATGAGTTCTATGACCACCTGAAAAACTATATGGAGACTGATGGTACTGATTGGGCTGCACCGTGTGGCTCCGAACTTAATTCTGTTGTCATCAATATAGCCGCACCTCCACGCATTACATCCACAAGAAGCACGCAAGAGAACCCATGTGAACAGCTGGCTTATTTTGAAAATACCGCAGCTGGTTTAAACATACCGATTCCATACATTAACTGGTGCTCCCAGTCAAGTACCATGTTTGTACCTCTTAAAAACCAGACGCTGTATCCACTTACTACGTCTACTTCTAGCAATCCTCTTTTTCATTATTACGACGTTGCGTTGCGATGCATTCGTTCGAATACAAACTTTAGTGCTCCTCCTCGAGTTTTCAAAGAGAGATTTCAATCATGGCTGTACAATGAAGTCTTACCGCATCTACAAGATGAAAATTTATACATAGCTTTAGGCAGTGTGCTTAGTCTCATGAATACAACTACATTGACCTGTGAGACACCTTGTGGAGGGAAAAGAGTTCACGTGGTCGGAATCCCTATAGATTTGGATTGCAAAAAAATGATAGTGGTATATGCATTGTTAGTTATAGAAATACTATGGTGTTTTTCAGCTCTGGTATGTGTTATATGTTATAACAGAAAGAGGGCTAAGAAAAAAGATGTTGCTAAGAATGATGTCGGAAAGCAGTTTCCACCAGAAACTTCCAGACATGTTAAGATTATTAGGAGACAAAGAGACAGAAATTTTGATGACACAGACTCTACGTTTGATTCTATTGATGAACGTCGCTCTAGAAGAACTATAGATATCTATACAATGATGAATACTAATAATAATACCATAATGCGACAGTCACCTAACAGGCAATCTCCTAGAAAAGTGCCGCCGACAGCCAAATGCCGTTCACCATTTAAACCATTAGAATCAACTATAACTAAAACTATTTTACATAGCAGCAAGCAATCCACTTATGGAAGTATTTCACACAAAACGAATGAACCTAACCAACATCGCAGCGAGAATGATAAAAACGCCCCAATAGATTTATTCGTGAGGCACAAACACGGAATACAAAATATTGATGAAAAAAAATCCAGAATGAACCATGAGAAAAATGTATGTGCATTATTTTTAGACGATATACAAAGCAATCCATATAAAAGCCACTTAAGTAGCGTAACACAAGTGAACACTAGGAAAACACATTTCGAAATTGATGTAGAGAATGATGATACCGATGATGAAACTAATACGGATACTGAAAATACCAGTAAACGTCCAAGCATTGCCAGACTGATGCTTTCTAAAGAAGCTGAACTATTAACACAAGAAGTCTTTAACTGCGAAGGTTTGTATGTATACCCGCCTTCAGATACTACGTTGAGTACTACACAGTGTACATACAGGTGTCTTGCTTCGAAGAAAAGTTCAGACGGTGTATGCTTTTACAAAACAAACGAACAAAAAACTAGCACGGTCATGAAATTAAGGGATAGGAATTATTACGAGTATGCACCCGAATCTAAAAATATGAAACTTTTGCCGCAAAGACCTTGTTACAAACCTTTGCTGCGGCCAGCACTTGACACTTGTACTCCAAGACATGTCCAACTGGTACCAGCAAATATGTCACTGCATGAAAATTTAATAAAATCTCCGGATATGTTGACACCACCTTGTAATCCTAATTCGGTTGATGGTAGTTTTGCAGATCACAATATTAGTAATACGACCTACGTTAAAACTGATGAAGATAACGAAACCTACGATGATAATGCTCATATAATTTGTTATAAGGTTCGTCAAATTCTTTTAGAAAATGCCTTAGACGATCAGAGGAATCAAGGCAGACACTCAGAGAGGAGCGCCTCATACCAGACACACTCTCGACCAAACAGCTCTAAGCAAAGTAAAATTCCACAACCAATGAAAAGAAAGATTGTTGATGATAGTGTAGTTGGACTTAAGAAAACATCTGCTGATAGTAGCAAATTAAATATAACTTTGTAATAATTTTAACTTATGGATATTATTTTAGTTTAATTTTGTTTTATATCGACATTAAAAATATACTTGCAGTTTTTTAGTGTATTTTATTGATTTCCCAGAAGAAAAATACTTTAATTGTGGTCCCATTTAAAGGCCGAGTCACATTTTTACACTGTCAATGTGTATCACGCAAGTATAAAGCTTAGGCCACACGTTTGTATGTACCTTCTTCTTCTTCGGCCTATTGCAGTCCACTGCTGGACGTAGGCCTCCCCCAGGGCACGCCACAAGGCTACTGCCACAGGGGGGTTTTGCTCATAGTCACCACGCTGGGCAGGTGGGTTGGTGACCGATTGTATGTACCTATATGTACTCAAATGCAAAGGTGAACTTAGGCGCAGAATGTCTATATGCCCTACACCTACTAAATACATTCTCAATCAGCATTACCTAAACTGCATCTCTGTTTCAGATAATATTAATAATTCAATAGCGTGCACTTGCCTATGTTTCCGTCCTTTGTATCTATGAATATGTTCATCAAATAAACATATGCCGGATTATGTGTACAGGATAACCGGCACATTTATTGGTCCACCCTGCACTAATCACTGACGGATTTATTGGGTCCGATCCATTTGAGTTATACCCGGGCTCTGCCCCGCCACTGAGTTATAGCAATACCCGGGTATAGTCCTAGGAGAATAGTAGATCGATCCTGTCCGATTCACAGTTCAAGGGCGATAAGCAGAGATTGCTCATACATCCTGACAGAGAGCCAGATATAAAGTTACCTATTTTGAGATAAATAAAATACATTGTTACTTTGGGTCACAGGCACAAGCCTATGTTGTTTGTTTCATAGAAAGTAAGTTTATGCCAAAAAAAATGTTGGGAAAAGATGTAATTTTTTTTTTTAATTACTTGATCGACGGAATTTATATTGTCCAGTGTCTATGCTAGTTTTTTCATAGACAGATATTAATAATTTGTAGTGAAAACATCTTGCTACACGCGTCAATGTGTATTTACGCAGAAAAACGCAGTCTATTTACTCAACTTAGGGTCCAAACTTAATATTTTGGAAACCAGACACTTCCCAGGTATGCTTCCATGGGGAAAAATGATCGTAAGTAATGATGAGGAGATTCCATAGTTTTCGGGAACGTTGACGACCAAAAATCACCTGTATATACAAAACGTTCTACTATTAACATTCTCCTTGTACTATGACCCCGCTACCTCAGGTGGTGTTGCCAGTACACTAATCTGTCATTACCTAGTCCACTGCCACTTAGCAAATTGAACGGACTTTTGAACGGAGCTGCGTTCAGATGATTTGTGGCAGTCGTAAATAAAGATTAGCATGCGTTTCGTTTCGCTGTAGGTTTTAAAGCGGTAAAAAAATAATTTACCTACTTCAAACAAGGAGAAAGTAGCATAATATATGTTGGTAGAGAATGCTATGTAGCATTAAGTTCGCTTGTGTACAAAATTCTACCTATCTATCTGTCTATTTGCTTTTCGTGTATGTGTAATTTTAAATATGTAAGCCCTTTTTAAATTACATCACTTCCAAATTGTCCCAAATCTTCTAAAATAAAAGGACTACTCAATGATAGAGCTGGCTAGGTAGAGTTAGCTATATATTTCTAGTAAATTAAAGGAGAAATCACTCCGTTGACTAATACCTAGAATTAGGGGAAGAAATATACAAATCTATTAAATTAATGGCTACCCTCATCTTCCCTTAATTCGCGTAACAGATGCTCAAACTGTCCCAAATAGAGTGACCATAAATAAGTTCACGGGGTGATTAGTCCCACAATCCTGTGTCAATCGCGGATTATCGTGTACAACGGCCCTTAATCCCAGTAAACCCACAACATTGGGCCAATTTGGGACTGTCCGACTAGGTATTTATTGCGGTGTGATCACCCTTGTCGACCTTCTTAAATGATAGCCAGTTACGTCACGAAATTGTTTAGTGACTTTAGATTGCCATAATAACACTGGAAAACCCTGTTCTTAAGTATCATACCAAAAACTTTCAAGAGATATCACTTCTGAAACTTTTTCGCAGTTTTATCGTAGTCAAAACTTTTTGAAAGTTTTTCTTAATTTACAGACTCCAAGACGTTATCAACGAAGAAAAATTCATCTAAAACAACCCGACAACGATGAAAACGCGATATTTAAACTTGTTCAAACAACCGACCCACTATTTGCCTCGAAATCCGAGATTTTCCACATAAACCTTTGTCTCACTAAAACTCCACTCAACTTGCGCACTCCAGACTATATTCCGTTCGCTACGCTACTGCGACAAGGTGGTAAGTGAGGTACGCAAATAGTCCCTAATTGAGGTGTGTTCGCAATTAAAGGAATGTAATAAGGTCCTTGGGGAGGCATCGAGACGGAACCCTTTCAGAGCAGATGTCGCGTGAAAAACTGAGTTATCTATAGACCAAGAGGTAGATGCATTTTTTGGTCACCAAAGCTGGTTTTATAGGTATTTAGCAGTGATATACAATAGATGCTTGACCAATGATATACATGTAAGGTGCTTCAAATTAATAAATTACATACAATACACACGGCTGTGTTCCCGAAATGAGGTAGCCATAACTGCAGGATCATAAAGCAGATCTCACATCCACGTTCGTGTTAATGATCAGTGACAAGTTGTCGACTGTTAAGTGGTTAATTTGGTAAGAACTTTTAAAAAAAGACTAGGTACTAGGTCAGAAGGAGTCTATTAAACGAAGAAAATATATTTTTCCGACAAACTTTGTATTTCTACATAGAGTACATTTTCAATCTTGAAAAAGAAAAATTATTTATTTTTATTTATTTATTTATTTATTTGGTATTAGGAAGACCAACAACTACATTAAGGCAGTAATAACAACAATATAGTGACATACAGCTAAATTAAGTAAATTAAGTAAGCAAGTATGTAATGTAGGGGAAAGTGGGGGAAATGCGAACACCTAAGGGAAAACTTAAATAAAACAGTGGAATTTGATCACAGAGTTTCTTAATTTCTTTAATTTTAAAGTTTACTTATCTGTCTACGTTAGACACTAATCAACATTCATATTTTTCAAATAAATTTTCATATTATTAAATAAAAACTATATCCTTAGTATTCGGCTTTACCCAACATACGTCGGGTAAATACGAACACCAAGTGGGGTAATTACGAACTAAAATTAACGACAGAGATCACATTTGAAACCTAACGACGTTGACTGTCCGTCAGTAATCTTCGTGAGCCCATTTTTGGCATACGTAGCACATGATCCAGTCTTCATTGGGGGGATCTATATACAGTCAAACCTGGGTAAGTGAGAACTGGATAAGTGAGAAAACTCCATAAGTGAGAGTAATAGCCAGGACCCGTCATTTTAAGCTCCCAAAACCTCTATTAGCGAGAAACAGAAACCTCTGTAAGAGAGAGTCGTTTTTCCCTCATGGACCTCCGTAAGTGAGACTGCTACTTATCTATACCTCTATAAGCGAGAGATGAGCTTTATTTATTATTTAGGAGGAACTATTGGTACAAAAAATACATAGGTTCATACAATAACAAATGACAAAATAAATTTAACATCTGCTATTTTATGACTCATTCTTAACTTTCGTGGAACTTTCTACCATTGTTTTTTTATTGTTTTCTCGTCAATATTGTACCTGTTCAATATTAGGCGAACAAAGAAAAGAATTTGATTGCTTTTTTTGGAAATTTATTACATGAAGTGGTGCTAATTATTTTTTTTAAGTGTAAACACATAAGTTCTAAATAAAATAAATTTACATTAGTGCATGAATTTTTGTTTTGTTTTCGTAAGCATCTTGATACCTACCCTTATAAAGTACTTTGATGTCGAAATCTAATGTACATAACATATACATATTATTAAAAATATATATGTATACACGTACATAATATATGTTGTGCATATTATGCACATAATTTTATCATATTACATATTTACTACAATCGTACTTACTGTAACTTGTTATTGCTGCGTACCTCTATAAGAGAGAAACGCTACCCATGTACCTGCATTAGCGAGAAACTCGGGTTAGTGAGAAACCTCTATAAGCGAGAATGAGATTGTGCTCCCTTGAACTCTCGCTTATCCAGGTTTGACTGTATTTATCTCTACAAATGAGACAAAAATAGTCTTCATTTTCCTTTTCGTTTTTTTCTTTTTCTTTCGTATTTTGACTAGAGTCACTAAAGTGTACTATATTGTTGAAATTATTTAATACTCTTTTAATCTCATTGTTTGAAAGTTTCTTCTTACTACATTTCAGTCTTTTTATTTGGGTTCCTTTTTTTGAATTTTTTTCCGTTTTTTTCTTGATTTTTTCTACTTTAGCTATTTTTCTGTTTTCTTTTTCCTCTAACTGAACTTTTATAGGTGTGCTAGTAAGAATAGTCGATTTTTTCTTCCTAATATTGCGTTTTGATATTTTTGGAGAAATAATAGGCAATTCAACGATCTCTGATAGGGAAACTGCATGCTTACTTGCATCATCGCTTTCTAAATTAACAGGACCTGTATCGGAAGCTGAGATATCGTGGACTTCAACACGATGATCTTGAGCTGCTGCGGTTACATCGTCATGATTGTGAGTATCAGGAGCTTGTTGAACATCAATTGCTTGGTTATTTGAAGGTTGGGTGCTCATAGGAATGTTTTGTATTGGATGTTTGGTTTCTTGTGCGGTATATGACTGAATTGAATCTATCTCAACGGGACGCAAGAGATAAATTCCTGCAGCTCTAAATCCACTTGCAGCTTTTTCTAGGTTACTGCAACGGTTAAAAGCGTTTGTAAACAATCCGACTACGTCGTATTGTGTAATGGGTTGTCCAAATCGCTCTGCCATGTGATTCTCACATTCTTGATTGATGCAGTCTTGATAGGGCCAAAATATGTCAAGTCCAAGGGTTGGAGTCTGTGTGAGGTATGTGGTGGCAGAGTTAGCATAATAATTCCACGATCTCTGCAGAGTGAGAATGCATCAAGACTAATATGACTCTCGTGGTTATCTAAAATAAGTAAAACAGGTTCTTCCTTTGAAGGCTTTGCATATAAAATAAAGTGGTGTAGCCAATCCACAAATAGGTTTTCGTTTATCCATCCAGAGTCTGATACAGCTCCAACCATATTTGGGTTACTGCCCTTCAGTAATTGTGGATTCATCCTTTTTCTTTTAAAAATAAAAAAATTTAGGTAAAAAAACCTTTTTAAAAACAAGCTTTTATTTAAATGCGCTGAAAAGAAAAAATAAACTTTTACACTAAAACTTTTACTGTTAATTTATAACGTCATTTCAAATTTAACACATTTGACACAATTTATATGTTATAAAAGCTTGTCGCGACATTTAAGTACTCGTATTTACGTTCTTACTTTTAAATGTTTATTAGGCAGCATCTTTGTGTTGATGTTTCAGATTTTCCCATATTGTTCCCACGCATATCGAAGAAATATCCGTCGACCCTTCCAGAGCTTCGTGTAGAAGAGTAAGAGAGTAATATACAACAGGGTTCGCCCCGGTGCCCCGAGGTGGTATGTTCACGACATCATGTCATCATGCCACTCAGTCCTCGGCACGGCCTTACCTTGACTTATTAATAATTTAAAACTAAGAAAGTAAATAGGAGTACTTAAATGTCGCGACAAGCTTTTATAACATATAAATTGTGTCAAATGTGTTAAATTTGAAATGACGTTATAAATTAACAGTAAAAGTTTTAGTGTAAAAGTTTATTTTTTCTTTTCAGCGCATTTAAATAAAAGCTTGTTTTTAAAAAGGTTTTTTTACCTAAATTTTATTTTATACTTTTTAGTTTTCACCTGGTAAGTTCCTAAGTCTGTTCATCTCATTCAACGCATCATTATTGCAAGGTCGTTTGCCAGTTAATTTTGAACAGTCCAGCTCTTCAATGAGGAGCCCTTCTAATGACTTCACCCTACTCAATTGCTTAAAAATATCTGTTTCAAAATAGATTTTCAAGTTTTAGAAGTCCGCCATATTGGATTAAGAGTGACGTCACATTTTTTTCGAGTTACTCTCAGCTAGCCCTTTAATTTGATACCCATATTGTAGGAATGCATTAAAAATAATTGGTCCGCCATTGTGGGTATGCCGCCATGTTGGATTTAGAATGACGTCACACTGTTAATCATGCATTGTCATCTGAACTGAACGTGCTCACCAAATTTCAGCCCAATCGGTTGAGAGCAAGTGCCTTAAAATTGAGTTGTAAGATTTCACCCGAACAAATATACATTGCAAGTTAAATAAAAGCTTGTAAAAAAGGAGGAATGTATTGGCCACCTGCACTAAATGCACAAACAACTGTTGTAGTAGACCCCCTTTCAGCACTCGTTGCCTTACCAACTTGTTTCTGACCTTTTACTGCCACTATTCTCTGATTTCTTTGGACTGTTGATATACCTGTCTCATCAACGTTAAAGATTTTATCAGGTTGAATATGATGTTTGTTTTGTATGGCCTTCAAATTATCATAAAATATTTAATTATCATAATACGATTCAGTGAAGTCGCCTCGGGTGTTCTCGGAGATATGTTGCGATGTCTTTTCATGAAATTATAGTACCAGTCTTTACCGGCTAGCTGTTTCACTCGGTCGAAATTGTGCGGAAGTTTGTTTTTCTCGGCATACTGGTACGCGATTTGGCGGATTTTCTTTATGGTTAAGCCATAATAGAGTTTACTGCATTTTATAATGTAATCGACAAGTTGCGTTTCTTGATCATCTGTAAACAAAGGTTTTCGTCCAGACCTAGGCAGTTTTATCACTTTTTTCTTTAGGTAGTCAAAAATTGTTGTTTTGGGAACATTATAAGTTTCTGCTGCTTTGCCGAGAGTGAGTTTTTTGGTTTTAACATCATCTATAGCCTTTTTGAGATCTTCTAAACTGTACTTTAGTTCGGTCTTTCTTTTGTAAGTACGAGGTATCTGAAACAATAATAATAAAATGTTTAACGGGAAACCAACAAAAGGGAGTGGGGTAATACCGAACGTTCGAGATTGCCCGACATGGAGTGTTCGCCTTTACCCCACGAGATCGAAAACAATAAAATAGCAAATAACAAATTAGGTTATATTTCTTTTGCCAATTGCGTCATTGTCATTTATCTGATCAATATGTGATTATTCCACTATGTAAATGCTAAATTACTATTGTAAATAGAAATAAAGTTACACTAACTTAAGTTTACCAAAAAATTACATCAAAAACATACAAAATATTGAAAATTACATACCTTGACAAGTACGTGCGGTCGCGTCTCCCGTGTTGTTGAGTGGCACTAGCGGTGTCATAATCGCCAAAATGGCGGCAAGTAAAATATGGCTATCTCTGTCTAACATATTAGAACCACTGAATTCGGCATTACCCCGCGTTCGCGTTTCCCCCACCTTCCCCTACCTAAGACCGCGACAGTTGAATTTTATCCAGAAGAGAGCCTATACTCGTATCCATATACTGTATACGTATAGATACCTAACAAATACCTTGCTTGTAACAATGGTTATGAAAGAGCCGTCATCTCTTAGACTATTACAAACTGAACGCGCCGCAAAGTTACGTTTTCAGATTGCTAATCTTTTTGAAATAGGAACTGCTTGAACACAGATAAAAGCTGCTTGAGAGTTTCGTAGATTTGTGTTTTTAGTTGAAAGGTTAGAGATTTTTAGTCCCCGCTTGGTTATACGGTTCATTTTCGCTTGAATGCAAGTAGGTAAGTGCGGGTAATATCGGTCATTTACATGTGATATTTGCCACATTTTAGGTAAGTCTTTTTTAGCTTTATTTTTAATAGGCAGAGCTAAGGACGTAAGATATTTCAGTTAAACTCTGCCAAACTTAATAAGTAAAAGATTTTTTTGAAATATGAAAAGTATGTTACCAGCTAAGCATGGGCATTTATTGATATTCCAGTGGGCATATAAAATAGTGCACCAATTAGGGTAAGGTTTATCTTAAAATATATTTAAATCTTTAGAAATCTTCTCAAGTGATAACAAAATAATAATATACAAACACATCGTTTAAGATCTCGACTATTTGCTGTGATGTCAACTAAGCAAATAGACGTGAAATTCGAGTGATATCGCCCACTGTAAGTTGAACCGTCACAATCCTCTTTGGCAATATCTCATTAGAATACTGGTGGTAAAGTGTGGGAGATACAGGTGACCACGTGAATACGGTCCTTGCAAGCATTGTCCTATGAAACAAGAACATAACATCACTAAATTCGACCAAACATAATGCAATAATAGGTACTAACTAGTCCACTAACCGAATTTAATAAATAATAATAATAAATATTCACACACTACACAACACATTAACCTAGTCCCATATTAAGATCCCTAAGGTCTTGTGTCGTGGGTACTAAGCAACGGTATATAAATACATAGATAAGTATAGAAACATCCATTTTATGTACCTTTATGTTTAAATCACAAAAGTAGACAGATCCTGCGTAAAAGTAAGTACATAGTTGAAACTGAAAGTATCTCCAACCATTTGAAAAAAATCTAAATGACTGCCAAAATAGATGGAATGATTATACCAGAACTAACCTAATTTTTGGTAAGCATTTTTACCCATTATTTGCTTCGCATTTATTTATTTTAGAAGCGTTTAAATTGACTATATTTAAATCAACAGATTAAACAATAAAAACGCACTCAAACACCTCTTTCGAAACTGCAATGAATCAATAATATCGACTGGTTTAAAAACAAAATGTCCCAGTAACTTGGCACAAACTTGGTACAAAATATATCCCGGTAAGTACCTAACTTGCCTTTACAATTTTTTTTTTCTTTTACACACTATCTTTACACACCATATGTCCCAATAAGCACCTTCCTCTATCAGCCTTTAACTAGTCAGGGTGACGGTACAAGGGGCCGAGTTAGCCTGGTGGTGACAAATTACGACGGCTAGCTAAACAAATTAATCATGCCTTCCAATTTGTAGGAAACAAGGCAGGGTGAAACCGCGACGAGGAGAGACTCTAAATGTATGTAAGATGTTCGACTCAAACGTTTTCTTGCTTAATATTTTGTGGAATGTCTGATGCGGGGCTTTACTAGATTACATCAGCTGCATCTCCTTCTGTGTATGTCATAAGAGTTGACTAGGAATTCAGATGTGTTAGGCGATGAGCTAGCAAGTCATTACTGATCTTTTACCCTGCTCTGCTAAACGTGTAAGGATCTCATTCGTGAATTTGCAATATCGCAGTAGAGGCTACCCCCTTTTTGGAAATATAAGCGTGTGTATACAGCATGTTTTTTCGTTGCCACCCTTAACGTACTCTATACATCAAATAAAGTAGGTAAGTTATGCCAAAAAAATGCTGGGAAACGATGTAAAGCTTTTTGAAAAAAAAAACTTGATCGGGCGAAATTTATAGTGTTTATGCTAGTTTTTTCATAGATATTAATTATTTCTAGTGAAAAAATCTTGCTACGCGCGGCTATGTGCATTTATCCAGAAAAATGCAGTCTATTTACTCAAATTTGGACCCTAATATCTTGGAAAGCTGAAACTTCCCAAGTATGCTTCCATGGAGAAAAATGATCGTGATGATAAAGAGATTTCGTAGTTTTCGGAAATGTTGACGAACAAATAACAACCTGTACGTATTGGGTAGTTAATATGTAGGTGGAAAGTAACAAGAACGTCAGCCTCCTACAAATCTTGCTACTTACTGATGGCATCATGGGACGGAAATCCCAGCACAAGATGAACTTTACACGCCTAAGCTAATGCTAGTGACAAATTTTGCAATATTAAATCAGAAAATACGTGAATGGTGATGAATGAAGCACTCACCCATAGAATATATCTAAAGTAAAATGACTCAGATTACTTGGTAAGAGGGAAATAAAACTTTAACAAGGAAATACAAATTAATATTACATAATTTGCAACGATCAAGTAGCGTGGAACATCTTGCCGGATGTCTCTTGTTATTTAGTTACTGTGTATTTATGCTCTTTACTTGGGAGAAAATAGATTTGTTTGTCCGCAAACTGATGTTGTTTTTACGAAATAATCGTTTTAACTCCTCTGTGTAGTTTCAATTTAGGTATTGTTCTTGTATATGTGAATTGATTTTCCTGTGAGTATCAGATATATTTGTATTTTTATTAATTCTATATATATATATATTAAATATTTATCATTATAGTTTTAATCTTAGATTAATGATAGGTCTTGCGAAGCGGAGCGAATCTTTATTCTAAGGCTTTAATTATAAAAATAATCACATTTATCTCATTGTTGATTAATTAAACACCATGTAGTCATAGCGATTATTATGTACAACCTTTGCTTCTCAAAATGAGAAAATAAATAGTCAATATACAAATACCTTCGAAATCAGTTATTACTATGTGAAATTAATTTTATTTCGATTATTTAAACCAAATAACATTGAAATAAAAGAAAAATCACAAACACCTGGCGGAACCCCGTCCCTCTTTTGCCGGGCAATAATTAAAAAAACCACCGGAAGTAGTTCCGCTCTGCTTCCCCCTTCCGGTAGCCCTATTGGCTGCAACCTTTGACCCACCCCACCTGCGTGGAAGTACATAAGGCACCCTATGTCCTACCCTCCGATAAAAATAGATTTTCCCTTTTTATTTATGTAGCTTAAGTGAGATACCTAAGGGCTGTCTGAAAAGTTTGTAAACATATTTTTATTTTACAAGGATTTAGTATATTGGAACGTATTAGTTAGTAGGTAGGTACGTTAATAAAATAAGAATAGAATATTTACAATTTACAATATATTTACAAAATAAGGTAGACAGTTATATACAAAAATAGTAAAAGAAAAGATATTAGGTAGTCTCAGGGAGTGAGTCCTTAGCACGCAAAGTTCGATTCACTATATACAGTTATCGGAAAACCACTTCCCTGCCGCTTCCGGTGAAGATTCAGGATGACGTCACGGGCAGCATCCGCTGACGTCTTGATCCCAATAGAATGGAAGGCAGGTAGATAGGATAGGTAGGGTAGGTAGAGTCTAGGATAATGTCCCCTAGAGGGGAATTCGTCACACGCTCGTATTGGAATTATTTTTAGAAATAAAATTGTAGTAGTAAAGTAGCGGCTGTTTAGAGGTAGAAAATAAAATTAATTTAACTGAGCGTCATCAGCTTGCAGATCTTTTTCAAAAATGGCCCTTAGTCAAATTATATCAAATCAATAGGACCCAAAATAGTCCAATTACATAACAGTTAACTTTAACTAAACTGTTAACTTTCTCTGGCTCTAGTCACAAACATACAGAAAATTTCATTAAAAACGATAGAGCCACCTAACATGTACATCCGAGAGAAAATATGTATATATATTTTCTATTCAAATTAAAACAAAGAAATATCTCAATACTTACTATTTAAAAGTTACCCATCTCTTAAGAAAGCGGATGCAGCAATAATTACAAAAACAATAATTTAGATAAAATATCTTCAAAGTAAAAAGATGGCTGAATAATCAGAGAAAGTGGTCATAAATAAGAAGATGTATTCTTGAATGCTGATAAACAAATTAGTGTAGATAAGGTCGGGTATGGCTACAGACAGACATAATAATTCAGTAGATACGGCATCTTAACTAAATATAAGTTTGTGCGGTATTACCCATTTTAAGTAGTCTGTTTGTTTGGTCTTTGGTAAATATCTGATATGAAAATTTTACACAGCATATCATTCAAAAGGTTTAGCAGAGAGAGTGCTGAAAAATATTATTAAAATTATCTCTATGTAGTTGAAAGGACATTATCTGTGTATTAATAATTTTATAAGTAAGTTAAAAGATATCTTAACTAAAGTAAAAGAAATGTCACAAAAGAATGAAGATTGACACAAGGCGGGGGCGGAAAAAACCGTCGCGAACTGGATAAAACCACTTCTGAAATTCGTTACCCAGTGTCTCAGATTTTTTCTACTATTGCTTTCCTGCAAGGAAAGCGCGGAAAGCTATGGAAATGTCACCTGTATAGTTGAATAAACTGTTTTGATACTTCATGGAAAGAAGGGTTAAAAGTTTAAAAAATTATTAATAAAGAAATGGAAAAAATTCCTCACCCGGGTGGGAATCGAACTAAATTAAAATTAAAATAATTAAAAGTTTAAATCAGTCCCTATATTTTCTACCATTAATTGAACTGACATTCGTTTGATGGAAGCCTTTATTTCTCTGTGATATCGATCAAGACTAATATTTAAGTAACATTTGGTAAGAGTGGAATAGAATCTGAGTAATAGGTGCGACAATCGTCATTCCAATGCAAATTCTATACGAATAAAGCTTTCTGAACGAAAATAAGTATTAAAACTACTCAATCCAACTACTGTACTCCCCGCGAGCAATGCAAATGGCGTCGCAATAATCATGGGAGTAAGCGATACGCATAAAAATATCACAAAAAAACCCTCAGCCCTCTTCGGCCCAGATTTAACATACCTAATGCGATTTACGTGTCGCCCTCCCTTCGCACCTCGAGACTGACGGCAACAGTGCTGCGGCCAACTTAGTTTTGCGGGTGGCGGAAATTGCAACAAAATTATGAGGATATTAATTTGTAGTTAACTGTTCTTTTGACTAGTTGTGAATTTTTAAAGTATAAAACCCCTAACCCTATTTATTACACATGTACATTTTTTTATTCTTAGCACTAAATCACATATTCTGTCTGTATGGTGCGTCTCGCTCGGTGGATAGTAGGTATATTGAATTGTAATGTTAGATATGGGATAAGTAGGTGTGTTGTAGCTTTTTATTTATAGTTTTGGTTTTTTTTTGTGCTTGAAGAGGGATGACGGCAGTGTTCAGAAAAACCAGTAATGGTTTAACCACTGTTGGCACGAACTATTGTGAGTTGTGTAAAAATAAATATAAAAAAATATAAAAAATATTTATTAGATCCACTACCCCTTTATGTGTAGAGCGCATTACGTTAGTACTTCCAACTTAGTGATCTCCCGATTGTAGATACGAGTTACCTACACTATTTGCCTAAGATAAAGAAAGTTATTCAATATGATATAATATTTATAGGTAAAAGACATAAAATATAGTATAGTCAATTCATATAAGATAGTGTAGTTAGTTTTTAAGGTAACATAACCTAAAATTATTTCCGAACGGCGGCGGCGCCACGTAGACACTAGCGCTCACAAAATGCGCAAACACAAGTTTCTGCATTTGTAATCGTTTTAAGACGTTGTTGACTTGTCACTACCTCTTTCGCGGTTATGTTGTGGGTTTTTAAATGGCAGGGGAGTTTTTATCTGTGGATTATTTTTATTTGAACGCTCATTTTTACGTTTACCTTGAGCTGTTCAAGTTGTTGGAAGACTTTTTTAAATGTCCGTTTATATTAACTTACAACTTGGTACTTGGACTTCTATTATTAAAATTAGTGTACTTCTTTATAATTTAGTCATATAAAGTTTAGCTTTTAATATATATTGGTAAGTAGTTAATACTTGTACTAGTTCCTAATATATTGCATTTTCTGAAGTACTTAACTTAAACTTCTATTAATAAAAACCTATCCTCTTAGCTTAATTATCGCCTGAGAGAATGCCCTGGGTTCCTTAGTCCCTGCATCAGTACAGGACACCTTATGAACCAACACCAAAATCAGTCTGTACTATACCAAACACACATACAGCACAGCTACACTAGTAACCGGGCTGATTAATCTTAACATTATCATTCTAGGGTTCTGCTCAATAAAATTGTCACACTAGAACAAAGAAAGGTAAAAGAAGACCGAAACACAAAGGTACATTCACTCAAGTACCCCTATTTTCCACTAAAGCGCCTGATGGATTTCGCATAGCAAAGTTGGAGGGCGCCAGCAATTATGTGATACTCATTTCATGACAATGGCAGGTGTAGGCATCGTGGTTTGCATACTGCTTAAGTAATTGGCCTAACTAGGGTTGGCGATGGCCTAGTTTATGTGTTATTATACTATCCGATGAGATACATGTAACTCTTGAGGAACTATAGGTATAGTTGTAATTGTCAAAATTGTATAATGTATAGGCACTGCTACGATAGCAAGCAGGTAGTTATTTTTGTCGTATGGACCTACATTAGATATATTACCTATGTACTAATAGTAACGCGGGTTATAACTTTTGGGCAAACATATGCCGCTGACGTTCAGACTCTAATTGCAACATTGTAAAGTATTTATTCTGGCACTGGCATCGCATTGAAACTAGCACGCAATTTTTTTTTAGCAAAAACTTAATTTAAAAAATAATGTAACTAAAAATGGCACAAAAAGCAAAGGAAAAGATAACATAAATTATATACAGGGTATTTTTTCATTGCCACCCTTAACCAAGGGTACGTACTCTATACATCAAATAAAGTAAGTTTATGCCAAAAAAAAATGCTAGAAAACGATGTAAATTTTTTGGATTTTTTTTTATTACTTGATAGGGCGAAATTTATAGTATCCAGTGTTTATATGCTAGTAAAAACTATGAAAATAGACATATATTAATTATTATTCGTGAAAAAATCTTACTACACGCGTCAATGTGCATTTATGCAGAAAAACGCAGTCTATTTACTCAACTTTGGACTCTAATATTTTGGAAACCAGACACTTCCCAGGTATGCTTCCATGGAGAAAAATGATCGTGATGACGAGGAGATTCCGTAGTTTTCAGGAACGTTGACGACCAAAAATCTTCCTGTATATTGAAAGTATCAAGATTTTTACGTCCGCTTTGAATGTATCCTTCCTATTGATAAATACCTACTTAGTTTGTAATATTTCGTATAGAAAGTTTGATTGCGGTATGATTGTTAATAAATATATGGGTATTTTCATTAAGTGGCAACCCTTAGCGATGTTGGTAGGTCACCCACAATAGGACTCTATCACACTGAGTGGCGCCTTTAATATTTACAAATGAGAGTATAAATCTCTTCTCAAATATTCCAAATCGCAGTCTTCTCCCTCCCTCTTCAGACGTTCGTATTCGAGAGATGAGGACAGTGAATGTAATCATAGAACAAGGAACTTCGAACTAAATAGCTCGTCCCGTAGTCATTTCAATTGTTATAGTAGATGTTGACGGTATTAAGTTTAATAACCGAGTGTGAATATAATGATTGTATGATATTAATTTGCTGTGTATGGTGCAGTTTTGATGTCTGTTTTATAGGCGCAATGACTTCAGGATCCATTAAGTATTCAGTATCCAAGCAGAGCTTATTTGCACGGTCTAGGTTTGTTTTTGCTAGTGGTTTTTTACAGTGCGTTTCACTCAAGGCCGGATCCTGGGGGATGGTAATGAGGGTCATGACCACCTCCTGTGGCCTTAGACCAGCTTAGGTAATGTTACAATTTTACAAGCGACAGTGATATTCGCAAAGTTATAGAATTATGACCACCCCCTTACTCCAAGTCTGGATCCGCCCTTTCACTAAATAGTTCCTTTGAATGATGGCGCTAGTTACTATGTTTATGACTACATTATCATTGTTAAAATTGTTAAAAGCGGTGATAGACCAGTGGTTAAGACGTGCACCTTACAAGCGGGAGGCGTAAGTTCGATCCCAGTCACGGGCCTGTACCAATGAATTTATTTCATGTACAGATTTTAATGTTGCAAAAATTGTCACTTAGCTCGTCCCTCGGAAAGCACGTAAAACCGTTGGTCCTGCGCCTGATCTCTCCACGGTCGTGTCGGCTTTCCGTCCCATCGGACTATGAGAGTGAGGGAATAGAGAGTGCATCTGTGTTTGCGCACACACTTGTGCACTATAATATCTTCTGCGTACCTGGCCAATCTCCGTAGAGATTGGTCGCCTTGGCCGAAATACGGTCGAAGATCATCATCATTGTTATCTACTGCATTAAAAAAATGTTTATTCCGAAATCAGGCATAGGAGTTATTCTACGAAACGGACGGACACTGACAACAATGTATCAGAACCCCTACCATCGGTTTGTCATCAGACCAGTTAATTGTATCGTCACATTGGGAGGAATTTCATTAAAGCCCGGGGCAGGATTAGAATGCGCTGCCCATTGTCCGGTGAGTTATGGCCGGCCGCACGGTTCTGGTATGGAGGTCGTTGGGAAACTTTGAATTAGGGTTTTTGGTCATGTGACCGGAATGTGCAAAATATATTGTAAGTAAAGATTCTGTAGAAAAATCGCACACAGCAAAAAAACTTATTGAATATTCTTTGTAAAGTACCTACGAAACTCATATATTTTTTATTCTACAAGCAGAGTCTAATTCTTAGGCATGTAGAGAGTACCTCGTACAGGCCGTAGAATTGGAAAACTTGAGACTGGCTAAACTGATTGAAATGAAATTTTGTGTGTGTATTTCGGTGTGCCCAGTTTTATAGTTATAAATAGACTATGTTATGGTACTGTACCGGTTTGATGAATTTGATGAGAGCGAGATGTCTCACTTTTAAACGATAAATTCACAGAGCTATTAATAACTAGACAAATTAAGTGGAAGTACTTTGCATGTAAAAAATAGACTTAAGAATTAGAATAGACACGCGTTCTCGAACCTGGACTGAACGAATTAGGGCTGATAGAAGTGGTTTGCAATTGCACCAAGTAGAAACACTTACCTTGTCTAGATATTATTTAGCTCTGTGGATTTGACGTTTTAAAGTGAGACATCTCGCTCTCACCAAATTCATCATACTGGTGCTGGTTTCAGAAAGTGAAGAGCCTTTATCATAGCGGTTACAGATATAAAATATCAGCGACAAGTTGCTAGTTTATCGCCTGAGACAACGCCCGAGTGAACAAAATAACGTTTTGACTACTTTACCAGTAACATAGTGTCTGCCTGGGCCACAAATTGGCACGATTGGCCAGCCTAATTGTTTGAAATATACGATCTGCTGCAAGGTCTGTAAGGAACAGTTAGTATTTAGTGCTGGCTTACTCTGCCGTTCCTCATTATGGTGCGGGATTTGAAATGAAACTTGGAGGGCATATTCTAGGTAGGTATGTTACGATGTCGTAAAGTAGGTATCCGATAAGAAAGGAACACAGGAACGAAACTAACAAGAATTCTAAACTTTACTACTAAGTTACTTATACAAAAATATAAGTATTTGTCAAATGACGATATTTCTTTTGAATATTAAAAAAATTGTTCGAAAAATTAAATGAAAAAAAAATTGAAATGATTAATTAAGTATTTGCTTAAAACATGTTAAGTATTATTAGATTAGAGACATGTTTCGCCAAAAAATGTGGTATACCAATGATTTAATTTATCCACAACCTAGGAAATTACGAACGAGATCCTTTTCGCTGTATCATTTCTACCTTTTTACCCTAAACAACCCCTTAGTACGTTTTTCCAACAAACACAAGATATTCACAGTTGGGTTGGCGATTTCTCAACCCCTTACCCCTTTTGTGTTGGATTTGCTCGATGTGCTCTAGTGGCTTCTAGATTAGCAGTTTATTTTTACTGTATTGTATTTCCGGTTTGATAGAGTTACAAAAAAATACAACGTTGAAATAATGCCTACGTGTAACGGTAGGTCGTAGAAAGAGATAATAGTTGTAGACACTTTAAGATGAATATTTAGGTATTATTTATTTTAGAATAAACAAAAACAACGCATCTAATGCATGTTGGCAACTTATGTACTATACTTGTTACGTACAAATATACTTATACAGGGTATTTTTCCCGAATACCACGTATTCTACTGATTATCACGATTGTCTACATACTTATGCCTTGATCACACGTAGGTACCGAGTAAATAGGCGAGACAGTGAACTCGGCCGTTTACTCGGTACGTGTGATCAAGGCATTAGAAGCTTACCTGGAAAGTGGTTACCCCAATTTCCCGAATTTGGGATAACCAGAACTGAAGGAATAAAAAAGATTTCACCGCTAAGTTTAGCATAGTAGGAACAGATGTAAACGATCAGTGACAAAGAGAGTAGGTATACCCAAGTTCCTTTGTCGACTCTTACGAAAAGTACGGAAGGAGATGCAGCTGATGAATACTAACGAAGTCCCGCCTAAGCACCGGAAAAGAAAAGCAACTGAAAATATTATTTTTTAATGTTTAACATACATTTTATATTAATCAAAAACCTTATCTAATCCAAACCCTCAATAGGAATAAATGCAAAAGTATACAAATCCCACCAAAATTATCAGATTATAATATATCCATAGATCGATGTAGAAACAACAGTTCAATTAATTTCATTTCAACATCCACTCTCAAATTATACATTTCGCGGCAAAAGTTAATCTCTAAAACTCTCGGAACCGAGTGGGCCCTTTTCATTAGCGCGGGAACACCTGGGCCGGCCTAAAGAGCCAAGTTCGCGCCACAAAGGCACCTTGCTCGAATCTTCTTCTTGCATTATGGTCGGCTGGAAGGTTTAATTTTGGATGTGGCATAAAATAAATGCTTCATATTTTAATTAATCTGTAAAATTGAGGACACGAGATCTAAACTCTACAAACGTTAACTTCACCAACTTTACTGAAGCCTGGTTGTTTTGTTATATAAGGATTTACTGCTCATTACTTTTGATTACTTACTTATTTAGATCATTCAAAATTACTACAAGAACTATTATTATGGGATATAGGGAGGGTCTATTAATTAGCCACTCTTTTGTATCAAAGTTTAGGAAAGCTATGGCTTTTTAGAACTTTCGCGTAGAGTTTGAAGCTTTGAATCAACATGAGGTCTAATAACCTTAACTAAGCCGTATTATCTATACTAATATTAATTAATTATAATAATATTATAAAGCTGAAGAGTTTGTTTGTTTGTTTGAACGCGCTAATCTCCGGAACTACTGGGTCGAATTAAAAAATTCTTTTTGTGTTGGATAGTCTATTTATCGAGGAAGACTTTAGGCTATATATCATTACAGTGCGACCAATAGGGACGAAGAATAAGAGGAAAATGTGGAAAAAACATGGAAGATATATGAGAAATACCACTCCTTTGCGTCGCGCAGTCGGGTAAAAAATATAGGAGACCTTCTTTGTCAACGCAATAGTACCCAAAACAATGATTTTTGGAATTTTTGTCTGTTTGTCGGTTTGTCTGAGCACGCTAATCACAGAAACGGCTGAAACAATTTCGATGCAGTTTTCAGAAATATATTGTGACAGGTCCCACTTAACATATAGGCTACTTTTTATGCGGGGAAAATGTTTTTATCCCGAATAATTTCGACATTTTGTTTTTTCTGTAGTCCACGCGGACGAAGTCGCGGGCGTCCACTAGTAATAAAATACATGAGCAAAGCGGCCGCTATATTACGGCACCGGCATCCTATAAAACTATCTTTGCCTACCTCGAACATTGGCATATCCATGCCAATCTATAAAATATCTTCGTAACTGAACGTAGACCGCCATCATTCGTACCGTGTCACCGAAGCGGTACCGCGGGGAGTTTTATCTATTTTAATGCTGCACCCCCAACCCCTTCGATTCCCGACTTAATTAATTAAGAAGTTAACAATGGCGACAAGCTTTCATTTGTTTGTATAAATCGCAAAAGTTACCGCACCGCTGTTTATCTCATTCTTGGGTTGTATTATTAATCCAGCTACATTCTAGCGGATTTTGTTTGTATGAAATATACAACACGGTAATACCCATACTATCTGCCTTCTTCTTGTCATTTGGTACCGTTTCTTAATCCCGTTAAAATATAGTATACAAAGAAAAGACTACTAATATTAAAACTCTTGAGAGGTTGAGAGTTTGGTAGTCTTTCACAACTTTACGAAAAGATTGATACTTGAAATCACAGTGGAGATTTGGGTGCAGTGCCAAACGAGTCGTCATACAACTACGTACACAGGCTTGAGCGTCCGTGGTAGAGGGATAGCCAGAACTATAAGATCACGAGGAATATCCTCAGCCACGTTTGGCATAATGTCGTGTACGTCGATAGTAACGTTTATCTCAACGAACCAAGATAAAGTTATGGTTTTTCAAATTTAATAATTAATGTTTTTATTTTAAAATGTATATGTGTATGTATATGTATGTATGTATATGTATCTATGTATGTGTTTATGTATGTGTTATATGTATATATATACTTGACTGTAAGGATGACTGTACAAGACTCCACAGTCAAACTATAAAAATAGTTTTGTGGAGCTAAGACTATCATTATTTTGTAATCCTTTTATAACAATAAATAAATAAAAATAATAAATAAAACATGCTTAGCAGAGAGACAAGTTGCTACCTAATGAGGTAAATTGGAAATTTGAGAAAACGCCCCTGAGTTTAGTCGTCTCTTACGATATGCACGGAAGGAGATGCAGCTGATGTATTCTAGCAAATCCCCGCATCAGCACACTATATCACTTTAAGATATAAAAGATGTATCCTTGAAAACCTTCTACATTTTTCGTAGCATGGAATATCAGTAAAAATATACTAGCAAAAATGTCACCGTAATGGGAACCACACATTTTTATAGAGTGTTTGCCCTTTACAAACCATTGCCGTATAGAAAGGTCACCTACAGTAACCAAATGTCGCGCCCTTTGCCTCCTAGTTCCCTTGGGACCTGGGACTGAATGTTCCTGGACTTCAAAATGCGTTCGGATTCTCGAAAATTGTTTATTTGTAAAGAGCCCACTCCGCCGACTAAATGTTGCCAACATTTGGTACACAAAAATAGGGGCGTTCTTTCAGGCGATGAGCTAGCAACTTGTCACTGATTTTAAACATCTGACCGTTGCTAAATGGGACTGTAGGATTACCGCGATGTAGGAGAGGCTGTAGGAGATCGCGATTCTGCAGTTTGTGGCCATTTTAAAAATTGCTTTCAAAGATATATTCCGGGAATGGAATATACTTTATATATGTTTATATATTAATTATTATATATGTTTAGATATGTTCATATTAGGTTTCACGGTCAGCCATGGCGTCTTGGTGAATTCTCTTTAATTCATGTGGTATACTTTCACAAAAAACATCTAAAAATCGCAATTCCTATTACGCCTCGTATCAATACAGTTCCCTAATGCGAACAGAGAAATCTCACAAAGGGAATATGAATTCAATATTGAAAATTTCACCAACCCACCCCGTGCTACGGACCACATAGTGAATACCAATATGAAAATCAACCCTTCTGACAAAAAAACTTGTCATACTATCGACGGAACACGTGCGCTGTATGAAAAGAATTGTGAAAAAACTTTTGCACACAATTTTTATGTAGGAAATGGATGGAGGCTGGGTGGGATGTAATGTATGAAAACTTGAAAAGTAACCTACCCTTTACAGTTAAATATGTCGTTATTCACTTATCTTATGGAGTGTGTTATATCTAATAGTACCTTTGAACGATGGCACTAGAATTATATTCTATACTAGCTGTTGCCCGCGACTTCGTCCGCGTCAACAAACAGAATAAAATATTTTAAAGTACTTCTGCGTAAATTATATTTTTTGTTTTATTTTCTTGTGGCAGAAGAACATACTGATTTTCTCCGCAACCCGATCTTGACAACGCGACATATAATTGGCCGTGTGAAAAGCAGTCTTGACGTAAGTCAATTCCAACGTGTTTAAACGTTTGCCCCTGTGATTTATTAATTGTTACAGCAAAAGATAACTTAACAGGGAATTGAATTCTTTTAAAATGTTGAATAACTTTTCCTAAGACGGTATTTTCATATCTCTCAAAATTTAGCTGGGCTGTTAAGGGTTCTGCATCAGGTTATCTAGACCTTCAATTTTATTACGTTATTAGAAAGTGCTTATCATGCTGAGCAACTTTTCCTAAGACGGTATTTTCATATCTCTCAAAGTTTAGCTGGGCTGCTAAGGGTTCTGCATCAGGCAGTCTAGACCTTAAATTTTTTTCTTTCATATCATTTCTACGTCATTTTATTCTTTCATACATATTTTTTGGATAACTTGAACCGTTTACGCAGTGCACGCAACGGAAGTCTCCAAAGTTGAATAATTTTCCCCGTTTTTTCCACATTTTCCTCTTATTCTTCGTCCCTATTGGTCGCACTGTGATGATATATAGCCTAAAGCCTTCCTCGATAAATGGACTATCCAACACAAAAAGAATTTTTTAATTCGACCCAGTAGTTCCGGAGATTAGCGCGTTCAATCAAACAAACAAACAAACAAACAAACAAACTCTTCAGCTTTATAATATTATATATTAGTATAGATAAAACGGGCTCTAAATGTTTTCTCAACGACTACCTCTACCTGACAAAAGATTGAAAGTAATTGTGGTAATATATTGGACATACTCGTAATGTAACTTTGAGTTCATGATACCTTTGCCAATATCACGCATTATAAAATAATTTCTTTGCAACGCATCACGATATCGCAAGCCCTTCAAAACTACACAATTTCCAAAATGGATCCTGTGTAATTCGAAATTTAAACTGTCCAATGGTGACTCCCCGCGATGACGTATGGCACCCATGAGAGTGATCAACCTAGCAACCCTGCTTCAAACTTTATTTTATCACCCTAAAAATTTAAATCAGTCTTTATTGTATTTGCAATACTGATGATATTGGGTAATTTTATTTGCATTACCTAAGTTTGTGGGTTG
This sequence comes from Carposina sasakii, assembly GCA_014607495.2. Taxonomy (NCBI): domain Eukaryota; kingdom Metazoa; phylum Arthropoda; class Insecta; order Lepidoptera; family Carposinidae; genus Carposina; species Carposina sasakii. Next base: position 3,513,094 of record CP053163.1, on the reverse strand, counting down.
TAACATGACGAATTTATGATGTCAAGTAGTTCTGCAATGAGAAGAGTAGTTTTAGTTTCTACATACTTAATTACTAAATCATAATAACTACAGTTAGAATGCGTTAGAATAACTACAGGATCATAAAGGAGATCCCGCAGCCACGTTTAGCATTGCCCCATAATGTAGGTAAATGGTCAGTGACGAGTTGCTAGCTTATCGCCTGAAAAAAATCGAAGTTCTTAGTCGACTCTTACGGTCACAATCTTCAAGTACACAATATGGTCGATTCCGGCAGTCACACTTAAACCTAAACGTAAATTTAGTCCTACCTGGCCTTTTCTCTCTCAGCCATTTATGTTAAGAACGGAGAGAGATAGACCTGACTAAGATTAGGTTTAATAGCTTATCTCCTTACTTATATTTTATGATTAAACAAAACTAATTATTATGAATCCCATGCATAGTAATAGAAAAGAGTCATTAAAATTAATTTTAAAAGTACCCACAAGGTTAAGCCCAGTAATTAGGGGATGGTAATTGGATGGGTCGAGATCGGGGACCTAATCGAATAAAAACTTATGATGGATCACACCACAGAGTCTGAGACACAACAAACATGGCCGCTGATATGGGGGTTTGTAAATGGCGGAATGTTTTCCGCAAGTCGAGTTTATTTGTATGAATAAGTATAATAGTACACTTTTAATGCTAAATAGGACTATAGCTTGCCATTTTGATATTATAATAAGAAAAGCGAATAAAAGCTTGTTACTCATAACCTAAATTATTATTTTTCCCGCGAAAACGTGTCGCGTGTCCAACATCCGGTGCGTTTCCGTGCGTCAATTTTTAAAACGATAAAATTGGAACGCAACAATACGCGCGGCTGTGTAGGTGCCCTATTGTCGTCCCCCTGTGACACTAAAGGGGTTTTCGAGTGTGTTTTTCAATTTGTGGCTGACGAATGGGTTAGGGAAATCTATGGAAACAATCCTTACTAATATTATTAATGCGAAAGTTACTCTGTCTGTCTGGCTCGCTTTCACGCCAAAACTACGATACCGATTTAAGTAAACTTTGGTACACAGGTAGTCTAGAGCCTGTGAAAAGACATAGGGTAGATAGATAGATAGATAAAATTCTTTATTGTACTACAGCAAAAAACACATGTACAAGGGCGAGCTTAATGCCTTGCAAGGCATTCTCTACCAGCTAACCTGGTTACATATGAATATCATCTGTTGGTAGCACTATCAGAGATGTGGATAAGAAAAACAATACATTCATCTAAAATTACATATCATTACATTACTTTTTGTACCAGGAAAATATTTTTATCCCGGATGATTTCGACGTTTTTTTGCAGTCCACGCGGACGGAGTCGCGGGCGTTCACTAAGTATTGTATACGTTTAAAAATATCTTCGTCATATTTTTCTAGGTATATAGGTAGTAGTTTTTCCAGGATAAAAGTTCTCGTCCTTTTTTCTGGAAGTGAGTTCCCATGTGATAATCATCATTGCGTGATAATTTCTCTGAAAGGATAATCAATCACACAAAGGGAGCTTCTACATCAACAACATCCTTTGGTTCTAATGGAGCTTGAAAATCTTCTCCATAGTAAATTTGTCTAAATAAAAATTTTAATCTGACTAACTAGCGACTGACTGAATCACGATAAAATTTGTAATGTTGGACCCTAATGGACTGCTGGATAACTAGCCGACTCTAGTTAGCAGTCTCTACTGAGACTCTACTCATCCCCCAGTTCTCAGCGAAATCAAGTTCGGGTAATAGTGAGACAGTTTTTGAATGGTGTTCAAAAATCCTCCACACGTCCAATGACGTCCATGTATTGGAACATTGCGGAAATGGAACTCACACGATTCGATCTCGAAACGAACTAGGTACAGCAAAAAATTGTTGAATTTACTTTAAATTTGGAACTAGTCGCGTAACGTAGTAAAATAAATCCTTTTTAATACTTTAAGTATGTACTATTTCCTGTAGGTATTTAAACGAATTGGATAAAAAATTGCTCAAATAATCCTCGGGCCAAAGATGGAGCTAAACTTTAATGAGAAATTAGCGAAAGAATAATGAAAACCACCGACCGCAAATGAAAAATTAAAAAGTACGACAGGAAGAGGAAATGCCGCCATGTTGGGAACGTTACGGCCTTAATTACCCGCCAAGAAACAAACAGGCAAAATATTTATGATTTTTAATCTGATCACTCTTGGGGTAAAAAGTCGTTAAAAGTAGATAAATATCGTCTTAGAAAAAGGAATTGGAACGTTAATTGATAAAAAGTAAGTAAAATAATAATTACTGAACAAACGAGAAGAGCTTCTATGTATTAAGTATCACAAATTTTATCTCCAAGCTGGTTTTATACAAAAATTCCAAACCCAAAAATCTTTGATTGATTTTTATCTAAGTATGTAGGTATAATATTATAATTGGCCATGCCCCATAAGTAAGTAGGCACCTAAGTATTAGCGACACAGGATAGGATATATCATAGGATCACCAGAGGATGTAGAGCCTGGTAGTGGGCGACCACCAATTTTTGCATCCCCCATAGTTTCCTCCGTAAGAAAAGCTCAATTTTCACTCCCACATGGCGCAGAGATGCGACACTTTTGACACATTTAGTGCATTAGAAGTCGCCTTTTCAAGTGTGTGTTGAGTACGTCAGCCGTGACTTCCTGTAAGTGAGATGACACTCTACGCAACTTTGTAGGGTTGGCAAGTGCTTACATAAAATGGAATTACCGGTGCCCAGGCAAAATACTTACCTGCCTTTTTACCCAACTGCGCAGGAGGATTATCTTTTTCGAGTTTCATGAAAGAGTCCTGTGCTGATGCTAGGGTTCACTAGTTTAGATCAGCTGCATCTCCTTCCGAGTTCCTTCTATCGTAAGTATGTGTTGGAAGTTTTGTTTAACTCTAATCTAATGAATTTTATTATTCATAATAAGAACTATTTCTTGGGGCAAATAAAGCTAACAAACAATGGTCATTGTAAAAAAAAAAGTAATATTAGGGTCGATTCTGGCGGTCACAGGTCTATCTCTTTCCGTTCTTAACATTAATGGCTGAGAGAGAAAAGGTCAGGTAGGACTAATTTTATGTTTAGGTTTAAGTGTGACGACACATTTATTAATTTTACGAGTATAACATTTATCTGTAACAAAATTGCTATAAAAATTTCGTACAACCCTGTTTTCAAATACTGCATTATTGTAATGGATGTCACGGGCGCAACTCTACCATGCTCAAGCTATCCACCATCAGCCATAACACACCAAACACAGCCGTAATTTCTCAGCTCTAGGTTTATTTTCCTTCGCTTAAAGAATTTCTCAAAAATTATCCAGCAAAAAACTTAAAAGATGCTTTATGATTTGGAGATAACGTTTAATTTGGAGAGCAAAAAAATTATGTAGTGACAAGATAGTGCAGATGCGACACTTGGAATAGAGTAGCACATTAGCGACATCTCTTAAAGTGAGAAAATTACGAACTTTTGCTCTCAGCTGAAATGTGTCCCATTTTGTTCTCAAACACTTCTTTGCAGTGCTTCTTTGCTGTGTCACCATTACTGTTAAAAGTATATATTATGTACTGTTTATTATGTAACAAACTTTTACAACTTTAAAAAGGTTTACATTTTTGACATTCTTTTCTCTTGATACTTATATTCATGGCTGAAATTCATCAATATTGATAGGGGGAGTCACGAGGGCAAATTATCTTTGTTTACTTTTTGTTATCTTTTCAATTTATTTTTTATTTTTTACAATTGGGTTCTAAGATAATGACATTATGTTTATTAATTTCGTAGCTATCCGTTGGTCAGATGCAAACAAGTTCGAGAGAGTTCTGTACTAAAAATAAAACAGATTATCGCAATAGGTACTTAATTTTATTCAGGCTTAAATCTTAATTATCATTCTTATCGTGCTCATGGACCACTTGCGGCATAAAATCCAATTCACGGACTCTGCTAAGGCTCTCCACATACATGTCTAGGCGTTGAGTCATGTAGTAGCAGCGTCTATCCCTAATCTGTCTGTTCAGGTTCAAATCCAGGACTCCAATCAGCAGACCATCCCTAGTTCGTGACAGACCAGGACAACGCACGCCATCAGGTCCACTAAAGTAACTCGATCCGTAAAACAGACCCAAGTCTTTATGAGCAGGCTTACCGTCAGCAGAAGTAAACTCATTGGGGAATTCCTCATAACCGACTCTGTTAATCGCTGCGGTGAAGTAGCAGTTGGTGATAGCAGCGTTCCTAGCTTCAATATTCCACATGTACTCACTGCCAGCTTCCGCGGCAATAGTCGCTGATGGGTTAAAAACTATATCAGCTCCGTTTTGTCCAAACATCATCCAGTTTAGGACGTGGTGGCGACCGAAGCAAATGTTGACAGCAATCTTCCCGTACCGCGTCGCGAAGACAGGATGACCTGTATTTCCTTCCATGTAATAGTTGGATTCGTTGAAGTCTCCAACCCTGGGGATGTGGTTCTTGCGATGCTTGCCGATAACGTTTCCAGTATCGCTGATTACGACTGCCGTGTTCCATAAGATATCGGCATGCTTTTCGTCTCTTTCAAGGATAGAGGAAACAATGACCATGGCATATTTAACGGCCAGCTCGCGCAGGAATCTTGTGGTGGGTCCGTTTTCAGCCGATTCGGCAAATTCACACCACGGCTGTTTCTCTCTTGTGCAGAAGGCAAATGGCATGTTCCATAACTCCTGGAAGCAGATGACGTTGACGCCCTCCTGTCCAGCGACGTCGATGATCCTCTTTACTTTATCGAAGATAGCTTTCTTCTGCTCATTGATTGGCCGGTCAGTCGGCGCCGCAATTGAGTGCTGGATAATTCCAATTTTAACAATTTTTGGCGGTCTTGTGCTCTCCTTTTTAGCGGGAAAGGCGTACGCGGCAATCTCGAAATCAGCTTCTTTAGCTGCAGCAATTGAGGAATCCTTCAGCTTAACTTCTAGATGGTCTTTTCTTCCATAGTAGATTCTGTTGAACTCGTCGAGATCACGGCCGCTCAGGTTGTTATTTATGATGGCTTCGAGACTTGGCGTTTGGTTATCCATGGTCGTCAAAACGTGTGTCTAAGAGGATCTATAGCTGTCGACTGGTGGCGATATGCGACTGCTGCCTTTAAATAGGTAAACCTTAATGCATTCGAGTCCGGTCTTGTTTATCTATCTGTGTGGTCCGACAATCCAGATGACCTTCGCCCTAGTCTGCGATAAAATTGAGACAATATCCAAGCCGAGTAAAAATATTTGAGTAATCTAACTAAACAACTTAATGTGAGACTACGTGACTAAATATCATCGCAGGAGTAAACAGTACTTATCGTAGCAACAAATATCTCTTAGTAACAGGTACCATCGACAACACAGTGTTGAAGATCCTGGGTGGGTTAGAAAATCTGAAATAAATTCAGTAACACATCGTGTGGGCACAAGACCTTGTAGTTCGGATTCTGTAATTTATATTTTTCCATTAACTGTACATGTGCTTTAACATAATCTAAGCAGGTACCTATTTTGTGGTTTAATAGATGTATAAGATACATAACTGTCAAGTTTCATCAATATCTGTTCAGTAGCTTTTACATGAATAAGTTACGAACTATTTTTATGGTAGACAATCCTACTATATAGGTGCGTTAGATACCTAATCATTTAAATTAGCTATAAAGCTAGCCACAACATCTGACTATTATGGTATGGTATGCTATGTTTAATAATAAAGCTTAGTTATATACAGGGTGTAACAGAAAAGGTATGTTAAGCGAAAAGCTATGCAAACAGCCCACTATAAAGAACCTATTTCCAAAATATGAGACTCGAAATCACGTGTTTGTTTTTCAAGATTGTATGAACATTTCAGAGTTGTTTAGGAATTCTCCATACTATCTGGAAAAATAAACATGCGATTTCGAGTCTCAAATTTTGTGGATAGGTTTCTTTTAGTGGGCTATTTACATAGCTTTTCGCTTTTCGCTTAACATACCCCTTTTGTTACACCCTGTATAAGTACTTAGTCATTTATTAGATAAACTTATTTTAACAAGCTAAGGATCAAGTATGTTAATTATGTATTTAATAGTGATTAAGTCAATTTATGTACCTACATACACTGTTGTTTACCCACACTGTACGAGTACTGTTTGTGCCTACTTTATACCTACATACCGATCATTACGTAACATGAAGCAGCGTTACGTAAGAACAAGCTGTGTTTCACCTCGCAATATTCATTATCTTCATAGACACTCGTTGTTATACTTATTTACTTGTAAGTAATTTCATAATTTATATTATTTTTTATAATGGAAAAATGTGAAACTATTGACGAACTGTTGCGTAAAAACTTAATTCCAGAACAGTTACGGATTTTTAATCGCATACATTACGGACGAGAAGATCATTGTGAGATTAAAATAAAGAAAGCTTCTGTAGCAGCTGCAGCAGTGGATAACTTTGAGGTTCTTACATCCTCTTTTCACGCTGTAGAAGAAGAATTGAGAGCACCACGACTAGTGAAATTGGGACTTATACAAAATGCATCTGTATTACCAGCTGCTAAGCCCATCAAAGATCAAAGAGAAGCTATTTTCAAAAGAGTGGAAAGGATTATTAATGTAGCAGCATCAGAGGGAGTAAATATTCTTTGTTTACAAGAAACTTGGTCTATGCCGTTCTTTTTGTGCACGAAGGAGAAAAAGATATGGGAAGATTTTGCCGAATCAGCGGAAACAGGCCCAAGCATAATTTTCTTAAGTAAACTGGCTGTGCAGCATAAAATGGTAATAATATCGCCAATTTTAGAAAATGATAATGGTGTTTGGTGGAATACAGCTGTAGTTATAGATGATACCGGAAGAGTAATGGGAAAACATCGCAAAAATCATCTTCCAAGCACTGGAAGCTTTAGTGAAACGTCATATTATTCTTCTGGCAATTTGGGACATCCTGTATTCAATACTAAGTATGGAAAAATAGCCGTAAATATTTGCTATGGTCGCCATCATGCACTAAATTGGTTGATGTTTGCAATAAATGGTGCCGAAATAGTTTTTAACCCATGTGCAACTATAGGTGAATTTGGAGAAGCATTTTGGGGCGTTGAAGCTCGGAATGCAGCTGTTGCCAATGGATATTATACTTGCAGCATCAATAGAGTGGGGACTGAAAACTTTTCTGTTAAATCTTCCGCTGAGAAAACTGTATCGAGAATCTACTATGGTTCCAGCTACGTTTCTGCTCCCAATGGTTATAGAACAAGAAGTTTATCAAAAGTTAAGGATGGACTACTTATAGTAAATGTCGATTTGAACTTGTGTCGGCAAGTAAGAGATCAATGGGGATTTAATATGACTGCACGTTTGCAAGATTATGCTAAGGAACTGCTGGCTATAAAACCACTGTAGATTATTCGATATTTTGAAATACCTATTCGTATTAAGTAGCTATAGAATTAAATAAAACCGATTTCCACCTAAACGTACCTTTTAATTTTATACGAAAGTTTAGATTAATGGATGGATACATAGGTAGGTTATTCCTATTATGTTCGATACACAGATAAAGTCATTATACAGGGTATGTGTGACAGCCAGGCAAATACAGATATACTGAACAAGTACCAAAATTATTGCAGCAAAAGATCCAATGTGTTCTAACTAATCATTTGGAACGGGTGCTTTTATATGGAGTTCCTTTCCCTAGCTATCCAGCTCCTTATAATCTGTAACAATTTAAATCAATTTGATCAGTGACTGCGTGGACTTTATTCTATTGTCTTTGTTCGGGAGTTTAAAAATGTAAAACTGTCAATGTCAAAAATCAAGTTTATTATCTGTGGTTGCCATCGCTGGATGATTGTCATTTTTCGGTATTTTAAAATAGCAATTTTCATTATTTCTTTGAAATACGCATAATACATTAGTTAATTTATTAAAATGGTAAGTAATTTTGATCACATTGTAAATCCTGATAGAATATACAACACTGATATGCCAATTAACAACTTTAAATTTGGTTATAGCGTCCCAATCATTACAATGCAAAATTCAATGTTTTTTGGTATAATAAGGTTATAACAACATGCTACCAATGTATAATTAGCCCTTTTATTGTTTAGTTGAATCAGCAGCAATCCCCATTTGTATATTACAAGTGTTATTCACAATTTTTCTCTTCAACATTTTCAGTCTATATTAGCATACAATGGTGGTGCTGTTGTGGCCATGAAGGGCCAAGACTGCGTGGCTATAGCCACAGATAAACGCTACGGTATTCAGGCCCAGACGGTGTCCACCAACTTCCCTAAAGTGTACCAGATGGGACCCTCCTTGTATGTTGGTTTACCCGGACTTGCCACAGATACACAAACAGTATTCCAGAGACTTAAATTCAGGTAAACAAACACTATTAAACCCTAATTTTTTATATAAAAATACTCAGAAATTAAAACTAATGTGTTTAATAATGAGAATTTTTGGTACATGAGCTAATTGCATAAAGTATGGTTGATTATAACTGCCACATTTAAACTTAAAATTATTACATTTAAGTGTGATGGTCAGAAATTACCACATTTTCCAAAATTATGTATTTCCAGAATGAACCTGTATGAACTGAAAGAAAATAGGATAATGAGACCAAAAACCTTCTCAGCTATGCTATCAAACCTCCTTTATGAGAGGAGATTTGGGCCCTACTTCATTGAACCAGTCATTGCCGGCTTAGATCCTCATGATAACACTCCATATGTCTGCAATATGGATCTGGTAAGAGAAGTTTAGATATTTATTTAGTTCTTAAGCTGTTTTTAACAGGTGGTCACTTGCTTCCCAGGCTGATTAACTCAAGCAATGTCTCTTTCTTCATAAATATCAATGTAATAAATTATTTAGAACTAGTGGACGCCCGCGACTCCGTCCGCGTGGACTACAGAAAAAACAAAATGTGGAAATTATCCCGGATAAAAAGTAGCCTATATGTTAAGTGGGACCTGTCACAATTATTCCTGAAAACTGCATCGAAATCAGTTGAGCCATTTCTAAGATTAGCTTGCACAAACGCACAGACAAACAGACTGCACAGAAAATTAATATTTTGGGTTCTAGTGCATTGATAAAGACCTCCTATAATATTTTTTCTCATATATCTTCCATGTACAGACAGCAATCCGTTACATTATTATTATATGTATAGATTACTTATATAAGGGAGATGCTGTTTCCATGATTATCAGTTTATTAAACTGTTCACTATTACCTAGTACAAAAATAAATTAGCATGTACTCTTTGGGAAGGGTGGGCGAGCACACTTAACAAACCTAAATTTGTCATGAGAACAGGATTAGTAAGAAAGTCATGGGTTTGTGTAAAATTCAGCACTATGCTTGGAATGTTGCAACTCTGACAACTAAAAAGTTTGAAAGTTAGTGTTGTGGTGTCTTTTTATTAACCGACTTCAAAAAGAGAGGTTATCAATTCGTCTGTATGTTTTTTTTTTTTATTTTTTTTTTATGTGTGTTACCTCAGAACTCCATCATTTATGAACCGATTTCAATTTTTTTTTTATAGTTGGTCATGGTGTACTTCCAGGTTGGTCCCATATTCACCACATCAGGATCTGATGATGGGATCTTGGAGAAATCGAGGGCAATCCTCGAATATTGTAGGCACATGTAGTCTGTTTTTATACTTTTACTGAGCGTTTTGATCACCTACATATAAAACATAACATCTGATGATGGAATCTCTAAGGAATCTAGGGATATCCTCAAATATAAAAGGCACGAGTAGTCCGTTTTTAGATTTTTATAGAGAATTTTGGTCAGCTACACATAATATAAAGGAAACGAGGGTCTGATGATGGAGCCGCTGAAAAACAGATAGTGGAACTTTTTAGTAACAAAATCCCCCTATGGCAGGGGGGGGCCTACGTCCAGTAATGGACGTTTCGTACACGGCTTAACGCAATATATATTTGCCCTTTAGTTAAATTTTACTTTAGTAAGCTCGAGTTTTGGGAGGAAGTCGGTTTTTCGTTTTAAAAAAATTATCTTACCCAAATGTTTTCTATGTAATTTTATATTAATTTACAGATTGGGTGTCCCAATGAGCCAGAAGATTTTGTTGTGTCTGGTACCTGCTCAGAACAACTTTACGGCATGTGTGAAGCTCTATGGGAACCAAACCTGAAACCTGATGAGCTTTTCGAGACTATTTCACAGGTGATTACTTTTTATACAATTATATTTATTGTACATATACATGGAATTAACTAATTAACTATGGTTATGGAAAAAAATGCATAAGGGTCTTAGCGACATTTCTTTTAGTGACTAGTAGCACAAACTACAGGTACCATGGTTGAGATGATTTTTGGCTACGATATGTTTATCATTTTATGTAGTCCAATTCACCCTTTGCTATGCAGTCTTTATTTATTTATTCATTTATCCAGGCTCTGGTGAACGCCGCAGACCGCGACGCCATTTCCGGTTGGGGTGCTGTAGTCTACATCATCGAGAAGGATAAGATCACAGAGAAACATGTTAAGACGAGAATGGATTAAACTTTAGGAAATATGTTCTTTACTATCTGGTTTTATATTAAAAGGAAATTAAAATTTCAAAACCATTGCTTTATTATTTTGATAAATGATAAGTTAATATACAACTCTACATTCCTTGCCAATAGATTTATTGGAGAAAGTAAATCTCACAGAGGATTTACCGCGAAATAGCTAAATAACCCATTAGAGGGTAAGTAGGTAGGTATATTTGCTTCGGACTGTGTAAATAGCCGCGTCCACACCAGGCGTGGCAGGCGTATGGGCTCGCGCCAGGGCCGGTTCGCCCATACGGCGAACGGAGCAGTCGCTCCAGGCGCCAAATCCTAGAGGGCGCCTAAATGGTAAAGATATATGTATATTATTAGAAACAAACTGGAGATGCGCCTTAATTGGATCTCGCTCCATTCTAAAATTTCCTCGATGTAGTGGCTTGCGAGCCAGATTCACAACGGAACACAGAGGCGAGGCAGGCCGAGCCATCAGAAGTCCCCGAGCATCAAGTTCACGATAAACCTACATACAACAAGCGCTAGCGAGCCAAATCAGACCGTCCACACCGAACGCACAGCGCACTCACTGAGGCACCTTCTATTCACCTTCTATACACCATATACTCTAGACCACCTTTGAGTACGGCCTGTTACCGACAGCCGATGGTTCGACCGCGAAGCACGCTCGGCCGAGGCATAATAAATCTATGGCCGAGGCAACGTGCGCCCGAGGCAGCCCGAGCCACGTCCCTCATGGACCGAGTCAATAGCGCGCGAACCGTTCTCATATAATATTCTGTGCAGCTAATGAATTTTCGTGTTGTATTCTTACTTCACTCCAGCTGGCCTTTCACAAGTTCAGAGTTTGGTTCAGAGGAGCACTATCCAAAAGATACAATTTGATTGGAAATCTTAAATAATATTGAGACGACATTCTCTCGTATGTAATGAGCTTTAGCACTGGAATAAAATCACATATTACTATGCTCCGCTTTACATCCCTATTTTTCAAATTAGATATGGCAACATTAAAAAAAATTATTCTGTCAAAAAACCGTTTGTGACTGTGTCAGTGAGATATTCACTGGTTTGTGTCTGATGGTCGTCGGATTTATATAAATTGATAAAATTGATTTTAATTATTTCTGATTAGTAAATACATCTTTAAAAATGGTTTAGTTTAGTTAGCGTGCTGCTAAATTATCTAGTGTTTGTACTGTGACTCTTGTAAGTAAATCCAACCAAAATGTCCGTTCCCAACACAGGTTTGAGCAAACTAAAGAAGAAACATATTCGCGTAAAACATCAGAAAGTGAAATTGTTTCGGGCTAATGAACCACTACTGTCTGTTTTCATGTGGGGGGTGAACCACACCGTAAGTACCTGGAATACATTTGCATAAACTACTAGTCGTTACTGCACACTAATCCGATTTAGGGCTATTGCTCAGAATCTCGCAAGACCATTATGTCATTTCCTATACGAATTGATTGTTGTGGTATAGTGCCGCTGTTTTTTTCCTTTTCTGTACTTAAAATTCGGTTTGACGTAATTATTGAATTCACCACTAGATGAGTATTTCAAGTTGCCAGATAATCTCTTTCTAGATAACAGCAAATTATTTAAAATATAAATATAACTACCTCCTATAGTCACAGAATTACAAAGATCTCTACTGTCTTTAGTATAGTTCAAATTCCATCAGTTACCATAAGAAAACTTTGCAACACAAATATGTTGTTATTGTAAATACATATTGACAAGGAGAACCTGTTTTTTATCCACTATTTTCATTTCTTAAGTGAGTCTATCTGATCATAACATCTATGTCAAAATAAAATGTTATATTTAGCTTTATGTAAATTGTAAATGCCACAATTTGGCACATAATCAAATTTATTAACAGTGAATTGTTGATTTGTCATTGGCTATAAATAGTTGATTATTTTGTTATTAAATAGTTAATACTGCCACCTTTTTTGGCAAATCAGTATGTTGACATAACTTATAGTATAGCTTATAGTATAACAACAAAACAGTGATTGGCCAAAGATGTTTGGATAAATGATTGGCTAACAAAACACACATGGATGGAGTGTACCATTAATGAATTAAATTCATTTTTTACTATAACAACTAACACTAGAACCCAACTTTGTATTACATTGTACATGTAGCAATGATACAAAGGACATATTTTGAACTCTGGGGACTACAGGCTTGATTTAAAATATTTAAAAAATATGAATAATATCCACTAGGGTCCAACACATCCAAAATATTATCTCCTCATTGTTTTCTTGGACAGCCTCTCTTCTAGAATTCAAGCTCTTACACACCCGAGTCACCAAACTATAATATCCACTAGGGTCCAACACATCCAAGATATTGTCCGCCTACCATTTTCTTGTGGAGAGCATAACTTCTAGAACAAGCTCTCAGAAACCAGACCATCAGTGATGTTCCATTTGCCCTTTTTGCATCTCATTGTATGTCATATCACATTCTATTTGTGTTATAACTAAACCATATCTCAGACGCTGTTTAAAAATTACATTTGACAGAAAAATGTTTGTAATATCTGTCTAATTTTGACAATGTCTAGCTTTAACAATGTTTACAATCTCTTGTAATAACATAGTATAGGTCTATTCAACAACATTTCCATTATAGGTATTTCATTTGTAGCTTTATTTAATCTTTATTCAATCATGTCACCATTTTGTCACAAGTTTTCCTTTTCAGATAAATGAATTGAGTCATGTATCAATACCAGTCATGCTGCTTCCTGATGACTTCAGAGCTTACTCTAAGCTCAAAGTCGATAACCATTTATTTAACAAGTAAGAATTCTTCTACTTTGTAGATTATTCTTGTTAGTAGCTTTCAGTGCACTTTCGTAATTGTCACTTTTTATTTTTATACACACATATATCAAAATATCAGAAATCATACAACATTAGAAAAATCAAATAAACCTGAAGTAAGCTTATGTCCATTATTTACCTTGTTGTACTGTACAATTAGTTATGTCTGTCTCTCTAAACTCTTAAAGTAAAATCTGTCACAGAAAAGGGCAGGTAGACAAATTTTAAGTTTATACTCAATATTGTCTCACACTTAAAGTGTGATAGTCAGAGTGGCTCACATTACATATATGTTCTAATATTGAGCATGAAATGAAAAGATATTTCTTTTCAGATTTCTTTTGTGTGTTATACTGGATAAAGTGATATGCTGAAATTCAGGACACAGCAAAAATCCAGGATAGTAATATGTCACATAAATAAAATAAGAGCTAAATCAGCAGTTGTTTGGCATTTAAGAAACTGGCAATATGTCATGTCACATAACTTTTACAGTATGACTGTCTAGTCAGAGTTCTAATTTTGTCTGAGAATCGAGACATAAGTAATGTAATTAAAAACACTTACAACTAGTCCAATTAAGAAGCAATCATATTGTGTTTTAATGCTTAATTGTATGTGGAATAGAAAATGCATTCTTCATATTAATGGTGTGAACTTTTAATGGCCGCATAACAAATAGGAATTGTTCTTTTGATTGAACAAACAATAATCACCTTTTGACGATGACTTCATCCATGCCGGCATTGTTGATAAATTTGGTGTTAACTGGAGTCTGACTCTATTATTACTAGCATTTTTACTTGCATTAAATTCATGATTTATTTATTTATTTATTTTAGCGGAAGACCCAGACTCTCTAGACTCTTTGGTTAATAAATTATTTGCTCTAATCTTCAAAACATTTCAAACCACACTATCAGCCATTAAAAAATGATTCAACCCTCATGAAACGTTTTATTTCTATACAATTTACCATTAAAGTTGCATAATAATAATAATAATGATCCAACCATGAAGAACATGGATATCGTTTAAGTTATATTGGGGAAGTTATTAAGTTAGACATCAAACTCAATTGTCTCCGTTTGACCTGTCTGTGGATTGGAACGTTTTCGCGTAACAGGTTCCATTTATCTATTCAATCATCTTATAAGACATACTTTATATATCCATCACAAACAAGCCATAATATACCTATAGCTTAGGATTTTATGTTTATGACACATTGTGCAGTTGTCCTTAAAAGTAAAATCATATCATAAACTACTGTTATTTCTCATTGTGCTATTGAAGTTTATCTTGTAAAATATCTCAATGATTATTTTATTATCTTACCTTTGTTTATTATTGTATCTACCGACCGATTGGTCTAGTAGGTAGTGACCCTGCCTACGAAGCCATAAGTCCTGGGTTCGAATCCCGGTAGGTGCAAACATTGATATGATGAATATTGATGTTTGTTTCTGAGTCATGGATGTTTCTATACTTATGTATTTTTATACCGTTGCTTTAAGTACCCACGACGCAAAACCTTAGGGATCTTAGTGTGGGACAAGGTTAATGTGTTGTGTAGTGTGTGAAAAAAAAATCTATGTAACAGTATAGGTATTTAGAGATAGCACGGGTAAGGAAATTAATTTCAACTATATAGGTTCTGATAAACGGCGGTAGGCTCACCCCTTACTACGTGGCACTACATGTGAATAGTGGGTGTGTCAGGCACTTGACTGTGTTGGTGTTATGACAAAACGCGTCTAAAGTTAAATACTGTTTAGTAATGACATTTGATAGCAAAATTTTAGAAACAGCAGTCAAATTTAGGCAATGTTTATTTAGTTTAACTTTTTATCCAACTGCCCCAGAATAAAGGTTATGTTTTCGAGTGCATTTATACCTCATTTTATAAAAGATCCGAAAGAACGAAATCAGGTTTTTTATTAGGCACAATTTTGTGTATTATTATCATCAATAGTTCCTAAAGAGTTTTCTACTCAATTCCATAGTACCTACTCTGTATAAAGTTTGCACTATAAAAAACCTAAAGAAGATGATTTCGCAAACACAAAAGTGAACTTTTTAGTAGGATACATCAATATAGATAGTTTACAAACAATGCTTCTTCGAAAGTAAGATTTCTATCTTTAAAAAAATGGGGTATAGGTTTGCATGTATGTAGGTATATTTTGTTTGGCACGCGGCCTGTCGCATTTGAGCTTGAAAGGTATCATAAGATTCGTCTTAGTCCTGAGAGTGACACCGGGTCAAATTTTAAAGCAGTCGGGTTTTTTTTTTCTTTTATTTGGTTAATAATATGGTCGATTCCGGCAGTCACACTTAAACCTAAACGTAAAATTAGTCCTACCTGTCCTTTTCTCTCAGCCATTTATGTTAAGGACGGATAGAGATAGACCTGACTAAGATTAGGTTTAGGTTTAAGTGTGACTACCGGAATCGACCCTAATAAGTACCATGTTATTATTACCTAAATTACGATACGACAAAACTGATTAACTGTTTTTTTTTTTTCAGAGAAAATATGCCATCACATTTCAAAGTCAAGGAATACTGTCCACTTGTATTCAGGAACCTTCGGGAGAGGTTTGGGATAGACGACACAGACTACAGGGAGTCCCTTACTAGGTAAGACCTAATTGTACTACAAACTACTTCAATTATGTAGTAGGTACCTATACCATCTTGCCTAACAAGTGTACTACGTAAATATTATGTTTATTTTTTATCCCTTTTACTATTTGAATCCCTATCCCGATATCCTGTCCTGGGTGGTTACTGTGAGGTCTTAAAACAGGATTGTTTCCAATGTGGAGGCGAGACTATATAAGGTGTGCTATGCTACGCTATGCTATGATATTCACCAATCATATTAATTGGCACATGATGTCAATTAATTTGATTGGTGGACTTGCTTCAGTTGCTACGAATGCATGTGATATCTACCAATCATATGCATTAGTCCATAATGGCAATGAATTTGATTGGTAGATATCAAACGCACAGCTACTCAGCATAGCATAGCGCATCTCTAATGGAAAGGCAGTCTAAGCAGTGGATCACGATATCTCGCCGCATTCGAAACAATCCAGCTTTAAGCGTGGTAATCCCTGTTCCTAGGTTTAGAAGGCCAGATAACTACCTGTGTCCAAGGAACGTGAAGCCGGTCAGTAAGCTGCGACGATCGGCGACAGCGCCCATCGGTATCGGAGTTAGCTTCGTGAAAACCGACTCGCACCAAGAGGGTCTTTTCCATGACGCGAGCGCGTTCGTCAAGCGCGGGCTAACGATCAAACGCCTGAGGTCAGGGCACTGTTTTCTAAGCAGCTGTACGGTTTTGTTTTTGTTTTTTTTTTAACATGTAGCGTGCAATTGACACAGGAATCATGCGTGCACCGATTCGCGCGATTTATAGGTAGTCTGGTTGGCGCGGTTTTTTTGTTTGAGACTACGCGCGCACTGGATTTGTGTTGAAACACAAATTGTCATTTTGTGACAAAATGAGTTTCGAAAGAAACCATATTGCGCCGACCCCATACACAAAGGCATAAGGGCAGGAAGTGGATTTACACTTAGAGTAATTACACTTGATTTTTATTAACCTATATGAATGGGTTAAGATGAGCTGTCTCATATTTTCTCAAGTTTCTTACCTACCTACCTATATTCGGACATGCATAAGTGCGCGCATAGTTTTATCATTTAAAAAAAACTCGTCGATAACACGTTTTTCTTGCTCGTACGCCCCCTGTTTTTAAAATGTGATTAATAAAACTTTGGTGTTTGAGTTTTTTTTATGCGACTGGTTTTTTTCCTAACAATGAAACTTCTGATTTTAAAGTGTTATCTACCAAACTAGCAATGCAAATACGTTCCATCAACCCACCCATTTAGCCTAGTCCATCTTAATTGACCGTGACCCCTATTTTACTCCTTTTAACCCCCATTTATATCATCTGTTTGGTTCATTCTGATTATTTATGTATGATTTGTTTTTTTTTTTCTTTTCTTCCTTATTTTTATTAACACAGCACTTTTGGCAAATTTGGTACACTTTAGCACACATGCAAAATTATTTATTTGACGGTAGGTAAGTATGTAAAAGTAATTTTACGTAGTTTACTGAGAGTTTACCGTGGGTATCGTACGAGGCGATTAAGGGTTCCCGGGAGGTGGGCAGCAGCGCCTCCCGTGTTGACAACATAGTCCAAACTGCGGTCACCAACCCGCCTCCCCAGCGTGGTGACTATGGGCAAACACCCCCTATGGCAGTCTTGTGGCGTGCCCTGGGGGAGGCCTACGTCCAGCAGTGGACTGCAATAGGCTGACGATGATGACTGAGGGAAAATATCTTGAGGTTTTTATCTGAAATTAAAGCTATCGTCCATGGACGCTTTTGAGGACTCTGAAATTGTAAGTGGTAACTGAATAAAAGATACTCGTACTTAGATAGAGGAACTCGAGCATTCTCTTGGACGATGAGCTAGCAACTTGTCACTGATCACTTACATCTGACCCCGCTATGCTAAACGTGGCTGTGGCATCTCCTTTAGGATCCTTGTATTCTGGCAATCTTGTTTCGGAAAAACAGCCATGTTTATATGTATGTAGTATTTGTTATATCGTAGGATCTGGTAACCCTGCGTTTTGCCGTGAAAGACGGACAAACAAACAGACACACACTTGCCCATTTATACATGTACATAAGTATTAGTATATGTATAGATTTCACAACACTAAGGTCTTGTGTCGTGGGTACTAAGCAACGGTATATAAATACATAGATAAATATAGAAACATCTATGACTCGGAAACAAACATAAATATTCATCATATCAATGCTTGCACCTACCGGGATTCGAACCCAGGACCTATGGCGTCGCAGGCAGGATCACTACCTACTACACTAATCGGCCGTCTAATTGTAAATCCTTTAATAGTTTCTGACTCGCGATAATCAATTTATGAGTCGTTATATGACGCTTGTCTCTGCTAATATCACAATTGGAAAAGATATTAAAATATCTTTCTAAATTTTGTACGGTTGCAAGACATTTTTGCTTCTTATAATAATATGAAAATAGAAATAATGTCGAACTATGTAGATAACAGTTACCTACCTACATTGAAATAAATAGGAAATCCCAAATAATATATCAAGGTATAAATTCTCAATACATTTATCACACATTTACCTAAATGCTGTGCATGGCTACATTGGAATACATCAGCTGCATCTCCTTCCGTGAATGTCGTAAGAATTGACTACGGAACTTAAGGGCGATGAGCTAGCAACGTGGCTGTAAGCTTTCTTTCGCGATTTTGTTGTTCTGGCTAACCCATTTTGGAAACTTTATGTATTTACCTAAGTAGGTAGGTACATACTTATATTTCTGACGGTCACCTTAATAAGAGCCAGAGCGTTCAACTGAATCCACTATGGGACGATTATATAATCAATAGCGATTATATATACGTAACTATTGCAAAAAAGGTAATTTACCTCCCATATTGTACCTTTATTAAAGAGAAGAATAGAAGTCGAAATGTAGTTTTATTTTATAATGTACTTACTTGCAATGCTTTAGTACGAGTAATCCTTATATTTTAACTTCATAATGTATTTATTTTTTTATGTAGTACATAATATATCGTTATTAATAACTCTAAAAGTAATCTATACCTATGAAAAATATACACTACTTACGTTTTGTACTTATTTGACGGATTGTTCTGTATAGTAAAGTTTTAAAATTGTTGATAAACTTGTCAACAGATCCCAGCCGATACCTGATGACTCCTCGGGCAAGTCAGGTGCGAAGTTCTACCAGAGTTATGACAGACTCTTCATTCTGAAGACCCTGACTTCGGAGGAGGTGGAACGGATGCACTCCTTCCTCAAACAATACCATCCGGTAAGTATAATTTAGTTGCAAGAAGCAAGCTTGAATTTGAAAGATGCAAGCTTGAATTTCAAATTTGCAATGTCGAATTTGAAAGATGCAAGCTTGAATTTGAAAGATGCAAGGTCAATTTGAAAGTTACAAGCTTGAATTTTAAAGATGCGAGGTTGAATTTGAAAGATGCAAGCTTGAATTTGAAAGTTGCAAGCTTGAATTTTAAAGCAAGATGCAACCATAGAATAAAAAATTCTCCAGAACTAGAAGAAATTGACCTAGCTGATTTTTAATTTATCTCCTTTATGAGTCATATTCACCCTATTCTTAGGTATATGGGTAATCTTCACTATCTATTTATTATTCTAAAAATCTAAAAAGTGGTAATATTTCTCGATTTGACAACAATCCGTGGTTTAGAAGAGCGGAAGATGTGGGATTTTTGTCTGTGGAATTGATAATTCCTTCTGGGGACTCGTTATTTTATGGATGCAACCTTGAATTTAGGTAAAAACAATACGTGATCTATAGAATTACTTCAGTCTGATTTTTTTCGGAAAACTGTCTTGCCATGGGCCTTAATTTTTTCCCAGATATCCGGCTACTGGTGTACAAAATTTAATTAAAATCCGTTCATGCATAACAAAGCACCTACATAGGTAGGATTTCTTTAATCTTTATAGCATTAGAATAAATAAACACATATTCTGAGAGTTGAATGTGTAAACAGTTTATCAAAATGGTTTTTCTTATCAAATCACGATAAGGCCAGGATTGCGCAGCCTATCCGATTGAATGTAAATAAATAACTCGCAGATTGGCTTATCGGAGTTTATATTGAATGTATTGTTATTGGGGGTACTGCAGAAATTGACTTGTCATAATGAAGAAATAATGACGACAAAATGATGACGTCATAACGATGCCATCGTCAGTTAGCTTTTTTTTAGTTTGAGTTGTAACCACTCGTTAAACTTTCAAAGACGACTACTATGCAAGTAGTTCTTTTAGGCAAGCGCGCTCCATCTTAGACTGCTACGGTGCTTACCATCAGGCGCGTTGTGGTCAAGCGTTAAGCCTATTTAATATTTAAAAAAAACTATGCGACCGATTCTAAGTATCCAATTTTGTGACCTATGTAGAAATAAAGCACATACTTTTTAAACTAGCATTTATCAACTTTGACAGTGACTATCGCAAAACTGCGAACGGTCGCAATTTAAAAATAATGATGCCCAAATAATAAATTGACAAGCCACAACTTCGTCAACATAAGCATGGTAAAACTACAGTACTTAGAAATAATAATGCACATAGACATTTGGCTGTCGCACGTCTCTAAAATATGCCTTTCAACCCGTCACTATGACAAACGGTTAGTGTGTACGTAAGTACAGTAAACCTCTCGATAGTCCGTAACGCTATCGTCCAACTGTCATATCTCATTGATTTTGCTTGCTAGTCGCTAGCGTAACGGCGCGTAAAAATGTTCATGCTTACCCCTCAGTTTAACAAAGATTATTTTCTCTATTGGCAGTATATAGTGGAGCGACACGGCAAGACGCTTCTGCCACAATACCTCGGCATGTACCGACTGACGGTGGACGGTATTGAACACTACCTCGTCGCTACAAGGAATGTGTTCTCCAACCACCTCAATATACACAAGTAAGGACGCTTTAGATTAAGAAATGTATGCAAATTATCACGATAGCAGTGATAACCCAATGGTTAAGGCGTCTTTCGGTCGGACGTGTGGCCCACGGCCATACCAGTTCGATACCAGTCACGGGCCTGCACCACTGAATTTACTTTAAGTACGGATTTTCTAAAATGTCACTTAGCTTTACCCGAGAAGGGTTGATGTCAGGCAGGCAGCCGGCCGTAAATCAAACGCCAAATTTTTGGCAATATGGGTTTCGAAAGAATCCATATTACGTCGACCTCATTCACAATGGTATAAGGGCAGGAAGATGATGATCATAGAGAATAAAGTATTAACTCTCATTCACTCGAGTGCCCTTAAGTTACGACTAAGAATACGAACGGTGGTTTTGCTTGCTCCCCAGAAAATATGATTTAAAAGGCTCAACGGTAGACCGTGAGGCGTCGGAGAAAGAGCTCGAGAAAGAGTTGCCAACTCTGAAGGACAACGACTTCATAAAGCAGGGAGTCCGCATCGATATAGGGGACGCCGCTAAGGACAAACTGCTGGAAACACTGACTGCGGATGTGGAGGTAAGGACACCAACCTATTGTGGGCGACTGCTGGACGTAGGCCTCTCCCAGGGCAAGCCACAAGGCTGAGGACATTATTGCTGAATCTTGTTACGCGACCATAGATTTTCCTAAATACTTTGTCACTGACCTTTGTCCTTTACATCTAACCCGGCTATGCTAAACGTAACTCTTTTATCTCCTTCGTGAACCTGCCAGTTTCTTTACCTCGTATTGGGAGGCAGCCGTCCCCCTGATTAGGCGTGTTTATGTATCCGGGCTTGACCCACTACTCATTCTTGCCACTGCAACTCTTGTAAGCCCGGATCGACAGATGCTGAATGCAAATAAAGCATAGAAAATCCCGGGGAGACTTGGGCAAGCGACTATAAAGTATCAAAACTATGTATGTATGTATTAATAGCAGAAAATACGATGTGACGGGTGGCACAGCACTGCTGCTCCATCCGATACGCGGTGTCCCCGCACTAGCGTTCTTGTATAGTCTGTGGTCCCGTTTCCCGCGCGATGAAAGTTCTCTCTTGTATTTTGATTGTAGTTTCAATGCGACGCCATTAGTATTAAATAGTTTAATTAGTAAATAAACCAGGTATTTTTCAGTCTAACAGTATAAATGTGAATTTGAGTCTGAAATTTTGGAAATAGGTTCGCTAAAAGGAACCTATCCACAAAATTTCAGACTCGAAATCACATGTTTATTTTTCCAGATAGTATGGAGAATTCCTAAACAACTCAGGAATGTTCATACAAACTTGAAAAATTAATATGTGATTTTGATTCTCAAATTTTAGAAATAGGTTCTCTATAGTGGTCTAATAACATACCCTTTCTGTTACACCCTGTATATAAAAAAAGAATGTATTCTGTATTTCTATTATAGTGTCGTTATGAAGTTACGCTATTAAATTAAGCACTGACAACGTGTTAATGTTTGTTTGTACCTGTATTTACATTCCAGTTCCTCACAAAACTGCACCTAATGGACTATTCGCTGCTACTCGGCGTTCACGAATGCGGGCGAGGCGAGGCGGAGGCCGAGGCGGCGCGGCGCGAGGCAGAGGAGTGCAGCGAGGCAGACAGCGACACCGACTCCGACACGCACACGCACGAGCGGTGAGTGTGGCGAGACAGAGACACTAGTGTGGCGCGACACCAATAAAATAAATCAAATGGCTGTATGGACAAAGTTTCCCTTGCCTTTCCTTCGGAATAATCTGAAAATAAATATAAAATAAACGGCTGCTTTAATTTATATTTGGCTGTGTAATCTTCATTGTCGCTGTGATGTCACTCACAGGGTACAGGGGAAGAACGATCAAAGTTAGCCTAACGCCATTTTGTTCGCTAGCGTATTGAGAACAAGATGGCGTTACACTTCACTTCACAGGTCCTTTTTGGCCCCTGCGTACCTAAATATTATTAATTTATTTATGTTCCCAGATGGGGCTACAACACTCCGCCGGACAGCCCGCGTGGTTTCGGGCGGCCGGTGGCGCTGCGCTACGAGGGAATCATACCGGAACTAGACATCTACGCCATACCCAGCCAGGAGGGTAAGTTACCACTAGTGGTGACTCCGTTACATGGAATAATTTCCATGCCTAATTTCGAAACTAACATTTTTTGTATGCAGATAATGTAGTCGTACACATAGTAACAGTGCCATAATCCAAAAGAACTTTTCGGTGAAACGCACTCTAGTTATACTATGATACTAGATTGCATTTTATTAAATAGTTCCTTTGGGTGATAGCACTGTGTATCACTACATTTTCCGTGTTTACAAATAATGTAAGTTCCAAAATCAGGTACTTATAGGAGTTATATCATGAAGGAGGTATAAAAGAGGAGGTGGGACTATGAAATGAGTCGCGTGTGGCAATCGTGAGGCCATGACGTCATGATAGGGGCGGAGCTTCAGCGCCAGTGTAACGCAGTAGCTGTAACCACACGCTTGTGCTCTGAAATGTAACCGTATTAAAATTACAAAGACACTAGCGCATTTATCAGGGTACTTTATTACTAAAACGTAGTATAATATTACCATCTAGTGATGAGTAATTGCACTAGTAAGACAATCTTGAACCATATTGATAATGAGCAACTAGTTTGACTAGTCACTACAAGGTGGTTTCTATGTAAATGGGCAGGGCTACAGTGTTCAATGCTCCCCTCGTCCCATACTTCACCCCCGCTCCGCGGCACACTATTTTTATATGAAAATATACTTAGCCGCTACTCCTCCTTATTTCTTCTCCGTGAGTTTTATCAAGTCTATTCTGTAATAAAATTCAGTTAAAATTTTTAAAGGCATAGTGCAATAAAATAAGTACATACATAATGAATATGATTTGCACAAACAAAGCAAAAAAATCGTTTGAATGAATCATTCTATATTTTCATTGGAATTAATAATTTCGTTTTGAAATCATTTCAATATCCAGTTACTCGAATACGACATACCTATTGAATTATTCAAATAATGTTAATATTCATATGTGAATGTTCGTTCGTTAAACAATTGTTTCAGGTGCACCAAAAAAGGAGATATACTTCGTCGCTCTTATTGACGTATTAACCCACTACGGAGTCAAAAAACAGGTACAAGTCTACTAAAATAATTGTCAATTTTCAAAGTAAGAATTTTTTTGCAAGAAATATTTTATTACAATCAAACGACCTATATTGAATCCATTGGAAAAAGTTACCGAAGCATTCTAAATAGGTATTAGCATCAGGGACACATCTTTTACTAAACTATTTTTTTTTTCTCTATTTCTATTATAGTACCTATAGTGTTTTCTGTTTTATTTTCTTAACCATAAAAATATATCATTGCAGGCGGCGAAAGCGGCAAAGACTGTGAAATACGGCAGCAACGTCGACGGAATATCCACATGCGATCCAGAACAGTATGGAAAGAGGTTCATAGAATTTGTGGCCAAAGCCATCGAGGGCAACTAGATACGCTCCATTTCAGCACTTTAAAGTAAGTTCTCGCATCTCACTCCCTCTTTAAAGCTTCGCCTATCGTTCGAGCGAGCAAGATGTATGTATAGAGAGTGTTTAAGTTTAAAATCTGTGAATAATGGGCTCTTTTTCGTAAGGGTTTTTGGGACTCGATTGTGAAGGTTTATATGGCATATGAATATATGGGCTTTGAATTTAATTCGGTTTCTCAAGTTTTTTAAATATATTTATGAGCTAGATTTTTGTTTGTCAAAGTTTATACTTGCTATCTCTGTCATTTAATTTATTCTCTTTGGATATGAACTTCATAGTTGACTAATACGTTTATAAACACTATCGGTGTTATTACAAAATCGTGTCATAAATTAGACACTGTTTAAAAATTACATTTGACAGAAAAATGTACGGAAATCTGTCAATTTTAGACAATGTTTAGCTTAAACAACGTTTAAATTCTATTTGTAATAACACGGTATGTGTGGACAGATTTGAGAAGGGCTTAAATATATGGGGTGTTACAAAAGAAGTATGTCGTGATGTTATGAAAATAGTCCATTGTAAACTGTAAAACTTCTTTAATTTGTGACCTCTGTGTACCTTCTCTAGACGGAATAGACAGGGTCTATAGGAAACCGTGAACTCAGTAGAACTAAAATCCAAACTGCTTCATTACTGAATCGAACTATGGCGATTGGTACCAAAGTTTATAATTTTTATGTCTATTGGGATCATAAATTCGTCTCTTTTAAAGACAGCCGACGTAATCACAGCAAAAAGGGCTAGTAAATTAAATTAAAATTAAAAAAGGACAGTAGCGCCACCTATTTTTTGTCATAAATATTGTGAGCGCGTTGTAAATTTATTGTTTAGTCATTAGGGTCGATTTCGGCAGTCACACACTTAAACATCTAAATTTAAGATTTAGTAAATTTAAATTCATTATTTGATCAAATTGGACAAAAACCACGCCTAAGATATTCTACTTTAAAAAAGGAACATCATGACATCATTTAAATCACGATAAAACCTATTATTTTTGCTTAAAATAATAAAATTGTTGTTTGAATTTTTTATCCTAGTCGCGATAAAGCTATTCTGACCGCATTATTTATCCTAAACCTAAAAAGCCAACAACACTTGTAAATTGAGTAATCTGTGTTGCCAGTATATACCGTCAAAAAAAGAAAAGAGCATAAAATGAATGATAAAAAAAAACACTTTTTTCATCCAGAAAGAAATCTATGGACCATGCGTCCATGTCCATGTCTTTAGTAAAAAAAATCTGATTATGAGGGATAGTAATGAACGGAAACTTTGTAGAAAACATTGGAAACAGGTCTGATGTTCCTAAAACATCAAAATAAACAAAATAAAACCGGCACAGAAGGAGTTCTTGTAGGAGTGGATAATCTTGTCGGCTTTTTTATCATTCTTTTGCTTCTCTAACAACGGTTAGTATAATAACCTTACGTTTTGAAGAGATGACGACTCCAAAAAGACACCTTTATTTTTAAGTATAATTTAAACGCCAACTTTTAGATTCTTCCTAAACTTAAGTAATTTTACGCTTCTAATGTCAAAACTTGACAACCAGTGGGGTAAGCACGAACCTTTTTACGCGGCGTAACGCTAGCGGCTCGCTAGCAAAATCTATGTGAATTGACAGTTTGACTAGCGTTACGGACTAGCGAGAGGTTCGTACTTACCCCTCAGAATAGCTTTTTACGCCTAAACCTAAAGTGAATTGAAAAAAAAGTTGAAACGTCAAATTAAATTTAGTCGCCAACTGTCAGAAAAATGACCAGAATAGCTATATATGCTTAAACCTAAATTTTTGGATTTAAATACGTTTAGGTTTAAGTTGTGACTGCCGGAATCGACCTTATTATGTACTGAAAGAGCAGATTGATTTGCTGTCATGTCTTATTCCATGATAAAAAGTGTAAGTTAATAATTAGGCTTAGTGGTAGACAAAATAATATTCTTTAATGCAGTGTCTATTGACGTATTTTAATCTATCGTTACACCAACACCGCAGACACCAACAGACACGGGCCTTATATTTTGTCTGTACGATTCATGTCTGTAGATATAAACGGACCGTATTATGTGCAGACGGAAGGTATGTAGCGGTGTACGAGTGGAGCAGTCCACTGCTGGAGGTAGGCCTCCCCCAGGGCACGCCACAAGACTGCCACCATATTACCACCATAGTCACCACGCTGGGCAGGCGGGTTGACGACCGCAGTTTGTATTTTGGATGTTGTCAACACGGGAGGCGCTGCTGCCCACCTCCCGGAAACCCTTAATCGCCTCGTACGATACCCACGGGCAGACATGGAGTGGTAGGAATTCTACTCTGCTGTCACCACGCAGCTGTGCGAGTATATGATATATTTGAACTATAAAATTATGTGGTTCTAAGTTTTTTTCTGTTACATATTGAAATTTGGAATGATTTCTTTCAAAATTCTGAGTAATGTTTGTCATGGACTGACCCTACATGGGACCCTAAATTTTTTACGCATCTCTCGGTACTTTTAGTAGGAATGAAATCAATATAAAATAAAAGGAGTATAAATATCAAGTCTTATATATTTTGGGATAGTGAATAAAACGTTGTATAAGTTCTAAAGACGGTCGCACGCGTTATCCGATTTCGGCGAAAGCCACACTACATCGAACTCTTTTGTATCTCACTTTGAACTGATATTAAAGTTTTAAGAACACATAATATTGCAATAATTTTGTCCTATATGCCTAGGCTCATCTGCTGGGATGTTTCAATAGCTCTGTCCTACTCTAATCTTATGAGCCCGAATGAGATAGGATATTGATCGATTGTTTTTCTTCTCACTTCCACCTCGTAGAATCGGAGTGAGATAGAGCTATGTGCTATCAGCGGGTATGTTTAGTATTTAACTCGTTATTAGCTTTTTTAATAACGCTATTCGTAGTATAGTGTTTGAAAATGATATTGAAGGGATATAATAATATCATAAAATGTTCACATGTTAAAAAATTGTAAAAGTTAATCTCCATTTAAAATTAAAATCGGTTATGCGAATGTTGTATACTAATTATCGATAGTTGGTCGTGGTTATTCTGTGGACTAGCGAAATTGTGATATCTGTATTAATAAGGCTCTTTCACATTTTCGTGACTTTTCCATGCTAACAAAAAACAAATTACATATATTATGAACGCATATATTTCGCTAGTCCAACGTTCATCGGTTTTCGAAATGTTTTAATGTATTCTGTACATACATAAGGCTTTTACACATTTATTTCTGATATTGTGTGATATCTTTAAATAAAGACGGACATTTTCATGCAATGTTTGAAGTCGTTTTGCCAAGAATTCAATTTGCTTAGTTTCTGTATAGGATATTATATATTTGAATTAATTACCTTTTGTTATTTATTGCACTACATATTTAAATATGTGTGAAGTATAGGTTTAGTACTGAAATAATAATACGACACAAATAATCACCACATAAACACATTCTGTGATTAAGATATTGCGGATGTCTGTATCAAATGTCATTCACTGTGTAAGTAAATAATGTGGTCAATTCTGACTGTCAAATTTGCATGCTAAAATTGTAAATTCTTATTTAGAAATTGATATTATGTGTATGGCCATCGATTTCGTTGTATTGTAGGCCATCGATTTTGTTGTATTGTAGGCCATCGATTTCGTTGTATTGTAGGCCATCGTTGCTATCCTAAAGCATTGTCAAATATTATTTTATTCTCCTACTGCTAAATTCACTCTTTTCTTAATTTCAGTATTGTTTTAATATAAAAGGCAAATAGAAATTTGCGTCATTGAAAAAAATTGTGATAGATTTTTTATTATATGCATTAATAAATGTTATTTTAGATTTACAAGCCGTCAAATGGGAAAATCTGCTCTTCTAGGTGACCAACCAATCAGTAAAACTTCATTGGGCTATTTCGGGATAGGTACTATCATTTATTGGTTCATGACTGCTTGAAGTAGTTGCACTCAGCTCTAGAGTTTTATCCTTCAATCTCTTACACTAATTTCCCCTTTTGCGAAGATTGGCGGTGTTTGACGGATTAATTGACATTGGTGTCAGATTTTTTTATTTTTTGGTTGGATATAATGCGAAACAATTGTCATTCGCTCATGTCCGTTGAGTGAAACCGACCTTTCTCGTTTATTAATTTGTATTTATCTTATATAGAGTTGCCAGAATATTAAATTCGGACTTATTATAAGGTATCATTAGATAACCTTTCAAAGAAAGGTCGAATTGTACCTTGTTTTTTAAAATGTGGATCTTATTCCTCAACATTGTATAAACATCTTAGATTCCTGAACAATGTCTTAGTCATGAAATGATTCAAATATGTCATAATGTGTTGCCATTGTTTAGGTGAATAAATATAGTTATAAATAGTTTTTATTTTTTTGTTAACGGTGACGGTTGATGCCACACGACGTTGTTTTAAGGTAATGGATATTTATTAAAAAATATATGTAATATAGACGCCAGCTTTGTTGGACTGTAACGTTTATTCGGCGAACTGTTTCAATTTACTTTACTACTGCAAAGGCGTTTGGAAAGAAATTCGCGTAAAGCCCGGCTTTAAGGTTACCTCAGCTTAAAATACTTAGGCGAAGTTCTGTGCTAGTGAAATAGTAGTTTCTTTTTCGAAACATGTGCCGAATTTCCGCTACAGTACCTCGTTGCGTGCTCTAATAATCGGCATGTAAAAATACGATCGAAATGTTAATTCTCTAGTCTCCTACTACACTTGTAAAGACAAAAATAATGTGTATGAAAGATTACAACTTAATTTTTAAAATTTAAAATACATATTCGGTTTATAAAGGTTTCTGCATATTTTTGATTTGTTTTAATTTTCCTTCTAGTTGAGTAAGAGTTCGGGTATGTGGGGGGGTAGATAGAAGTAGGCAAAATGTAAGGCAGAGTTACCTGGCTAGAGTGCGTCAATATGGCGTCAATTTATACAGTGAACGAGTGATGAAAGTGACAAAACCACGCCTTTTCACTCTTTTATTCATTTATCGTTCTCCTTTTCACTTGTTAATTATAAATTTATAAAGTATCTACCTAGACTCCGTTTCATAGAATAATTCCTACGTCTCCATAGATATATTAACACAAAGGCATGAACGTATAAAGAACTATACGTTCATGCACAAAGGCTATTTTTTATCCCGGACAATTTTGGACAATTTTGTTTTTTTGCAGTTCACGCGGACGAAGTTGCGGGCGTCCACTAGTTATTCATAAATTCTTCTAGAAGGAATGGCTAGCATATGGCTAATAAAAAATTCTAGCATAGTTTCCCTTGCCTTTCTTCGATTTGGTATACACCAGCATTCATCTACCATACCTAAAAATTCTCGCCACACGTATACTGAACGCTACGAACCCATAGATTTTAATATATTGCGTAATGGCGCGATTTGTGGAGATATGGCTCCAAGTTGATCCCTGGCTACACCACTTAGATTATATACCTATACTCTACACTACGATTTGGTATCTCCTCTACACCAGCGCCTCTGGCGGCAGTCACCGTGCATGACAGCAAAAAGTGATGTGCCGAGAACTCAACTTTCTCGAATTTCTAAACTCAAGTCCATTACTCAGGTCGTGAACGGGAGTATCTAAATTTAAGTATGGAAATTCCAGTCAATAATTTTCTCATTTTAGAACAAAAGGGAGTAAAATTACTGTTACTCCCTTTTGTTCTAAAACTACTGATATAAAATAATGAAACAAAAAATATTATTTATTCATTAAAATAGCAATTTTATTTTTATTGACAATTTTACTTGTATTATTGGTGTTATTCCAGGCTTAGGTAAATAATAGAACCCAGTCATCGAGTACTAATCTAGACTCGGTTCATAGTAAATTGGTACTCGAATAGACGAGCACTCAGCAGGAATCGAGTCTGACTCGAGTCAAGCCGTACTCGGCGCATCACTAGTCGGTTGACAGTTTCCAATGGTACTCGCTCAATCACGTGATCTTTGTATCAATGGTGGTTGCCCTGCCGCTGTCTCATAAATAAATAAATATCGGGGTGATTATAATAATATTTAAAAGAATTTCTTTATGTAAGTAAACCTTTCTAAAGTGTTAAAACAATAATACAAAGAAATGGTCATTCCCAGTCCTTTTGTTTATTGGGCACAAACAGAAAATATAGTTTCGTTAAAAATTGATTTGAAAAATGTAAAAAAACCTGAATATGTGAACGTTCTGGAAAATAATATAAAGTTTTCGGCTCAAGGAGTTGGAGCGCATGGGCCCAGTCTGTATGCATTTAGCTTGGACTTATTCTCGCCCCTTAAAAGTGTAAGTACTTACCTACATAGTTACCTAGTATTTACAGTAAGAATACTTCCATCCACGACGACAGCAATAACCGGCACCTTCGGCGATGATTTTTTTCACTCCTTTTGCGCCATAGTCAGTTTTAGGGTATCGTAAAAAGGGCAATCTAAGAAAAACTTGGAAAATACATATTTTGATCATCGTTTCATAACTTCCGTTCATTGTACTTAGATGTTGTAAGAGTCGACTATGGAACTCGGGCTTTCTCGCGGTGATGAGCTTGTCGCTGAACATTTACATCTGTCCCTCTACACTAAGTGTGACTGTAGAGTCTCCTTTTTATCTGTCCCTCTACACCAGAGGTTCCCAAACTTTTTTTTACTCATAGATCCCTTTTAAAAGTTAACTGGTTCTGGTAGACCCCCTACAGGCCTACACCACATACAGGTACCACGTCCCATAAAACTACTTGCACTGTTTGACTGTTAAAATATATGATACACACCCAATTATACAAGGACTAGTTTTACCATTATTTTCTTAACTAAGCTACTAAATTGTGTTTAGGGTGACGAGGCATGCTCAGTCCGTTTATTTGAGAACCGGGTTGAAATCCAGCTGGTGAAGGAAACCAGTGCATGGTGGCCTCGGCTTACAGCCCAACCTCAGAAACCTGCATGGCTAAAGGTAAAATATACAATAGATGTTATTAAATAAATTACAGCATAAGGTATGAACAAGATAATTATTGTTCGCTTTACTGTTCCTAGTAACTAACTGACTGACTAAATGAATATTAACACAGGTTAATTGTTGTTCAATGTTGTCAATTTTTGTAGTTGTAATATGTATAAATATTTGCATACAATATTGTATTCTCTACAGTTACAAACAAAATTTATGTAGATAACTATTGAGGATAAGATATACAGATTTAAATTACTACCTACACTTAGTGTAATCAATTATTAAGGTTATATAGGTACATAATTAATTACAATTTACCTATTGTACTTGAAATTAAATGCTTAGCCAGAGCATATAAATATACAGTATTTAATCTGTTATCATTATTTATTGTGAGCTTTGGGTGAAGGGTTAACCAAGTCACCCTCAGTAAAAGTTAATATTAATTA
Source organism: Carposina sasakii (assembly GCA_014607495.2). Lineage (NCBI taxonomy): Eukaryota > Metazoa > Arthropoda > Insecta > Lepidoptera > Carposinidae > Carposina > Carposina sasakii. Next base: position 3,481,009 of record CP053163.1, on the reverse strand, counting down.
TTGACTATCTTTTAGTCATATACTTAATACATATACATGTAGTATTATACCTATGAAACGTAAGTGCTTCTGTTAATACACAGACTTGTATCACGCGGGTGGCCTTTCCACACTGTGCTTGCCAATATGTGGTATCCATTCTAGAACCTTTTGGCACTATCGGCCATCAGGAGCTATGGGCCCTGCCCATTTAGCTTGCTGGACCTTTGGGCTATGTCGGTGACCTTTGTACGTCTATGGATCTCCTCATTTCTGATTCGATTACACACTTTTGAGCACTATTTTACCCCCTTTTTCAAGATCTCTTATTGGACAGACCTATACCTCATAAATTAGAAACCACAGTCCAAATTTAACGCTTCCACTATATGCGCTTGCAACTTCGCTTAAGTCTATGTCAGTGGTAGCATTTCCTTTTATATATTGTTTACTAGATAACTAAGCTCTGTATTATCATCACATCAGCCTATTGCAGTCCACTGTTGGACATACTCGTAGGCCTCCCCCTGCTTAGGCCCCAAGGCTACTACCATAGAGGGGTTTTAACCATAGGTTAACCATGCTGGGCAGGCAGGGTGGTGACCACAGTGTAGTTTTCGGACTATCAACTCAGGAGGCGCTACTGCCCACCTCCCAGAAACCCTTAATCGCCTCTTAGTCTAAACCCGCACTACGGCATAACCGCCGCGGTTTTTAACGATTTTGTGACTAAAAGAAACTTACTTAACATCAAGCACGATTGGCGGTCAAATGTTTGCCTAGCGCGCAAAAATTTTAGGCTCATAGAACTTATAATATTTGCGGTTTTTAACCCCTTGCGGGAAAAAACCGTAGTGCGGCCTTAGCCTTACGATGCTTTATTTTTCATACCAACATTTTGTTACACAAAGTTCTGTGATTAATTTACTTGGTGTAAAACAGGGTTTGTTATTATTTTAGATTAATTTTGATTTATGGAAATCTGAAGACGGTCAGGACAGTGACGAAGACAAGAGAGACGTGATGAGGGACTACCCTGGAATGTATGACCGACTGCATAAGGAGGAAATGGGCTACAGAAAAGGTAAATATTAAGAAATTCGAGCCTTACAGTAACTGTAATTTTGTCATTGATATTATTATAAAACAACATCCCTATTAAACATGTGTTAAACTGAGTTTAAAATTACCTAAGTTAATCGTCAGCAAAATGTATGGAAACACAAGTCTATTAGCGTATGACGTTCGTTATCTTATGTAAATGTTTTTGTTAGGTTTTGAATGTATACCCATTTAGATTTTTTCTCACGAAAAACTTTTGAACTTGTTTTGATGAAACTTTATCTATACTTATATAGTTTACAGAAGTACACATAGCCTAAGTAAGTACCTAGCAGAGGTTATAGTTCGCAAGTACGACTTCGCAGCCGCTAGTTTCAAATGTCTTCAATGCAGTTTATATCTTATGGTAATAAAATTATTAATAAAGAAAATGGAAAAAATTCTTCACCCGAGTGGGAATCGAACCCACGACCACTGCAAACTGTGCCAGCCGCTCTAACCACTAAGCTACCGGGTCTTATGATAAGTAAAGTATTATCAAATTACCTTAACTGCCTTAATTTACGTATAAAAAACGACTTTCAGAAGACCTCAAAAAGGTGTATCTAGTGATATACAACCTCTTCCAATTCGTGGGCTACACATACGTGTTTGCTGTAATGGCTGTGCGTTATTTCAAACTGGATTACGAGTCTGTGGCCACAACGTATGAGCATGTCGGCTCAGCTATGAAGTTCCTGCAGCTGATTCAGTATTTGGAAGTTATGCATCCCATGTTTGGATATACTAAGGTATGTAAAAGTAGGTATTCATTCGTCCACTAAGTGCCGATTTTTCCAAACGTCAGACAGCCTATGAGAAGAACAAAGTTGATGCTGTCTCTGTCTTGATCAAGTTTTAGAGAAAGACAGCTTCAAATTTATCGTTCACAAGGCTACCTGTACCTGACTGTTCCAAAATCTCCCCATAGTTAACATAAAACAATATTTAAAATCAGAGATACTCGTAGCAAAGGCCCACAAATTCGGGTAGTAGATTCGCTCACGCCATCTATGCGGGCGATTTGTACTATTTATTTTTTATTAGTTGTCAGAAAATCCCTCATTATAATATTCCCAGGGAGGCGTATTAGTACCGTTCATGCAAGTGAGCGGGCGCGCGTTCATACTGTTCGCGATGATCGAAGCAGAGCCAAGGATGCAGACGAAACCGGTCGTCTTCTATCTGTTCATCGTTTGGACGCTCATCGAAGTTGTGAGGTAAGATCCCTTTTGGACGATAAGGCTACCTTTCCGTCAGAGAAATGCTGTTTTGAGCAAATCTCAAAATAATGGTGAAACGACTTTATAGCCTTGTCCCCTAACTTCAACACTCTTTTTTTCAGATCCAGTAAACTATTTTTAAAAAATGATGATAGAAATTAGATATAGCCCTATTTTTTTCTATAATTTAATCGTTTTATTATTAAAAAGCTGATATTTTTATCACAAAATTGAAGAAAACTCATACGAAGGCATATGTCAATGTATGAAAAATGAAGTGTCCCCTTTCCAAAACATAACATTAGATCGCAATTTTCTCCGCAAAACTGTGGGCACCCATACATATTTTACCTTGTCATTTGGCTTTAAATAGGGTGTATTTTGATTTTCAAGTATAGTTTTAGTAATAAAACCCGTCGTTTTTAATAAATGAACAAATAAAATAAGTCCTCAGAAAAGTTCCTTTTTCAATTTTCCTTCTTCGTAACCATGTATTAATATTTTCTTGATTCGTAATATTTGGTAGAATAATTTTAGATTAAAGTAGCAATACTATACAATAAATTAGCATGCTTAGGTTGGTCGCCTTCAGTACTGTCAAATTCATTTCTTTAAACTTTTTCACAACCGAGCCGGCAGCATCGCAATTTTAATCTTATTTTGTAACCCAAAAACAAGGGTAAGTTTTAATTTATGATGTATTACTGTAGTTTAACCTAAAAACTGTTTATTATAGTTTTCATTATGATACAAGTTGATTTAAGCTTATGTTGACTTATTATAAATAAAACAATATAAAGGTATAAAAGCCTATGTTTGTTACTTCTTTTTGCGTTACTTTTTTGTGGTTACTTATAAGAGGAAACAGAGGAACAAAGGTGGAACTTAATAAAGCGGGGTTTACATATAGAACTGCCCAATATTGAAAGGATATTGACCACGCAATAAAGAACCGCCGTATCCGTATAAAGTTACTGTGCAATAATAATTATACAGGATGTTTTTTTGTGGCCACCTTTAACGGAGGCTACGTATTCTATACATGAAAAAAAGTAAGTTTATGCCAAAAAAAATGCTGGGAATTTTTTTTTTTTTTTTTTGAAAAAAAATTTTAAATTCCTTGATCGTGCGAAATTTATAGTGTCTAGTGTTTATGTTAGTTTTTTTATAGACAGATATTAATTATTTTTCGTGAAAAAATCCTGCTACGCGCGTCTATGTGCATTTATGCAGAAAAACGCAGTCTATTTACTCAACTTTGGACCCTAATATTTTGGAAACCAGACACTTCCCAGGTATGCTTCCATGGAGAAAAATGATCGTGATGATGAGGAGATTCCGTAGTTTTCGGGAACGTTGACGACCAAAAATCACGCTGTATAACGTTGTTAAGATAATATTTAGAGCTATTAAATAAACTTACCCATTTCATTATAATTCTATGGAGTTTTTAGTAATATTATTTCAAAACTAAGTTAACCTACCACTGTTTCACAAGGCAATATGAATATGTCAAAAATCGAGTCCTGTCTCACAAACAATAAATAAATATAATTACGAAATGAGTCTATATCTCTTATAAACACGAAAAACCACAATAACATGCAGATCACGGACCAGAGAAAGTATATTCTTTGCCACGGATGAAGTCGGCAGCTATCACAACATAGACTATTATATGTACAATTACAATAAGGGCGCTAACACACCAATCGTTCGATGTTGGTCGACGTCGGTAGGACGACACTAACTGTTAGATTGTCCATCGATGCTAAAAGGGATTGGTCGACGTAACGTACCGATTTAAAACGTATTAAAATCAAATATTGCCATTTTCATCTTCAAATAAATCATCATTTAAAACCGGCCTTACATCTATAGGTGGACGTCGATTGACAGTTTCTACTACACTAATAAATAACACTAATCGATCAAATCGATATCAGTCTATGAGCCAAACCTGCCACACCAATCGTTCGATATGGAACAGTAGCATCGATCGGCTGTCGATTAATTGTTTATAGACTAGAATCCTTCGATTTAGCAAACCTACCACACTACAGATCGATATCGATCGTCATCGATTGTTAATACAATTTTTTCATAAAAAAATTTATTGAATGATTGTTAAGTGTAAGTACCTACTTGAAAATATATTTTGGGGCTGCTCAGACCATCAAACAGAAAACCTTCGAAATCGCGAAAAAAAATGATGTTTCTTATATTTGTATCATATATTTTTTTAAATCATTAGGTACCTACATGCTTTTCACGTTTTTTTTTCTCTTAGTGAAAGATTTTTAGTTTGATGTTCTGAGCATCTTCATGAGAGGTAATAGGTAAAGCTTACAATGTTTGTTATATTCTTATTTTTTATACCTGTTACGGTGCCATGTAAGCCCAACCTTATAGTTCCTACTTTGTAACCAAATTTCCTTAGATATGTAACTGTCCCATGAGGATCTGACTGATTTCTTTTGGTTTTTCTGTAAGTTTTAAGAAATTAAGAAAATTGTATCTCATGCAAAGCTTTATTATTGATTATAATTGTAATGTTTCGTAATTTTAAGTATAAAAGTTGTCTGTTATCAAAGAAAACTTAAAGTTTTGATTCGTTTTTGTCCTAAGAGTAACGAAATGGAACAAAAATAATGAATAGTTTTCATAAAAAGCATATTTTAGAGAAAAGATTTGCGTTTTTAGAAAGGTTTTAAGTTTATAATTGAGATTTATATGCCAAATAAATGCTCATATTTGAATTTGATGTATTTTTATTAGTGTTTAATAGTTACGAAATAGGAACTTTTAATCCGTCCCGTATTTTGTTTTTTAAGTTTTCAATATGTTTAATTAAAGATACAAAGTATCTCAATTGAAAATAAGAAACAAGAAAAGCTTTAAATTACAATATATAGATTTGGATACAGTGAAAGATAAAGTTTATTTTTTAACCAGTCCGAGAAATTTTTCACCATTATTTTGAGATTTGCTCTTTTATCAAACACATCCATAGCAATATAGCATAGGACATTCTTTGGTGGGGGCCAAAGGGTCGAACCGGAATGGTAGCGACGCGGCGAGCACTTTCAGTGTGAAATAATTTTAAACTTTATTTACCTATATAGGTACATACCTACTTATAACTACTAGTATTGTTTGAAAACTTTGAATGGAAGCGCGGCCGCCCGCGGTGTCGCTCGCGGCCGCCCACGGTGTCGCTCGCGGCCGCCTGTGGCAGCTCGCGGTGCCGCGAGACTGCACGCGTCTCCGCGCGACCTTTTCGAAGTTTTCAAGCTGATGAAGAGGACTAGGCGCGTAGGCTCAGGAGGTGGCGCGCTTGGAGACTCGCCGGCCTTGTCGCGTCGCTGCCAGCCGCTTCCATTCCGGTATGGTTCGGCCCGAAGGACCTGCGCATGATTATTCTAAACTGCACCGGTATGATATATTTGGTGAGAGCGAGATGTCTCACTTTTAAACGTCAAATCCACAGAGCTAAGTAATAACTAGACAAGGCAAGTGTTTCAACTTAGTGTGTAGAAAGGAATTGCAAACCACTTCTATCAGCCCTAATTCATTCAGTCCTGGCTCGAGAACGAGTGTCTATTCTAATTCTTAAGTCTTTTTTACATGCAAAGTACATCCACTTAGTTTATCTAGTTATTAATAGCTCTGTGAATTTGACGTTTAAAAGGGAGAAATCTTGCTCTCACCAAATTCATCATACTGGTGCTGAGTCCCTGTTTAGTGCACTAGGGGGACAGATTGAAAAAATAATATTTCAAAACTTTTTTGTAAATGTAATGTGCCTGCTGTATACGTACCTCGTAAGCCTAAATGAAGAAATAAAAAGTTTCATCCGTCCCCAGTTTGTGTAGAAACAGGGAGTCGCCTGTACTACACGGCAAGGGATCCTTTGGCATCCCTACATGTACCTGTGCAATATACCACGTGCCACTTAATAAGAAATTGGGGAATGCATTTTGCACACATCCGACCAACCTTTTTTAAAGAGAAATAACGCAAAGTTGCCGCTTCATTATAAATTCCTTTTCCAGATATCCATTCTACATTTCCCAACTATACAAGAAGGAGATATACATCCTGACATGGCTTCGATACACTATGTGGATACCTTTATACCCAATCGGTATTTTATGCGAGTCAATAGTTGTCCTCCGAAACATCCCATACTTCGAAGAGACAAAGAGATTCACGATATCTCTGCCCAACGAATGGAACTTTGCTTTCCACATGCCAACCTTGCTCAGGGTATATTTACTGCTGCTCACCTTCCCTGGATTATTCTTTGTTATGCGGCACATGAATAAATTGAGAACTGCTAAGCTCAAGCCAAAGGTTGTTATCAAGAAATCTAAGTAAATAAAAAATTACAACATCAGTTGCAGGTAAATAATAGCCTGTAATAAAAGGCTGGCATAAGGATGGTATGCTGTGCGGCAAGCATCGCTCGACATTTCTGCATTTAACATATTCGTTCATACAAATATCTAAGAACAAAATGGTGGATTTATGATCAGCTGATATTTTCTCTATGTACGTACTACGTACACCCCGTTTTTTTTTTAAAGATAAAAGACGACTGGCCGTAATTCGGCTATTTGATATGTATTTGTTTGTCATAATGTTAAAATTAGGAGAGTTCTGACTAAATTGAATTCGAAAAATGTTTTTGGAATGCTGTACGATGTTTTGCGATGCCCATTATACAGGGTATAACAAAAGGGGATGTTAAGCAAAATGATATAAATATGCTTTATGATACTGAGTAAAAAAATTGTGGATGGGCTCTCTGATAGTATTTTATGATATTTCACTTAACATACCTACCCTATTTTGTTACATCCTGTATACCTTTAAAGACTGTAGATAATTACATTACCATCCAAACTGCCAATTTTATTGAAGAAAGTCACTGAAGTGAGATGAGTTGTTGCAATTTAGTTTTAATTGAAATGTACAAGGCCGGATTTAGAGGTCCAGAGGCCTTGAGGCAACAAAGGAGCGGGAGGCCCCCTTGCCCCAAGTTATTTAATTAATTTAAATACAGAATAATATAATCATGTATGTACAAAGTACTGTAAGTAAAGATAAAAAAATATCAAAGGAAAAGATGTTACTAGTTGGAATTTGATTTTTTTTTCCGAAACCTATTGTGAGGGCTTTCGCCCCGGTTGCCCTCCCCTAAATCCGGCCCTGGAAATGTATTGTAAGTTTGAGTTTGTTATATGATAAAGTTTGATTTGACAGGAACAAAATCTTATCTACGAATAGTTATAAAAGGGTCAGTTGTTGATCATGGGGTTAAATAATAACAATTTCACAAACGACATTGAAGTTCACAAAATTATCGAATTTCCATCAATAGAAAGTTTTTTCTTATTCCTATCTTCCTTCATTTAGCTTGTTTATTAAGTGATGTGATGAAATCTAACCTCTTGGTGAAAATATTTACGATGTCACTCAAAATTGTTACATTGTCTTAGACTTTTAACGAGTCTCCGGTGGTCAACCAAGTATTGCTCAGTACCGAATTAATACTGACTCAACCGTTTATGTAAGTAGAGTATATACACAAAAAAAATTGTTAAAATACATTGAAAATATTGTATTCAATATTGTAACTAAGACATCATACCTACATAATCAGCAATTCATATTTGAATACGCAATGAGCATAATGTATTCACTTCTTTTGTTTTCACTTCAATAAATGCACGTTAATTTATCCCTTAATTTTTGCCATAAATCCAGTGAATGATCTCTGTTTTTTTTTTCGATATGTCAGATAATTATCATGAAACGTGTAAATGTAAACAAATATAAACAGCAACCATGAAGAATAAAAGAGGAGGTGGGACTATGAAGTGAGTCGTGAGGCCATGACGTCATGATAGGGGCGGAGCTTCAACGCCAGTGTAACGCAGTAGCTGTAACCACACGCTTGTGCTCTGAAATGTAACCGTATTAAAATTATAAAGACACTAGCGCTTTTATCAGGGTACTTTTATACTAAAATTATTTTTTTTTAAATAAAGTTTGCTGACCTGAATACAAGTCCTTAGGCCGAAACGTAGTATAATGTTCCCATCTAGTGATGAGTAATTGCACTAGTAAGACAATCTTGAACCATATTGATAATGAGCAAGTACCTAGTTTGACTAGCCACTACAAGGTGGTTTCTATGTAAATGGACAGGGCTACAGTGTTCAATGCTCCCTTCGTCCCATACTTCACCGCTCCGCGACGCACTATTTTTGTATGAAAATATACTTAGCCGCTACTCCTCTTTTATTTCTTCTCCATGACAGCAACCATGAAGCTAGGACGAACAAGGCATTGTATGCCACACCTGCGTTGCGTTAACGTTGCGACAACGCAACGCAAGAGGGTATCCACGCCGTCGCAGCATCTCAGTTCAGATCACTGTTCGTCGTCGCAGCGGAGCTCCGACAACGCACCGCCCCCTCCCGCTTTGTTTCTTGTTTGTCAATCCGTCAAGCGACGACGCAACGGTCTAATGGGACATGTCATATAAATATATCTGGAAACGACGCAGCGACAACGCAACGACAACGCAACGCACTAATGGGGCCTCGCCCTTAATCGTAGCAGCACGTGATGTTTCAACGGATCGACGGACGACAGACGAAGCGGGAGGAAGGTGATGCGCTGCGAGAATACCTTCTTGCGTCGCGTCGACGCAACGCAGATGTGATTTGGCATACCTACATACAATGCGTTGACCCATTGCGACGACGCGCAACGCACCAATAAGGCCTCTAACCCTATGAGAAATAAACAAAGAAACTGTACAGACAAATCAAGTGATTGGCTCATATTGCGCTGGGTAGTATAAATGTGCTATCGCATGTCTTTTTTCTTTACCTTCATGTTATAAGGATGTAGTTTAAAAATACAATATGTAGGTAATATTTTGCTTTTCTATGACATTTTCCCTTTCCTTGGCTGTGTTATTTTAGATTTAAAGTGATTTTCATTTTGTTTGCCCTATGCATAAACTCGAGGACTGAAGTTCTTGACCTTGATACATGCCTACGTCACACAGTGTGTTATGAAGCCCGTTTTTCGGACATCTACTTTTTATCACAAAATCCTGAAGATCTAATCAATTAAAACGCGAGAGTAGAACTCCCGAGTGACAAAAAAGCTTAGCTTCGAAGAAAAAAATTTTTAAAAATCAGTTTTTTTTCCGGATATATTTTTAGAAAAAATCCTTCTCGCAAACCAATGATATTTTAAATATACGACAAATGTGGTTCGTAAGTACTTTACAAGCTTCATCTTTTGAAGCTATTATCGACCTTGTAGCTGCCTTAGAACAAGAGAAATTAATTTTTTTCAGTTTTTCGTATTATTTTTTTTTCTCGGTCAATCCAGCATAATTGGAAAAGTTACCTGAATGAAAAATTAGATCTTATATCCCTCTACCTACCACAAAAAAATCACGCCCAAATTGCGTGGAGTCTAGAAGTTAAGGTCAATTTTATAAATATCCGGTTTTTTATTCATTAGGGTTGTCACTTTTCCAAATATCGGATATCCAATTTTTTGTTAGGTTTAAACTTAACCTTCCAACCTATTATTTCAGTGATGCGTTATGTGTGGCATGGGAAGGGGTCCACCCTCATTAGACTTTTTGTTAAAACCCCATGTCAATACATAATAACGTTGAGAAACGGGGGTGAGGCATCATGGAGCCGTTCAAGACCCATGATGCTGCTTTGCCTCAGCAGAGTCTGACCCGCTCTGCTGGGGGATGTCCTTCTGGGCCCCGACCAGAGGACTTAATGCAAGGGGGGCATGAGGGCGCCAACCCTCTTGCTGGTCAGCGAGTGGCACTTGAAGCTGCGGATAGCGCCGCTGCCGGCTCTCTTCACCCTCCGGGAGTAGCCGAAAGTTTGCAAGGAGATGATTCTAAGAAAATACTTACTCGTCTGGATGTGTTCAAAATGTTTGCGAACAAAACAAAACAATTGTCACTGGTGGACCGCGTAGATATGATTTTTGACCATTTCGGGAATAATTACGATATTCTTTCAACATTTTTGAGCAAGAGCAATATCAAATACAAACAGTGCAACTACGCTATGAAATATTTCACAAAAAAACATAAAGATTGGCTAAGTCAGATAATAATAAGCAGAGACCTTAAAACTGCCACACCTGCGGATAATTCCAATTGTATGTCACCAAAAAGCAGTGCCTTTACTGACTTGAGCACACGTCAACAACTCCGATCGCGCCGTAACCTAGAAGCACAGCTGGAAGATGAGCCTGTCGTGAAAAAAGTAAAAGCTTTTTCAGCATCGCTGTCCATTGATGGAGTACCTATGTCATCCAAATTAGCAAAAGATATTGAAAAGGTAATTCATTCATGTTTAGAAACCAAAAATTCACCTGCAACTATACTGAAGAAAATTGAACACCACAACCAATCCTACACGCCAGAAGAAGCACTTGCTGCTATAATTGATCGAAAATTATCAGTGGAAACCTACAACTTTCTTCACTTGGATCTCCAGGAGCGTGGATTTTCTGCCTTCCCTCCCTACTATAAAGTCCAAGAAGCCCGAAAATCTTGTTACCCTTCTGCTATTACAGTGTCAGAGAGAGAAGCTTCGGTTCCATTTCAAGCCCTTTTGGAACATACATTTGAGAGAATATTAAAATTAAATGATGAAGTTGTATCACAGTTCTGCACTCAGAGGTCTTTAAATGAATTGGATTGCATTTTGCACGGCAATTATGGTTTTGATGGTAGCACAGGCCAATCATTCTACAAACAAGCATTTTCTGATGTGGAAGGTGGAGAAGAAAATTCTCTGATAGCCACCACCTATATCCCGTTGGTGCTTAAGACCCCCGATGGTTACATCCTATGGAGAAACCCCAACCCCCAATCATATCGGTACTGCAGACCATTATGCATTCAGTATAAAAAAGAAACTAAGGAGTCCACTTTGTCCGAAAAAACAAAATTAGAATCTCAGATCACAAACCTGACCCCTTTATTAGGTGAAACATCCAAGGGCCATAAAATAAGGGTCTCCTGTGAGTTGCATTTTGCTGCCATTGACGGTAAGGTGTTAAATACAATTTTAAATACCTCCTCTCAAATGCGATGTCCATATTGTAGCCTAACTGCTACTCAATTCAATAATATTAATATGGCTTTAGAAAAACCAATAAATCTGGAGGCTTTTAAACATGGCATAAGTCCACTACATGCATGGATTCGAGTTCTTGAGTTCCTTTTGCACCTTGCCTATAAGAAAGTAGTGAAGATGTGGCGAATACCAAGTAACTCTGAACAAAGTCGACTTGTTGATGCTAGGAAAAAAGCCATTCAAAAACAAGTGAGGGAGAAATTAGGGTTACTTGTCGACGTTGTGCGTCCTAACTCCGGCACTACGAATGACGGAAACACTGCGCGAATAGCCTTGTCTGACAAAAATCGACAAACCTTTGCAGACATTTTGGATATCGATAAGTGGTTGCTGGACGACTTACATGTTATTTTAACTGTCATGTCCAGTGACTTACCTATCGATGATCAAAGATTCGGTGATTTTTGCAAACAAATTGCTTACAAATACGTCGACAGTTATCCGTGGCATCCAATGACAGTGACATTGCATAAAATATTAATACATGGTGCTCACATAATTAAATCAACGACACTGCCCATTGGTATGCTGTCAGAGCAAGCTTCCGAATCAAGAAATAAATATTGGAGAAGTGATCGCGAGCACCATTGCAGAAAAATGGATAGGATCAGAACAATGACAGATCTATTTCACAGGGCTTTAGAATCGTCTGATCCTTTGATATCAAATGCTCGATTAAATGAAAGACGAAAAAAGAGACTCAAAGTGCCTTTACCAGCTGCGGCAATAGAGTTATTAAAACCTGCAGCCATTCCACATTTTGAAGGCACCGAAGAGACGCAAGACTTTGATTTAGAAGAGTGTTTGGCCCTCCGAGTTGAAGAAGACTAAAGTGAATTTGAATTTATTTTTAACGCACAACCTATGGTTATCTGGAAAAGATGGCTTAGTAGCGGTAAGCCCACCTATTTGTAATGTAGTATATTTTGCTCCTTATTGTTTTTTCTATTGTTACTGTTGTGCAATAAAATGTTTTTGTATGTACATATTGTAAACACATTTATCTAATTTGTAACGTTAACATAATAATTATTATAGTTTTGTTAGACGTACGTACGTTTGTTTTGAATGTTATATAATTTATTGTTATTATACCCCATCCAAATTGTTCACCCACCTCAGATAAAATTCCGGATATTCAAATTTCAAAAAAGTGACAACCCTGATCGAAACACATAATCGACCTTAACTTCTAGACTCCACGCAATTTGGGCGTGATTTTTTTGTGGTAGGTAGAGGGATATAAGATCTTCATTTTCATTCAGGTAACTTTTCCAATTATGCTGGATTGACAGAGAAAAAAAATTAATACGAAAAACTGAAAAAAAAAAAATTTCTCTTGTTCTAAGGCAGCTACAAGGTCGATATTGGTTCAAAAGATGAAGCTTGTAAAGTACTTACGAACCACATTTGTCGTATATTTAAAATATGATTGGTTTGCGAGAAGGATTTTTTTTAACGATATATCCGGAAAAAAAACACAGATTTTCAAAAATTTTTTTCTTCGAAACTAAGCTTTTTTGTCACTCGGGAGTTCTACTCTCGCGTTTTAATTGATTAGATCTTCAGGATTTTGTGATAAAAAGTAGATGTCCGAAAAATGGGCTTCATAACACACTGTGCGTCACTGTACTAAACATCTTTTATCGCTTATTTTCACCTTGTAATGCCATACTTGGGGGTTACCATCTAAAGCAGTGTTGTTTCCATTGTGGAAGGGAGACGACGCTATATGCTGTGTAGAGCGACATTTCGCTTCCGCAATGAAAACAATAGGCTATTTGACAGATTTTAAAAATCCATTTTATATTTAGTACAGATTAGTCTCAGTAAGTTATTATTTTCAATTCTGGTACATCATGAATATTGTCAAATTAAAAGTTTAATATTTAATCAGGGCACCCAAACGCTATCTACTTTTACAATATGGGTCGGTGATGTCACTTGCTTGTATCTGTCAAATGTGGCTTACCTATGTTATCCACATACATTTGTTGCAATGAAAAACAACAAGGCTTACAAGCAAGCGACTATAAGCGACATCAATATACATAAACCCGCCCCCTGTGGGGTAAGCACAAACCTTTTTACGCGGCGTAACGCTAGCGACTCGCTAGCAAAATCTATGGGAATTGACAGTTTGACGCTAGCGTTACGGACTATCGAGAGGTTCGTGGCTTACCCCTCTGATTACCTGATTTGCAATAGTAAAGCGATAACGTAAATTGTACAATATTCGCCTCCTTGAAATGTTAAAATTCCTTTGAAATTCATTTTACGTAATACGAATTTGACAAGCAATCAGCGATTTTTGTACAATTTTCGCTATCGCTTTTGCTAGTTAGGTAATAAGGGGGCCGACCGTTTTGTTACGCGACAAAAGTAAAAGAAAAATATTTTTATTTACAGATTTTATAGTATATTTTAGCACGCTGCGGTCGCGAGCATTACAGAATAAAAACAAATTACTGTGCTGCTAAAATGTGTAGGTACGCCCGTAAAGTGCTTTGCACCGTACTTCCACGACGCTTCCGATTCAGCTGTAAACTTTAAGAGAATTGGGGGTCTGGTAATCTCCTGGCGCTGTACTTATTTTAATGTACTTGGATCGCATGTATGTAATAATGTTTTCATGTTATTTTAAATTACCTACTTATGTGCAACTTGTCAATTTACACAATAGTGTGGTTTAGGTAAAGTTTTTATACCAGAAATATGATTAAAATATTTGATTACTTATATACCTTTAGGTATTTTTTATTGAGACCCAAAATAACTAAGTATCTTTTATCTCGCTTGTTTCAATAAGGAATGAGCAGGATAGCGAGCACAGTGTGTTTATAGGAGGCCTAAGAACATTTTTTTATACCTAGAGGACTTGAACACATGACATAAGCTTGCCTTTTTGCATTCTCTGTGTGACTGAATTCTCTGTAGGTAGAGTGCGTTTCGCCAAATAGTTCCTCTGATTAATGGCGCTAGTTACTATGTATGCAGGTATGACTACATTATAAGTGTTACTGCATACAAAAAACATTAGTCAGGTAAAGGAGTTTTTCTATTAATAATAATAATAATAATAATAATTTATTTCGTTTAAATGTACATGTCTATATGAACAAGGTTGAGGTTCCCTAGTAAGTATGAAAATACCTGTGTCAGGGAGCCTCGCTCCTCCATAGCCAATATTCTTATACATAGGTAAACATTTAGAACACAAAATTTACTTACACAAAACTTATTCTAATTGTTGTCTGTGTGTATGTTTAGGTATGTTAATGTGTGTGTGTGTGTGTGTGTGTGTGTATGTGTGTTTGATATTTGTATTTTACATATAATAAATATATCACAATGTGTCTCACCCTAGATCATCTGCGGTTTAAGCTGATTTATTCGATTCGATCAAATTCTATATTTTTAAATTTAATATTTCCTCCGTTTCGTCGTAAGTAAGTTTTTTTATCCATTCATTTACCTTAGCTTTACATTCGTGTTTATTTAGGTCGTATATATTGAGCAAGTAGTTTATTTTATTATACAAATGAGTTGATTGAGCCTGATATTGTCGTTTAGCGAATTTAGTTTTATTACCTTTTGATTTTAATATAAATAATTGTTTCCGTTTTTGTTTAATTTTTGGGTCATATATTAATGATGTATGTTTTTTATAGATAGAGTTAATAATGTATAGCTTTCTAACTGTTTGTAAATCACATAGGGCGTACAGCTGATCCGTCGGAAAATTATGCCGTTGGAAGTACATTACTTTCAGCAGCATTCTCTGAGCTCTCTCCACTTCTTTAAACTTAGTTTTGCCAGCTCCCCCCCATACAATTAATCCATATGTTATAATTGGCTGTGCAAGAGCAATATAAACTTTAGTTAAGAGATGTTTTGTGGCTACATGTCTAAGGTTCCTAAATATCCAAATCAGTTTTCGAATCCTATTCGAAACCTGCGTAACCTGTGGGTGCCAAGATAGTCTTTGGTCAATGAGTATACCTAGATATTTTGTAGCTGTAATTTTATCGAGGACCGGACAATTACAAATTCCAGCATTTGAACATTCGTGTAATTTAATGTTAAAATCTAATTTAGGTTGAGTTCGTTTATCTATCGAAAAACATATATAATTGGTTTTTTGAATGTTTAAGGTTAGTAGGTTTAAATTAAGCCACTGTCTTACCCTTGCAAGACCTTTTTCAGTTGTTTTTTTAACCATTTTCCAGGAGCATTCTGAAAAAACTAGAGCAGTGTCATCCGCATATGAAAATACCTGCGCATCCTCTATTTTCATTAATAGCAAATCATTTATATATATTAGGAACAGTGTTGGTCCTAAGACACTTCCCTGAGGGACTCCATAAGACACTGTTTCAAATTGACTGATGAACGATGATATTTTCACACATTGCTTTCTATCAGTCAGGTAGTCCGTTAATAGCTCGAGCGGTTTCCCTCTTATGCCTATGTTTTCCAATTTATGCATAAGTATGGGGACAGAGACTGTGTCAAAAGCTTTCTTAAGGTCAAGGAATACAGCTAGGCACTTCTTTTTCTTCTGATCTACTATATCCGTGACTAGAGATGTGAGGGTTGTAATAGCATCTTCTGTAGACTTACCATGTCGGAAACCGTATTGACTGTCAGAGAGTATTTTAAATTTGTCTAGATAGTTTATTAGTCTTTTGTTAATTAATTTTTCTAAAATTTTTGAAATGATTGGTAATACAGAGATAGGTCTATAGTTATTTGCATCGTCTCTGTCACCACACTTATGCACTGGAGTAACAATGGATCTTTTCAACAAAGAGGGAAACACTCCTCTTTCGAAGCATAAATTACATAGATGAGTGATAATAGGGAGAAGCTCGGTTCTAGCAATCTTGATAAACTTTGACGGTATATTATCGAAGCCAGGAGCACTTTCGGACTTAAGGTTAATAATTATATCTAGGACCTCCCGATGATTTGTATCTAGCAAGACAAAAGAAGACAACTGGGTATTACTTGGCACAACCGATTTTGAAGTAAAATTTTGATTGTTATGTTTTTTAGTAATTTCTTCTGCTAGTGAACTACCCACGTCTATAAAATACTTATTCACGTAATTAACTGAATCTATAGGTGAAGATTTTAACTGGAGAAGTTGCAAACTATCGTCTTTTATTTGTTTGATGTTCGTAATAGTTTTAATATTATTCCAAAGAGTTTTATTATTATTTGTTGAGTCACTAAGTAATTTTCGTTCAAACACCCTCTTCAGTTTTTTTATTAAGTTGTTGCAATAATTCCTATAGCGTCTGTAAGTAATTTTTAGTATTTCATTATAAGGATCAGATCGTAAATCTTGTTGCAGTTTGTTTCTATTTCGAATACAACGAAGAATTCCTGTGGTAATCCAGGGTTTAATTATTCTTTTATTTTTAGGGATTAAGGTGGTTTTAGTATTTTCTTGTAGTGCTAGTGTGATTTTGTTCGTTAACATTTCTATTAGGATATTTGGATTCTGGCAAAATAGTAATTCTTCTAGTTTATTTTTCTGTAGATGCTTCAGGGCATCTTCAAAATTAGTAGTTGTTTTATATTTATTTTCTCTGTGAGCTATTTTAAATTCTTTTAATTTTAATACAACCATTAAGTGATCTGTTATTGTAGTGTTCAGTACAGCAATTTGGGCCTTAACTTTAGCTTTGTCCAACTTTAGGATGACGTGATCTAGACAACTACTTATACGAGTTGGTAGATAGTGTCCGGGCATTAGATTATACGCAGCCAGACTATTTAGGTATGAGTGTCGATTTTTGAATTCGTAGCGTTGTTCAGCATCTCTAGGTATCAGATTAATGTTAATGTCCCCAACTATTGCTATAGTTCTCTTAGAGTTGATAGTATCTAAATGTGTACATAAGGAGTTGATAAATATATCTGCGTTTCTGTTAGACGGTGATCTATAGATCCCCAGTATTGTAACATTGTTTATTTCTATTTGCAAACATGAGGCATGATTAAGTATGATTTCTTTTACTTTTGGATTTAGATTATTTTTGATGTATATGACCACTCCGTCGTTCTGATTAAGTTGGTGGGTGGTCATGTAGCTTGTGTAATTTGGAATGCTAGGTATAGTTTTATAGTCTTGTAATCTGCATTCAGTCAAAATAACTACGTCCGGGTGAAATTTAAGTAAAGAGAGTGACACCTCTAGGTCTATGTAATTTTTGTAAATACTATTTATGTTTTGAGTAATAATAGTGATGTCACCCAACTTAACTTCCATGTGCTTATGTAAATCCTCGATATCACAGTTTATAGCGGATGCAATTTTAATGTTGTCTATTTCGTCCGTAGTATTAAGGTTGTTGTTCATAGTGGAATTTAGTTTGACAGTAGTATTTACGTATATATGGCATATGTGGATAATAGTAAGAATTTGGTTGATAAGTGTGCATTATGAGGAATTCAAATGATATTATATCTAATAGCATAATAATATAATGAATATATAATGTGTAATAATAGAGTATGGAGAGACGAATGCAACTGAATTTGTGACAATGATTGTATTGCGACTGTGTATTGTTTGCGTACCGAATAAGTGATCGAGTAGTTGTGGATGAGTGTTTATTGTGCAAGTGTTTTTTTATTGTTAGGGGTTGAGTACTTATTGTTAGTTTACAATTTAGTTTATAATAATTAGATAAATTATTCTTTTCTAGACTTCTTGTTGAGAGTGGACTTCGGCATAGTCATTCAGAGTTCATGAAATTATGACATTGTTCTTCTGATTTTATTGTTATGACAGGTGAGTTTTCATTCTTTCTGACATAAACCTTGCCATAGGATGTCCAGCAGAATTTGAATTTTTTCGATTTGGCCAAATCTCTTGCCAGGAAATGGAGTCGTGATCCATGCGCAGTTAGATTCTCAGATACGAAAATCGGGGTGTCTTCGTTTTTGTGGTATCCCAGATGTTTGGCACGTAGCTTGTCTTTATGTTTTACGTTAAAAGCCTTACAGAGCTTAAGCATATCATTTTTTATTATCGTAGAGGTTGTTTCTACTATAATAGGTCTGTTTGTGGATCTTTCATTCTTTCCCTTCACTCTGTATATATCCTTGATATCCTGTTTAGTCAATTCACCCCCCACTGTCTTTGAGAGGTTGACTGTCATTTCAATTAAGTCTTCTTTTCCTTCGTTATCTTTCCTTGGCACATTTTTTATCTCAAAGTTCGTTTTCCTGTTTGACATTTGAATATCTTCAATTTTGTTTTCCAATAAGTGTATGTATTCTTTATCTTCCTTCCTCAGTTTTTCTAGTTTTTCCAACTTTGACCTAAGTTCATTATTTTGTTCAGTTAGAAAATTTATTGAGCTTTCAATATTCTGATTTGAGAGTTTAATCTCAGATAAAGTTGATTCCAAACCGCTAAAATTTGTGCCTTGTGAAGCAAATTGGCTATTAATAGCTTCAAACATTTCTTTTTTGAAAATCGCTAGTTCACTTATAAGGTCATCACCTTCCCGTCTTCTTTTTGCGCGTTGAGCGTAGAGGTTGGGTGGTGTAGTTATCGTAGATAATTCCGACTCCGATGCCGATTTATTCATCTTCGTACTTGATTTTAGGCCCAGATATCTATAAATCGTAGGGTATAAGTTTACTTCTTGGTGATTTGAGACAGCCAGTAAACACTTATTGAGTAAGTGTAAATTTAATTTTATATATATATTGTTATTATTCTTTTTTTTATCTTTTCTTATATTTGGTAGGTTTTGTGATAGCTGGTAACCCTCGGTGAAGCTACTTCAATGACTTGAAGATCGTTTGTTTACGTTTGCGAGCCTTGAAGTTTGTGCGAATGGGTGATCGCCGTGCGCCGTATTCGCTGTTTGTACGTACACAGTTATGTTTATTGTGTATCTTTATCTACTATTTTAGCACTATTTTTACTTCATTTACAGTTTTTAGGCACAGTTTTACTTGTTATTTCAATAAAACAACACTGGAGGAACGCCACAGAACGTAAACCGCACTAGGGGGACTTGTTTCGCCAAATAGTTCCTCTGATTAATGGCGCTAGTTACTATGTATGCAGGTATGACTACATTATAAGTGTTACTGCATACAAAAAACATTGACAGCAGGAAGGATTTATTAGTTTTAATACTTTATAGGCCCTTGTTAGATCCCCCGGGATTTTCTAAGCTTAACTTTTTCTGGTCGCGTCTTATGTTATGATAGGTACTTACTTACGTAAATAACATTTTTAGGTAAGAAACTTATTAAGTAAGTACCTACTTACTAAGCTGGTATTTACCTCGTACCTACCTAATGAATATGACATAATTTCTTGGTGCCAACATTTCATTTACATAACATGGTGTTTCTTATACCTACTTACTAAATACCTTCACATTGTTTCGTTATGGTTCAATGTCCTCAAAGATTTTTCAGTAGTGTAAACTGTTTTTTTTCTTCTTGGATTTACTCTTCCTAAACTCAACTTCTTATGTAGGTAGGTCATTTATGATTGTAGTAAGTAGGTAACATAACATTTATTTATTTATATTAAAAACAAATGAACAAATTCACAAACCAACTACATATAAAACATCCTAGGTACTTACCGACTACTAAAATAGAGGAATTATTCCTCTATACTACTAAGTACGTATACCTGCATATATGCACTTGAAGTTCTTGTCACCATTACGAGCGAATAATCAACAGGATACGCTAACGCCACGAAGTTATGTTAGGACTACAGTTGGACTAAATATTTCTCTTAAATAAAAATAAAAATAAAAGTTAAATAAAAATTGAGACTGATAATTTATTAATTTGACATTAACGTTGAAAAGTGCGCGAAGATCAAATAACCTAATATGGGAGAGAGAAGCACTAGTTCCATCACAGCATTCACAGTAGCAGTAATTGCATGTATTGCGCTCTACACCGTACTCCACTGCTGGGCGAAGACCTCGCCAATTTGAGCCCACACTTGGCTTGATACCGCTATAGTAGCCCCCTCTGGCTGAAACTTATCTAGGTCATACCTACATCTTCTCCTAGCTCTTCCCCTACGCCGGTTTCCGTCTGTAGTCGCCAGTCAGTGACTGGCTATACACAGGTAGGCTACATACTTACATGTATTACAGAAAATTTATACCTCCAAATTTTTTTATTGTAGGTAGGTATGCCTATATTGTAGGTTGATTGTAGGCAACAGGCGTTGCCAACGTTTTACGACCACTATTTTCGAATAGCGCCATCTAGTCCAGTTATCCAAAATGTGCGGTCTGTCTGACTAGAACCATAGAATTTAGGTAAATTACAAATAGTTCTACAAGTGGTACAGAGGTTTTCCGATAGAGATGCATACATACATAAAAATCACGCCTCTTTCCGGAGCGGTAGGCAGAGATCACGGATCTCCATTTGCTACGATCCTGACACACCTCTTTCGCTTCATCTACTTTCATGATATTCTTCACGCACGCCCGTCGGTTTAGGGTACTCTTGACTAGACCTTTCTTTAGAATTTCACCAACTTGATCGGTGAAGGTCCGGCGAGGTCTTCCCCTTCCATCCACTCCTCCGTTGTACACTTTCTTCATCAGTCTACTTTCACTCATCCTCTCCACATGTCCAAACCACCTCAACATACCCTTCTCAAACTTAACCGATAGATTTATTAAAGAAATAGATTTAACATGAATACACTTTTCTCAGTGCTATGCTATGCCTCATATCATGTATGTGTATGCCTCCCTAATATTTCTAGAAACTACACTCAAGAGATTATATAAAAATATCGCTTATAGTAATTTTGATGTTTTGCATTCCAACAAAACATGTATTATGTACTAAACAAACACATAACGTCTCAATTGAAGAATGCATATGATCATCATCATCATCATCATCATCAGCCTATTGCAGTCCACTGCTGGACGTAGGCCTCCCCCAGGGCACGCCACAAGCTGCCATGGGGGGTGTTTGCCCATAATCACCACGCTGGGCAGGCGGGTTGGTGACCGCAGTTTGTATTTTGGACTATGTTGTCAACACGGGAGGCGCTGCTGCCCACCTCCCGGAAACCCTTAATCGCCTCGTACGATACCCACGGGCAGATATGGGGTGGTACGAATTCTATTCTGCCGGCACCACGCGGCTTATGGCATATGATATTTCCCTATAAATAGTGTTCAAAGGCTTACCTTTTATCAATGATTACCATGTTTTCTCAATGTTCCAGCAGGGATGACCACTCACACTTGACCATCTGTCACTGTCATCCTCTTCACTTGTCATAGTCTTCAACAGCAAGGCCCTTGCCGAGACGTTATGTGTTTGTTTAGTACATATAATACATGTTTTGTTGGAATGCAAAACATCAAAATTATGTACATTGTCAAACACATAACGTCTCCATTGAAGATATGTCTGATATCTGCTGGTGAAAGAAAACTTCCATACGCTATGTGAATTTGTCTATTAAATCAAATCTGGGTACATAATACAAGATAGTTATTTGAATCTCTACCTAGTAATACTTAAATTGAGATCAATGGATTGATTAATCAACATGAGATCATAATCTGATCATAATCAGTAGGTAATTTACTACCTAATCTTATATAAAAACAAAAATTAACACCAAAATTAAACACAATAGTTCTAGATTTCTAGGAACTTAATAAAGAGATTATTATCTCTTAGATAACATTGACAAAAATAAAAGAAATTGTTAATAAAAAATTTACTCTTACTAATTAAATAGGTCTTTGTCTAATAGACAAGTTAGGCTTTATACCTAGGAATAATATATAAATTATGTACTAATAAAATTCCTCTTGCAGCATATCTGTGCTGTCATTATTTTGTAGTTTTTCTATAGAGCGATAATAATACTTTCTAAAGGTTGTGAAGCATTTCCAGTTGCCCCTTTCTAGTATCTCAGCATAAACAGCATACATTTCTTTTTGATTCGAGTGCCATGACTGCTGCTTCTTGGTCCACGTTCCTGATAGGTGACGTCCATTTAGTTGGGCTCCCCATCCTACATCCGCTGCATCCGTGGTCAAGAATTGAGTTATGTCCTTATTGAATAGAGGGACTGAGGCATTGTGGAGAGCATCCTTCCACCACAGAATCTCAGCTAGAACCTCTGCAGGGATCAACATCTTTTGCCGTGTGTTTTTTGAGTGAAACTGCCTGAGAAACATCTGTATCCTCCTGCAGTGTAGTTGACCACTGTGTACCACTATATTGGCTAAGTTCAGATGGCCAAGTGGCACTGTGCTTCCAATAGAGAGCATCTTCTCCACTTCTCTAGACGGGTTAGTAGTACTTGTATTCTCAACACCTTCTCTTTTGGTAAGGACATTCTGTTGTTGAGGGTGTTCCAACACAGACCCAAGTACTCTACCCTTTGGGATGGAGTTAGTACTGACTTTGTGAAATTTATGTTCCATGCTAATTGTTTGAGCAGAGTCACAACCTCCGCGGCTTGAACCTCTAGCTCTTGGAAGCTTTGATTTGCTAACAGGTAATCGTCCAGGTACACTATCACTCGATAGCCTCTTGACCTCAGGACTTCCGCAGTCCAGTTGGAAAGGGCTGCGAATGTACGAGGAGCTGAAGAAAGGCCGAAAGGCAAGGAGGTCAGTTGTAATAGTTCTCCATTGTAGACTACTCTGAGGTATCTTCTGCGAGATTTCCGAATTGGTACATGAAAGTATGCCCATGACAGATCTATTTTGATCATGTAGTCCTCTTGCTGTACAAATTCTGGTACTGTTCAGTGGTTCACACCCCGAAGGTCGAAAATGGGCCGAACCCCACCATCTGTCTTTTTTATCAAAAACATCTTTGATAAAATTAAAATCTTTGATTAAAAACATCTTTGATATAAAGCTGGGATTTTTGACCAGTGGAACTTCTAGAATTTTTTGGTCTTTCAGTTGTTATATCACTTCTGTCATGTCTGGAGAAATCTTTGTGGAGAATCTTCTCAGTTGGTATTGTGATGGGAAGATATGGGGTGGTTTGGTTTTGAATGGTATTCTTGATCCAGTAATTGTCTTCAAAATAAATGGGTTTGCTCTCAACTGAATCCAACTTTCTATGTGTCTCTGTAAACACACCCCCTGAAAAGATTGATTGTAACTTTTTCTTGTTTGTAGCACTGTTATATTGAAATGGCTTGTTTTGTTTCTGAGTCTGTTTCTTAATTCTTTTTTTATGCTTCTGGTTTGTGTTGAATGAATGAGTGTTTGTTTGAAACCTTTTTGAATTGAAGCCCTCTGTTCTTATTTGCTTATCCAATTGTTTACTATTGCTGGTACTAGTGCTAGGTGTTTTCTTTTCTTTAATATATGTAGGGGTGTTTAGCCAAACTTGTGTCCCTCCGAGGGATTGTATAAGGGGAGCCATAGCTTCCCTGCTGAACAAAAACTCATTACTTGGTGGGAGATTTCTTAAACTTGCCTTCAAGTTTGGATTAGTAACTTCATTTAGAATACGATTACGGCGAACTTCTATACATTCGGTTCTTTTCCCTGTTACTATCTGTAAGGTGGTTTCATAATTTTTGTAAATAGGTGAACCAGATCCAAATATTGAAGTTAACCTTCTCATATAAGTTGTTCGCATTAATCTCAGTTCAATTAGACCAATCAATTAATTCTTGAAGGCCCTGTTTTAATATGGCTCTATTCATGAGGATTGCATTAGTCAGGCCAGCTAGCACATTTTCTGTTGATGCTAGATAATCCTTTCCCTTATTCAAATGTGTCAGTTCTTCATTAATCTTTAACTCTACAAACCCCGGTGTAGCTAGTACAGACTTTAATGGTGCCTTGTATCTTATTGCATGCCATGCTGGCGAGTTGAATTTATGGAGCTTGTCTAATGCTCTTAATCGATCTGAGTCTGCAGGTTGGATTATAGAACCATCCTTAATTTCCGTATCAATTTCTCCTAGCTCGACTACCTTCTTGGTTTGTTTTGGAGGAACTAGGGTATCATCATCTGCACTTGGGCTATAATCAAGTTGCGACATCCTAGAAGGACCCTTCGCCATTAGCCGCCTGCGCATGCAATATAATATTTGTTATATAACTTACCTGAGTAAGAATTGCGTCCACCCTTGGATCATAAGGCAACCTGCGGATCTTGTTCGCCGTGAACAATCCTAGGTCTTTTATTAGGAGGAGACGTCTCCTCCTCCGAGGACGAAGACGACTCCCCATCGGAATCAGAACTTACCGAAACCGGCTCATTTTCACTCCGCGAGTTAACATCCGCCATCTCTACCTTATCAGAGGGCGTCATAAAACTTATTTTTATTCGGTTTTCACGAAACTTTCACTTAATTTCCACTATGTTTTCGCGAAAGCACGTGTAATCTCTAGCGGGAAAACATACGCTATGACAAATGACAAGTGAAGAGGATGACGATGACAGTGACAGATGGTCAAGTGTGAGTGGTCATCCCTGCTGGAACATTGAGAAAACATGGTAATCATCATCGATGAAAGGTAAGCCTTATAATTCTATTCCTTGAACACTATTTATAGGGAAATATCATATGCATTCTTCAATGGAGACGTTATGTGTTTGACAATGTACATAATAACACCTACCTACCTACATAAAAATATACTATACAGAAGGTATACCTACTAACATTATGCTCTATTTATTTAGGTACTTACTACTCCGTTGTTGCGAGGCCAATCACAGGAGCAAATTAATCCTGCCCCTGAATAATGGCTATGATACTGCTTTTACCAATATCAGAATAATAAGATTATTCTATGCCTATATGGCCTTCTTGCGTGAATGTTATGGTTCTCCAAGAGTTTGTTTACAATAATAAACTAGGAAACCATTGCACAGTATAAGTTTCAAAAAATACCAATGCCTAGGTAAAGTAAAATTCCATTGACTGCACATAAATTATTTATTAATAATAACTAAAAACATGATTTGTGTTCCTCATAAGCTGTTTAAAACTTTTGATCAGCAGTCGATAACTACATTCACTCAAATGGCTAACCTGTGACCTTCAAAATGGAAGACCACAAGGTGAGGTAATTTAAGACCACAACTTCAGGTCTGCCCTTCTGGACCATTCTTTGGGATCACTGTGAGCATAGTATTCGTGGAAAATTGGTTCAACTAGTTGGTCAGGTGGGATGAGCTTGTAAACCTTCTCACCGTAGTAGGTACCAACCTGAAAACAAAATCATACATTTAAAATTGTCTTACACACCATTGGAATATTTAATACATTTACTTCCGGCATATTTTTTAAACTTTTTGCTAAAATGCAAAAAGCATTGGTGGCACCTCTAGGAAATAGATAGCAGAAGTGAATGTGTTAATCCATATGGCTATTTAGTAGGTCTGCTGTTTTTTTTATTATCATGTGCAAGTTAAAGTAGGTAAACAGTTTTGGACTAGGCTTTGATAATGAATAGACATTAAAATTAGGTAGGTAGGTAAATTAGCTTAACTCACTTTAAAAAGTATTATGATAGTCAATAAAGTGACAGAGGTGTATCAGAATCGTAGCCAATAGAGCTTTTTGATATCTGCCTATGTTAGTAGTACTAACCTGCCAGCCAGGCACGTCACGCATAAGCTCTGCCTCAGCGTCACGGTTCCTCCGCAGCTGTTTCAAGTATTCCCTATCACGCTCTGCCAGAAGCATGGGATATATGGCCATTTTAGCTGAGCGCATCTCAATCTCATGTTTCTTTATCTGCTTGTGAGTCAAATTATACACGTATATAGCTCCTATTGTCATGCCAATATATCCAGCGATAATAGTGAATCCTGTAAGCAAAATTAAGTGTTCCAAATCAATGCAATCTACCTTGATAGAAACATGAATGTACACATTCAAGGGTTGTGTAAATAAATAAATATACTTCAAGTTAATATTCTAGGATAATATGGTTATGATGATTTAGATGATTATTACGCTCTCTATACATAAAAATACGAGAAATACGTACACAAAATCCTAACCCCATTTGAGATTACATAATAATAAGTTAAATTATTACTTACCACTAAAATATGTTTTAGCTGGAATTCGTTTAAATGGAATAGGTTGATAGCCCCCCTTAGGGGGCAAATCTTGTTTACGAGCAAGAGCGCACGGTGGAGCATCCGACATTTTTCCTTGTTATTTTATTTTTATTTTCGTTCGAATCGAATTTCTGATAAAACCTTTTTTGACATTGACAAACAAACGTCAAAAAAAGATGACATTGAAGTTTTCGTTTAGGAACATCATAGAGGAGAATAACCATATAACCAGGGATTTGGTATCTCGCATATAGCTAGGATATAACTTGAGGAACATCTTGATTCTTGAGTGGTCCGTCCGTAAAAAGAGAATGGTCCGTCACCTTTACCATTCGCCCTCCTTATTCTAAGACATTTATTTATTAAATTAGAAAGCCAACATAATACATAACAGTTCCGTTAAGATACAGGTTGGACAGGAGCACACGACAATATTATGTATCACAATTACAGGCTAGCACAACTTATACAATAAATGAAGTAAAACTATTTAACCATTATTTAAGCAATGAAGCGTGTCAAGACATTCGCTTATTATATAAAATAATCTGAAATAATAGAATATTGAAAACAGTACGTATGTATACCGTAGAAAGAGATAGTCAAAGAGGTGTACGTTGGTATGTATAACAATATTTTCATTGGTTTACTGGTATTGGTAGCCATGGCTAGACCACCACTCCACCATAGCCATTACAACACCAACCAGCAGCCGCCATCCTTGCCCCCAGTCACTACAATTACCACACATGCGGGGCAATCTTGGTGGACCTAGTCGTGGCCCAGCTTGCAAACAATGATTTCAATCAAATGGATAGAATCTAGTCGCCATGGCAACCGCAGTTTTAAAAGTCCACGAAGTTATTGATTGATTGTTATCACTACTTAGTGTGTGATTGTTATCACTACTTAGTTTGTAATTGTTATATAACTTTATATAACAAAGAATATATTTACTCCCTATAATATATATGCTTACCTATATTTCGATTACTTAGATTGTATCAAACTATTACCAAATAAAACCACAACAAAGCATTTGAATCTTTAAACGCACCAATAGTTTATTAAATACATTCAAATAAATCCATAATGATGGAACCAGCTGCGGATGCTAATGTGCAAGCTGACATACCAGAACCTACCGAAGAAGAACCAGAACTCAAAATTAGACCACTTGAGCGCATCAAACTCCACCCAAAAGTTCCTTTCGAACCATCTTCTTATGGCAAAGGGAAGGGATATAGCCGACCATGGATTTTGCAAGATGGTAGAGAAAATCCAAAAATAGGGAGTGAGATGCGAGATAAATACACAACGCCTAAAAAACCGCCTCATACTGATGGTATGTGACTTATTCATTTTAGGAATAATTAGGTAGCTAGGTACTATGTAAGTACCTAATCTTTACTAGGTAGATTGAAACTGGAGCACTTTAAGCTAATAATTACCCACCCATGTCGCCGCTGCCGTGGTGGTAGTACCTATATGATGTGAAAATAAAATATATACCTACTCTTCATCTACATAGGTGTACCCACAATAAGTTTTAATTTAAAAGATACTTATTATCTCTATAGGTATCCGTAAGCGAATGTTAACTGATTTCTTTTGGGAGCAAATGCTTGATGAGGTAATTGACGAGTTGGCGACGTCTCAGCCAGTAGTGGAATACTGCTCGGAGCATAATGCTAACTATGTCAAGGAAAACTTCGAGCCACGTAACTTAGCGGTGACAGCTGATAAAGATGTAAGTTATTGGACAGGGGAAAATAGGGTAGAGTTCATAGAATAGCTTCACAATTTATTACACAAATGGCACACACACTAAGGGGTCATCCACAAATTACGTCACACGAATTTCATGATTTTTTGCCCCTCTCCCCCTCCTTGTCACAGCTGGTCACATTTGTGAGACCCCCCTCCCTAGTGTGACGTCACATTTAGTTTTTTTGCAATTTTACCTATATTTAGATATACAGAATGAAAATGTGACGTCACGAAATTTAGAACCCCTCCCACCCCCTTGTCACACAATGTCACAGTTTGACGACCCCCTCCCTCCCCCTTAACCTGTGACGTAATATAATATATGGATGGCCCCTAAGCAACTAGCACCACCTTTCAAATAAACTTTTTGGATTTGCGTGACCACCCTCTGGATATCTTGCCAAAAAGGGGAGGGGCAATAACACTATTTGCACTTTATTAGATACGCCCATATGTAAGATGCGGCACTTTTGAAATATTTTTGCGCAGTGCAGAATTGGACTAAACAAAATTGTCGTTTTCAGATGCATTTAAAATTTCCTTTATACGGTACTGGATCGAGTGCTATTACGTTCTACAGCGAAAATATTACCAAGACTGGACCGGTAAGTTAGCACTGAAGTAGGCGATTTTGCTACTGCAAGTAATGCGGATATGTGGATGTGGCAATTGTAGCTAACTTTAAGCAATTTGTTTTAGGGTGAAATATTAGAAAAGTTCCGTAGATGCCAGTACTTCACAAAACCAATGGAAGAACGTCTGGATAATGGATGGGTTTTATAATTTGTTCTCTGATATTTTTTCCTTAATAAATATTTATAATTTACAATTCATATTTTATAGTATTAATAATTGTTTCGGGACCGGAAAGTAGTTAAGAGCTCACTATTTTAGCTGTGCCTGCCTACACACCTTATTATCCACAATGCTATATCTACTACCCTACCTACTTTCAGGGCTATGTAAGTGTTGGTATCGGTTTAGGTACCGTAATAGCATAAAAGTAGCGAGTTTTTGTCGGAATAAAATTATTTATTTCAAACTAATAAATTAGCTAATATTGAGAACAAATACATTCACTCTAGAAAAGTAAGTCATCGTCGTCCCAGTTGTGGGGATAACAGCTGGACTGTTTAAAGTCGCAAGTGGAGTCGGAGGATGACAAGTGAGTCACTGGGTACAGAATAGTGGTCATGCACTCCACTGCCCAAATTTGAGTAGGGGGATATGCGTACCTGCCTTCTGAAACAATAAAATAAAAAATGCTACAAATTGAATAAAGTGTGGGCCATCCTTTGAGCCAGTAGTGAGACAACTATTACTAATTCATATTTTGCATAGATGTATTTGCCAAAATAAATATTACCATCTTTTTTTTTGTTAAGTTTATCCCGAAGGAAAGGCAAGGGGAACTATGCCCATACAGCCATTGTCTTTAGTAAATGATTTAAATATTACCATCGTCACGTGGTATTGGCCGAGCATTGTTCTTTGCACGACTGCGCATCTTCTTTGCTTTTACCATTTTCAAACGGTGAAAATCTTCTCTTTCCTGGCAAAAAAAGGAAAGGGAAGAGCTCAAATGTAAACTATAATATTGGATACCTAGTTATTCGCACCTAATAATTCAATAAATTTTTCTTACCCGTTCATCCATTTCATTGAGAATATAATGTTCTGTGTTCCGCAATTTTGGCAAAATAACTTTCTCTATGCCATTTACTTTTCTGAAAAAAAGGTTAGGTACGCTTTTAAAATTCAGCCAAGGCAAAGAAATTTTAAAAACACCAGTCCTAAAGCTGTATAAACGCTGAATGGATCTTGCTACGTGCATGGGCATGATTTAATCAGGTAAAATAACTGTGATTACTAACAACATCTTTACCTACCTACTTAGTTTATGTTACCAACCTAAGAGTAGATTTAATAGCAATGTGAAGTTGGATACAGGTACCCCTCAATGAGGCGAACTTGAGCAAGATTCGAACAGCTTCTCTGAAAGCTTTCTTCGCTTCACCAGTGCGATGGCCGCCAGCGCCGAGTCCTGCGTATCTGAGGGCATCGCTGGCGCCAGGGTCCTCTATAGCTTGTAATGATATGGTGGATATACCAGATATGTTCTCTGCGACACGTTGGACGCGAATTTGTGCCTAAAATATGATTTGAATAAAAAACCTACGACGGTTAGGTAATAAATAACCGTTGAACTTTGGTAGGTAAAGGTCATAGTAACACCTTGTTTGTGTTAAAGACTTTTATGGTCGAGGGCGTTTCACCAAATATTTCCTTTGAACGGTGGTGCAAATGCAATTAGTTGCAATGTAACAGCCGACTCCAGGGTTAACACAGAAAGCCTCTATATGTGTAGGGTTTACACATACTTACTTCCCCCACATTTTCCAAAACCAAAGCATTAGATTCCCCATTCGTGAACTTAATAGCTGCTAGGGATATGTAAGCCTCTCTCAATATGTGTCCTAGAATCGCTTGCGTCGAAGACAGCTCTGAAGCAGCTTGCCGCCCTCTCATACGAAGGGCTTCAGCCTTCCTTTTCAGGAGCTGATACCCTCGATTCACCTGCTCTTGCCGGTGTTTGATCTCTTTCAACATGTACAATGACGCTGTGACTGGGTAGCGGTTTTGAGCGTTCATTTTTAAAATTGAAATTAATTTCGGAAATTGTTTGATTTGAAAATGCTTTTGACAACTTTTGAAATTGATGTCAAGAAGACTTGTCATGTTTATAGGCTCTATGTATAGTATTCATCCTTCTTTTAGCATTCAGAATTCATTTTACTAAAGACAATGACTGTATGGGCTTAGTTTCCCTCACCTTTCCTAAAAGGATAAACTAAACAAAAAAAACTTGCAACTTATAAGTTTTTTTTTCATAGTACAAAGAGTACATAGTACGTGCGCGCGGTACCTATGTATGAACCAAAGACCTCGTATTGCGCCTTTGGCTTAGTATGAATCACTGGCCGAGATATACATATCTCCTATACACATGAGCGCATGGAGCGTTACAATAGCTCTGAAATCAGCCTAATAAGTGCATTTCTGTGAAAAAGTGTATGTTCCTATTCCTATTTAGAAAAACAATGTAAATATATAAATATAGATTTCATTTTGTTATAAATAATATCTACATTTTACAAATGTATTAAAAGTTAAAGCATTGTTCTTAGATGTAATCACTTCACTTAATTTCCATATTATTTGCACATACCTATATCTACATCAGTCAATATTTTTTATACGACCTACCTACGTACATTATTAGTAATAATATAAAGTTTACTACATAATTAGGAATCCAAGATGGCTACCCAACTAAAATGTTCAAATATCACTTCACTTCAATCGACCCTATTCTCCATCCAGCTTTGGCTATAAAGATCGGGTTCAATAGGGTCAAACTCTCAACTGTCGTGCCAATAGTTATAGTTTCCGGGCGGTGGGGGCACAGGCATCGGGGGCCCATTCGGAGGGGGCACGGGCCCGGAGCCGTAAGGGGAGCCCTGCGGAGACCCGTACCTCGGCCTGCCCCACGGTCTACTGTTATAATGGTACTGGTTACTCGCATAAGCCGCCAGATTCTGTCCCGTAGCGTTAGGATATGGATTCTGAGGGTTTTGAGGGTACCCCACATTGGGCATGTTAGGTAAGTTTGTCCCTGCGTAGTTCTGATTCGGCGTTGGAGTTGTCGATGGAGAGAAGCTTTGAGATGTGTTCTGGGAGCTAGGGGTGGATCCTTGCCCATAGTTCTGATTAGTTGGAGTGGCTCCGTTGGTGGGGTTGTAATTCGCCGGTGGTTGACTCGTGGCCGCCTGAGTGGCATTGTAAGATTGAGCTTGGGTATTGGCACCGTTACTTGATCCGTAACTAGCTTGCGTCACTGGTAAAGTTGGAGTGAATCCTGAAGTCTGGGCTGCCGATCCATCAGAGGGGAAGCTTTGTTGTCCTTGATTCTGTACGTTCGTATTCGGTAGGGTGTATCCACTGTTTTCTTGTGATGAGGATGTGATGTAGTTTTGGCCGGTTGTGCCGTTTGCACTTTCAGTCTCTGTGTTTCCGCTGGCCTGTCCGTTGCCGCTGTTGGTTGTGCCATTGTTGTTTGCTGGCAGATTGTATTGCACGTTAGGGTTGGCGGCTGGCATGTTGACTGCACCCGCGTTGGCTTGCATCATATACTGTGACTGCATGCCGGCGTACTGCGGCGTAGAAGCAGCTGGGTTCATGTAGGAAGAACTTTGCTGAACTATTTGGTGTACTGCCTGCGGTTGGGATACCGGGATAGTTTGAGTCGGGTTCGTTAAAGATGCGGAATGAGGTGCCTGCACTATAGGAATAGTTCCGGCTACAGACAAGTTGGTATTCAGTTGTTGGCCCGCTAGAGCGGCGTTTAGCTGTTGCGCGGAAAGTTGAGTGTTTAGGTTAATGCCAGCAGGCATATACTGGGAGTTTTGTGGGAGATTCATGGGCATAATTGGGACATTGTACTGCACACCTCCCGGCATGCCCAATTGGTTAGGTTGCATGACCGTCACGTTCTGCCCGGCTTGCAACATTTGCTGGCCAAGTAGACCCTGTGGTAAGGCACCTTGGACTAAGTTTGGATGGTTTGCAGGGATCATGTACACTTGGCTGTTGGGCTGGCCAAGGACATTGGGCATCTGACTGATATTGAGAGGGTTCTGTAATAACGTCATGCCGGGTGGAACGGTTATCATTTGCACGTTCTGCGTATTTTGAAGCTTGTTGCCAGCCAAGTCCTGCTTTTGGACATCCTTCCCTTGGATCTGTATGGCGTTCCTGTCAATATGCCTTATGTACATTCCTGTACCATCTGCTGCCATTCCCGTAGTTGACACACTGCAATAATACAAGAACATAAAATACTGGCGGATAATTAACGCACTTTGTACATATGCCATGCCTGTGTTCACTAGAACACATCGGCTGCATCTCCTTCCGTGTATGTCGTACGTAAGAGTCGACTATGCAACTCAGGAGGACGCCCCTTCATGCGCGATGAGCTAGCAACTTATCAATGATCATTAACACCTGTCCCCGCTGCGCTAAACGTGGGTGTGGGAATTATTTATAGCCCTGCAGTTCTGGCTACCCCATTTCGGGCATGCAGCCGTGTGTATATGTATCCATGTCCATAGGAAAGACAGTTAGGTAAGTATTCTTATACCCCCTTCCCCACAAATGAATGCAGGCTTTGAAGCTTGAAAGAACCTAACTGTAATAAAGGAATATTTTATGGTCGATTCCGGCAGTCACACTTAAACCTAAACGTAAAATTAGTCCTACCTGTCCTTTTCTCTCTCAGCTTGTTGAGAACGGAGAGAGATAGACCTGACTAAGATTAGGTTTAGGTTTAAGTGTGACTGCCGGAATCGACCATATTATTTACATAGTATGTTAGATAACTCACTTGGTCTGCTGTCCAGAAGACACATGTATGATGGTGCCGTGCGCCGGGTTGATCTTAGTTCCCATACTGACGATCGTGTTGTCCCTAGCTGTGAATGGAAATTGATACTATGGAATACGTCAATGTTTCTACACGGGTTACGCTGTGCAATTTCTATACGCTTTTGCCGCCTATGACGCATAACGAAACTAATATTAGTCCACAACCATTTACTTTTTAGACCGCTCACTCACGAATCGTGTTCCGGGCATAAACTGTTTTCAGTATGGGTGAAAAATGCAGAGTTTTTACTCCATTCTGTTTCTTTAATCTCTTTGACCTATGTATGTGCGAGCGGTCTTAAAACGCTTTCCGCATGCCGCATACGTACTGTGAATGTTTATCTGTAGTGAAGAAAGCGTTGCACATGCAACAGAAGTTCGCAGGTTAATATATGTACATAAATAAATGTATATAACAATTTTATGACTTCTCGTTTCTTTCGATTGTGAAAAGGTTTTCAGAAGAACTCCTTCATCTGCAGGCTTCAACGTGTTCTATAGATGTAAAAAAGTAAATTAGACAGATAAATATATAATCCATTCTGCCAACATGCCCATCTCTCGTCCTAAACCTGATGGGTAGAAGTTTATATATTTATAGTTAAATATATCGTAAAGTTGCCCACAGGTAGGTACTGCAGTTCTAGAAAGATTTAATAAAAATAATGTTTATATTGAAGTAAGCTCCACCTCCATTTAGCTGCATTTCCAACTAAGAAAAAAGTGAAAGGGCTCCTTGATAGTTTCCAGATAGTAGAACCTAAAATAAGCATAAAGTTAAAAAATATCGCTGCCTTTTCCTTGATAAATAAGTGATATTTACCCTATAGGTAAATATAGTAAACCATAGATAATAATCACCAGCACGCCAATACAAAGTACTAAGTTAACGCTAGGTTATACGCTAAACTTTGGCAAATCTCTCGATACTTTATAGCTACGCAAGTGTCACCACACAGTATGTGTATGTGATCTTATACCATGCAACAATTTACGAGCGACACTTGTCTATCAAAGTATAAAATAAAATAATGACAAGGTTTCGCTAAATAACCTACGTTACTTAAAGCCTCAAGTTTAACGCAAAGTGAAACAGTTAAAATAAAGTTCAAATTTATCATCGCAAGAAACTTATATACTTGCGCACTTGGACTTGAAAAAGCATCAACCAAATTTCATGTGAGGATATTACGCAAACGCAAACTTTTTTCATGCATTTACGCGATATTTTTATTGTCTATCTACGCCACGCCTCACGGCAGTCCTAATAATGGTGACTGGATAAACTTGGACTCTGATTGATATCGAAGCAGGCGCAAGCTAACAGCGCTTAATCATAAAAAAGTGTCTCAAAAATAAATACAATATCTCCCAGTAATGAGAACAAAAACTTAACAAAGCGTTTTACATCTGAAGATGTCCAATTTAACTCAGCAGTCATGGTTGTTAATTATAAAATTATGAATAAAGAAAATAGAAAAAATTCTTCACCCGAGTGGGAATTGAACCCACGACCGCTGCAAACCGTGCCAGCCCCTATAACCACTAAGCCACCGGGTCAATTGTTGTTAATGTCAGTTGATAATAGTTGTATATTATCTTCGTAACCCGTTGAATTTATCTGAAAAAATATAAGCATTAGCAGCATACTCCGGATTAGTTCAGACGCTTTCGTCGTTTAAAATAGTATCCTATGTTGTTATATCTTCAGCTTTACTCCTATAGCCGTTGTGTCTTCAAATAACAAGGCTGTAAAAAGAAAATATCTCGAAATGGACGGGACACAGGATCTGCCGATTAATAATGATAATGTAAAAGAAATTGATGTTAATAGGAGCAATCACCAACGTGCGAGCGCAGCGAAATTCTATAAAGAAAAGCATTTACATTCGCATTCCTATAGCACGCTTAGAGCTACGCAAACTACGCAAAACCCCTATGCTCCTGTATAAAGATAGAAAGGAAGGAGGAAAAGTCTCGGCAATCTCCAGGTCAGAAGGATTTAGTCGACGGCACGATAAGCTCACAAATCGGTTGGTCATCTCTACACCTACGCAGGTTCTAGCCATTGCCCTAATATAACATATCTACTTATACTAAGTTGTGTAGTAAAGGGTTGTATTTATATGCATATCAAAATACTGATACCGAAAAAAGCGTTAGCGTGTTCGATTATTTAAAAAACACGTTTCTCTTAAAGGTCGATGTGTTAGTTTCTAACATGTTATCTTTCACGCACTCTGAGCTCGTTCTATGCAACAGTATACCCTAAAGTGCAATACACACTAAAGTCGCTGACCTGTCACATTTAGTGACCTATGTCGGGAACTTTTTGTCGGCGCCTTCACTCCAATTCGGAAATGTCATCGGCGGGCTGTGTCGGCGGCTTTAGCGTGTATTACGTTTGACCTAACCAAATTCTACTACAGTATTTATGATGTACAAATAAATATTTCCCCTTTTATATTAGTGTTTGAGATGCTGCTATCTATAAACATATTACTTGTTCTCGGATTAGGGAAGTTACTATTAATAAGCAGGGCTATTAGATTAGTTGAGACGCTTGGCAATAAAGAAGGTTTACTGAGTAACATTGAGATCAAATTTCAAGACATTCAAGTTTTTAACTGGATGAAAAAGGTTTTATGTAATGGTTTAGGTTCAATACAAGTATGTACACAAAGTGGCTAATTGTATTTTCCTTATGGTAACCTATATTTATATAGATTTAAATATTATGATGATGCATAATAATATAATGAATATACATACTTTAAAACGGATGGACCCATTTTAATGATAAACTTCCCTTTTCGTCTTATGAAGTTTGATAGCGATTCCTGTAGGTGGCGTAATGCGGAGTTACTATTTACTTATTTAGAATCACTTTGTGCAGATTATTATACCTTCTGCAAGGTGCGAATGATTAAGTAAGGCCAAAAAAGTTTTTGACAGAGAATAAAATAATTGAGAATACATAGTTTCTTAACTGGCAAATGGCCAATCAAAGAAAAACCAACATCGCGGCTCAGGTACTTAGAAATAAATAATAGTCCAAAAAGACACGTCTGAGTAATGAATAGTCAGTTAAAAACTTTTCATGTCTCAAAACTTATCAAGCATTGCTGTCTCCAAATACCTGATGAGGTCCACGATCGGGAGTCCCGGGAGCTCTTGTCCTGGCTTACATGCGACCTGAAGCATCATACAATCAATACACACACACGCAGGAGGAAAAATATCATTACTTTTTATAAATAACTCAAGTGTTTTCCCAATGTTGAGAATAAACTTGCTATACTGTCAAAATTCTATTGAATTTCGTTTGAAATTTGATAGAATTTTAACAATATAGTATTATATATTTTGTTTCAGATAAATTTCTATAACTGTTAATCTTCTTTGTATGTTCTGCTCTCCTCTGCTATCCAAAAGCTGTTGGGGAGAAAAAGCCATTTTAAGAAATTGTATTTACTTATTTGCGCTCAAATATAAGGCTAGCTGCCTTGAATACAAATTAACTTTCACTATCTTATACAATGTACCTATATGTATATTAAATACTGAATATTTAACGTTATACATGCCAACATTTTCTGGCTAGATCTGATAAAAAGGGACGGCACGCATGACATTAGATAAAACTTAAGCTCCAGCAAAATGATTTTCTTCACCTCTATACTAGTTGGTTAGCTTGTCCATGGTTTTGACAGCGAAATATACAGACAAGATCCAATCAGCATTGAGGATCTTGTCTGTATATTTCGAGGAAAAATGTAGTAACAGCTTAAATTAATTTATGACATCCTACGCATACCGCCATTATATTTCTCTACTTCCAAACATAAATACAATTTCCGTTAAAGCTCAAATAAAACATGATTAAACCGGACCACTGCTAGCTCCATCTGAAATACAAATTAATTATACCAATAGGTAATTAATAGGTATTTTAATAATAACTTACCCAGCTGGAGCAATCGGCCTCAATTGTAATTGATTTGGGGTCCCATCAGACATCCGCTTTTGACCTCTCGCATCTTGGGTACTTGAACTTTTAGTTGGAGTTGTCGAACTCTGAAATTAAATTATTAAAGTTTATATTTCTACAGCTAGATATAGGTACTGTATTGAAAGTTAACAATGGCGAAAAGCAACAGAAATTACAATTAACAACCACCGCGATGTTGCTCTCGATTGAGGGGAGAATCAAAATTGTCAGAGCAATATTCATTGCTGGTTTTATTCCACAATGAAATTACTTAATTGAATAAAATTTTCGATGAATACATTCGTGTTTCAAGACGAGAAGATAATTTGCTTTAATTAATATTTAATATGTGACACTCAATCGTAAGCAAAGATGTATAATTGACATAATATGTTAAGCGATTGCAAATGACCATATACTCAGAACAGAACATACTATCGATAATATTCTACATGTTACTTTGAATTATTATTGGACCTGTTTCCACTTAAGTTTAAAGTTAGAAGGAAGAAGCTAGTGTGAAATGAACGAATGTTACGCAGTTTTAGCCAACACCATAGGATTTAATTGATATTCGATCATGAATTTTGCAAGACTTCCATTTCTAAAGTAGTAAACCACAAATAAAAAAAATAAAACAACATCGCGCTAGTTTTGCGAAAATTTCAGCCGATTTTAATTTGAAAAAATATTCAATATCTTCAGAGTTTTTTCAATACAAATGGTCTCTCGAAACTAACTTCTATGTGCCTGGCTGAGTTGTAGAAAGGTTTAAGTAATTTTTTTATGATAGGGTTCCAGTGGGATTAGTGGTTGTAGAAGGGCTGCTAATGGCTACAAATTATAATCAGTGTTGAATAATGTAAGTATGAATGATATGTGCATACAAAATGCTAAACAAAGCTGTCTATAAAAGAAAATAAAGGCATAATGAACAGATGAGAGTATTAGTGAGAAAAAGTACAACATAGAATAACTATGCTCACTGATATAATATGTGGAGACGATGCTTGTCCCGTTGATATTATGTTTATTAAAGACCCACTGCTTACTATGGGCTGTTGAAAAAAATATATAAAGTAAGTACAGCTAAGACACTTAAGCCACAAATTATGAATCTAGGCTACGGCAGTTAAATCATTATGGCCTTGCATTGAGACCCTGACATTAAGCATCATTCGATCACATTTGTACCTACAGCAGTGACTGTGCGATCTTCTTTATGATCCTCTACTTCTAGCTACCCCATTTTGGGAACTCAGCCATGTAATGCATTCAGGTTTTTTGCATTGAGGGTTAAAACAAAACCTTGAGTAGATTCTATGCTGATGCTACATCGCCAAGCTTACATTTTGCATCCATCTAAGTCATTAAGTAGACCCAATATGCTAGTGTGCAGGGTCTCTTAGGCCATAAGTCCATAAATCCAGGATGTCGGAAATCTTTGCATGGATTTGTAGACTAAACATTACACATGATTGTAATAATAAAATTCTGCATATTAGATATTCTTATCTTCACAAAACAATATAATTACAGGGTACGAAGTAGTTTTTGCAGGACCTGACTATTTTACCATAAATATTCCAATCTAAAGTAAGAGAATAACTTCTTACGGTCTACCTTCAATTGATATAATGGGATTTACCTTTTGATTGAAATGCATGATAGTACCAGTGGCTTGAAGGTGCTGCAATTGAGCCGCAGTCAGAGGAAGTGATGTTTGAGGAATGCCTCCTGCTGGGGCAATCTGAAATTATATTTTTGGGGAATTAAAATAGTGTACCAAACCAAAGGTTTAAGGTAAATATTGCCTAAATTTGACATTACATACAATTTGCTGTCAAAATGAATGGATATTTAATAGTTATGTTTAAGCAATGTCTATCTTTAGTTTGTTATAATACCATAAATGATCTATTTTGAGTATGTACTATTTTTTATATTTTATGCCTGGCATAAACATTTACATATTTGGTTAGAGTGATGTATGGAATGCGAGAGGTTGTGAGTTCAAATAGAAAATCTTGGGTTTAAGAGTAAAAACTTACAGAAACAAATTGTTGAGGCTGCAAGTTAGTAAGTCCAGCTTGATTGGAGGCCAAATCCTGTAGCTGTTGGTATGGAATAAGCATGGTTTGTGATCCGGGCATCGTCCACTGCACTGTGTCAGCTCCCTGGATGTGGTACTTTACTTCTTTGTCTCCCTTATCCGTGTACAATATCTTTTGCTGGGTGGCATTAGTGCCTTGAGCAGCACACACCACTGGGGTTGAAGTAGCCGTGCTTACGGTAGTTGTATCAGTTGTGGCTAGATTTGCTTGAGGAAACGTAAGCCCATTTGGCAGGATCATTGACACAGAAGATGGGACT
Source organism: Carposina sasakii (assembly GCA_014607495.2). NCBI lineage: Eukaryota > Metazoa > Arthropoda > Insecta > Lepidoptera > Carposinidae > Carposina > Carposina sasakii. The sequence continues at coordinate 3,440,768 of CP053163.1, read as the reverse complement.
CCACTCAATCGTAGTTGTGTTACATTCACCGGTTGCATACTAGATAAATCTACTAACTGTGTTCCATAATTAGGCTGTTGTAATGCACCTAACGATTGTGCTAATGGTAAAGAAGTGAAGTTTGTGTTGGAATTTAATTGCATCCCAGGTTGCACAATTGGTATGAGTTGACCATTCTCTTGATTTAGAACATATTGTTGCTGCGGCATTAGTTGCAGAACTGTGGGTTGTCTGACAGTCATTAGTGGTGTGGGAGTAGAGGACACACTAACTACTGGGGGCATTAGTGAGGGAGGGGCTGTTGATGACAAGGTGGAAGTAGTAGAAAGAGGGGCGGGGGCAGCGGGGGCTTGTACAGGCGCGGGCGGTGCAGTCAGCGGCGTTTGCGGCGCGCCACTCGTAACCGCCAACGTCGGTGGAGGCACGTTCAAAGCCGGCGGCGGCCCACCGGCCTGTGCAGCGCTCCATTGAGCCAACTCCGCTCTAATAGTCTCTATCAAGTTCTGAGCAAGCGATCTCGCGGACGCAAGTGCCTCCGATCGTGTGTGGTGCAAAGCCAGGTGCAACGGCTCAAATTTGTCACTTTTTAATACTGCCACGACTCCGGTTTCCGACCGAATGTACTCCAAATTGGTTCCATTCTGAAATATATGACCGTGTTATGTAAAATCGTATTGTTAAAGAAAAGTTAAACGAAAAGTTAAAAGGTAAACTGTAAAGTAATGGGAGCCAAACTAACTGGACCAAGAATGCGTCCTTTTATGTCGAATGCTGCTGGCGCATTATCTAAGCCAATATACACTTTATCCACGAGACCTCCAGACATGGTTTTATATTAATATTTAACAACAATTTTCATTTATTATCTCAGATTTTAGAAAGCATTGTTTCCATAAATCTTCTAAAATTGTTGTTTTTCTTTTTTTTATTAAAAAATGCGGGTTTGACAGTTTGGTTTTCGTCAAAAAATCGGTAAGGTAAGGATTTGGTGTGTACCGGATTCGGCGGGAAAAGCTGGAAGGGTGCAGGTGTAATTTTCTTGTGAATATCAAAATTTATTTGTAAATGGCTTGCACGTGTCCGTAAAGTGATGTTTTCTGGTAGATAAGTTATATTTTGATTACTTGTGCTGTGAATCTAGTGCGTGTGCATGGTTTTATACGCAGGTAAGCCGAGTGAAACTTTAGCCGGATTACGATCTCTTCATGGGCGCATGTAAGTTGTTTCTGCAATAATTTTTCATTTTGACTAACTTTACACTTGTTCTTGAGGATTTTCCCGACGTTTCCATTCATCATCATTGTCATTCATCATAAATTCAGAATACATTTTACTAAACAATGATTAGGCTGTATGGGCTTAGTTCCCCTTGCCTTTCCTTCGGGATAAACTAAAAAAAAAAAAAATTGGTGTGTACCGGGATTCGGCGGGAAAAGCTGGAAGGGAGCGGGTGTAATTTTCTTGTCAAAATCAAAATTTATTTGTAAATGGCTTGCATGTGTCCGTAAAGTGATGTTTTCTGGTCGATAAGTTATATTTTGTTTACTTGTGATGTGAATTTAGTGCGTGTGCATGGTTTCATATGCAGGTAAGCTAAGTAAAACATAATTTGTCTTTGGTAAAACTTTAGTCGGAATACGATCTCTTCATGGGCTCATGTAAGTTATTTCTGCAATTCTTTTTGATCTTTACTAATTTTACACCCATTCTTGAGGATTTTCCCGACGTTTCCATTCATTATCATCAATGTCATCCATCATAAATTCAGAAATCATTTACTAAAGACAATGGCTATATGGGCTTAGTTCCCCTTGCCTTTCCTTCGGGATAAACTAAAAAAAAAAAAAACTGGTGCGTAGTCAAACGAGTCAAAGCTGTGCACCACAAATTACCCCCAAAGATTACCCCCTAGGGGTTGATCTGTGCTGTGCACACATCTTGCTTACTATCATATATATAGTTGTGTGGCTAGAAGTGATTGAAGATCTTTTAATTTTACAAAACGACAAAACGAAATGTTTTTTTTTGAGTTAACACAATTTTTCAACGAACTGTATTTCTTATTTTTATATACCAACAAGGACAGAAATCCATAGGAGATACCAAATCCCTGCAGAAATCCTATTTACAAGAGTTAGTTTTTGTTTTTGAACGATAACAAGCTACGTTTCATTTAACGCATACATTGCATTCAACTATGATTTGACTTCATATAAAGTACGCACACGAATGCACGGATAAAAAGATACTGTGATTATTTATACCCTATGGATTAGATTTGCCCCCGACGAAAAAAGATAAATTTTGAGGCCTATCCTTTGTTGGAAAGGCAAGAGATTTTTATAGGTACCCAACTAGGTAGCTTGAGTATTTGGGTTCACTAGAGTCAAGGAAATAAAGGAAGGGAAGGAACTAGGCACAGGCAGTAAAGGCTACGCCACTAGAGCATATGTCAGGAGACTTAAAGTAACATACTGGAACCATTGAAATGCGCACCCGACGACGCGGCCATTATCAGCATCGGCATGGAGTGCAGAATATCTAATAATGCAGCAGCACCATGCATGCCACAGCGGCATTTTTGTAACTTTAGGAAAATATTTGCCATGCATGTTAATGTATATTTCTTTGCCATCTTAAATTCTTTTCCTTGCCAATACCGACGATGTGCGCATTTCATGCCTCATACTGACTCTTAACTATTTTTTCTAAGTCGAATTTTTGGTTGTCACAATAATAAAATGAAGAAGGGGAAATAAAACAATTGAAATGAAATTCTGTAACCATTTATATTTCTACAAAACCTGATATGCCATTTCATTCTGTTACATATTAGGTATCTTAAAAATATACTTAGCATTTCTACTTTAGACAGTTCATATTATGAGGTTGATATTTTATACATGATTGATGATGATTGTCATGTTCATATTGCGACTATTTATATACTTAGTTCTACATACTATTTAGTAAACCGACAGATAAATTTGGCGCTACTATCTATGCAGGCAATAAAACAGATTATGTGATGTCAGAAGTTGGTTACATTTATTTTAACAAAACCCTCAACATCGATTGGTTGGCTGTTTCAGTCATAGACAAGACAACCAATCAGTATAGAGGATTTTGAGGAATAAATGCTGTCTTGTACTTTTTGACATAAACTGAAGAGAAGTAATGCCTTCTCTTTCACTTTATGTCAAAAGCTAAGATAGTTGGTGGAAGTAGTAATAGGCCTTAGATGAAAACAAAATAGCGGAAGATAGGGCACGTCCTTAAAATCGTCAACTAGAAATTAGGCATGCTACACAACTACACGCACGAACACACACACAGCTGTAATTGTATTTAAAGTTGTACACTACTGAGCAATAGAGACAAACCTATTTATTTCGACAGTAGCGCGAGCGAGACAAGCGCGTTTCATCATCGGAATAATTTCGGGTTGAGTCGTGTCAGCTCGTGTCCCAGACAATAACTATGGTAAGAAGCTACTGCAAAAACGAAACACAGCGGGCGCATTCGCACACGCACGGCACGTGTTTGCTTGTTTAACTTGTCGCACATAGACGTATCATATATTTTTATCTCGCTCTGCAAAATGGCGATCAAAACAATAAGTGAATTTACAATTATTAACCTAAGAATTTAAAGTTTTCGTGTACTTATGCGTGAAAAGTGATTCCATGTCATTTGTTTTTTTTTTGAGTGATTAGTACAACGCACAAAAGCACATGAAGGCATTTTGATAACTTTTACCCCGCTTAAAATAAAAAAAGAATCTTCCGTCACACAAGCGCGCTATTGCTACTCACAACTGCAAATGAGTAAAATCAGGTGACGTTGGCCTAATTTAAGCGGTCCACGCGCTGGAGACGAGTCACTATCTTCCGCTATTTTGTTTTCTTCTAAGGTATAGGCCCATAATCTGTCTCAAAGCCTACAGTGATTTTTATAAATAAAGATTGTACCTATATGAAACAGTTTCCCATACATATTTGTTGTAGAAATATAATAGATGTATTAAAGAGATTGACAAAGAAGACAGAATATAACAACTATGCAACTTTAACTATAATACATTATCAAAACTTAATACTTTTTATCTTACTTAATCTAAAATCACGCTTCGCATAAAAGCTAAATCTTTACACATTCTACAGATACGACTAGAAGATCAAAAATATGTATTATATTTTTATAATTTTTCTCTTATTATGCAACTTAAGGACGGAGCGGGCCTCCAAGCTCGATTCCACAAAAGAGCAAAGTAAAGCAGAGTTGGTACAACCTGACCTCTAAGTTAGTTTAAGAAAGAGAGCTATCAAAGACCTTGGGAAAGTAATTGTCAGATGTCAGATAATTTGGACATCATAGAGCTATATCTGTAATACACAATTTAGACAATTTAGGTCCTATCTTACTCTGTTCTGACTACTTCTGATGGACGCTCACGCATCTAATTCTTATTTTTTGCGCTTTGAATTGCGCTATCTTATTATAATGTAATACAACTCTGCCTTACTTCCTACCTCCGTGTTCTTTCTAGTTAATAGTTTGACATTAAAAAACGACTTCTTGACACAGATAAATAGAGATAACAAAAATTCAAATATAGTATTTAGTGGAGCTGTCACAGAGTTAATTGCATAATACATTTTACTCAAACAACGACGAAATATAATATAGGGAAGTATAACCACTTTTTTTTATTATAAACGCGGGAAGACTATTTTATACAACAATTTTAAAATTCTGTGATATAATTTAATGCCATATAAAATAATTCAAAATAATTTAAAGTAACAGCTCCTGTAAACGTAAACTAATTCCTAAAAATATTCAACTACCCTACTTTTTAGAGAATAATTTATTATTCTAGTAATATCCAAAACGAAGTGTGTATGGGTAACCTGAGACCTTCTCACAAGTTATAATTTACAGATTGTCATTAATAGTCTATAGAAAAATAGATTTTATCTGTAGATACGAGGTAGGATTCTAGTACGTGCCTATATACTATACCTATATAGAAAGCTTGTTAGAGGAAGTCATTGAGCTATGTAACATTTAGATAAATATATAATAGAAGCTCAATTATATAACGACCAACAAGGGTGGCAGCAACAAGGTGTAAAGTATGAACGTGGAATACAAAGAATTTCGAACTGATCCCACACTATCCATCTCTGTCACACGTAAAATCTATTGCCGTCACGCTCGACCGTCGTAGTGCGATAGACATAAATCTATATTGGATAGAACTTTAAATAGACATAAGTAGGTACAGTAAAGTTCAAAAGTACAATCCTACTCAAGTTTACTCAACGATCGCCTAGTTTTACTTACAACTTTTTACTTGTGAATGCTCCATTCATACACACATTATACAGGATGGTCCAAAAGGTGACGTCACAATTTTTTTTTACATTCCTCACACTTGGGTGTATCCGAAAATACTTCTGCGATTTGTCAGAAAAATTATGAAATAAAAAAAGTAGTTCTTAATAGGCGATTTTATGATGTAATGGACTTCAAACACAGATTGATGAAAATGTGTGAATTTCTTTTTTATTGACAATAATCGCTTTGGGTATTTTTTCATTCCTGTACTCAAAATTAGTACGGCATCAACAGCATTACAATTGGAGAGCGAACATAGGTTGTGGAGACGCATAAAGAGCAATCAGCGGCACCAAATGAAGAAACACCATGAATGTACCAATGCAACGCTCATTCACCATAAATCACCAAATAAGACCTAGGATTTGGTTGCTACCAGCTACACACGCTCTCCACGCTCCTCGGATCCCTCATGCTCTCCGTTGCATCGCGTCGTCATCTTTTGGACCATCCTGTATGTCAGAGAGACATATAGAGAGGGGTCATTGCACGAATTTCTGTATAGTCCGCGTCCGTACTTTAGAATAAATGGTTATATTTCGTTTACTCATTCATTCAGAATATTGTGTTGATTTTAAAAACGTTGATATAGTCTTACTACCCACGCTGGTGTTCCTTTAATTAAATATATTATGCTATAGTATTATTAAATCTGTGATGATTTCAAAAACAGATTACTTATATGTGACGTAATTTTACGTTGTGTAAATATATATGATAGAAATATCATAATTTATAATATTATCTTCGAAGCTCTTATGTCGGATTTGAACACATTGACGCATTACATTTAGTAAGTACATACAATATTCGTCCCTTTTCTAAAAAAATCGTATTAAAACGTCATTATTGAAGCCCTTTGGCACTTCGTGCTTACAAATAAATCACATTTCGTATTTTTTGTTCGAAAATGAAACTACACTAACTTTTGAAAATTTATGAGTCTAATGCCGGATTTCACCAGTGCTCACTAAACGGTCTCTTTGTTAGGAAGATTTTAGAGAAAGACATCTCCTAAACTAACTTCTATTGCTCTCTTCTAACTTAAATTGCTTTTTACCAAAATAGGGACTCAAAAAGTACGGACTTCTTACATAATAGTGATGTCGAAAACCGAATTCGTAAAATCGTGTGTTTGTTTGTTTGACAACATATTTGAAAATTGTCTACAACGAATTTAATTATTTATATTTAAATAAGTTTAATTTTAAAAAGTTACAATTATATCACTACAATGTGTTTTAATATAAAACCTTAATTATCATAAATTTTGTCAATACATTTATTAATTAATCACGAAATCGTGAATTTTAAGTAGGTAATACAAATCCAAACACGTGTAGGTATAGGTACACGAAAATGTCACCTAAACTTAAGAGCCCAAAATTCGAGCTTCTAACCATAGGAGATCTTTTAAGCTGTTAGGAAATCCGTAAACTTTGGTGAAATCGAATGTTGTCAAAACTGATACTTAAAATGTGTTATGGAAACTTCTAAATCTTAGGAGACGTTGGTGAAACCAGGCATAAGTTTCTGATTTAACTGACTCTTAGAAGAAATACGTAAGTACTAATCTAATTTTAGTATAAGAAAATATTCTGCCTTTTGTCATATTATAAAAATATAAGTATCATACTTAAGTTAGGTATAATATTATAAAATATACTTAACTACAAGCTAACTTGTAACATTTATTATCTTTGATTTTATAATTTATTTAGTTTAACATTTAAGTTCAAAATTGGAGAATTCGCCAATACGAGATTTAACAAGAGAGAACTTTCAAAGTACACATACAACTATCACTAAAAATACATATAACTAAACAATAATAATACATATAAGTAAAGCTCAATACAAATATACGTCGTATATAATCCCATATTTATCTCCATAATGTATTTGACGCTAATGTGTATTGAGCCTTAAGAACTTGATTTAATACTCTCTGATAGAATTAATAATTTAAAGCTCTTGTTCTTCAAGTACTCTCATATAGGTAAGAATAATTTCTAATATTAATTTAGTTCCCAACCCATAGTCACCAAACCGCCTGCCCAGCGTGGTGACTATGTGCAAAACCCCCCTGTGGCAGTAGCCTTGTGGCGTGCCCTGGGGGAGGGCCTACGTGCAGCAGTGGACTGCAATAGGCTGAAGAAGAATATAAAAAGGAAGAAATTTAGTTCCGTAACGTAATATCGTTTTGAATTGACGTTATTTGTCATCACATTCCCACCAATAGCGGCTAGACTTTATCACGTGATTTAATGAAAGCACGAAAACGAAAGCTTCCTATTGGAGCAAAAGTGTCGATAACGAAGCTCTATTGATTAGATCGAGAAATGATGTTACTTTGCCTAAATCTCACATATTCCAAAACAGTTGGATTTGAGTATTTCAAGGAGCCCAATATAAGTCAATTTCTTTAAATTAATATTTATCAGAGTAGTAAAACAAGTTCTACATATAAGTTATAATAAAGCTTAAAGTTAAAAAACACTTTATAAACTAATAACAAAATCAATGACTAAATTATAAAACTCTGAGATTCGGCTCTTTCATATTTCTGTTTCACTCGCGTAAATGTCATTACAGGGTGTGTGGGGGAGATAACACGATTAAACGAAAACAAGTTAAACTTAATCTTTCGAACGTGTTGTTTAGTCCTATTGCATATAAAATTTCCTATTTGGCGTGAGTGAGACAGAAATATTCTCTTACATCGTCAATTAGATATCATATTCTGTAAAATATTTGCATTTCGACCTCTTATTTATTTACACAGTGACATAAGAGTAAAAGAGATAGACTTATGTCTTAACGTAAGGATTTTGTCACGCAGTATGAAAGGACAATGTAGTCGATCCTCGAAGTACATGTAAATAACTTTTTAAACTGAAATGGTTTAGGATATGATGTCGCGTAAACGCATATTTTTATAGGTAGAAAACAATTTGCACTAGGCTCTAGACTACCTGTGTGCCAAATTAAATTAAAATCAGGGCAGTAGTTTTGGCGTGAAAACGAGACAGACAGACAGAGTTACTTTCGCATACATAATACTTACCTATATTAGTAGGGATTAATAAAATAAAAATGGAAATACGGCTATCGTGACTACAGTAATCATTATGATAATCTAAACTGGCGTAAACGCGTTATTCCGGGCAATATCTACATAATACCTCACTGTTACTTGGCGCGCCGACTGCAGTAATCATCATGCTGACAAAAAAAAAGATATCTAAACTGGCGAAAACGCGTTATCCCAGGCCAAAAACCTACACAATACCTCACTGTAGCTTGGCGCACCGACTGCAGTAGTCGTCGTTGTCGGGTGTGCCGTAGTAGAGGCAGAGCGGGGCGCGGCAGGGGCGCGGCGAGGGGGGGCGGTCGTCGTAGAACGTCGACTTAGACAGGTAGAGCGTCCGGTCTAGGGCTGGTTTGGCGGATTTTGTTGCTAGGCCTCTGGCTACCTGTGGAGGGGAATCGTTGGTTGTAATAAGTTATATAGGGGTATAATAATAGGGGTATGTTGGGTGTAAAGCTCTGAATTATAGGTCACTATAAAATAATCATCTATGCTGATCTGGGAGTGAAAAAAAAACGTATAATACTACAGCTGCTTCTCTTCCCGGGCATACTGTACAAGTCAGTAGAGGGACAAGAGGGTCTTGGTGTGTTGTAGGCGATGGGCTGACCACCTGTTGTACATCTCAACCGAACTTGTACATCTCAACTATACCCTCAAAAGTGGCACCATGTGGTTCTATCGGCCCTAGGTGCTCTGCCTACCCCGTAAGGGATAAAGGCGTGATTACATGTATGTATGTACAAAATAATCTATCCAAAAGATTTGAGACGCGAAATCGCATGTTTATCTTTCTGGATAGAACACATACATACCGAGCTGTATTCCCAAAATGGGGTGAATAGAACTGCAGGATCAAATGAAGATACCACAGAGACGTTTAGCATAGCGGGGACAGATCTGTTTAGGGTAAAGATCAGAGGCGGCTCGTCCTAAAGAGCGCCGGTGCAGTACACTCCCACCCATGAAGTTTACATAGGCAGTCTATATTTCTTTATACATATTTCTATTTTACTATATACTTATTCATAACTGTATTTCTATCCAACTTTGCCTATACAATAGTCTAACACATTACCTACCTATTCCTGCTATACGTTTGTATCAAGTAATAGTAGGTAAGTTGTATCTTGTAACGAGTGGAGCGCCAGAGATTGCGCTCCTATGGAACGAAATTTGGTACGCTTTCTAGTACTGTATTCACGGTGAGTGCGAAAGAGACACATGGACATAGGCCGACGGGTGAATCAGAAGATTTCGTATGAGAAATTAGCCTAATCTGGAGCGCCGCTCACGCGCGGCGTTGCCAAACGGCGCATGCGCGCGGTGCGCGTGTATAACCTGTGTGTGCGATGCTGCCGATGTTACCTACCGTTTTATGTTTACAAATAAAAGTGTCGTCTTTTTCAGTTAATTCGCAATTTTTACATACATAGATATAATCACGCCTTTATCCCTCACGGGGTAGGCAGAGCACCAAGGGCCGATAGAACCACATGGTGCCACTTCTGACCAATTTTGAGGCTATAGTTGAGATGTACAAGTTCGGTTAGTAGTAACAGGTGGTCAGCCTTTGCAATAAATAATAAAAATTATTCGTGCGCGACATTTTGTGTTAAAAATGGAACAATGTAGTGTAAGTATGTTTTATTAAAAAGCGTGAAAAGACTCATAAGCGCCTTGAACTGAAATCCAACACGTCATGGAATTTCTCTTAGTTAGTAAAAGTAAATCTTTTACACGGGTTTTTAAATCTGAACAATAATGCTATAAAAAAATATCACGAGCCTCCTCTGCATAAAACGTCGTATTAGATTAGGTCCTTACTAAAATTGGCGTTTTGTACGGGATGTCGTTTTTTAAAAAATACAATATTATTTAATGACGAGTTACCTATCGGTAAATACGAACCTCGTGGGCCGCCCGGTCTGCCTCCGCGTAGAACTGCGACCGTCCAGTTCCATACCGCGGCTGTGAAGGCGCACTGTTATTTGTCTCTTTACGGTTCTTCTCTGCCGTGTACCTGGAAGGAAAGAGTAACTATATTATTAAATTGTTGTTTTAGCCTCGAATTTGGCGGGTATTGGGGCGGGCGCGGCAGAATCTAGGGATATCCTCAAATATAATAGGCACGAGTAGTCCGTTTTTAGATTTTTATAGAGAATTTTAGTCAGCTACACATAATAAAGGAAACGAGGGTCTGATGATGGAGCCGCCGAAAAACAAATAGTGGAACTTTAGTGGATACCATGGGGGGTATTTGCCCATAGTCACCACGCTGGGCAGGCGGGTCGGTGACCGCAGTTTGTATTTTTACCCGACTGCGCGACTATGGACTATGTTGTCAACACGGGAGGCCCTGACCTTAAGGGAGACATTATATATAAAACGTTAAACTCACCCAATCCACGCCTCATTCAAATAGTTCTTCACCATTTCCTCCTGCACAGGCGCACGCTCTGCTCGCACACGACAACACAACACCTCGCACACACTCTGACGCCGCAGCAAGCCTTGCTCCGGGTTGCTCTGACTGCCATTACTCTTGCCCAGCTTCGCCATCGACCCGAAATTCTTTTTCAACTTGCTACTCATAGAACGACCTATGCTACCGAACTGTTTCGCCACTGACGTCATCTGTTTAGAACTCTTTGTTGATAGCGCGTCTAAGGATCGTCTTAAATCTTCTGGGGGCGGGGTTTGGGAAAGGCATTCGACTCTTTCCAAGTCTAAATATGCGGCCAGCATGGATTCTCTTTGGTATTCGTCTGGAAGGAGGTTGTTTATTGTTTTCTGGTCGGGTTCGGCTTCCCAGCGGAAATCTTCCCCGGGGTCTACGTTGAATCTGTGGGAGGAGAAACATTGTTAGGAGGTATGTGCTACATATGTGGTATTTCATCTGTGTGAATTCAATTTATTTAATGTACAGGTGTTAATGTTGTAAAATTGTCACTCGGCTCGTGCCTCGAAAATGTCGGAAAGCACGTAAAATCTTTGGTCCTGTGCCTGATCCCTCTCCGGTGGTGACGGCTCTCCGTCCCATCGGACTATGAGAGTGAGGGAATAGAGAGTGCATCTGTGTTTGCGCACATACTTGTGCACTATAATATATCCTGCGTACTTGGCTAATCTCCGCCTTGGCCGAATACGGCCGGAGACCTTATCAACCTGTACATATATGAAAATTAGACATGCTTATCTAGAAAGAAACATTGACATATTCTGTCCTTACCTGATAGGTAGACTGACCCCGCTCGGGTCCTGTAACGGCACCCTGGCGCCATCAGTCGGCAGCGGCTCGCTGGGAACCAACGCGGAGAAGTGTCCCGCGTCATACGCGAGCAGTATCGGTGCCTTACTGCACATGCTCGGAGATAACTCTAGAGGTAGGTAGATACCGCCGAACGGGATTGGTGCTATTGGGTCGCCGCGGAAGTCCTGTAATTTTTTTAGGGATACAGGTCGTATTTCTAGTAGCCGAGGATTGAGACGGAAATTGGTGTATTGTGGAGGTTTATCTAAGTAGGAGACACAAGGACTTATGATTAGTAAGTCAAAATCCAGGACACTAAAATCTATTCAGTAGTTTTAGCGTGAAAGCGCGACAGATAGATAAGAGTTACTTTCGTATTTTGTAATATTTTAAGGATACAATACAATGTATGTCTATAAAAAAAGTGTTCAGTGCGCTTATTTGACAAGTTTTTATGAAATAAATACAATAAAATGCATAATTATTATAAATAAACTAGCGGCCGCCCGCGACTTCACCCACGAGAAAGGGCATTAATACATCCGTGTGAAGCCGGGACGGTTCCCTAGTTATACTATATATTTAAACCTTCCCCTAGAATCACTCTATGTAGTAAAAAAAACCTCACCAAAATCCGTTGCGTAGCTTTAAGGATCTAAGCATACGAGTACATAGGGACAGACAGCGGGACGATTTTATTTTATAATATGCAGTGTTTTTTTATGAAATAAATAAAATAGATAAATAACACCAACTAACCCTCAAAGCAACATCAGCAAACACCAGCACCGGTCGTCTCATAACATGTGCCAACGCGAGCACATGCAACTGTTCCAACCCCGCGTAATGTGGCGCCGCGTTCTGTTGTCTCGGACGAGGTTCGGCGGAAGCCGCGGTGACGGTGTCCGTCCACTCTCGCTGCCATTCCGCTTCGGTGGGGGTCAAACCGGCAGATCGCAGGAGGAGGCTTTCTGACCAGCGCCAGCGACGTTTTATTGCGTCTGACAAGAGAATTACTCATTTTAGACTGAGATAGGCTAAGAGCAACAATCGACTTAGACATGTGTATATAGGTAGCTACATACATGTATGTGTATCATACATGGCTGCAGGATCACGAGGAAGATTTACGAGTTTCGCATGGCAGGGCCATAATATGTAGAATTCTACGCCAAAGAATGCCCCTTCTTTAGTCGATTCTTACGACATGCACGGAAGGAGATACAGCTAATGTATTTATGAAGCCTAACATCAGCAAAAGACTAATTTCGTTTGTCAGTGCTTGATTTATATCAAACGTATTCTTCACATTCTATTGTTAGGTTCCCACGGAATTTGCCAGACTGTAAAGTTAGACAGATAAAACGTCTTACCAGTAACCGCATCCCCGCATTCTCCCGACAACAGCCCCTGCACTTTGGTCCTCAAAGCCAGCAGCCGGTCGTGGAAGCCGTAAGCGGCTAACGAAGCGGCGTGAGGCAGACAGTTGCCATCGCCAGAGGTCGCCAGTGGCAACAAACGCGGCGCGCCCGGCACTTTGCCGTGGCACCACCAGTTTAGTATGTTTGCCGATTCCAATGTCACCAGTGTGGCGGTTTCTAGAAGGTCCTTTTCGATGAATTTTCTGAAAAAGAGAAAATCAACTTTTATTATTCGATTTAAAACGTTACGTTCACAAAAAACTGCTTTACCAAGGTTAAAACAAAGATTACATAGATTTTTATTTATTTCTACTAGAGTGTGTTAAACACATGGAGAAGAAATAAAAGAGAAGTAGCGGCTAAGTATATTTTCATACAAAAATAGTGTGCCGAGGAGCGGGGGTGAAGTATGGGACGAGGGGAGCATTGAACACTGTAGCCCTGCCCATTTACATGGAAACCACCTTGTAGTGACTAGTCAAACTACTTGCTCATTATCAATATGGTTCAAGATAAAAAGTCATTAATATCATTAATGAATCATAACTAATGCTTATGGAACATGCTGCTTATGTATACAAGTCAACATAACTAAAAGCATGTAAACAACATAACATCCTTCGTGAACGCCCCACAACATTAGTGTTGATATAACCTCGTCCTAGCATAATATTTAGACTAGGGTGCAGACTGCGGGCATCGTGAATGACTCGAAGGCTATAGACCCCAGGTTAATAATCAACTGGGGTGTGATATAAACTAAAAAAATCTACAATTAGAAAATACACGTATGTATACACACGGTTGTGTTCCCGAAATGGGGTAGCCAGAACTGCAGGATCATAAAGGAAATACCGCAGCCACGTTTATTGTAGCGGGGCCAGATGTAAATCAGTGACAAGTTGCTAGAAAATAATATTGCGGTGAATACATGTTCTAGCGGCCGCCGACGGCTTATGTGTTATTCCGTAAACTACCTAAACAAAGGGCCGATTTTCATCAAAATCCATTTGGCTAGAAATTAAACATCAAAACAACTCACAAATTTTCAAATTATAGGTACATGTTAGGATATCCCACTACGCCAACCCTCCTGGCACACGCAGTCATAGAACGTTATATGACAGCACGTGCCAGGAGCGTTGGCGTATAGTAGTGTTTACACTTTAAATATTTATGTTTGCTAGAATAAAATAGCTGAACAGATCTCATAAGGATTTTGTTCTGAAACATATGTTTTTTATATTTAGACCATTTTTGTCCTTCACTCCAAATTATAATAGCTGTTAATATATTTTTTGTGACACGCAAACAGAATTGTGGTATTTGACAATTTTTAATAATACTTCAAAGTCCACCATGTACTTACATATAGATAATATACAAAACAGCAGACGTCTTTACAAAAAAAGAAGGGGTGTAAGCCAAAACGTAGCCGCTGATATGCTGATAGGGCGTATTTTTGTTTACCGTCCATATAGTACACATCACGAATGTCGATCACATTGCTCGACTGGGCAAGGTTATCTATGCAAATTTCATTACATTTAAATACAACTACCAAACTAGCCAAAGTTATTATACCTATATATGTAGGTAGTTATATTCCTGTTTATGCAGGGTGTAACAAAAAGGGTATGTTAAGCGAAATTCTATGAAAATAGTCAATTAAAAAGGACAGAATATTCACAAAAAGACCACTTTCCACCAAATATTTACAAATTTTTCTAGATTTTATAAAGCATTCCTGAGATGTATAGGAATTCTTGAAATCCTTAAAAATGTAGAAAAATTAAAATTTGATTCATGAATACATCCCACGTAAGAGTGCTCTCAACAAAAACACACTAAGAAAAACATAATCAGTACATATTCGTAAATCTACATATAAATCAGTCTACATATAAATGTTTGCCAAAACACAGGTAGGATTGGCAGACAGCCATGCCACACGCGACTGGCACAGTCGACGAACTCGCTCCGTGTCACAGCGTACCTACAACCTTGCACGCACTCCGAGTATGCGGATTTGGGTAGGGAATGCCTATTAATTGATATTATTATTAACTTCGTCTTTTCTAGAACGACTGTTAACTCTATTGGTCCATCATGCATGATGTCAATAGATTTAATCGTTTGACATCAAAAGTATCCATAGTGCCGTAGTACGAGTACAGTGGAAGGACAGCCTTACCCTATAGAGATCTCTCTCTAGTAACTTTACTCTTTGTAGAGTGACATTTTGTATCCAGAGATCCAGCAAGTGATGCGGTTGAGGGACCACTTACTAGCAAAGTTATAAATATCCGGTACCTATATGTATATCAGTATATTTATATTATATCTTTTACCATTTCACCATCGGGATACTAGACGCAGACTAGCGTATCACCCTTATGTTGTTGATATCCCACCCATCCGCACCAAACGTTATGCTAACTCGTTTGTAATGCGAACGGCTAAGGAGTGGAATGCATTTCCTGCCGATGTATTTCCCGAGCACTACAACATTGGTCTCTTCAAAACTAGAGTGAATAGGCACTTTCTAGGCCAGGGGTTCCCAAACTTTTTTTCTCATAGACCCCTTTTAAAAGTTAACTGGTTCTGGTGGACCCCTACAGGCCTACACAACATACGAATTCATTGTAAACCAACATTCTTTCACGTCAACGTAGACCCCCATCGAGATTCCTGTGGACCCCTGGGGGTCCACCTAGACCACTTTGGGAACCACTGTTTTAGGCAAACATGTACCACCCTAAGCCGCATCTTGCTTAACATCAGGCACTATGGCGGTCAAATGTTTGCCTAGCTAATTGTAAAAAAAAAATATCTAGGTACTTCTACCTATAAATTGAGGGGCAAGGAAAGGATGATCGATGAATGCGCGTCAATTTAGTTAGGTAATACAAATTTAGCTTGTAAGCTAAGCAGCTGTCTATTAGTAACGGAATTGGATGGGAATGTGACACACCCACCATATTAGTCACGTCTCGCTCGACCCTCGTGGGTCAAGTGATGTCCTTCACGGGTTACCGTTGTTTATGGAACAATTAAGTGGCCCAGTCTGAATGGGACATTGTTGTTATTTGCGACGAATGTTCTCGGCAAAAAAATAAGGTTGTCACAGTCGCCGATATGTGCCCATCTATACCATACATACAACAAACACGGAAATATTATGTTTTCTAAAAGTTAACCTAGGTATGTACCTTACATAACATACTTTTACGGTTATGTTCCCAAAATGAGGTACTCAGAACTGCAGGATTATGGAGATACCCATGTTTCGCAGCGGGGGCAGTAAATGATCAGAGGCCTCAGTTATTTTTGATCCAATAGGAAGCCCTCATATTCAGCTGAAAAGGGACCTGTTTGGCGGGATGTAATGCAACTGCCAAACTCTAGATACTTGTACTTTTTATAGGAATACGTTTTTCACTGTCTTCGTTTTAACCTAAGGTTTTCTATGTACCTTGTTTGATTTGTTTCATTGTTGCTATTTATGTGTATGTGTAATCTTAAAATAAAAATCTATTCTATGTAATCTTACCTAAATTCAGGAGGGTAGACAGTAATATCCGGCAGCAGCAGTATATGGTCGGAGCTGAGCGTGTTCAGGTCGGGCTCGGTGTTGCTCCTCAGCGCCCAGACCAGGCCCTCGTTGTCTGTGGCGCGGGATATCCCTCGCGAGAGCTTCCGGCCTGGAAGTCAACAAGTTTATTTTCAAATAAGTGAATTGATAAGTAATATACAGAAGGCTAATTAACGTAGTTTTTTTTTCTTCGGGTGAGCGATGTTTTTTCTTTTACATAGAGTGATTTTTCAATGGTTGAGTGTGAATGAAGTTTGAGTTAATAAAAATAGAAACCCAGGTACAGATGGAGATCTGTGTGGAAAATCTACAAATTGGAAGATTAATCTACAGATTGACGTTATGATATACCTATAATTTGAATGTAAACACCTAACAAATTGTCAGAAATATACAAAAGTAACTTTCGTTTATTGCTAGTATTGATTGGGAATAGAAGATCAGAAGTCCAGCATTTTTTAAAACTAAAATATCGGGGCGATTAGACGTTTTACTCCGAGATCAATAACAGCTCCCACGGGAAACGAGAGACTCAAGTAAATGAAGATTTATGTGTCCGAGGTTTATTGGGTTTGCCTTGTTACTTCGAGGGTTATTTATAACATTAATGTAGGTACCTAAGAAATACATTATATACAACACACGGCTGTGTTCCCAAAATGGGGTAGCCAGAACTGCAGGATCACAAAGGAGATTTCACAGCCACATTTAGTATAGTCGGGACAGAGACAATTTGTAGGTGACAAGTTGCTATAAGCTAGCAAGCTCGCCTGAGGGAAGGCCCCTACTGAGTTCCTTAGTCGACTCTTACGACATGCAGGGACGGAGATGCAGCTGGTGTATTCTAGTGAAGCCCCGCATTATCATAGGTATAAGTAATACGCGCGTAAAATGGAGTCTCGAAGTAGTATCTAATTTGTAATAGCAAGCCAAGATACACGTGCACTTTATCACTTTAATCAGCAGGGACTCATTATTTTCTAAATGAAGAAGCAGCAGCTTAATGTAAATTATCCTCAAGGGAGGCAGGAACAATTAGCCTGTAGGTACTCTAGGCCTGTAGGCCTTCGGTTTGGTTCGCACGGCTTTTTTCTCTCGGGAACACCCTGGTTTTGCGTTAAAAATCAATTTAATTTTGTTATGTTTCCCCATTTTCTTAGACCTTCTTTTGTCCTGTGCTAATGTCGGTCTGCAGTAGAATACTTCAGTTGCATCGCCTTCCGTACATGGCGTAATAGTAGACTAATGTCAGGCATTTTCTCAGGCTAGCAACTTGTCACCTATCATTTACACCTGTCCCAGCTATACTAAACGTGACTGTGGGATCTCTTTTACGATCTTTTTGGCTAGCCTATTTCTGGGATACAGTCATGTTTATATACTCGTATGTATGTATTTTCTTAGACTGTAATGAAAATAGACTACTTCTGCCCGGGAAAAATATCTCCATAACAACGCATAAAATGGAATCGATATTTTACTGTAGGTAGTCCACCCACACTGTCTCAACCAAATATCAAGAAATAAGTAAGTAGATAGGTAAATAAAAATCTCAAGTAGATAATTTTGGTCCTTGATCGCACAATACTCGGTTTCACTACGTAAACTTCCTACATCCCATCCGGCTTGACGAACAGCCGCGGTTTATAAATAAGGAAATTGTTGGAAATTACAAAATGAAATTAGTTGTCGTCTTGCGTGACGAGACGAAAGACGCAGCCATGGAGAATATACAAAAGGGTATTTTACAGTTTCACATTGTACTAGCGGCAGCCCATGACTTCGTGCGCGTGAGAGGGCATTGCTCCCGTGCGAAGCCGGGGCGAGTTACTATATAGCCTTCCTTGATAAATGTGCTATCTAACGGTGAAAGAATTTTTCAAATCGGACCGGTAGTTCCTGAGATTAGCGCGTTCAAACAAACAAACTCTTCAGTTTTATAAATATTATTACTAGCCGGCCGCCCACGACTTCGTCCTTGTGAGTGGACATTAAGCCGGGGCGGGTTGCTGTATAGCCTATTATACCCTTCCTTGATAAATGGGCTATCAACATTGAAATATTTTTTCAGATCAGACCAGTAGTTCCTCAGATTAGCGCGTTCAAACAAACTCGTTATTAGTAATATTAGTATACCTACATAGATAAGATAGATGATGACCACCCCATGTCTGCCCATGAGTATCGTAAGCGCATCCCGTGTTGACAACATAGTCGCATTATGCATGTCATAATTTAGATAATAAATAGGTCGTCCACCTCGCCTTACATAAGCCCGCATGTTTTCACTTTCATATTAGTATATTGTCACGTTACTTAGTCATAACAAAACGAAAGGTTTACTAAATATCCCGTAACATGAGCTCTTAAAGTAGGATTGTTACCATTTTGTAAGTGAGATCTTTCTTGAGAGGACTCTATCTACCACACTGGTCGCTCGTAGAGCGGCGTTCGCTTTTACAGTTAAAAGTCCTGTTCATGGCACAGGCATATTGTAGTCTTTTCTTCTGCTATATTGAGTCACTGGTTGTGGTAATGTTTGCATGGCCTGGGATCTCGAGACCCGGCATAGCAAACATTTGGTATTGGTCACCGGTGTTTCTCTACCTCTATCTTTTAAGTTAATTAGTGTCCAATGTCCATGAAACATTTAAGGGACCAGTCAGACTAGCTGTGTTGTATATAGTTAAATTAATATTACTTACATTCTGGAGCCGGTGTCAGGACCAAGTTGGAAGGGGTCGAGAACGACATAGTGAGGTCTAGAGAGCTGACAGACCTCTCTGGTATGACGTCACCGCCCGCTTTCGGTCGGAGGGCGCTCACTCTGTCTGTGAAGGGATACGTTACTATAGACTTTATAAAATGACAGCTTTAATAGTTTGCAAGATGGAATGTAAAATAATGCCAATGTGACTTATGTTAAAGTGCATCACGTTCGCTGCCGGCAGATTTTCTTAGCATACCGATATCAGTTCAATGCCTAGTGCCGGAACGCAAATAAGCGTCGGTGGCACCTCTAGAAAACCCAGGAAACGCAAATACGTAGGAGGCAGTAGTGAATATGTTAAATAATGAAGTCCTGCGTAAATTCGCAAAATTTATATGGAAATCATAACAATGACACCTCAAGAGACTTTATTACAATGACAAAACTTTAGAAATATATATGTATTATATGACCAGCAGTGTCGTGTTCTGTTCCAATATTGGACTGTGACTGTCACCTCTACGTGCATCTGTCGTATGCCGAAAGATATATCATAAAATTGATAATAGAGAAATGGAAAAAATTCCTCACCCGGGTGGGAATCGAACCCACGACCTCTGCATTCCGTGCCAGCGCTCTTACCACTGAGCCACCGGGTCGATTACTCGGATGACGAATTTTACCATCTCTTTTTGAAATTACATTATTGGAAACGTTATTTTTTCATCCCGATAGCTATACATAAGCCAAATTTCGGCAAACAAAGCTGAATCCCTCAGCACAATGTTTTAATGATGAAACGATCAACCATATCCTAACGGATTATATTATGGAGAAGTGTTTTTATCTTAGTCAAGATATTATATATTATAAAATTATTAATAGAGAAATGGAAAAAATTCCTCACCCGGGTGGGAATCGAACCCACGACCTCTGCATTCCGTGCCAGCGCTCTTACCACTGAGCCACCGGGTCGATTACTCGGATGACGAATTTTTCCATCTCTTTTTGAAATTACATTATTGGAAACGTTATTTTTTCATCCCTATAGCTATACATAAGCCAAATCTCGGCAAACAAAGCTGAATCCCTCAGCACAATGTTTTAATGATGAAACGATCAACCATATCCTAACGGATTATATTATGGAGAAGTGTTTTTATCTTAGTCAAGATATTATATATTATAAAATTATTAATAGAGAAATAGAAAAAATTCCTCACCCGGGTGGGAATCGAACCCACGACCTCTGCATTCCGTGCCAGCGCTCTTACCACTGAGCCTATAAAGATATATCAAAAATGGCCGAATTTCCGTTCGACGTTGTGGCAGACCAAAACTGGCCAAAAGGAACTATCTGAAGATATCGAATACAGCAGACAAATAAAAACATAAGAATCGATATAGAATTCAATGAAATGACGACGTCCAAGGAGGGCCCTTCCTTGGGCACTTTATTATAGCAGATTTGTCTATGTACACATACCGGCAGCATTTATTTTGTATTATGCCTAACATCTACTCGTAACTAATCCTTTCCTATAAACCTTCCAAATTGATAGATAACTGGTTCAATATCCTCATTATTTCATAACTTGGCG
The DNA here is from genome assembly GCA_014607495.2 of Carposina sasakii. Lineage (NCBI taxonomy): Eukaryota > Metazoa > Arthropoda > Insecta > Lepidoptera > Carposinidae > Carposina > Carposina sasakii. Next base: position 3,419,694 of record CP053163.1, on the reverse strand, counting down.
GAGATTATCAATTTCCTCTATGACTAGTTTATAAATAAACAGTGAATTCATACAACATGTGTATGAATCCGAAATGTTTCATACGAAAATATGTCTGTGAATCATACTTTATTATAGCATTCAAAATCTCAAACGATGTGTTCGGTTATTTCGAGGAGTTTATTTTTATTCGGTACATAATCACACTGTCATATGTGACGTCACAAAAAGAAGCAGGTACATCCAGTAGTGTGCATGTGCTACCGGTGGTGACCTATAATGCCGAGACGTGGTCCCCAATTGTGTGCCTCATAAAGAAGCTCAAGATCACACAGCGATCACTGGAGAAGTGGAGAGGGCTTTGCTCGGGGTTGCTTAGCGTGATCGAATCAAGTATGAGGAGGAGGCAGATTTACGGAGATACTTAGTTGATTTTATTTTTGGCAATAAGTCCACTGTTGAACATAGGCAAACCGAAGCTCCCTTCGGCCAAACCCCCTTTGCTCCAGTGCGGGTTTTTCTTGTCAGTCTCAGATGAGATTGGATTGGGCTTCAAATGACGTTGTGTAAAACTCTCATATACCTGTTTACGGAGTGAATATTATTTTCAAGTGGTGCCCTTCCAGGTAGTAGCATACACCAACAATATTTTTACAAATAGCTACCACAGCCAATACAGATTTTCGCTTAAAACAGCGAATTTTCCTTTGAAAATGTCAACAGCAGACAAAATATTTGACAATTTTCAACGGTTTGGCTTTGGGCATGTAAACAAAGCGTGCATTTCGAATTATGAATAGGAGCCCAGCCCACGCAGCTTCCCGCCTAAGTGTGTCACGGTCCATTGTATATGCTACAATGGTATGATTTTGCGATGTGCCCATTACCAAAAAAGGTTACGCTTCCCGCCTAAACGTATCTCATATTTATAGGTATACCCAGAGGCGGATTAATGGGGGGGGGATTGAAGCACATGAGCTTAGTACCTACTTCTAACTATTTTGTATGCCCACTGTGGAAGATTTTACCAAAGTATATACGTACTAAGTATAGTTAAATCTGCCCTTTGTGCCCCCTCTTAGAAAAAAAAGCTGGATCCGCCCTTGTCTATACGAGTAGCTGTAAAAAATATCAATAATTTCAACAACAAATATCTGCCATTTGTGCGACTAATTTTATGTTAATCTTTCGCCCACCTAGTTTAAACATGTTTGAGTAGATATTGTGGTCGATTCCGGCAGTCATACTTAAACCTAAACGTAAAATTAGTCCTACCTGTCCTTTTCTCTCTCAGCCATTTATCTTAAGAACGGAGAGAGATAGACCTGACTAAGATTAGGTTTAGGTTTAAGTGTGACTGCCGGAATCGACCCTATTTACATTTAGCTCTTCTCTGGGACTATGTATATTAAGTATCCATTGAACATTATACAAAAATAAATGCATATTTCTAAATATCATTTTCAGTCCTACACAAATCTGAAAAAATCACTGCATACCTACCTATTGTCTCGCAGACCCTTCTCCATAATATTTTGGACACACTCACTCCTTTTCTTGAACGAGTAAGCACTAAATTAACCGATTAACCAAAATATAGATATTATTGTCACCATAATAATATTCAAATTGGTTGGCGCTATTCCTAGCTTTACACATGACGTGTTCGCAAACAATAACAATATACCTACGTCTAGTGGACCATGACGTAGAGTCCATTTCAGTGAGTGTCGCCACTGTCTACGCAGACTAGCAACTAAGTTATTGTTATCACAAGTTTCCGCAAATACCCACCAGACTAGAAAATTGTTTGGTATTATATTGAAGTGATTGACAGTATAAATAGGCGTTACGGTGAATTGCCTTTGCCTTATAGCCTGTACCTATTATTCCAACGGATTTTCATCGAACTAAATAGAATATTTGAAATAGAGTTACGGTCACAAAGACACTAGCGCCTGCCAGAAGACTTCTGAAACAAACCGGTTTCCTGTCCCGATCGGAAGTGTGATAAGGAACGGTTCCATTGTTTCTAGATCTTGCTAAATAACTGTCTTACAGGTAGATAATAATAGCAATAATTTACGTTACTTAGGTTTTATTACTGCTGTAATAACTAATAGCATCTTGTCGATTTCTTCCGCGTAAATGATAAAAACCAATAGTTTGGTTGGGCTGTACTCGGAAATAAATAAAGTACTTCGAGATTGACCTTCAAAGTAAATTATTTATTTATGCTCTACATTCGACACATATTTATTATATAAAAATTTGCTTAAAATATGTTTATCCTTCTTGTCACTTTTATTACAGGTCTGCGCGTCAAACGAAGCCAAAAACGGAGTGACACGTTTTCATTACAGTTTTTTCCTTACACCTATAAAAAGGTAAACTTTTTCTAACCCAACCAAAAATGGTAACATATGCCGTCTCGCTCATCATGAGGTACCTATGTTGTCGCAGTAAGGTCACACAGTTGTAAGTACTTAGGTAGTAACGCCTTAGTTGAATATCTTCTTACTACAAACCTTAATATCTTAAACACAGGTTCGAGGCCCACCTTTGTCACTAGGAGGAGCCAGACAATCATCGACCTCACCCTGGCAACAGACAGGCTGAGAGAGTACACCACGAACTGGCACGTATCTGATGAGGCATCGTGCTCGGATCACAGGTGGCTACGATGTGATTTACAGGTAAACATACCCCCCACTACTCCCCGCAGGCACCCGCGTAAGACCGATAAAGCCATGTACATAACGAAACTGGCAAACGGACTTCAAGCGGTGCCCATTCCAGCGAGGATCGAGAACGTACAACAGATAGAAGAGCAGGTTTGTCTGTTATCTAAAACTATCATTGACAGCTACGAAGTGTCCTGCCCGTTGACCGCTTCTCCTGCGCACCCGCCAGGTAACCACAAATGGTGGGGACCCGAACTTGAACGCTTGAGAAAGGTGGTCAGAAGAAGGCTGAACAGGGCAATGAACACATCAGCAGACTGGGACTGGGACTTGTACTATGAGGCCAAATCCAAATACAAGAAAAAGATCAGACATAAGAGTACAGCATCGTGGAGAAAATTCTGCGACAGTATCTCTTCATTCGAACAAGCGAATCGGGTAAGGAAGGTACTCTCTAAACAAACTCAAACAGATGTAGGCAACCTCCGTAAACCTGATGGCAGCTATACGCAAACACCCCATGAGGCCCAGCAAATTCTACTGGAGACTCATTTTCCGGGATGTAAAATAGTGCAAAAGGTAACGTGGCCCGAAACCCACACCACACCTACCTTACAATGCTGGGACTACGCCCGCAAGATAGTAACTCATGAGAAGCTCAGCTGGGCTATAAAAAGCTTTCAGCCATTTAAAGCGGCAGGTCCGGACGGAGTGTTCCCGGCTCTTCTTCAATGGGGGGGACCTAGACTGACCGCAATCCTTAAAACTATCTTGCGGGCGTGTCTGGCATACAGATACATCCCGAAAGCCTGGAGAGAGGTAAGTGTTATCTTTATCCCAAAGCCAGGCAAGGGCGACTACACGAACGCCAAGGCGTTCAGACCAATTAGCTTAACCTCGTTTCTCGTTAAAACACTGGAAAGACTGTGTGAAAGGGAGCTGAGGGACAACGAGCTGATCAAGACACCGATGCACGGCAACCAACACGCTTATACAGCAGGTAAATCCACTGAGTCAGCTTTACACCTGGTGGTACGCAAAATAGAAGAAGCGCTAATAGACAAAGTCATTTGTATGGGCACCTTCATCGATATTGAAGGAGCCTTCGACAAGACTAACTTTACGAGCATAGAGACCGCACTGATCCGTCATGGAGTCTCGTCTGTACTAACTGGCTGGATCACAAATATGCTCAGACAAAGAAAGGTAAGGTTTAAGGACGACCCAACGGTGGCGCTGGTGGCCAAGGGCTGTCCGCAAGGAGGGGTTCTTTCACCGCTTCTTTGGAACATGGTGGTCAACAGCCTAATCACGACCCTTAACGCTCACCACTTCTATACAATCGGCTATGCCGATGACCTTACCATCCTGATAACCGGCAAGAACGCCAGTTTAGTATGCGACCTCACACAGGCAGCAATGCGCATCGTGGAGGGGTGGTGTACCAGGTATGAGTTGACCGTTAACCCAAACAAAACGGAAACGGTGATGTTCACACACAAACGCAGTCTCGGCAACTACCACATGCCGAAGCTCTTCGGGACCACACTACAGCTGTCACAGGAGGTTAAATACCTTGGGGTTATACTAGACCACAAACTCAACTGGGGCAGTCATGTAGATAATAAGATAGACAAAGCTAGCATAGCCCTATGGCAATGCCGCAGGATGATTGGCAAACGATGGGGTCTTACCCCCAAGAACATACTGTGGCTGTACACGGCGGTGATACGTCCCCTGCTGTGTTACGGCGCTCTAGTATGGTGGCCTAGATGCAAGCTAGTGACATGCATAAGCAAACTACAGAAATTTCAAAGACTAGCTTGCACGGCGACAACAGGCTGTATGAGGACAGCTTCTACTGCAGCTCTGGAGGCCATGCTAAGCCTACCGCCACTCCATCTGTTTATCAAACAGGAAGCAGCGTCTTCAGCGGTACGCCTCAGGTCCTTAGAACTCTGGAAAGAGAGCGGTACGGCTCACACAACCATTCTCACGGAGGCCTATGAGGATTTACCGATACTCAGGGCACCCAGCGACAGGATCCCCAAAAAGTGGGTATTTGATAAAAAATATAAAATCCAGTTGCACGAGAATGACGACTTCGAAGGCCTGAACTTGAATGAACTTAGGATATTCACGGACGGGTCCAAAACAGACTCTGGGACGGGGTCAGGAGTATTCTCCGAGGACTTGCAGGTCAGAGTCGCCACACCTTTGGGATACTACAACACGGTCTTCCAGGCCGAGTGCTTCGCGATCTCACAGGCAGCTACAGCCATAATAGCCAGAGAGGTAACTGACCAAGGCATCAGAATCCTCTCGGACAGTAGGGCAGTCCTACAGGCGTTAAACAGCAACACTGTTACCTCGGGGCTCGTCTATGACTGCCACCGCCGACTAACAGAGGTATGTAGATACAACCGTCTCACACTGCAGTGGATCAAAGGCCACAGCGGCTCGAGAGGTAATGACTCTGCGGACGCGCTGGCCAGACAAGGTTCGGACCTTACAGCCATAGGTCCGGAGCCCATCATACCAGCCCCCGCAGGCATCGCCAGGACCTTGCTGAGAGCTAGGACTGGCGAACAGCATAATGCACACTGGTTCAGTCAAGAGGACTGTCGACAAGCAAAAGAGGCCTTACCTCAAATTTGCGGCCGACTGTCAAAGAAGCTAATACAGTTGAATAAACCCCAACTGAGACTGATAACCAGTATTATTACAGGTCATGGAGCCTTCAACAAACACCTATCCACATTAGGTGTTACAGACAGCCCCCTGTGCAGAGCCTGCATGGAGGAAGAAGAGACAGCCGCCCATCTGCTGCTGCGCTGCAGAGAAGTGGCCCCGTACCGGGCAAAATATCTCGGTTCTCCAGGCTCGCTTAGCGAGACTTTGGGCAACCTGAAAAGGCTGCTAGGATTCCTGGAGGAGATAGGCTGGCTCGAGTAGAGAGCACACCACCCTTACGCAAAATAGGCGCACAGACGTCGAGTTGCGGAAACAAGCCCGTTCTACCATACCATACCATACCAATACAGGATGTAACAAAAAGGGTATGTTAAGCGAAAAGCTACGTAAATAGCCCACTGTAGAGGACATATCCACAAAATTTTAGACTCGAAATCACATGTTTATTTTTCCCGATAGTATGGAGAATTTTTAAATATCTCAGGAATTTTCATACAATCTTGAAAAATAAACATGTGAATTCGAGTCTCAAATTTTGTGGATAGCTTCTCTACAGTGGGCTATTTACGTAGCCTTACGCTTAACATACCCTTTTTGTTACATCCTGTATAGACATCCATATACTATTCGTAGTCACAGCATAGTTAATAATACCTACGTAGATTACATAAGGCGCATTGTACAAAAACTTAAAGTAAATAAATAATAATAATAATAATCAAAAAAACATAAGGATTAATAATGTAATAAAACGTGTGGTTCCGTCGCCCCTTGGGGCTCTGCCTACCTCATACATAAGGGATAAACGCGTGATTATATGTATGTATGTAAAACGTAAAAGAAATAGTAGCCCTTCTTAAAAGGGCTTATTCCCAGGGGTCTGCAATTCTATTACATATATACATAATCACGCCTTTATCCTTTACGGGGTAGGCAGAGCACCAAGGGCCGATAGAACCACATGGTGCCATTTCTGACCAATTTTGAGGGTATAGTTGAGTTGAGCAAGTTCGGTTAGTAGTGACAGGTGGTCAGCCCATCGCCTACAAATCACCAAGACCCTCTTGTCCCTGTACTGTCTTGTACAGTATGCCCGGGAAGAGAAGCAGCTGTAGTATTATACGTTTTTGTTTTCACTCCCAGAGCAGGATAGAAGAATATATCCCAATGGGACAATGAAATTTGCTTGGTACCTACAGTTAGACTAAACTCTACAAACAATACACTAAACTGATATTGGTTTTTTTAATAACCTGTTCTACTAGAGATTAGGTGAGATGTACCTACATCCATTATAAACCTTTTGGGAACTAGAGCACAATAGTTACTCGTAGTCTCTGGGAATAAGCCCTTTAAAGGGATACCTGCGTCTATCCCATTACAGAGTCGTAATAACAAGCATGGAGTATGCCTTCTGCCTCGTACTAAAACTTCTGTGGTTGTATTACAGAAATCCATTTCGTCGCTAGTCGTTGTTTGTATTATGTCTGGGTTTTGGGTGAATGCTGCTTCAATATTTACGTTGGTATAGCGTCGTAAATTTGATAGAACTCCGCAAGACCGAAGGGTCTAGTTCAGGAGTTCCCAAACTTATTTTCTCATAGACCCCTTTTAATATTTTACTGATTCTGGTGGACCCCGTACAGGTCTACACTACATACAAAGTAATTGTAAACCCCCATTTCTTCACGCCAACGTAGAACCCTATCGAGTCTCCAGTGAACCCCTGGAGGTCCACCTGGACCACTTTGGAAACCACTAGTCTAGTGTTACGTGGTACATGGCTATTACATTACTGTTGACTTGACTATCGTGAATGATACATTTTTATAGTAATAATGTGGATTTTGTTGACTTATCCAAATTGTTTTATTTGCGAGTTATAATGTAGAACTTCTCTTTGGTTATCTCTGTCCGTCTGTTTGCTTATCGTGACGTTTTAGATTAAATTTTTGCTAGTCTGGTAGCTGAAAGGTGATTGAAATTACATCATAGGTATATGTATGTATGTATACTAATATTTTACGCGCTATGTTAACCCATGACTTTGGGATCTAATTACTTCATGATCCTGTAGTTTAGGGTACTCGGGAACACAGGTGTGTGTTGTTTATGTAATATGTACTTTAAAGTTATAAAACAAACATTTTGGATAGTCGACATCGAAAATGAACAAATCCGCCAGGTCAACACAAACATGACAACATACAAGCAAAACCTGTATAAATAGAACTAATCCAGACACCTCAGGCAGAATATAGGACAACGAACGCTCGTGCAAAAGAAATCTGATCTAAGTCGGGAAGAACTAGACGTGGTAACGACATGTGACCTAGAAACAGACAACTAAAACGATTTTAATGAATTACGAGTAATAGATAAAACAGAACTCGATAAGGAAATTGAAGTACTGGCATACATATATAAGGTGTTACCAAAATAGTGATTTGCTTTTGACACGAATCTAGGTAGGTAAAAAGAAACAACTTTCACTATGGAACCAACTCCGAAATAGTGAAAAAAAATCTGCTGTTTCATACAAACTCGAATAATTACTGCACTACTTTTGAAAAAACCTTATACAGAAAAACAGTCAATAATAATGAACTGTTGACAAAATATAAAAATGAAGTTGAAGAATTGCCGATCAAGGATCAAATTACATACATACGGCTGTGTTTCCGAACCAGGGGTAACCAGATATGCAGGATCATAAAGGAGATACAGCCACGATTAGTATACAGGGAACAGATGTGAATGATTAGTGATAAGTTGCTAGCTTATCGCCTGGGATAATGCCTGAGTTCCTTCTTACGACATGCACAGAAAGAGATGCAGCTGATGTATTCTAGTATAGCCCCACATCAGCACAGGATGGATACGAGTAGGTAATAAACAGTAAACACGAATAAAATTGGTATTTATTCAATACCTAGTTAGCAAATAAAAAGTTAAAGAAAGCATAAGTTGATGGCGACAGCGTCATTATAGGGAGCAAACAGCCACTTGACATCCATATACCAACTAAATAGTTTATAGGAAAGTGACATCATTTTTGGACTATTCAAAGTGAGTGAAAAATTCCAGCAGTTGTAAACTGGGACAGAAGCCGAATTTGGATTCCAGTCCGGCAACCTTGTATCGGCCTCTATATAGGATACCGAAGAGATAGAATAGAACAATGGACTGCGCAATCCATATTTTTAAAATTTTACACAGAATAGTAGATACAAAGTTTTGAATCTAATGGATATTAAGCCAGAAAATCCACATGTCTTCAAATCACGAAGATGGCTATATTATTTAATTTTCTGAATACATTTGAGTGGGCCTAGGGAAGGCTCAATGTTTTATTTATGTCGATTGGATTCCAGCAAGTAAAGCTGCTAAAGGGCCACTGGGTTTATTAAAAAAGTCCTTTAGTGAAGTGTGAAAGTCAGTTTGTTTTCTTTCAACAGGCAAACAATTTTACTTTACAGTTAGTGAATAGGTTCTTTATATGGGGAAATATTTATGGCATTTCGCTTAAATATATTTCAGTTGCCTATAGTCACGTAGTTGGCTGCGATGTATAAACCGGAATTGGCCCATTACTCATTCCCGACACTGTAACTCCTGTAAGGATCCACAGAGGCGACCAGAAAAATTCATATAAAGCACTAAAAATCTCCGGGGGATCTAACAAGCGTTAGTTATTATAAGTTATTAAACTAATAGAAGAACAGAATGTGAAGCATGAATTCAGTGCTTAATATATGTACATCTCTATATTAAAATTAAGCACTGACAGATAAAATTATTAACACAAGTGGACAAATTAATACTTCATGCACAATCCAGTCCTTCTATGCTGCTCTGGGAGTGAAAAAAAAGGTATAATACTACGTATAAGCTGCTTCTCTTCCCGGGCATACTGTACAAGTCAGTAGAGGGACAAGAGGGTCTTGGTGTTTTGTAGGCGATGGGCTGACCACCTGTCACTACTAATTGAACTTGTACATCTCAATTATACCCTCAAAATTGGTCAGAAGTGGCACCATGTGGCTATAGGCTCTGCCTACCCCGTAAGGGATAAAGGCGTGATTATATGTATTTTTATATATATGTGCACAATCCAGTAGTCTCTAACTCCGCAGAAGCGGTTCGTCGCCAGCCCACGCCAAGACCATAAAATACCCGCCAAGAGTGCGTCGTTCAGTACACACGTGTAATTATTACTTCGTCAATTTAGTTTAATGTACCAAGGGACCAATTAGGACATAATTAGGGAACGCCATATTGTGCTTCTTTGGTAATTCAGGGGTGACAGAATCTAGATTTAAGAGCTCGGGAACTTGTACTTCACGATGGATACCACATTCCTTAGAGTTAAATAAGGGTTGTGCTAAACGTGGACTCCTTCGCGATGTTTCCGAAATGGGATAGCCAGAACTGAAGCATCACGATGGAAATTCTGAAGCCATGATTGGCACATCGAGGCTAGATGTAAATAAAAGATCGACAAAGCAAGCTAGCTGCACGCGTATGACGAATTTGGCGAGAGCGAGATATCTCACTTTTAAACGTCAAATCCACAGAGCTAAGTAATAACTAGACAAGGCAAGTGTTTCTACTTGATATGTAAAAAGGGATTGCAAACCACTTCTATCAGCCCTAGTCCTGGCTCGAGAACGATTGTTTATTCCAAAGTACATACACTTGGTTTATCTAGTTATTAATAGCTATGTGAATTTGACGTTTAAAAGTGAGACATCTCGCTTTCACCAAATTCATCATACGGGTGCTGATCGCCTGAGTTCCTTAAGTATTACAAAAACACATAAGCCTATAGCAGTCTGATAATGGACGTAGGCCTCTCACAGGGCACGCCATAAGGCTACTGCCATAGGAGGGTTTTTGCTCGCAGTGTGATTTTCGAACTATGCTGTCAATACGGGAGGAGCTGCTGCCCATCGTACGGAAACCCTCTTACGATACCCAGAGGCAGACATGGGGTGGTGCTGTTCTACTTTGCCGACACTACACCGTAGTATTACGCAGTTATGTAATTGTTATTTTTTATTTGTCCCTTAATGTATATTAGGCTCGAATAATTAGCACGTTAACCTTGTATATTGTGGAAATGTATTTAAATAACTGCGACTTTCTCGTATGACGTCATTATACCTTTGATGATCGCAAAGGAAGTCATTATTCAAATAGTGCGGCGGCAATTAGCCATGGCCTTATTTTAGGGCTTTTCATACCTTTCACATTTTCAGTACAATTCGATGATAAACGAGCTACAGCTGTGGATTAATGATAACTGCTACACCTTTTGATATTGGATTGTCCGCAAAAAATAGATGACCCTAGTAGAAGATTGAGATTGTTATACCTTTCTATCGATCCTATCCATTAGATTAGCTATCTGTCGTTACATTGTTGCATTTGTACCCGAAAAGTAGCGGTAGGCTCACCCGGTCAACGTGGACCTTAATAGGTTAACTGGTGAAAAATAAGTGTGTAGTTTACACACTTCTGTCTAACTTATTTGGGGTAATGGGCTTGACTAGAACGTATAACTTATGAAGCTAGTCGAAAAAAATTAGGTCTGTAACAGCGAACTTTAGTAACTCATGGAGTGCATAGTCAAATTGATATAGTACATACTACAAGACACTTAAATAGTATAGTACAAGTACAAACACATTTAAATAGTACAAGTACAAAGCACTTAAATAGTACCTGTACAAGACGCTTACCCTCATTACGTTTGTCTGATCTAGAGTCTTCTATCACCATTTCTGTTCAACCTGAAACAAATAACTACATTGTTAAATGTGATCTAGGTATTTACCTACTTAATATCATAATTATGACCATCTTAGAAAGATGTGTACTAGCTATTTATTTGCCATGTCTATGCGAAATGAGTTTTCTTAGAAACTACTGAGAAATCTATGATATGTTACGCAATAACATTTAATATTAATTACCACCTTTTCAATAACTCCATAGTAGGCAATGTATGTACAGAATCATCCTATGAAATTGTATTGCAACATTGACAAAATCCACAAAATTTGAGACTCAAAATCACATGTTTATTTTTCCCGATAGTATAATATTATACGATAGTTAAATATCTCAGGAATTTTCATACAATCTTGAAAAATAAACATGTGATTTCGAGTCTCAAATTTTGTGGATAGGTTCTCTACAGTGGGCTATTTACGTAGCTTTTCGCTTAACATACCCTTTTTGTTACACCCTGTATAATAAAAATGTAACGGATCGCTGTCTGTACATGGAATATATATGAGAAAAAATAACGATGATTTTTGGAATTTTTGTCTGTTTGTCGGTTTGTCGGTGCGTTTGTGCACGCTAATCTCAGGAACGGCTAAACCGATTTCGATGCAGTTTTTAGGAATATATTGTGACAGTACTTTTTATCCGGGATAATTTCGATATTGTTTTTTTTTTCTGTAGTCCACGCGGACGTAGTCGCGGGCGTCCACTAGTTCCATAATATCATAGAATTCTAGACCACCGGACATCTAAGTGCTTGTTTTCATCTTTTCAGTTTTTTTATTATTACACACTTAGTTTGGTTCTTTTTTACAGTCGGTTTTTTTGGATTTTTTAAATTATGTTTTTTTATCATACCTCTTCCACGCAATAAGCGACATCCACGCGAGTGTAGCTGAACAGCTAGTAAAAAATAATATGTTACATATCTAGTTGCTAACTAAATTGGCAATTGCCAGGTGGCAACTGATAACTACATAATGTTTACACGCAATAACCCTGCACATTTTCTACATCTTGCCACAGTTTGTTGTAAAGATAAGCCAGAGTGTTGTCACACCAATGAGTCATGTTTACAATTTACAAACAATTGAATGGTTTTATTTTAATGAAAATGACTGCAATATAATCTGGATAGAAATTTTAGTAAAGACAATATTAATCTTAAATTCTATGTTAAACCTCAGATCCTATGATCCTAATAAAAACATTTATAATTTTTAATATTAACATAGTCTGTAATTATAAAAATTATTAATAAAGAAATGAATTTTTTTTCACCCCAGTGAGATTTGAACTCACAACCTCTTGCAAACCGTGCTTTCATTTTAACCAACTGAGCTATCGGGTCAATTAACTCAGATTACGAATTTTACCATCTGTCTGTAATGGTCTGCTAAAAGAAATCTCTTTCATAAGCTTACCATTTCATTGTTCATTAGTTTTTATAATCACCAGTCTATTATGTGATTTATGAAATCAATGTGTAGTAAGTACATTCTCTAAGACTAATATTTATACTCATTTGGGCATTGTTGATTTTTGGTCAAAGTAATCACTTTGTATTCTTCACTAAACTAGTTACTTAATTACATAAAAAATATTCTCATACAATGGCAAACTATTATTAGATTGAACACCCATTAGTATTCAGAACATATAGTATAGGAGAAAGTACTATTTGCTACCCACACTATTGTATTAGTAACACTAATAGTGAAATGATAGGCTTCGATTCTACACACAATGTTTAAAGGGAACACATACATGTTTTATACAACAGGCCACCCTGTTTCCAGAACACAGCTGTGTCCATATGTATGTTTTTACTATGGGTGCGCCCACTACCGGGCCGTACAACCTCCACTGACCCTCGGATTTGATAACTCATAACTGCGAAAACAAGCACTTGCACTACCTATGTATGTTTTATGTCTTATATACATTAATTTGCTAGATTTGTTCTCATTTTAGCAAGTTAAAAAAATATAAAGAGACTTAGGACAAAATAAAAAACCAACCTACCAATACATACATACATACATACGTATAATCACGCCTTTATCCCTTACGGGGTAGGCAGAGCACCAAGGATACAACCACATGGTGCCACATCTTACCAATTTTGAGGGTATAGTTGAGATGTACAAGTTCGGTTAGTAGTGACAGGTGGTCAGCCCATCGCCTACAAAACACCAAGACCCTCTTGTCCCTCTACTGACTTGTACAGTATGCCCGGGAAGAGAAGCAGCTGTAGTATTATACTTTTTTTTTCACTCCCAGAGCAGCATAGAAGAAATACATAACTATGTTAAAGATATTGAAGTCATTAATCTATGAGCCAATAATCTTATCATTGGTTTAAAAGTAATGGTGTTTCCTGATTACGGTGACGCATCATTACAATCATTGACTGATAACAGATGTGTTATCAACATAGAATGTCTCATATTTTACTTGTAGTGTTCGTTTAAGAATGTTTTCCACTTGTAACATAAATACTATGCTATGAGTAATATTGTTGACTAAGGAAAATGATCAGGTATTTTGTGAGATATTGCTGTATATAGTAATTAACTAATACACAGCACCGGCCCCAAGTAAATTTTATAATGGAGCAAGATCAAATTATGGTGCCGCTCCTACTTGCTCATAATAATATACACCTATATCTTTACCATTTAGGCGCCCTCTAGGAATTGGCGCCTGGAGCGACTGCTCCGGTTGCTGTATGGGTGGGCCGGCCCTGCTAATACATATTATGTAAACATCATTAGGGTCTATCACCAATTTCTGGGATGTCACAAAAAAATCTGTAAAATTGGTTCTTATAATAAAATATGCTATCAAATGTATTGCAGTATTATATGTCAATGTAGAAGATTTACATAGGTACCTAGTACATAGGAAGACTAGTAGGTAAATAAAAATTTATTTAAAAGTCTTAGGAAATAGATCTATTATGAATTGTCAATACCATACCCTTTATAATCAACAATTTGAATTATGCTGTATGGTACATAGAATCGTCATAGTTTACTAAATATTCAAGACAAAACAATGCCAAATAAGACGACACTCCGAGGTATCATTCAAGGTTGCACGTTGTACCTACGCAAAACGAAATATGTTCTACATTAGGTAAATTTAATTTGATCGAAAATACCACGAAATCAAGTTGATTTTCAAGATATTGTAAATAATATCATATTATAATGCTGTGTGTGCATAGAATTTATTTCTTATGATACGACAGGTGTTTCTTAAACATCTATGTACAATAACAAATACACTTACCCTCGAGGGTTTCAAAACGCCTTTAGAAGGTATTTTATATCCATAAAACACTTCCAGAATGGGCACAGTCACTAACCAAGGTTTGTAAACATAAAACACTTTCGATATTTACAATTTAACAATATTTACAAATAAAAAATCACTTTCTACGTGCAAAACACTTCGGGTGAGTATAAAGCGCATACAAGGATTTCGCGTATCGTACATGACACCTCCGGAAATGCACGACAAATACTTCGATACATGTACTCCGTGTAACACGAACTATCGCACGGACATGGAATTGTCAGACATGGAATACACAGCTAATACTGCACAGCTGATTACTTCGCGTCCCGGATTGTACACCTCCGTACTTCGCGTACGAGTTACTTTGAGAACGACCTTGGTCCGAGCGTTGCCCCCGTGACGTCACGCACGCCGTCTCTGTCTTACATTCTCCTCTATGTGTGGGTTTGTGCGTTGTGCGCATGCTCCGCGCACTCACAGCGCGAAACGGAAATCTACCAATTCTACCAAATGACACGAATAATGTAGGTATTGAGCATTACATTATACATATCGAATCGATACCTAGTTTTCTTTTGTTTAGTTTATCCCGAAGCAAAGGCAAGGGGAACTAAGCCCATACAGCCATTGTCTTTAATAATGGTTTCTGAATTTACGATGGATGATGAATGGAAACACCGGGAAAACGAATGTGAAATTAGTGAAAATCAATAAGATTTGCAGAAATAACTTTATTTTATTTAAGCAGATTGTCTATTATGAAACTTCGTGACTGAATTTGTGAGGGAAAAATTTGGGGGATTTCCAAGTTTGTCCTTTTTCCGTAGAAACTTAAAGAAATACAATCTCCCATACACCTGACGAACATGTGGGTACATATTTAATTTCATTGATCAATATTATAAAGCGATTTTTCGTAAAAGGTGGAATTCCCTTTCCTGTAAGAATTTTGGGAAATACTATCTCGGTTAACCCTAATACTCTACGCTAATACTCCTCAAGCCCTCTTAACTTTTATCGATAATGACTGACTGACCGGCATCACACGATCCTCTTGTCATTCCTTCCTTTTCTTCTCCTTCCTCTTCTTTCGCGAACTGACCGGCGGCAGTGGCGGCTCAAGTGGCCGGGTGCACCCTGGTAATACCAGGGCTCGACTAGCCCGGCCCGCGTCCCCCGGCCAGCCGCATCTTTCCCTTTCCAAATGGGTCAGACTCTACGACCCATGTGGCCCCCTTTAAGGGCCACTTAAGTTGTCGCGCGCCGAGAATTTTGCCCGGGCACGGGGGTTGCCCCAAGGCCCGCAATCCAAAGCGTATTTTTGCGCCAAAGAACGACCACGTCCTGACCGGAGCACTATCTTTGAAACAGACAAGAAGCTATCGATACCATAAAGGAATAAGATAAATAAGTCTTCTTATTCCTCTATGTCGATACTATAAATAGTCCGGCAGGCAACATTACCTAGGTAGGTACATACCTACTTCAGACTCTTGTGCCTGTGTGATGTCTAGTGTTGACCCTTAGTTGGGCAAAATCAATAGTATCGATAGTGTGATAGCAATACTATCGACATACATCAATACCATCGAAGCTCAATATCGAATGCACTATCGATACTATTGCTACTGAATATTGCAATAACAATAGTTTTGACCCAAGTGGCCTTTTTCTCAATTATTGCTCAGGTATTGCTAATATAAATTGTCTAGTGGATGACAGGAAACTAGATAGTTTTTTACTCACCGCTGTGGCGTTGACGCTTTGTAAAACCCTTCCACATCACATCAAGATAAGAGCCTCATAACATATACTAGCCACATCAACCAATATTCATACACAATACAATTGAATCACAGCCTACTATCGACCCCGCAAACATATCAATACTATCAATTATTTTTACTATTATAATAGTCATGGTCGATACTATCGTTAGTGATTCGATATTGCGCTTCAATACTTTCGATAATATTGCAGTATACTGATACTATTTTACAAAATTTAGCTATCAATATTAGATGATTTCCGAGGTCAACTATCGATAGTTCGGCAACACTAGTCTGTTCCCACTGTGTTTCACATGAATGATGGCACTAGTTACTATGTGCATTACTTTACCACATTTTCTTTTCATACAATGTTTAGTTCTGAAATCAGGCAAAGGATTTATTCCATGATACACATATTAACCTTTATATTAACTAGCGCCATCATCAATCGGAACTATATGCATGTATAAGATCTCCTTTAAGGCGTAAACTCCTATAATGAATACTTCTTAGATATTGATATATTTTATCTCTCGCGTACATAATGAATTCAGAAATTTTCAGCATCCATGGTGGTGCTAAAGTATCTCATCAGTGATGTATAGTCTGTATACAGGGTGTAACAAAAGGGGTATGTTAAGCGAAAAGCTATAAAAATAGCCCACTATAGAAAACCTATTCCCAAAATTTGACTCTAAATCAAATGTTTATTTTTCCAGTTAGTATGGAGATTTCATAAACAACTCAGGAATGTTCATACAATCTTGAAAAATAAACATGAGATTTCGAGTCTTATGTTTCGGGAATAGACTCTTTATAATGGGCTATATTCATAGCTTTTTGCTTAACATACCCTTTTTGTTACACCTGTATATGTATAACAGGATGATTTTTGGTCGTCAACGTTCCAGAAAACTACGGAATCTCCCCATGGTCACGATCATTTTTCTCCATGGAAGCTTACCTGGAAAGCAAAGAATATACTTACCTGGGAAGTGTCTGGTTTCCAAAATATTATAGGGTCCAAAGTTGAGTAAATAGACTGCGTTTTTCTGCATAAATGCACATTAACGCGTGTAGCAAGATTTTTCCACGATAAATAATTAATACCTGTCTATGAAAAAACTAACATAGGTAAACACTGGACACTACAACATTTCGCCCAATCAAGTAATAAAAAATAATTTCATCTTTTCCCACTTGCAATTTTTTTTTGGCATAAACTTACTTTATTGATGTATAGAGTACGTACCCTTCGTTAAGGGTGGCAACGAAAAATACCTGTATAGGAAGTAGCGATGTGCCGGATGTCCGTTTCCATATCCGCGGATATCCGAAGCAAAATGAAGATTTCATCCATTACTTTTTGTGTGGATCTTTTACGGATATACTTACCTTATTAATTTTAAATTTATAGATGAAATTCTTTAAAATAGGTGCTTAGGTAGCAATAAAATAATTTTAAAATCATATACAGGATGTGTGTAACAGCTAGGCAAATAATGAAATACTGAACGAGTACCATTGTTTTGAGTTAAACGACAGTACTCGCAGGAAATGCATTTTTAATTTGATTATTTGCAATAATCTCATGTTTTCTTTCCGCGCCAACTGTATTGGGCGATCCTGTGATTAGTTAAATGGGCTTATTGGTTATTTTGTGATACATTGCTGTTTTTTGGATCATTTGTGGCTCCTTTGGGGTTGATCAGTTAATTGAGCTTTTATGAGAGCAATATATTTAGAAAATTATCCATATAAGTATTATGTAAAAATGTTGTTTTTAAGTTATTATCTAAAACCTACTTAAACGAACCACACTATTTAAAAAATAAACATATATGTATGAAAAAAGTCGGAAAATTCCAAAATATTAAGACTTTTTTCATAATTTTTTTAAATAATGTGGTTCATAAGTAGGTTTTGGAAAATTTTCAGTGGATTCGCCTCAAAATCATGGTAAGAATTACTGAATTCAGCATATCAATATTTGTCTAGCTGTCACTTTCACCCTATATATTTGGCTCCTTTATGTGGCAAAAGTTGTAGTTAGTTATCATATCTATACAAAATAACTCAAAGGTGCACAATCAACTATCTTCTTAATGAGATTGATATTATAAAAAGTTAATAAAAGGTGATCATATGATGATCACCTTTTATTAAGTAAACAAAACTTATTTAAATTTGAATTAAATGTTTTTTTTTTAATTAGTCGCATCTATTAGTCGCGCACCGACACCGACTGCATAAGAAAGATAACATCCGTATCCTCGGATATTGACATCAAATATCCGTATTCGGATCCTTATCTGCCGATATACATTTTTAACTATCCGGCACATCACTAATAGGAAATAGGGTTACTGTAGGTACCTAAATGAAATAAGGATGTAAATAAACACATTGTAATCATTAAGTATAATTTACATAAAATATGTTATTAGAACAATAAAAGGAGCCAAGTGTGACCCATATAAACATGGTGCAATCCAAGCTTCCCGGAGTTATTCTGCTGATGCTGCAACTGACAAACTTGTGTTCACTATCGAGCATCATATTATTTGTATATGGAATGTGCTTTCAACGAAATATATCTGTAATATTACCAGACATACACAAGGTAGGTGATAATGATTAAGAAATAACAAAGGGATGATATTTTCAATGTAGAATGACTTTGTCGCTGTGAAAGCAACATGAACAAACCACTAGCTAACGTTTACGTAACATCCATCACCTATGCCTCGCCTCTCCACTGATCTGATCTGGGGTCTTCCTAAGCGCGCGCTAGCGCGCTTCGGGTAGCGGGCCTGAGGGATGCCCCTGTGCCCGGGCAAAGTCTCGGCGCGCGACAGCGCGCCGGTCACTATTTAGCGGCCGGAGGCCGCGCTGCCTCGGCTTAGTCACCGAGGCAGCGAAGGACATAATTAAATATATACAAGTGAGTGCATGGGGGAATGCCCATGCACTCCGAAAGATAGGGACGACACAACTTGTCGGTAGGACGGCAGGCAGACATGGCCGGGTAGATCCGCCGATCGGTCGGTGACGAGGAGATTTTGCCCCGCCCTCGGCCGATCGACACCCCCGCCCGCTACCGCCGCCCTACCGAGTAAAGACAAGACAAAGGACAGAACAAGTATATACAACTTTATGGGACATAGTGGACGCCCGCGACTCCGTCCGCGTGGACTACAGAAAAAATAAAAAGTAGCGTATATGTTAAGTGTAAAAAGTAGCCTATATGTTATCGCGGTTGTCGTAAAAAATTAATTCACGTTTGTCCCCTTCCCGTGGGAATTTCGGGAAATCCGTTCCCAGTGCTTCTTCGGGGTCCCAAATAAACATATATGCTCAACTTCAGATTCACATGTTTAACCGTTTTCGTAAAAAATAAATAATTCCCGTTGGTCTCCTTCCCGTGGGAATTTCGGGAAATCCGTTCTAGTGTTTCCTCGCAGTCCCTAATGAACATATATGCCCAATTTCAGCTTCATATGTATAGCGGTTTTCGTAAAAACTATGAATTCCCGTTTGTCCCCTTCCCGTGGGAATTTCGGGAAATCCGTTTTTAGTCCTCCCTCGCTGTCCCCAATGAACATATATGCCCGATTTCAGCTTCATATGTATAGCGGTTTTCGTAAAAACTATGAATTCCCGTTTGTCCCTTCCCGTGGGAATTTCGGGAAATCCGTTTTTAGTCCTCCCTCGCTGTCCCCAATGAACATATATGCCCGATTTCAGCTTCATATGTATAGCGGTTTTCGTAAAAACTATGAATTCCCGTTTGTCCCCTTCCCGTGGGAATTTCGGGAAATCCGTTTTTAGTCCTCCCTCGCTGTCCCCAATGAACATATATGCCCGATTTCAGCTTCATATGTATAGCGGTTTTCGTAAAAAATATAGAATTCCCGTTGGTCGCCTTCCCGTGGGAATATCGGGAAATTCTTATAGCCTATGTTCATCCAGGTCCAATAAGGATTCTAACGGTGAAAGAATTTTTGAAATCGGTCCAGTAGTTTTTGAGCCTATTCATTACAACCAAACAAACAAAGTTTTCCTCTTTATAATATTAGTGTAGAAAAACATTATATAATAAGACAACTATGTTATAATTTTGCCACCAGGGCATAGAAGCTATATACAGTTTCGTAGGCGCTTAGGGCCGATGAGTCGGCCATAGTGCGCCTACTTGTGGGTCAATCCAGTGGTTTGGAGGTCAGATCCGGTATTACCCGGCATCGCTGTCGAGTGGGATACTCAACAGCTCCCTCGGTTGTGGGCGGCCGTCTGGCGGCCTCGCATGAAGCGGAGCTAGCCCGCGGAGATGGGCGTGCGGCCCGTTGTCGGCGCGGTCGAACATTCGACGCGCCATTCGGGCCACGAATTGCTCCACTTTAGTCATTTTGAGGTCCCGAGCGATGACGTCATTACGGACGTACCGCCCGGCCCTCGCAATGCTGCGGAGGGTGGAGCTCTGCAAGGCCTCAATCCTCTTTCTGTTTGAAACAGAGCAAAGTTGGAACCAGGCCGGGGCCGCGTACGTGAGACGCGGCCGAACATATAACTTGTATATGGTCAGCCTGGTTCGGATGGGAAGCGTGGACTGCATGACAGGCCGCAGCAAGGCGCGCGCGGTCTTCGCGCTGCGCAGCACGTGCTCAACCATCCCAGTCATCCGCAGCCCACGATCGATTTGGCAGCCTAGATACCTGACAGTATGCTGCCAGGCTATCAGCTGCCCTCGAAGCGTGAGCCTGGGAGGGAGCTCTCGCTGCTGACCCGTCAGCAGGGCAACGGTCTTTGCCGGATTGGCCGACATCCGCCATCTGTCAAGCTAATCCGGAAGAAGATTGAGGACCCTTTGCATTTGATCCACCGCCAGTGGGGAGCTGCGCGATGTGGCAAAGTACGCGCTATCGTCCGCGTACAGTGCCAACATGCCTTCAAATTCCCATGGGAAGACCACCTTTACGGTCGGTATGTCATCTGTGTAGATGGCATACAAGACCGGGGAGAGGCAACTGCCTTGAGGGACGCCGGCCAATATGGGGTGGAGTTGCGAACTCGCGTTTTCCACCCCTACAAAGAACCGCCGGTCATTTAGAAATGACGCGACGATTCTTATGAGGGCCGGCGGCAGTCCCTGGCCAATGAGCTTACGCAGCAGACCTGGATGCCACACACGGTCGAAGGCCTTCTCCATGTCGAGAAAGACTCCAACCGTGTACCTCTTGTGGTTCCTTTCTGCTGCTAAATGGTCCAACACACGCACAAGTTGAAGCGTCGTAGAGTGCGCGTCTCTGAAGCCGTACTGTTCCTCGCGTAGCGAAACATACGGCTTCAGGCGCTGCAACAATAGACGCTCAAACAACTTGGCGATGTTGGACAGGATGGTGATGGGGCGGTAGTTGGCCGGGTAACGCTTGTCTTTGCCCAGCTTTGGTAGCGCTACGACTCTACCGACTTTCCAGAGGTCAGGAAAGTGGCCAGTACGCAGCACTCCATTGAAGAGCCGGCCTCTCCACTACAGCCAGTCACATGCACAGCAGCTATATTTATACTGCAAACAAACTGCACATAACAAAGTCCACCTCACTATCCCTTCCTTTACTTAATGTAATGTTACTTATTACAGTAAACATTAATGCATACCTATTAATTCCACATACATATAATATTAAAAATACATTTAATTAGATAACATGAAATAGTTTTTGTTATATTGTTATGTTGCTAGGACTGTTGGATATTTTAGACTCGTTTGCATGGAGGAGCCTCATGTAAATAATTGGCAACTTTCTAGAACAGCTCCTGAGAAAACGCCTCTGTACTCAAAGGTCTACTCTTACTACATGCACGGAAAGAGCATCTGATGATGTATTCTTGTGAAGTTCCGAACGAGGGTAAATAAAACATTAGATAATATACATACCTATTATTTTGTTGTAGATACAGGAGATTTATTAATAGTAGTCAATCTGACAATATTACTGAACATAAATAATAAGCAAAAACAAAACTATTTTCAATTAAAATACACTATGCAAGTATGCACTATATAAACAACCAACCGTCAACCATTTTGTCAGTCAACCACAAACTAAGTAGTTTTTTTTGTTTATTTAAGGGGAATTAAGCCCATACAGCCAATGTCTTCAGAGAATGATTTCTGAATTTATGACGGATGATAATGATGATGATGAATGGAAACGTCAAGAAAAACCTCAAGAATGAGTGTAAAATTAGTCAAAATAAATTTCAGAAACAACTTACATGAGCCCATGAAGAGATCGAATTTCGACTAAAGTTTTACTTAGCTTATCCGCATATAAAACCATACACATGCACGAGATTCACATTATAAGTATTCAAAATATAAATCTACTAGAAAACATTACTTTACGGACACATAACAATTTTTATTTTCACAAGCAAATCACACCCACTCTCTTCCAGCTTTTCCCGCCGAATCACCATTATAAGTAGGGGTCAACAAGAGGAGATACCAAATCCCTGGGGTCAACTCAACTTCATTTATGTTTTTTTTATCCCCACACTCATACTCATATAATATTTTCGGCGTGTTATCACGTGGCGTGTCAAATGTGTGTATAATCTCATCCTTTAATCCTTAATCCTTTTATAAATTACAAAATAAGTAAGCTAATAGTAAACACACAATGGCCTATATTTGTTATTTTATTTATTGGCATAGTTGTTTTTTTGTAGCCACACATCCGTGGCAGAATGATTAAATTTCTTTGACAACAGGGCGACGAATGTCTTTCTACGGCTGGCTGTAGCATATCTATATTAATATTATAAAGAGGTAAACTTTTATTGTTTGTTTGCAGCGAATAGGCTCCGAAACTACTGGACCGATTTCAAAACTTCTTTCACCGTAGGAAGTCAAGTGGTATATGTCTATCAGTACACACCTCATGTTTTATTCTTGCCGATTCAAATTGTTAGGGGCATTCTCTCAGGCAACAAGCTAGCAACTAGTCACTGATGTTTTACTGCAGCAGTATTTTGGGATTAAAAACATGTGTAATGTATGTACCTATATAATGCATACATACTAATAATAATTTGGTTTTATATAAAAAAAAACAGTAAGTATGTATTTTAGTAATTTATTATTACAATACATTAGTTGCAATATTTATAGCAGACTACCATAATTATGTGACTAGGTACCTAGGTCTTAAAATGGTAGGCACTTGATGAACAATATTATTACATTAGGTGCATATTCTCCATGTCTTTAAAGTAAAGATTGACTGATATTTACCTGTCTTGTCAAAGTTCTTCGTATTAATATTAAGCACAGAACACTATATACTCGTATTAAGAATCTAAAAATCTTGCTACATTGCAACTATGCTTGTATAGGTACATTATTTTACTCATTAGGTCATCAACTTACTGTACAACCCAGTCAAATCAATTCTGGATAGTTGCTGGAATGAAAAACCTTCCTCTTTCACCCCTTTTGGTCCTAAAGAAAAAGAAATCATTCAAGTATGATTACTTATAGTTACAATTTTATCCTAGGGATGGTTATGCATCATCTTAGAGTGCTGATGTTACCAGGGCCGGCTCGCCCATGCGGCAGTCACTCCAGATGCTAAATCCTAGAGGGCGTCTTAATGGTAAAGATATAGGTATATAATAATATTATTAGGAGCAAACAGGAGGAGAGGCGCCATAATTGGATATCGCTCCATTCAAAAATTTACTTTGGGTTGGTGCTGGATGTCACATTATTAATGCCAGGTCAAGAGTAACTATAGTTAACACATTGGGGTAGGTAGCAAGAACTGCAAGATCCTAAAGGAAATCCCACAACCACATTTAGCATAGCCGAATGGGACAGATCAATGACAAGTCCCTAGCTGCCCAAGTTTCTCAGTTGACACTTACGGCTGGCAAGGAATGTGGGCACAAAATCCTAAAGCTAGTTTAGTGTTTAAAAATACTTACTAAATACCGAATCTCACTTTATTGTAAGGTAGCTAACTTAACCTACAAATATATTAGTTAACATTAAGCATGCAATTTTTGCTAAAATTATTACTAGGGCGGAATTTTATTGGTATTTGATACTTATCTAGGACATTATGACTAGCTTCAATGGTTCACAAGGCATGCTTTACGTAGGTACATTTGCCGTTTTTGGGTGTATCGAGAATTAAAGAACTTAACTAACCTAAACTGTCTTTGTATTTGCATCATACATAGGCTACATTATGTACTTTCTTCGAATAAATCTAATTACGCAACAACTTACCTCTCCGAAGTACGGGGTTTAAACATGATAGTCCTTGCACAAAACTATTTTGATGCCTAGGTACTTTGCGTTGTGTACATAGTTCTTTATACGTTCATGTGTGTACATTACTTTATTTCATTCATAGGTATTCCTATGGACTTCTAAAGTTTTAAAACAGTTTTCTCGAGATTTGTAGATAAAAATAATAAAAAACAGACATTAAGTAGGAAGACTGATGCAATGTAAAATGTAACCTAATACATAATGCAAATACACATACAATACAAAGAGAATATAATATATATGTACTACTTACATATTATTAATAATAAATATAATATTCTGTGACGCAAATCGACAACAAAATATGCATGGATTTCATTAGTGTTTATAAAACGTGGTGATTATATTCTCTTTGCTTATAAATTTTAGTCTAAAATCGAGCGAGATAGTTTTGTAGAGAGCTAGTTGGTTAACGTAGTGATTATATTCTCATTGTTTATAAATTTTAGTCTAAAATCGAGCGAGATAGTCTTATAGAGAGCTAGTGGGTTAGAAAGAGATGGGCTCAAATCATTTCTGCTAATATTTATATTAGTGGTAACCCTAAATTGTCGCCATTTTCCGGACACAATGACCTGGCGGGGATGACGAGGTGAGGGGCGAGGAAAGGTCATGACAGTTCATGATTTTGTACACTGGCGTACTTTGTGTAAGCGGAATTCGCGACAGAATACTTCGCGTATGCGACGAAGTCCGGTAACGTAATCCGGCACGTGTCTGGAATTGACGCAGCGTACTTCGCGTATTTTTCTTACACGAATTCCGGTACACGAAGTATTTTACGCGAAGTACGCCGGTGTACATTCCTGGGCAGGCAAATATTTGTCGTGACTTCCGTTCTCCCAACACTTCAAGCAATCCATCCATTGATAATACAAACACGGAAAGAAAATTGGCAGAGCTGTCAAAGTCATACGGTAGTAAGGAAGTGCGTAGTCGATATCGACATGTTATCATAATATTTTATAATGAAGAAAATAGAACTATACAAAAAGTTCAATGGGAACCAGCCACACTTGTTCACCCTGGTTTATTATTTTTTTATACTTTGATTAGAAGTAATTTCATGTACACTCTAACTAAACCTGCACATAAACTAGTTGAAGACTTAGTTCATGATTATAAATAATATTCAAACAGAATCGATAAATAACTTTCTGACAATTAGAGAAATTGCCACAGTAGATATTTGGGTCGATTCCGGCAGTCACACTTAAGCCTAATCTTAGTCAGGTTTATCTCTCTCTCCGTCCTTAACATTAATGGCTAAGAGAGAAAAGGATAGATAGGACTAATTTTACATTTAGGTTTAAGTGTGACTGCCGCAATCGACCATATTGCTTCTCATGGCTGTCAGAAAAATCATTAAAAACTTTAAGCAACTTTTAAATTGTCCTGGCAGTCACGTATTTGGCATGCATACTATACATTGGATCAAAGCCAACTATTGTTTCAAATTTTTTCTGAGCTACCGTTTTATTATAAATAAATATCCAGAACATTCCGATAGAATATGTTAAATGATTTTGTTTTATCTTTCAAAATTAATTTCAAATATTTCATGCAGTTATATCGATATATCTCCCTCTATTGCACAGCAATAACTTTATGGTTATTTTAAAATATTGCCAGAATATAGTAAATTCACCAAAATTAAGAGGTTTCTATTTAATTTAAACAAACGTATTATCCAGAGCAGCAATAGAAAGGGGACGTATGCGTTTAGTATTTTATAGCAGAATATTCCATGGACCAATAAACGAAGTCTATTAACACTTACATGAATTTTTTTATTCATTTCTAAGTTATATAATTTTGGTTAGTTACTTACTAACATTGCTATACATAATGTACCTTATTAATAATAGTTATTAATAATCTAATTACATTATGAATATTATGGTTAAAATATTTACTTTGGTTTTAATTATTTGTTCATAAAATTTGCGGAAAAAAAATCCTTTTTTATGGCAACATAACCTTTGAATTGCGAACATGCTTCATCCCGGCCAATGACAGACCAATCAAAATCATTCAGCTTTTGTGAATGTGCAGAGCGGGCGTATTCAAAGTCGAGCTTTTGTTTGTGCGCGTAGTATTTATTTACAAATAACAATTATTATTGACTGGAAATCTGTAATATTAGTGTGTTAACGTTAGAAATAAATTAATAGTGAAACGCTGTGCTATCTGTAACTCTTTGCTCTCTTTATTAAGAATTGTGAT
Organism: Carposina sasakii; assembly: GCA_014607495.2. Lineage (NCBI taxonomy): Eukaryota > Metazoa > Arthropoda > Insecta > Lepidoptera > Carposinidae > Carposina > Carposina sasakii. The sequence goes on along the minus strand of CP053163.1, from coordinate 3,392,896 downwards.
TATTTAATTTAGTGAAAATGACTGCGTCCACTATGATTGAGCTGGAGTCCTGGATTATCTACCAGTGTGTCCTGAATGAATGCCATGTGTCGAGCTGTAAGTCCTTTATTTAAGTTAATATCTGCTACTTAACTAACAATCGCTGTACATCGAAGTATGTATAACCAACATCATGTAAATAGGTATTCGTCGACGTAGACACACCTTATTTATGCATAATTCTCCTACGTTTATGGATCTCTAAAAATATTATTTTCACAAACTTTCATCTGAAACTTTCATCTGAAACTATAAGTATAACCTACCATAAGGTTAAACACCTTTCAACTACCGATCGTTAATTTTATAAGTTATAAAATAATTAATGTATAATAATTAACTATGCACAATTTCCTAAGTATTATAAGTATTATACTATAACAAGTATTATACTCGACCAATTAATTAATTACCGTTTCTTATTACCAAATAAATTAAAAGTACCTACTTACCTACCCAGGAATTTTATTAATAAGATCATCATACTAATAATGTTCATAGAAGCATGCAACATTTATTAGTAGCAGGTACATACTACGTACATACTTATTTACCAATAAATCAATTTATACATATGTAAAAAAAAACTACAGCTATCCCATAACATTAGCAACGGAAACCGCAATAGTGGTAAGTAAGACGCGAGGAGTCGTATCATATGAGATTGAGATTTTATTTTGAAAACCTTTAGCTACCTTACATAGTAAAGGCCCGCATCAGCACAGGATACCATTCATAAGGAAACAAAAGATGCGGGGCATTCCTAAAATACATCATCATCTGCATCTTCTTCCGTCCAACTTGTAAAGATCGACTAAGGAACTCTGGGGTATTCTGTCAGTGTCAGTGAATTAGCAACTTGTAACTGATGTTCTAACATCTAGCACCTTTGTTAAACGTTTCTATGAGAACTTCTTCGCGATACTGCAGTTCTGGCCACCCCTTATAATGTTAATATGTATGTAGAATCACCAGTTAACAAAAAAATTGTAAGAACTCCTCCATAGGGTAGCCGGTAGGGCAAAGCGGGTGACAAATGGAACGGTACAAAATAGCGTTGTTTCAAAATCCTATGTGACTCATAAAACACATTACTCAGATGCAGTATATCCTTTCCTTGCGAAACTGTTAATTTAACCTAGTACCTGTCTTCCTTCCTAGAGTATTCTAGAGGCTATAAGTATGCAATATTTAATAAAGTGAATAAAAGCTATACAAGTATGTTTCAAGCGAGTACGAAGTATCTAAATATGCCCATTGCTTACCTATAAATATGCGTGCATATTATATACATCTTAGACAATAGGTGGACCAAAGCAGTAAATGGTACTTAGGTTTAAATATATTTATTTCTTATACAAACATTATACAAGGTACAAAATGTTCATTTAGAATGAGATATAAAAACTTCATTAATTTATACTAACATCATCCTCCTGGCGTGTTGGCAACAGTTTTTTTTTTTACTTTTACTTACCCAGATATAATAGATACACAGAACAGCAAAAAGCTCAGTAAGGTAAGGTAGACGGACATTCAGCGCCATCGCCATAGTCGTCGGTAGGCAGTATAAGGAAGGCACAGGACACGCTGGCTTACGTATCTTGTAAAACCAGAGCAGTAGGCATAACATTGTTACAATTTTTGCGTTGATATGTCAAATTCCTTTGAAATAGCTGTTACTCGTACTCAGCGATTATTAAAAATTTGTCGTACCTTCTAATTACGTACCTAACTACTAGGTACTAGAGCGGTGTGAATGACGTAGTAGGGAAGACCCAACTGTGTGTAATCTGGGCTGATTGATGATTATTATTTTACCAACTCCAAAATAGAGAGGTTATCAATTCAGTTTTTGTATACTGTAATATTAATGCTCACTAAATATCTACCAGCACTACATGACTTTAAAGGAGCTCGTTCTTCATAAACCTATTTCAAAACATTTGTTCACGGGTTATGTGGCATCGGCGTCTTTAACGAACGTTAATTGGTATGATCTTTGCACACATGCCACTGTTGCTTGTTCCTTCTTAATTAGCTATGTTGTGCTGGTGTGGCATGACTTGATGTTTAATTAAAATTGTTACTATATGCAATCAATTTGATATAGCGTGGAGTTTTATAACCGTAGAACTGAGTTTGTAAAGACCGCTGATAGTTTAGTTGGACAATGTAACATTTTTACGAGCGATAGCGAAATTTATCAAAACATGTCCTTCAATAGAAAGCTATCTAAATGACGCGTGATGAAGGCTAACCGAAGAAATGTTTTGATAACATGGCGAACTTCGCTATCGCTCGTAAAATTGTTGTGTTGCAAAACCGCGCGCGACGTTGTCGCTTTGTAATCTTACGCTACAAAAATACGCCGCATAGAACCTTACAATTAGCTTACAACAAGTAAGGGCAAGTTTACTTAACTTAAAAAGTATCTAACTCGTTCTAGAACCCTCAAGGTGGGGTGAATCGATCCCGCTACGGAGGGTATCCCCCCAAGGCCGTCACCTTGGCAGCCAGGCTTGAACCGGTACGCTCCTCACCTGTCTGACATTTGGGTGGAAAGGACCATTCGTTTGTAAAAGACAACAAACACATCAGGTCTTTTCTACATTCCTTAAACAGAAAATTTCGCTACCCGTGTTATTACAAAAGAATTTAAACACTGTTTTTTGTAACCTACCTAGTCTTCTGTTAAAAATAAAGTATACATTTAAAAAGCAAGATTGTATGTACCAATACTGCGGTAGAGTTCCTAGGTTTCCTTTATTGCTAAGGCACAAAATAATAAAGTATTATGTCATACCTACATGTTATTGATCTATTTGTAAAGGAAAGACATCATTTATTCCACACAATTGGTTGAACAGAATTTCTAAGAAGCTAATTAGTACCAAAATTTCTTGTTCGCATCTATTATTCAGAGCGGTGAGAGAGAACACACGTCTATAAACAAGTAAACCTTTTGTCATTGGACTTGAAAAGTATATTTTCACTTCACACAAAAATAGAAAATCAACCTTGATAAAACCCGTGTAACCCATGAAGATATTGAATTTGAGCAATTTCCTATAATTTTTATTTTTCTAGCAGCTGCCTTTTTGCTTTACATTTTCCTTTAAGTATGTATGTTGAATATTAAATACTACATATAAGTTGGCTAAACGTGACAGTAGGATCTCTATTATAATACCACAGTTCTGGCTACCCCGTTTCGGAAAACAGCCGTGTCTGCTATGTATGTATGAATGTCATATAAATACTTTTATGATAGACTTGCTAACTCTAATACGTTGTAATTTATCTTTAACTTCTTCTTCACTTATGTCGTAATTAATATGAATACTACTATAATTACTTTAAATATTAAATTGGTTATTCTACTGTACCTGCACTGGCTCTTACTCTACTCGTATGAATCAGAAGATTTATATCTTCTTCTTTGCGTCCACTGTTTCTTCGAAAAAGATTTGATGCGAAAATTCTCATGTCATCATCATCAGCCTATTGCAGTCCACTGCTGGACGTAGGCCGCCCCAGGGCACGCCATAAGACCACCACGCTAGGCAGGCGGGTTGGTGACCGCAGTTTGTATTTTGGACTATGTTGTCAACACGGGAAGCACTGTTGCCCACCTCCCGGAAACCCTTAATCGCCTCGTACGAACTCCACGGCCAGACATGGGGTGGTACGAATTCTACTCTGCCGGCACTACGCGGCCAAATTCTCATGTAAGTTCTTCAAATCCGGAATTCGATCCTCGAAAGTAATCAGTCCCTGTGTCCTTTATTTTATAGCCTTGAATATGGCTGAGCGCAGCTTTGAATAAAGCCTTTGATCTATTTTGTAGATGGGCTTTGAGGTTTTACTCGAGTTTCAAATGAATACATTTGTTAACGCTTTTATGTTAAAATCCACGAACACACCAATATTAATGTTAGTTTGTGATATCTGTCTCTATTAGGATCTACCTATGTAGAGAGTTAGTAGGTTTAGGGTAGGTACTTTCTACCTAAACTTTCTCTAGATTTGTTTCTATTTGGTCGGTAAAAGTCCGGCAAAGTCTTATCCTTCCAATCAATCCACAAAAAATTATTCATCCTCTAAGGAAATTGAACACATCTTAAATTATTCTCAATTCTCAAAAAGGGCCTAATCGTAATGGTGGTAAGCTTTGTAAGTACTGTTGCCCGTAAGAAGGTAGGTAAGTTTTTCTCTGTAACAATATGAAACCTGAAGCTAGAGTAAAAATGGATCTCGCCAAAGCCATTTGCTACATTTGTCTAAATCCCAAAGCAGTTTCGGATCAGCTTTTGTTGATGGATTCCGGTTTCGTGATGAAATATATCAATAATAAATTACAGGACGTACGGAAGGGTTCATCATCATCATCATCAGCCTATTACAGTCCACTGCTGGACGTAGGCCTCCCCCGGGGCACGCCACAAGACTGCCATGGGGGGTATTTGCCCATAGTCACCACGCTGGGCAGGCGGGTTGGTGACCGCAGTTTGTATTTTGGACTATGTTGTCAACACGGGAGGCGCTGCTGCCCATCTCCCGGAAACCCTTAATCGCCTTGTACGATACCCACGGACAGACATGGGGTGGTACGAATTCTACTCTGCCGGCACCACGCGGCCAAAACGAAAGGGTTACTGTAACTATATCAATTGTCATAATTGATTATAACGAAATGGTTGGTTATTTAACTTGGTTTAAATGGACAAGTTAAACATTTACTGTGAAAAAAGGTAACATAAGGCCCTTAGACAAAGAAACATTATTTCTCCATTCAATCGATAGAGTTTCGTTACTTCAATACCTTCATTATGGCGCGTTCGTCAAGTCACGTGACGAATTCCAACCGCTATTGGTTCCTCCATATTTTAAATAGTGGACGCCCGCGACTTCGTCCGCCTGGACTGCAGAAAAAGCAAAATGTAGAAATTATCCGGGATAAACATATTTTCCCGGGATAAAAAGTAGCCTATGTGTTAATCCAGGGTGTCAGCTAACTCCAATTTTATTAAAATCGCTCCAGCCATTTTTACTTGAAAGAGTAACAAACATCCATCCATCTTAATAACTTTCGCGTTTATAATATTATCAGGATATCTACCAAAGAAATGCGACCCAGTAGAGTCGAAATTAAGTTGAGTGAGCCCAATTCTTTTTTTCGTAGATATGTACCACATGATACATAATAATTATATTTTGCAGGGAAGAATAAAATGTATTCCAGTTTATTTGTACCGCTCAATAAATAGATTTAAATTGTTAAAAATAATTTTAATAGGCATGCAATGATGTGACTAACAGAAGGATAATGTTATTCCGTATACTGTATATGGTTTTCCTCCATAACCAGATAAATACAACTCTAATAATAGAAGTAGCGTTATTTTTTATAAATATTAGTTTATATTATTACCGGAACTGCGAGCAAAATGTGCAGGAATGTGATTATTGGAAAAATCGCATACTACTGTTTTCGAAGTAAACAGTGGGCTTTCCAAGAAAGAACTCTCGCTCGTATAAAGTAAATAATTATTGTGTACGTACACAGAGACCAATAGATGAGGAAAACAAATATTTGAAACTATTATAGGTGCTTAATGTATTTCCAACATGTTTTGAATGTTGTCTTTTTAAGTACTTTCTTATAAAACTACATAGTATAACTAAAATACGATGAACTAACAACCATATAAGAAAAGAACCTAAAACAATCAATTGTAGATAAGCATGTTTCATCAAAAATGGTTCAGCAAAAATGAAACACACTCAACAACTATTGTCAGCTGTACCGAAGATACTCTATTACGTAAGGTAAAGTTACGTCAATGAATGCTTTGTTTAAACACAACAAATGCATTAATATTGATAACCCGCACTAACTGGATTATCATAAACATTTTTAGAGTGTGACTCAGCCTTCGTACAAAGAAACCAATGTTTGAGAGTTTTTAAGTTACTGTTCTTTAATTCATAAGAACTATTAGGGAGCGATGTGATACCATTTTCACTAACTTACTAGTAGGGTTCTATGACAGGGATATGGCATCAGAATGAGGCGCTGACTGGTCATATTTTCAGATACGAGTATGTGACAGTGTGGGGTTTCTTCAAAATTGATTTTATAACATTGTAGGTAATGCTTACTACCTTGGATCACGTTGGTCTCCATAAGTTTCCATGTATGAAATGCTTGCCTATCCCATTTTAAAAAAATCTCCAAAGCTGAAATAGACTAACCTAACCTAACTAAAACGAACAAAGGCTTTAAGGCTCGCACAATTGCACATTCGGTGTTATTACAAAATAAAGTAGACACCTTTATGACAAATTTAGACAGAGTTTAATTTAAACAAATGTTTAAATTCTTTTATAATAGCATGTATTGACTTTAAAAAATAAATGACAAAAATTAAAAGTTGAATCCTTCTACAATTTTATTTTACAACTTATGTTACAAAACGTCTTGGCAGTAAGGGTGCGCGTGCGCCGACCGTTACGGACGGCTACCACCTGCCGTGGCAGCTGCCTACCGTCAAGGACTCTTTATTATTAACAGCTGATGTGACTTGAGCAAAGTTTTGTGTAGTTTCTGCTACCCATCATAACGCAAAGGGGTTAGCCAATTTTTATATAGAGTCTGACATAATGCACTCAACTGCATTAAAATGAAAGAAATTTAGCGCCTATTTATTGAAAATAAGTAAATCAACAGAGTTAGTTTATTTTATTGATTTATAAAGTAGTATTAAATAATATAGTCATATACCTAATATAAAGTAGTAATAAGTACCGATGGCCGATCAGACCAAGAGCTTCTCTAGTGGATACCATTTACCGGTAATCGTAGCGAGGGAAGGCCACCCGCGAGATGGTCGGACGACCTAGTCAGATTTGCGGGTATCTGTCAGATGCGGTCTGCTTCTAACCAGTCGCAGTGGCGGTCATTGGTCTTGGATACATATAGCTGAAATTGTAGTAATTAATTAAATTAATTAACGATCAAATTGAGATCTAAACTAGTGCTAAAAACTTTGGCCACAGAATATGAGTGTTAAGTATGGGACATTTTGCTAAGGAATTTGAGCATTCTCCTTTTAAGCTGAATATGCAAAACAATGAAATTATTGAGCTGCTGTTATTAAATTCCTTTGCAGATTCCAAAACACATCGACCATAAATTAAGGAAATAATGTATTCCGTGAAAGTGGCATATAAGTGTGTATATTTTGTATAACATGAGAATTTAGAATAAATATATTTAGATTTGTAGTTACAAAAAAGTGTAATTTATCGTGTAATCTTGCCATCCAAAAATGCCTTTTGACAATGTTTTTACATTTCTCGAAATTAGGGGATGCAACGCGGAACTAGATTTAAAATCCCGCAGTAGAGTCCCGTCACGTTTCGATATACTAGCATATACCATCTTATACATAGTATATGTATACCTATATGAAATTGGCGTAAAATGCAACAGGTTTCTCGTTGAAAATTCAATTTCAGAATCGGTGCAGCAACTTAGAAAATTGCTTGACTGTCACCAATGTATCGTGGAGCAGCATTTTATCTAAGTCGCAGAGTAAAAATAAATCTCTAACTCTGGTCATCCTACTCGTACTATTATTATAAACGCGAAAGTTTTTGAGTATGGATGGATGGATGTTTGTTACTCTTTCTCGTAAAAACGGCTGGAGCAATTTTAATAAAATTTGGTATGGAGTTAGCTGACACCCTGGATTACGGATTGGCTACTTTATATCCCAGATAATTTCGACATTTTGTTTTTTCTGCAGTCCACGCAGACGAAGTCGCGGGCGTCCACTAGCGTTGAAATAAAACTACACGGCTGAAGATAGCTAAGTCAGTCTGAAAGCTTTTCAGTTTATTGATGCTGTCTTTTTGAATAAATAAAAAACATTTGTAAAAAGTTTTCCTAAGTAGTGCACTTCCTTTACCTGCAATCACTAGGTATATTAGGAGTTTAAATTAAAAAAATAAAATTGATTAGTAGTTCATACTAAAGTTCAATTCAAATCAAAGGCGCAATGTAAGGTCTTTGGTTCAAACATATACAAGTTTACGTGCTACAGCAGTTTTTTTTTTTCACAAAGATAGACCCACAGTTTTTTTTATATACTACTAGCGGACGCCCGCGACTCCGTCCGCGTGGACTGCAGAAAAGACAGAAGAATTCAGAAGGCGCCATCTGTTGCAGACTTATGGATCGTACGATTAATAACAACAACCAACGTTGATGATCAGTTTTTTATTAATTATTAGTTATTAAGACCATTAATTTAAATAATAACTATCCTATCATCTAAGTTGGACCAAATTACATATACAGGATGATTTTTGGTCGTCAACGTTCCCGAAAACTACGGAATCTCCTCATCATCACGATCATTTTTCTCCATGGAAGCATACCTGGGAAGTGTCTGGTTTCAAAAATATTAGGGTCCAAAGTTGAGTAAATAGACTGCGATTTTCTGCATAAATGCACATAGACGCGCGTAGCAGGATTTTTTCACGTAAAATAATTAATATCTGTCTATAAAAAAACTAACATAAACACTAGACACTATAAATTTCGCATGATCAAGGAATTTAAAAAATTTTTTCAAAAAAATAAATTTATTTCCCAGCATTTTTTTTGGCATAAACTTACTTTATTTCATGTATAGAATACGTACCCTTCGTTAAAGGTGGCCACAAAAAAACACCCTGTATATGCCAATTTTCATGAATATCAGTTGACTCGTTTTTGAGTTTATTCGGAACATACACAGTAACACGGATTTTTTATATATACTATATATATATATACAGTCTCGTGTTTAAAAAAGTCAACTATTTTAAAAAGATTTTACTTTATCCTTATAATACAAGTAGATACGTATTAGTTTATGTGTACACCTGTCTTCTTCTTATTCTTCGTATAAGCTCTTTATTCTCTTTCAATACCTATCTTTATAGTACATATATCTCTACATTCTACGTATGATTTCTGAGTGTATATTCTTATAAATGGTAGGTTCATACTTTCCTTTATATGTATACGGAGGGCGCAGGAATGTGCCCTTCATTACAAGGTTTAATCTTCCAGCAATGCAAGGACACTGGGATATCGCTTGATATATTGCTATCATGGCCCTTTCCGTCACAAGTTTTGTAGTTATATTTAGATTAAATAATGGAGATTTTGTGAAACTAATACCCATGACAACCATTTGTTAAAAAATGACATAAATGGATTACCTAATAAATCGTTTCATTGTTTAAAGGTATATGGCACAAATTGACTTTTACGTAGTTTAACCTTCGTCATCAATCATATTGCAATGTACCTACTTATAAAGTGCTGATAGCTCAGGGTTGACATGAGCCTGAAGATTAACTTACATCAAAGCGACGTCTAAACGACTATACTAGTTAAACATGTTATTACAATTTACAGAAAAATATGTGATAGCTGTGAAAAGATAGTCTAAGCTACCCCTAAATTGTGTCTTATTGGGGGATTGAGCCTTGTGGCGAGCCCTGAGAGAGACATACATACATACAATAGTGGGCTGCAATAGGATGATGTATGGGATGTGTATACATACATACATAAATGGTGACATTATAAGCTGCAGCACTGATTAAAATGCATTATCGATCAGTGCGCTCTCAGCTTTCCACCTTCAAGGTCGCAGGTTCAAATCCTATCTTAAAGGAAGCTTTGATCTGTTATTAATTATTATAACATCTGTTCTATGATAGATGATAATGATGATGGAATAGTCGATGGTCGACTTTCTGATGTTTATTTATGGGTTTTTAGTAAGTACTGTGCTGCTGTGCTTCACTAGAATATATAAGCGGCATCATCTTTTGTGCATGGCAAGAGCGTTGTACAGAGGAACTTCTCACAGATTTTTTTAAACATGGTAAAATTCGTCATCTGAGTTAAGTGACCCGATAGCTCAGTTGGTAGAGCGATGCACTGAATGCGAGTGGTCGTGAGTTCAAATCTCACTCGGGTGAAATTCTTTTCATTTCTTATTAATATTTTATAACATCTTTTTTACTAAAAGTGTACCTATATGTATATAGGATCTCCTTCTTATACCTATATATGTAGCAGGTTCAATCCTCGGTGTGGAATTGAACCAATTGTCTTGTAGTTTGTTGATACAAACGTGAAGACAATGAACCAAGACGACGCTGCTGGTTGGTACTCATCGATTATTCTTCAACATTTCACAATTTTTGTCGTAATCTTATTGTTGTATCGTACCTAATGTAACCCTAAAACACATATGTGAACAACATAGTAAATTGAATAGTTTTATTTTTCCTTTCCTTGACTTCAAATAACTTATTTTATTTATACCTACCTAAATATAATAATCGGTTTTAAGTGTAAACTTGAAACCGATTTTGTTTATTAAAAAAAAACATTAATAAATAATACCTTATAATAATAAAATAGATACTTTCGTCATTTTTTTGACGTTTTTAAAACGAAATAAAAAAATCGTTACATTACTCTATTTTCCATCACATAAAATGTCGATATAATGGGTCAATTAATATCACCTGACTATATCAATTATTATTACCAAATAGTTTTAGTAATTAAAATTAAATAATGAAAAGGCAGAAAACGACGTTGACGAACGAAAGGAGTCCAGTATTTGAATATAAGCTACCTACTATTTTACTTGTAATTATTTAAAATATCCCTTTTACATCTGGCTACGATATGTTACGCGTGGCTGACGGATCTCCTTCGCGATCCTGTAGTTATACCAATATGTAATATACTTTAGTATCCCAAAACAATGCAAACATTAATCGGTTTCAATTATTTGCCGAATTGTAGCTTTTTCTATTGTTTTATTTATCATATTCCTAGCCTGTATTGATATTGTGTCTAACATGTACTTTTATCATTTGATTGTATGGATGTATGTATGTATCTATTTATGTATGTAAGTATATTTTATTTTTGTTTATTATAAAGTTACCTAGCTTTAATTTTGTCTGTACACATTATAACCTTTATTACTCATTGGTCTCATTTTGCTCTCTGGTATGCTGGAAGAAATCTCTTTCAGAGATAAGCATGCCTTTGTATGCATTTCTTTTGTTTTATGTACAATAAAGAATAAGAATTCATAAATAAAGTAGGTCTTGTGATATTCTTCTCAAATTATACAAACAAAGCCATGAGACATTTTACATATTTGAACTATAAAGTACGCCATGTGACACCAATTTCATACACATACGCGTAAAAGTTAATTTCCGTCCGGCCATCTCTCCACTTTCAAAGACAAGTAAAACCGTGGGAAAAGTAAAACCATAACACAATAACTACTGACAATCACAATAAATCATCATTTATTTTCTTTACCACGCGATACTGATCTGAGGTACCTCGTTTATTCATTGAATTAGGTAAAATGTGAAATACTTAATATATGGAAGAATATTTTTCGCCTGTGCGAGGCCTTATGCGGGCATGGCCGGTCCGCCCATACGGCGAACGGAGCAGTCAAAATATAGGTATATATTATTAGGAGCAAACAGGAGAGGCGCCATAATTGGATCTCGCTCCATTCTAAAATTTTCTTCGGGCCGACGCTGGATACGGGGCTTTATTAGAATACATCAGCTGCATCTCCTTGTGTGCATGTCGAAAGAGTCGACTAAAGATTTTAAGGGCGTTCCCTCAGGCGATAAGCTAGCAGTTTGTCAGATCGTTATTCTATACGTGGCTGCAGTTCTGGCTACATCATTTTTGTGAACACAGACGTGGTGTATCTGTGTAGGTATGAAATAATACTTTCATAGCCCGTGCAAGCTCCTAATATTTCCTGTGATACTCAGTAATGTCCTGCCATCAATAAAAATAACAAAATTGCCATTAATAAATTATCTGTGTAGTGTCAGTGCCTCCAACTATTACAATAGAAATAATTAAAGAGAGACGGAAAGGAAGCTCTACCGAAAGTAAAAAACTCATGGAGCAGCGTAGGTACCTAATTGACTTATGATTTTTGTCAAGTATTTTTGCGTAACCGTTCTTAATGTGGCGTAAACAAACAATTCTACTAAAAAAGTTAACCGTGAAAAGCTCCAAAAACTTGTGACGAAAGACCAAGTTGGTCTCCTTGTTGGTACAGCCAAAATAGAACAAATAAATACAGAAGTTTTTAAAGAAGCCAATCTAATTTCGTAATCGGGAACGTTTCAACATAATTCTCAGGTCACATAACGACCAGAATTAATATTCCTATCGCCTTCAAAACATGTAGTATATAAACCTTACCCTTTTTCGTGTCGGTTAACAGATAAGGCTCGGGGGTACTAAAAGCGCTTATCTTTGGAGCCTTGCCAGTTTTCCAACGTTTTTAAAGGCTACCAAATTGTCTATAGTAGTGGTAGCTTAAATTACTAGTGGAGGCCCGCGTGGACTGCCGAAAAAACAAAATGTCGAAATTATCCGGGATAAAAATATTTTCCCGGGATAAAAGTAGCTTATGTGTTAATCCAGGGTTAAATATTTAATTGTATCAGGCGTCACTATTCGGAAGTTCAAATTTCCATCGAGGGTTCGCCCACCACCAGGCACCGACCGGGATGTTAATCCAGGCTGTCAGCTAACCATACCAATTTTTATTAAAATCGCTCCAGCCGTTTTTACGTGAAAGAGTAACAAACATCCATCTATCCATCCATATATACTCACAAACTTTCGCGTTTATAACATGTCCTCACACATTCGTTGTCGTCTGCCTATTGCAGTCTACTGCTGTACGTAGTTCTGCCCCAGAGCACGCCATACAGCTCGATCTCCCGTTTTCACCATCCAGTCACTACCAGCTGCCCTCTTTAAGTCATCGGTCCATCTGGCCGGAGGACGCCCTCCGCTTCACACATACGGTAACTCAGAAGGGGAGGACCTTAGCGCTGTGTTAGCCACGATGTCAGAAATGTGCTATGTTATGAGGTTTTTTTCATTAACTTCCATTCGCCGATAAAACGACAATGTTTTCCAAGCCAAATAAAAGGAAACTTCTATAAAACATATATTACATCTCCATGATTTGAACAAAAGGGATATCACAATCGATATCCCAGGAAACAACAACAAATAAATCTGTTTACATTGTGTGAAAGAGAGCGTTTCCACGGCGCAAGGAGAGCTGATACGGGCATTGTCACCGCACGTCCTTCAAGGGGTATCGGGTTCCATTCCTACTCAAGCCTAGGGCTGCATTTTATCCAAGAAAATATTGAGCAAAACATATTGTGAAGTTGCAAACGATTGGTTATGTTATGCATTGGATAGACAAATTGGTAATAGGCTCTCGTAGTTGCATAAACATACAGCAACAGACACGTAAAAACATAACACAGATAGTTGGTAGACTTTATTGTAACAAAATTGTAGGGTTCGTGCTCAATTCTAATGATTAAATAATGAAATACAGTGAAACCTGGATAATTGGGATCTCAAGGGACCAAGACATATGTACCAATTATTGAGGGTTTCCAATAATCCAGTTTTCTAATAAGCAGGTTTAAATTTATAGTTGTCCCATTTACAGAGGCCCCCGCTAACAGAGGTCGAAATGTGCCGTTATTCCATTAAATGTATGAAAACAAATCGGCTGTCCCAAAATAAAACACTGAATATGCCATTTTTGTGAAAATACTGTTTATCCCAATTTTGGATGTTCTGTGTTAATATCTTCCGTTTATGGCGTATTCTGTGTTTTTGGACCTTGGTATCTTTGCCATTTTAACCATTTTCAAAAAACGGATTTTTGATTTAGGTACGGTTGCACACAGAACATCCAAAATTGGGATAAACAGTATTTTCACAAAAATTGCATATTCAGTGTTTTATTTTGGGACAGCCGAAATACGTCAAAACGTGTTGAAACCTGATATATTTGTCTCACTTATGCAGAATTGAGCTACAGAGTCTCAATTATAGAGGTAAACATCGAAAAAATCTTAGAATTCAAATCTTATTGAACCAGGTTCAAAAAGTCCCATTAACAGAGGTAATTTAATGAAAAAGAACCGGGACTTCGTTGCAACTCTCAATAATAGAGGTTTCTCATTTATCCAGGTCCCACTTAACCAGGTTTCACTGTAGTAGTTAAAAGCTTGTGCTGAAGCGGTCTTGACTAGAACACATCAGCTCATATCTTCCTGTGCATGTTCTATGAGGCGATTATGGAACTTTCAGTCGATTAGTTAGCAATTTGCCACCGGTCATTCACATTTAGTCCTGCTATGCTAAACGTGGCTCTAGGATCTCCTACGTGATCTTGCAGTTTAGGCTACCATATTTTGGGAACACAGCCGTGAGTATGTATAGTATATACATACATACATATAATCACGCCTTTATCCCTTACGGGGTAGGCAGAGCACCAAGGGCCGATAGAACCACATTCTGAGTATATATATAATAATGAAATATTCCCATCCCGCCCCATAGACTTCAGTACTAGGTATCTCTAGTAGTAGTAATACTAGTGTCTCTTTTGTAATTCTCGGGATTGCAAAGTCCCGGTCCTTTGAGAGGCGTGCATCGGGCCGTAGCCAAGGCAGAGGCCTTTTAATATAATATTATAGTGTGGGATATACAAGGCGGATACCATCACTGTGCGCATAATATGATACACCCGGCGATTGTCCCCGCCATGTGCAAAGACTAATTTATGTCGTACAGTGGAAAACTAAATACCTATATTATTATTATTTTTATGTAACAACCCTACTAGATATACGTCCCGGCTTGTGCACTTGGGTTTAGTAGATTTGTAAATGTTATCGTCGTCGTAGATAGGTATAGTTTACAGTGACGTCCTTGGTAAGGCTCTAAAATAGATTATTATTATTATTTGTATCTCTGTTTAAATTCTCGGGACTACAGAGTCCCGGTCCTTTGAGAGGCGTGCATCGGGCCGCGGCCAAGATGTAGAGGCCCTTTTTAGAGAACTTTAATATGGTGTGGGATACACATGGCGGATACCATCACCGACCGCACAATGTGATACACCCGGTGATGGTCCCCGCCATGTGCAAGACTATTGGAGTGCAGATCTATGTCATGCGATGGAAACAAAGGTCATGGGCTATGGAGCTGAATGTTGGGTGGGGTTGGGTAACTGGGCTATTGAAGGAGACTAACGGACGCCTGCCATTACAACCAAGTCTCATAATTGTTTGGTGGCAGGCGGTGACTCGCCGACTCATTGGGCCCCCTGAAACGGCCGCACGTATGGAACGACAAAGGGGGCAACATTTGGTGAGTGGCTAGGATTCAGGGGTGCCCCTGGACTTTAAACCGAAGCCAACTCGCCACTTACTGACGGGCACGTCCACCCTCGAGCTGTCATAGCTCTCGTGACTCCACTCTGCCCGGCCGGCGAAGGCAAGGCAGCGGTGGGGGAACTGTTCCTCGTCAGACTTCACTCCGGCGCCGGAGATGAGGAACAGGGTCTTCCCCCGGGAGTACTTCAGGTCCATGGGAACGCTACCTCCCAACAGCTCGCCACTAGCTGCCCTGCGGGCTTATTATTATTATTATGCTTTATTGTACACAGTAAAGTTTTCACAAATAAAGTTTATGACAAAGAAAATGCACAAAGGCGTGCTTATCTCTAAAAGAGATTTCTTCCAGCAAACCAACCGTGAAAGAGAAATTAACATAAGAGGTAATGTGTGCACACAAACAGACCAATAAACTAAATAATTAATTAAAGAAAAGACATAAACCTAAAATAAACAAAAATACCTAAATAGACTACATAAACATAAATACCTAAATAAAACACATAAACATAGATAAGCATAGATAAATAGTATACATACTAAAGGATAAAAATAACATCAAATGTAAGTATATTGGTATACAATAGTAAGAAACCAATAATCAGACACTATTAATCAAGAAGATAGGAGAGATAAATAATGGACCTTCAATCTTTTTTAAAAACATCAACTGATATAGATAGATTTACTTATAAAACCATGTTAAGCAACCGTTAAGCACGACATTTGACAGCAAAATGTATCGAATATCTGTCAAATTAAGCGTTAATTAGCCTAATCAATGCTTAAAGTTTTTAATGAGTTGCCGATTGATGAGGACCGATTTTTCCATACCTATCAGAAGCCTATCAGAAGAATAAAGGTGATGATGTCTTCTCCAAACTCGATCACAAATTCTAAGTTAACCATTTTTGCCTTCCAAAAAGTATTTATTTCCGTAAAAAAAACTAAAGTAGAACGTAGTAATTAAACGCAAAGCGCGCGGCCCGGCTCGTGCGACCGAAATTATAACCGTTACAAATACAGTTTGAGATGTCGCACTTTGCCCAGATGAGAGCTATTTTATTTCATTTCCATCAATTAAAAGATGTTATAAAGCCCAATAACCACGTCCGTATATAAACTATAATTACGTTAATATTAATGCGTAATTTAGCCCCAAAACGATGTATTTCCATACTAAGTGTAACTAAAAAGGATGGTCGTAAAATAATATTTGTGTTCAAAATTCATATTTCGAAGATGGTTGCTGTTTCTAATCTTATATTTATTTTGTCTAGTTTCAAACGAATTTTATTCGATACTAGTGAACGCCCGCAACACCGTCCGCGTGGACTACAGAAAAAACAAAATGTTAAAATTTTCCGGGATAAAAACATTTTCCCGGGATAAAAAATATGCCTATATGTTAACTGGGACCTGTCACAATATATTCCTGAAAACTGCATCGAAATCGGTTCAGTTGTTTCTGAGATTAGCGTGCACAAACGCACAGACAAACCGACACAAATTCAAAAAATCATTATTTTGGGTACATTTGGGGGCGTTCATAAAGGTCTCCTATAATATTTTTTCTCATATATCTTCCATGTACAGACAGCGATCCGTTACATTTTTATTATATGTATAGATAATGACAATGTGCAAGTACTAAAGTCAACTCTACATTTCCTAACTCTTTGGTCCTATCTCATTGCGCTTTTTCAACATATATGAAATTGGTGATGACGTTTTACTTCAGTGGTGAAATAACTTAAAATATCGTAGTTTTATAAAATAAGACCTATTAAAAAACAACATAATTTACGGTAAGTAAGTACGTAATAAAAAACATTAAAAATACAGAAACGTGATTCACGGGAAGTAAGTAATAAAAAAATTGGAAATGGTTGGTTACGGTCGCGCGACCGGTCAGGCGTCAGTCAGGTGACACTTATTTCAACCGAAGACGAATAGAATTATATTATACTGGTATGGCTACCATTCTTGTTATTACACGAGACGTTATTACAAAAGAATTAAAAGATTGTTTAGCTGTACATTGCTTAAATTGGACAGATATTCCATACCTTTTGCTGTCAATTGTCATTTTTAAACACTGTTTAACTTGAGACGCGATTTTATAACAACACCGCTAGTATCTACTGATGATACCCGAGGCGTAGATATAGTACCAATTTTACGATCGACATCGAAATTCGCTAAGTTATCGAAGCGAGATGTCAATGTACGCATTAGAATATTTTAAGAGCTTACGGACATACACATACAAATATTTTCACACAAGTAAATTTTAAAGACCGGTTATAAACTATGGATTCTCACAGCCGTCCTAATGCGTTTCCAAAATATACTAACAAGTGCAATGACACTGTAAGCTCGTGCACTGTCATATCCGCTTCCGTTGCATCTGTCTAAATTAACTTGTGGTTTACCTTGTTAACAGGTAGAAGATCTATGACATGAGAAAACTGTGAAAAGACATTAATGCATAGCATTTATAAGATTGGTCAGAAGTGGCACCATGTGGTTCTATCGGCCCTTGGTGCTCTGCCTACCCCGTAAGGGATAAAGGCGTTATTATATGTATGTATTTATGGGCCAATTTTTCTTATGGTCAAGTAGCCTATCTGAAGGATAAATTTGATGATGTCTTTATCTAAAACTTGGTCAAGATAGAGACAGCATAAACTTTATCGTTTAGATTGGCTATTAGGCGATTGGAAAAATTGGCCTAAATTAACATACTTATAAATATGCATCAGATAAATAACTAATTCATATAAATAAGGTCATCGGCCTAGTCATTTAAACAAACAGGTACATAAACCAAAAAAATATTACCTAAGGAAAGTTTTATTAGCAAAAGAAAACCTATGATAAATATCATACATAGATAGATAGATATTCACTATAATATTTTTATAATGTGAATGTCTTTATAAAGGTTACCCTTTCTTTTTCGTTTTACTTCCTTCACAAATCACAAAAAGGATCAAATTGTAAAGGTATAGAGAGAGGAATTCTTTTGTAGTCTCAAAAAATGTTGTATAAAACGTAAGAGCTTTTTGCGGTTTCCTGTTATTTGATATTTTTAGCTGTATGTGATTCTATGTTGGATATAATACCAAGAAACGATATTAGATTTAGAACAAAACTTCCTACTACATACATAGATATCACACCACACCGCTGCGCTGTACGAGTACCTCGTATTATCAAAAAAATAGCCCAGTGGTTAAGACGTGCACCTTCCAAGCGGGAGGCGTAAGTTCGATTCCAGTCACGGGCCTGTACCAATGAATTTATTTCATGTGTTGTAAAATTGTCACTTAGCTCGTGCCTCGGAAAGCACGTAAAACCGTTGGTCCTGCGACTGATCTCTCTCCGGTCGTGTCGGCTTTCCGTCCCATCGGACTATGAGAGTAACGGAATTGAGAGTGCATCTGTGTTTGCGCACATACTTGTGCACTATAATATCTCCTGCGTACCTGGCAAATCTCCGTAGAGATTGGCCGCCTTGGCCGAAATACGATCGGAGATCATCATCATTATCAAAAATGAGTTAGCCAGAACCTTTCAGAATTATAGGATCGCGAAAAAGATTAGCCACGAAGAGCCACGTTTACCATAACTATGACATGCACGGAAGGAGATGCAGCTGATGTATTCTAGTAAAGCCCCGCATCAGCATAGGCAGTAGTGATGATCATTATTTAAAATAAAGATAATAATAATTTTGTAGAAAATCCCAAATCGATCCAAATTAAATATTGTATAAAACCGTTGTCACAAGACAGACGTACCGCAATATATGTATACATTTTAGTATTTTTCTACATTTCGCGACACAAGCAAAAACTTGTTTAAAAAAAACTGACTTGTTCTTCTAGATTCAAGTGTCTCGATTAGGTCATCGTGAATCGGTCGGTGAGTCAGGACACGAATCATAAGTTTGTTTGTATGTTATCGTGTTTGTATAACTGACACGTAATATTTAACGTTTAATTGTGGTTAGCAAAGCTTTTTATTAGTGTTAGCTGCTGTTTAAAATATATGTACATAACTTCTTATGTTTTCAGATAAACTTTCAAAGACGTCTAATAAGTAGGTATCTACATTACGTCTTTTTCTATTTATGTTATAAATTGTATTTATAAATTGTTCAAACGAGTCTAATGGCGCCTATATCAAGGGACTTTATTAAAACGGAAGTAATTTGCAAATAAAAATATGTCAATATTGAGGTATAGAACCTCTGCATGGAAGGACAAACAAAGCATATTCCGTTCCACGTAAATATTTAAACGAATTTTCGAATTTAAAATGTGCGTGAAAATGAACATGCGACTTGCTGCAGCGACACATCTGTATGTAAAGATGTAGCCACACAGTCTCTAGTAATTTTTTGCAAAGTAGTTTTAATTTCATTATAATTTTTCATATAAGTCGCGATAATTTTTAATTAACTATTATAGTTGTATGCAATGGAGATAAAATTGCGTATAATAAATAGCCCTATGTTTACGTAGTTGTCACTTACGTGAAAAGTACTTAATACTGGAACACTTGAGTTTTACCTATGCTAAACTTAAATGGAATGAATTTTAGTACTTAATGTTTCCGAATTTTTTGATCTTATCGAGATGCTTTTTTCTCTCACCCTGTCTCAAGTCAACACTGTTAGGTATTTGTTTAAATTTTACTAGCTCAGTGAAAGTAGGTATGTAAAGTGTGTTTCAGCAAATAATCTACATTAAGGTTGATTTTGACCGTCACATTTAAACGTAAACTAAACCTAAGTCAGGTCTGTCCCTCTCCACATTTATTATAAATGGCTGAGAGAGAAAAGGACAGGTAGGACTAATTTTACGTTTAGGTTTAAGTGTGATGCTCAGAATCGACTATACTCGTATTATCTGTGTTACTGATGCAAAAACTTTAGTTATTCTATGAAACTCTGCCTTACCTAGCCGCAGGGCGCATTTTCTTTTTCTTTTTTTTTAACCAGCTGTGACAGCGGCATCTGGCATGAACGTGGAACGTTTCGAGAAGATAAAAGGATTTATATTTAGAACCATGAAAATGGTTGCATACACAGAACTGCAATACCTATCCGCACAGTAGACGGAATGAGAACCATACTTAGAACTGTGGTGACATTCTTAAATGGTGTGGCCACTAGCGACACTATCCACTGCTGTCTTAAGTAGTAGGTACTTAACAAAGTGTGGTTTATGTGGTTTAACGTTCTTACTAACTATTTATTTCTAAGTACCTAATTGATAGATACTTACATTCTATATTTGCTCATTGTACATAGGTATAAATTATTTTTGGTTATGAAATATTATTTCCGCAATAAAATTTGAACTGGATTCCTAATTATTGTTAAGACATTTTCCTCATCTTTGAATTTTTTTTGTCGTTTGTGATTTTACACAATGTTTTATACTTTAACTTACTTTACTTTTTGATTATGTTTTTTTGTCACTTTTTGTTTATTTATTTTATTTCTTTACAGGAGCCGGGATCACCGCCTCACGCTTTTTTTGTTGGACATTTCTTTATTGCTCCATGGTTTCTTGTAAGTTTTTATTTTCTTTATTTTTATTTTTATTTTATCCTATCATTTTTTTAAATTCCTATATGTTATACACTACCTATCTTTTTTTGAGATTTATGTTTTTCCTTTAGGTTTCCGTGACGTCAATAGCTCTGTTTTATATTCTGCTCAGGAAACAAACAAGTGACTACATATAACCTACATTGAGCGGAGCTATGTCGAAATTGATTTATCTATAGCAACCAAAAAATTGCTCCGAGCTTTAAATCGAGTAGCACATAATGCGATTATAAACGTGTTCTTACGCGCGTATAAAATAATTTAACCACGTGGTTATAAACGTGAAATTCAGTTTATAACCCCGTGGTTACAAACGTGACATTTTGAAAGTTTCGCTATACAGGGTGTAAAATAAGGATAAATGCTAATGCTGCCCATTATGAAGATCCTAGCCCTTAAAATGTATATTTTTCAAGATTGTATAAACATTCCTGAGTTGTTTAGGAATTCTCCAAACTACATGGAAAATTTAACATGAGATTTCGAGTCTCAAATTTTGTGGATAGGTTTCCTATAGTGGGCTTATCTTAGCATTTCGCTTAACATACCCCTTTTGTTACTCCCTGTATATTAGAATAACATTCTTGAAAGCTAACAGAGTCGCGAACATCTACTAGTAGTAAATATACACATATATTATGTATAGGTACTTTCTACTTATTCAGCAAAAATCTAGAACGACATATAATTTGAGGGACAAACACAAACATACCAGTGTTTACAAACACTATGTGCGTCTGCGTGGGCTTGCCAAATAACCTCTGGTTATATGTGAGGTGTAGGACGTTGAACCGAAAGAGGTAAAGGAATTTATCGTCATAAAGAGATATTAACCTTTTTGGAAGAAAGCTCTAAAATTGTAAAATGGTGTAAAAAAATTTTTTGTGAAAGTTATATGAAAAGCTTTTGTTTTAAGAATTCAGTTGCTTTCTGATATTTTATTAAGTATTTCGTGGAGTTAAGAGATTTTTTAAGTTACACCCCTTCATATTTTAATGAACTTTAGAGTTCCTCAAAGTTTTCACTTAGTTGTTTAAGCTTTGTTCCATGCTTTGATTGTACTCAAGAAAGCTCTACCTCTTTGGATGAGGAAAAATTGCGACACTGAATACAAGTGTGAGGCTTTTGTTTTCGAATAACGTAAAGTCAATGTCCCGACCCTCGTTATAAAGGAAAACAATATATTTTAACAAGGATTCGATACTATCGGGAGACACGTTGTCAGTATACGAGAATTGGACCAATTATAGTCAAGCGCGTGTAGACAAATGTGATGTATGGTGATTTTGACCTCAAATGACAAGGTGTTTTCATGCTAAATATTTACGTTGAAAAGGGGTTCTTTTTATATTATTATAATGTTGTTTGTATGTTTACGGCCGTCCATGGCTTCGTCGGCATACATTTTGCTATTTATCTCGTACCTGCCTACCCGCAGAAAAATTGTCCAATAATAAGGCGTCATGGAGGAGGCACGCCGTGCCTCTGATTACCATGTCGGGAGATTTCCGAACAAATCCCGAGTTGCCAGCGAGTTTAATCCACAATTTCCGCTAGCAGCTTGTCACTGATATTTTACATAGCTGTGTGATCTTCTTCATGATCTTGAAGTTCTAGCTTCCCCATTGTTGGGAACACAGCCGTTTGTATGTAAAATTATTTATTGACGTAAGTATAAGTTTTGTTTAAACATTTGCAATATGCTAGTATAGGTATGATGTACTTCTCAAATGCACTTATATGATTTTTACATATATCCTGTTATTATTATTATACTGTATGTAATTGATGACAATTAGCCTAATTAATTTATTTAGTATTCTGCTTGATGCGGTATTAAGTGAACACGTGTTTTGAATATATGGTTATATCGTATTTCTGTTATATTAGTATTCGAGTAGGTAAGTATATACTCGTAAATGGAAGTTTTCCTCATACTATAGTTATTAATTAGGTTATTATGATTTTTTGTAGATACATAAATAAAGTTGGTGTTTTCTATTCACTCCTCCGCTAAAACTTACTTGTACAGAAATATTTTAGTTTTAAATTAAAACTTGACCTTTCTTTAGAATTTCACTAATTTGTAATGCTTACATAAATAAAATGAAATATTTTTAACATACACAAAAATTATGTGGTACGTAGTGGGTACGTAATTTGCACACTTTTGCTCACGCACTTTGGGAGAAAATAGTCGTGACTATATGTACCTATGTATTTTATTATAAATATACCATGAACAATAATGTGTCGCCAGTATAAAACATTTTGATACACTTACAAGCACATCTGTTGAATATATTTCCTAAGTAGGCAGTTCCTCTCAATAAGTCACATTTACCCGACAGTTGCGTAAACCCGCCCTCGTGGAGACACCCTGTCTGCGCCACCCAGAGGTCGACGACCCCATCATCTCCGTGCTCCCTTTTTATTAAATCAGTGTTTCATGAAATTGATATCGCAAAATGCCTTTGGAAAAGTTTAGATTGAATTACGCCAAGTTGTTTGTACCTACCTAAATTACTACAGTGTTGTTCCGACTTGTACAAACCTTCATGCATACACAGCTGTATTATCAAAATGGGGTGGCCAGATCTGCAGGATCACGAACGCGATCATACAGCCACTTGAGTATAGGGAAAAAGACCAGTGACAAGTTACTTACTCGATTCTTATGATATATTCGGAAGTTGATGCAGGTGATGGATTCTAGCACAGCCCCGCATCATCACAGGACAAAGGTACTAATAAACCCTTAGATTTAATTTAAAAGCTTTTTAACGTACGATTGCAGTTGTGTCGATACAACTAACTGTGTCACCACCTTAGTTATGTAATGGAGATCGGCGAGTTCTTATAATAAGATTCGTATATATAAGCTTATCTTCTATGCTGCTCTGGGAGTGAAAAAAAAACGTATAATACTACAGCTGCTTCTCTTCCCGGATATACTGTACAAGTCAGTAGAGGGACAAGAGGGTCTTGGTGTTTTGTAGGCAATGGGCTGACCACCCGTCACTACTAACCGAACTTGTACATCTCAACTATACCCTCAAAATTGGTCAGAAGTGGCACCATGTGGTTCTATCAGCCCTTGGTGCTCTACCTATCCCGTAAGTGATTATATGTATGTATGTATATCGTCGGTCGTTCGCTCGCAAAACCCTGCCCACTTTACGGTGCCAATAACTAAAGTATTCCTTCAAACAAGACCGATATTCTAGGAAGCTCGAGCTTTACTGAATTTTTCTCTAATCACGACCGCTGCCGCTACCTCATAGAATTCTTTGTGCTTAGATACTAGATAGACAAAAAATTCTTTATTGTACTAAAAATATTATACACAGGCGAACTTAATGCAACATACCAGTTAACTCTAGCTATGGTGACATATTTACAGCTAGCATAATAAAGTGCTTAATTAAAAATGATGCAGTTTTACCGCAAGGGGAATCACGGCCTCGCCATCAAGTAATTGTTTGTTTAGCGAACTGGGCGCCGAGTGTCAAGGATCCATGATGCCCTACTTATTTACTTACCTAGCCTCGAGGCTTAAGGCTGGCAGGGATCAAATGTTTTTCGCGAAAGAAAATAATATTTTCCGCATTATTTATGTGAACGCCTTTGTTGTGATAGGTAATACGACTTCTGCATGGTGTTGACTTGAGGAACTTTATACAGGTCGATTTTTGGTCGTCAACGTTCCCGAAAACTATGGAATCTCCTCATTATCACGATCATTTTTCTCCATGGAAGCATACCTGGGAAGTGTCTGGTTTCCAAAATATTAGGGTCCAAAGTTGAGTAAATAGACTGCGTTAGTAGTACGGTATTGGGAAAGCTACTCCACTTTTCGTGTCGCTTCGCTCACTACAAGTGGAGTAGCTTTCCCAATAACAGAGTGGAACAGGGCCCTAACCAAGGTTTTCGCTTCGCTCACTACAAGTGGAGTAGCTTTCCCAATAACAGAGTGGAACAGGGCCCTAACCAAGGTTTTCGCTTCGCTCACTACAAGCGGAGTGCTTTCCCATTAACAGATATAAATTTTAATAAACCGAACCTATTTAAATGTGAATGCAACAATTGTACAACATCAAAATCAGTACATGAAATAAATTTAGTGGAACAGGGCCCTAACCGAGGTTTTCGCTTCGCTCACTACAAGCGGGTGCTTTCCCATTAACAGAGTGGAACAGGGCCCTAACCAAGGTTTTCGCTTCGCTCACTACAAGCGGGTGCTTTCCCATTAACAGATATAAATTTTAATAAACCGAACCTATTTAAATGTACAATCTGAATGCGACAATTGTACAACATCAAAATCAGTACATGAAATAAATTTAGTGGAACAGGGCCCTAACCTAACCCTATGCTTCGAACTGGGTGATCTGTGTTTAACGTGTAAGCAAGCATATGCTTGCGTGTAGTCATAATTGTTATGCGATTGATTTTATTTAATTTTTATTTAATTTTATTAGGTTTATATCTTTTTCAACTACTATTGAAAACCTGACAATATTAAAACCACTATCATTCAGTCAGACATAACTGAAGTTTTCAGTTATATATAAGTGAAAAGTCTATTCTAATTATCAGCTCGCTCCACTTGTTTTTGGTTTTCACATTCGCATAAATAACAAAAAGCGATCATCGGTAGTACTCCGTCTGGTTCGTCATAATCTTCTAATTTGTGATTCGTTGGGTGTCCGTTACATGGCGTAAAGTATGGAAGAATATCCTTGTCTTCGATCATGCTTTGGGGTAATAAACCATTTATATACCATTTTCTGATGTCGTTAGTGAGATATTTTAGAATAATCGATTTATCTAATGACTGAATAACTTCTTTACATAGTGTCATGTTTGTACTTGCATTAATAATATTTATTCGTACTTTGCGTCCAACCACCTGTGTTTATATTACGATAGTGAGAAGATATATGAGAATGAAATACTTAAATATATATATATATATATAGATAATAAGGGAGCCCTATGTCCAGCAACGGACTGCAATAGGCTGATGAAGATATATAATAATATAACAAAAAATAATATGCATCATTCCTCCATTATCAACCATATTGGTAAGAAGACAATCATTATGAAATTTGTAAAGCAACCTCAAACATTAAGCGTTAAAAACATTTGTGTTGAACCGCAAAATGTAAGTCATCGTCATAAC
Source organism: Carposina sasakii (assembly GCA_014607495.2). Classification (NCBI taxonomy): domain Eukaryota; kingdom Metazoa; phylum Arthropoda; class Insecta; order Lepidoptera; family Carposinidae; genus Carposina; species Carposina sasakii. The sequence continues at coordinate 3,366,674 of CP053163.1, read as the reverse complement.
AAACTATTGCCGAATACAATTCGTTGTATTATTTGTGGGCCTTCGAATTGTGGGAAGACTAATTTAATGATTGGTTTAATTTTACATGAAAAGGGGTTGAAGTTCAATAATATTTATGTTTATTCCAAAACTCTTTATCAACCAAAGTATATTTTTCTTGAATCAGTTTTGAAAAGAGTGTCTGGTGTATCATTTCTTAAGTTTAGTGAAAATGATCAAGTACTAAGTACACATGATGCCAAACCTCATTCTGTAATAATATTTGATGATATTGCTTGTGAAAATCAAAGCAATGTTCGAGATTATTTTGCAATGGGTAGACATAAAAATATAGATTCCTTCTATTTAAATCAAACTTACAGTAAAATTCCTAAACAACTAATTAGGGATAATACTAATTTAATTATTATTTTTAAGCAAGACGAAATCAACATGAAACATATATACGATGAACATGCTTACACAGATATGACGTGGTTTGAGTTTCGGAAAATGTGTGCAAAAATTTGGGAGAAACCATATAATTACTTAGTAATCAACAAAGATTGTAGCAAGAACAAAGGATGCTATCGTAATAAATTCGATACTTTTGTAGTCTTTGATTGATATTTACATATTTATTATGTACATAAATATATATATATATATATGAATGTTTTATTCTTACCATATTATTATCAATTGACACACGGTAGATAGCATAACAAATTTCAAAATGGAACAATCATTAAAACATAAAATTGTGAACGCTGCTGAAGCTGTAAAGAGAAAAGTTCGCAAAATGCGTGACCTCGAAATGGATCGTAACAAAACATTGGAATCGGTCTTCAAACCTGTAACAGATCCTCTTAACGAAATTGTTCAACACAAATACAACACAAAGGTTTATAAGAAATTAAGTGAACCCTTAATGTCATCAAAAATGGAGGATGAGAACAAGTCGGTTATGAATAAAACATTAAAAAGAAAATCAAGCATCACTTATGACGATTATGCAACAGAGGAAGAAGAAATTAATAACGATGAAACTGATGATGAAACTTCTGACGGAAATGAATCTTTTAAGTCTATGGATTCTTATGTTGGAAAAAATACATCATCGTGGTCTTTATCTTCTGAGGTACTAGATAACGTACCTTTTGGAGTAAGAATTACGAAGGGAAAATTAATGCTTGGTTCGAGTCCAATCGAATTTAATGATAACAGTATTGCTGTAGCAGGAAAGACGTATGAAACTACATCGGGCTTAAAACAACTTTTGCTCAAGAAAACCCCTGATCTAAGTATTATAACAAGTAACGATTTTAAAAAATATAAGACGATGTTAATAGATACTAATGCACATCGACGAGACTATGATCAAGAAAAACCTATAAAAAGTAATAAGGGTCAGAAGTACTTGCAAATTATTAAACCACTATTCCGTATGAGTAAAGAGTCACCTAGTACTATCACACAAAGGAAAGGAGAAGGTTTACCTATTCAGAAGCAATGGAAGAAAAATGTAGATTTTGTATATTGGGATGATCCGAACGAACTTGTTGATAGGTTAAAGTTGATGATTGCATCCAAAGATGCTGGTAACACTGGACTAGATAACGAAATAATATCTATTGTAGAAGAATTACGTGAGAGTGGTATTGTCAATCAATAAATGTTGATGTAAAACTTAGTTTAGTTCACTTTACTTTCAACCTTTCAGCTTATTTAATCTCAACATGAATATCGATAAATTCGGACACCACGTTCATAAAAGAATGCGATTTATGGATATGATTGTAAATGAAAATAATAATAATAATAATATACTGAAATCGGAAAATGGAGAATTTAATTTAAAATCAACAAGATTGAGGGGTGTAAAAATGCCTACTGAATCAGATGACATTGTAAACAAAGAATCTGTTGACAAAATTGTGTCAAAATTTTACACGAAGGAGGAAGTTGACTCTTTGCTTAACAATTCATCTGCAAATATTTTACATAACATTGAAACAATGATAAAAGCTTTAAAAGCATCAATACCACATCTTATCGATCAGTATCTTCAGAATATTTACAGTAACACGAACAAGGATCGAGTTAGACCATCATAATGATAAAACAACAAGTTGTAAATGAAATTCATAAAGCTGTGCGAAAGAATTTCATTCGAAGGTCTGTTATGTTGAAAGGAATTGATGACTTATGGCAAGCTGATTTGATTGATTTCCAAGATTTAAAAAAGTTTAACTCAGGATTTAATTATATTTTAGTTGTGATCGATTGTTTCTCGAAATTTGCTTGGGCAGTACCGGTAAAATCAAAAACTAAAACCGAAATCTCAAATGCCTTCGCAAGCATATTACAAAAATATCATCGTCATCCTAATTATCTACAAACTGATAAGGGAACAGAGTTCTATAATGATGTTTTTAGAAGGTTGCTATTGTCTGTAAATATTAAACATTATTCAACTTATTCGACTAAAAAGGCGTCTATAGTTGAACGATTTATTAAAACATTAAAAAATAACTTATTTAAAAAATTTAGTCTAAATGGAAATTATAAATGGGTAGGTAAGCAGCTGAATGATGTAATGTATACATATAATAACACAAAACATAGCACCACCAACTTCAAACCAACAGATGTCGATATTTCCAACACGGTACTAGTAATGAAAAATATTATAAAATCTCAAAATAAAAACAAGAAGAATAATTTCAAAAATAAGTTTGATGTTGGTGATTATGTTCGTATTAGTAAATATAAAAAATGTTTTGAAAAGGGGTACACACCAAACTGGTCAACGGAAATATTTACAATCAAAAAAGTTAATAATACCTGCCCTATAACTTATTTAATAGAAGACCAACAAAAGCAACCTATATTAGGTGCTTTTTATGAACAAGAACTTCAAAAAACTAAATATTATAATATTTATTTAATAGAGAGAGTTATTAAAAAGAAAGGTAATAAATTATTTGTGAAGTGGCTTGGTCTAAGCAATGATAGTAATAGCTGGATTGATAAAAATGCTATAGTAAATTAATAAATCCGGTATATATTTAGCGTATAATTAAATGTTCTAACATTAGTTATTAGACAATGCGTGGTGGAGGACTTGTTAACACAATCATAAATAATCTACCATTTGAAGCACATTTACCTGGATACAACTATTGTGGACCAGGAACCAGATTACAAGAACGCTTATTGCGCGGAGATAAAGGAATTAACGCGTTAGATGAGGCTTGTAAGCAACACGATATTGCATATAATAATCCAGATTTACCCGTGAGACATAAAGCAGACTTAGTACTGCTTAATATGGCTAAACAACGCTTAAAATCGAAAGATGCAGGTAAAGGGGAAAAACTTGCATCATGGTTAGTGAGTAAAGTAATGAAAACGAAATTAAAGAGGGGAGCGGGTGTTAAGTCATTTAAAGAATTAGTATCAAATATACGATCTCAAATTCGAAAAAAGAAACCTAAAAATACAAACACAGCTATAAAGTATGCATATTTAGCTGCTAAGAAACTTTACTCTAATAAACATAAAATCCGAGTACCACGAATCATTCCTTTACCCAAAACAGGAGGAATTCTTCCTCTAATACCGATATTTGCGGGATTATCAGCTTTAGGAAGTTTGGCAGGAGGAGCAGCAACGTTAGCTCGTACCATCAACGATATTCGACAAAATCGTCAGGGACCTGAATCGCAACGAAAGGAAACAATATCAATAGGCAAAGGTTTATACATCAAACCGTACAAAAAAGGAAGCGGATTATTTGTAAATTGTTCAAAAAACTAATCACGAGGCTACCCAAGCGTGCTTTGAGTAATATAGATATTCTGAAGTATACAAAAAATATTCCATATTTTCGCGGAGTGTTCATGAAAGATCAGTTACCACCAAAAGTAAAACGCAACGAATGCGGAATTGTCAATTTAGATAATCAAGTTAATAATGGTACTCATTGGGTAGCTTACGTCAAAGTTAATAATTATTGTGAATATTTCGATAGTTTTGGTAATCTGAAACCACCAACAGAACTAGTTCAGTATCTCGAGAATAACAATATTTTATATAATTATAATAGATATCAAAACTTTAATGAAGTTAACTGTGGACATTTATGTATAAAATTTCTAGAAAGATTTTGGAATAAACAGCAAACGTCTATATAAGTTAATCTTCGTTATTTTATTTATCATTTTCACAATGACCTTTACTCTATCCATAACTGGAAACTCATCTGTCTTATCCACGTTTTATTCACCCACTCTTCAACTTGATGGTGAATATGAATGTGCTCTAGTGTACTTGTCTACGTTTAATTCTATTCCAAATATTGACAGTAGAAATAATAAATTTTATTATGACAAAAATAAATTAATTGAAATTCCAGAAGGAGTGTACGAACTTCAAGATATTAATGATTACATAAAAAGTAATATTAAAGATGTATCTTTTCATTTAAATTGTAACAATAATACATTGAAAACATCTATATTTTGCACTAAGGATGTTCATTTTGAGAAAAATAATTCACTTGGATCATTGTTGGGTTTTGACAAACAGTCTCTCAAAGCTAATATAATACATGTGTCACATCTTCCTGTAAACATTTTATCAACGACAGTGGTACGGGTTGAATGTGATATAGTAAGCGGATCATTCATTAACGGAGAACCTAGTCATATTATTTATGAGTTCGCTCCAAACGTGCCACCTGGATATAGAATCATAGAAGTTCCAAAAAATATTATTTATTTTCCAATCAATCAAAACAACATTAATAGTGTTAATATCAGGTTGTTGGATATAAACAATAATTTAGTTAATTTAAGGGGTGAGGAAGTACAACTTTATTTACATCTCAAGAAAAAATGATAGTCTATAATAAATATGTAAGTTCAAAAAGTAAAAAGTTCAGTTCACATCAAGCTATCTCAAAAGGAACACCTAAACCTAAAATTCAACTTACTCAGGAAAACATAAACTTTCTCAAACAAATCGGATTGATAAAATGAACATGTTGGATATATTGTCGACCCCAGTCTATGATAATACAGTGGACAGCATCGAATTTCATTCTTATAAACCATATATAACTAGTTTCAACAGGAACGATGAGATTCGCATACCTATTAATCAACAAGATTTATACATATTACCATCAGCGAGTACATTATATTTGGAAGGCAAAGTTATCGTAAACAAAAAAGATAGCAAAGACGTAGCTACGAGTGTTCATTTTACAAATAATCCTTTGCTTTACTTCTTTCAAGAAATTCGGTATGAGCTAAATGGTATAGAAATTGATAAAATAAAGAACGCAGGTATCACTACTACTATGAAATCATTACTTTCTATGAATGAAAACGAGTCAAGAATGTCTAAAGCTTGGGGATGGGATATTGATGGTACGAAAAATGTAAATTCTGGTTATTTTTCTGCTTCTATACCCCTCTCTTATATTCTCGGATTCGCTGAAGATTACAAAAAAGTTATAATAAACTGCAAACATGAATTAATCTTGTTGAGAAGTAATACTAACCTGAACGCTGTGAAACTGAGCACAGGTGAAGTATTAGACGATATCGAAATCACCAAAATTATCTGGCGTGTTCCACATGTTAAGGTATCTGATAGGGAAAAACTTAATTTGTTAAAAGTTTTAGACAAAGACAGATCCATACAATTAGTGTTCAGAAATTGGGATCTATACGAATATCCTTTATTACCAAAAACCACAAAACATACGTGGTCTCTTAAAACTTCAACTCAAATCGAAAAACCTAGATATGTCATAATAGGTTTGCAAACTAACAGGAAAAATAATGCGAGTGCAGATATGTCTCGTTTTGATCATTGTAATTTACGAGAGGTTAAGGTTTATCTTAATTCGACTTATTTTCCATATGAAAACCTTAATGTAAGTTTTTCTAAAGATAATGTTGGTTTATTATACGAGCAATATGTTAAATTTCAACAGTCCTACTTCGGACGTCGCATGGAACCTTTACTTAACCTCAAACAATTTAAGGATATTGCTTCGTTGTTTGTTATCGATTGTTCTAGACAAGTAGATAACTTGAAGACGGGAGCTGTAGTGGACGTAAGAGTAGAAATAGAGAGTGATACTGATTTACCCGATAATACTTCAGCTTACTGTCTTATCCTTAATGATTGCATAGTCGAGTATAAACCATTGAGCAGTCTAGTCAAGAAAATATCATGACTCCTGATATAATAATAGTTGATATCCAAGGATTTAAAGATTTAAACAATAAATTTATCATAAAAGAGATGGCGATAGCTACTCCGTGTTATACACAAACATTTTTAATTAAACCGCCGTATTCGTTTAACTACTTATCTTCACAAGAAAAAAAGCAAGTGAAATGGTTAGAAAGAAATCGTGGCATTTATTGGAGTGAGGGACACATTGATTATAGAGAATTTAAACGTATTATCTCACCATACTTACAGCATAAAACAGTTTTAATGAAAGGTGGGGAAAAAATAAAGTGGTTGACGGAATTGACACCAAATTGTAACCCACAAGATGTTGGAGAAAAGGGGTGTAGTAATTTATTACAATTATGTAACCAATATTGTAAAGATTATGATTTTAATTGTATTTTTCACACAAAGCACTGTGCTTTAAAAAATGTACTTTGTATTAAAAAATGGTACATCGAAAATAAAAATATCCTCGAATTCGATTAAGTAATGAAAAATAAATATTATATATAATTGAGTTATCTATGTGTTTGATTTAAGCCCGCAGCAAACAGAAGACGTAATTAACGTGCGTTAGAGCGTTAAAGCATTCCAACCGCGCTGTGTTGTATTGAACTAGGCTATACCTATCCTGTCAAACAGAACGATACGCGATGCTCTAACACAGCGTTATGAACGGATGAACGGTATGAATAAATCGCTTACACCGTACCGCGTTAATAACGCTCTATTTTGTTGGCGTCTTTAACTAAATCACGACTATCAATAAAGATTTTAAGTCCCACGTGGTAAGGGGTGAGCCTACCGCCACCTAGAGACTTACTTATTCCAAACGTGAATGTAATCTAGTAATATTGCTTTGGTCATCAAATTATATCCACATGAACAACGCGTAACACTGACCTATATTTCATTTCTGATCATGTTACAACAAGATTATGTAAGATGCGTATAGGTATACTATGAATAAGGTGATTCATAGGTACCTACGCGACATATCTACTCATAGTTTTATTACTAGCAGCCGCACGCGACTTCGTCAACGTGAACTCAATAGTCTATGTGTTCAGATGTAATTTTAAGCTATAAAACTGCTAATTATCATCAAAATACGTTCACTGGATTTTTCGTTGAAAAAGTAACAAACATCTAATCATCTTTACATTCTATCAACCTTACATTTATAATATTAGTAGGTTATTGAGATTTTATCATTTTATCTTCTATCAATCTATTTTAATTGAAAAAAACTGTCTTAATGCCTACTTAGTAGGCATGCATAATTACATCTCGCTTCTACTAAAAATCCTATTTTAGAGTTCATGGTTACCCTAGGAATTTAAGGAAGGAATACAATACGCAAATAAAGAAACCTTAGATAGTTCTTATCATAGACCATTTTGAACGATGTCGCGTTGACAAATACAGCATAAGTTATTAGCTGAAAATTGATACAGTCAAACAAAGCCTAACAATAATGGTGTTCACACAATATAAGGTTGCTTTGTAACAGTACGAGTATATTGGGTGATGATGTGTAGAAAAATATGTACACTTACATAATAATAATATATTTGATAATCAGCCTAGTCGATCGCCGCCGCAGATCAGCTCTATTTTGATGCTCCTGTGAAACTGGATACGGGTCTTTTCTGTAATAAAATATAAAATGGTTATGATTGTTGTACTATTTTATGTGTGTTCATACTGTTGGAACACCACCTACATCACAGAAATAATTCTACATCCAACAGTGGTTACGAGAAAAAGTAGTCTAAAACTCTTTTAGACTAGTTGTTTAGTTAATAATAACTACTTTAAAAGTTAACATTTCAGTTTAGGTTCCTACTCAATTGTATTAGCAATGTTACTATAAATCCATATAACTATAGATCTCAACAACGTAAATTGCTAGGTTTCTTCATTAGCTTATGATATCTATGTTATATAATACTAGCGGACACCTCAACTCCGCCCGCGTGGACTACAGAAAAAAGTGTCAACCCATAAGTATAAAGTGGTTTACGTACTTCTAAGTAAAAATCTGGTTTTAAAACCAAGGCGCGCAAATACGCACCATCCTTATAAGGAACTATAGAGTGTTCTCTCAAGCGATGAAGCTAACAACTTGTCACCGACCTTATATATCTGACCCTGCTACGCTAAACGTGACTGTAGGGATCTTTTCGATCATGGTGGCCATCTCAACTAAGATTAGCCGACTGCGCAAGATATAATTATAGTGCGCAAGTGTATGCACAAACACAGAACAAGAACAGTAAAATTGTTTTAACTAATACATACCGAAAATGATTTAACGAAGAGCAGAGTGACAAAGCACAGAGACGGTCAGCAAAATCCCAGCTTCGGCTTCTATTCCAGAGTCGTGGTGTGGTGGTGACAGCTCAAGTCCAGAGACGGTGAACAAAATCCCAACTTCGGCTTCTATGGCGGTGATGACTTGCTTCAGGTTCAGAGCGCTTCTACTTGTACTTTTAAACAAGGACTGGAACGAGTGAAGCATGTTTCGAAATGTTCGTGTTTTATACAATTCCTAAATTCGAATAATTAATTATTCAAACGAATTATGTTTCATTAAAATCGTTTGTACTTACTACCATTTGCTTTAAAACTACATAATTACAAATTTGTTAATGCGGATATTTTTTACCTTCAAAGTAATAATCACATTTAGCTTGCATTTTTTGAATGAGTATTATATTGAATCACTTTTATATTACCAATTTATCATTGCATTTGGTAATTCAATATGGGTACACTGAATGTATCTAGCTTGCACTTTTTTAGCGGTAATATTAATTAGGTAAATATTTTAGGCAAACTAGAATAAAATTTGAACAAATTTAAATAAGCATTTGATTACCTCGATTTCATTGAATAATTATATTTAGCTTGCACTTTTTGCACAACCTCATTACTGTTTTTGTTTCACAAATTAGCATTTGCGTTTGGCTATTCAATTTATGTGTAGAAAATGCCTCTAGCTTGCACTTTTTAGCAGTATATTTGATTTTGTCAATATTATTTTCGCCAAACTAAGGTAAAATTCGTGACAAATTTATTAATGCAGGTGTTTTCCTAATAATTACAAGTTTATTGCATTTTTTAATCAACATCTTTATCTTTGTAAAATTCGACATTAAAAGGCCGGTTTAAAATGGTAAACCGTCACAAACAACCCGGACTCATCCAAAGGACTTCATTCAATAGACTCAAGTATAGCTGCACTTCTAGCCGAGATCCTGCGCCTGACCAAGCCGTGAACATCTATCTGCACTTCTAACCGGGACCCGCTCATAGCCAAGACAAGACTTCGAAGCCTAGCAGCACTCCTCGTAACGCGGTTACAAGTCGAGATCTTGCTCCTCACCAAGAAGCCGTGATCATCTAGCCGCACTCATAGTTGTGACCCGCTCATAGCCAAAACAAGACTTGGAAGCCTTGTTCATCTAATCGCAAGAAAATTCACCCCGAAAATGTAAGTCATAGTTAACATCCATTTCAGTTGGTTTCTGTGGATCATTTTATTACATTCACGTTTGGAATAAGTAAGTCTCTAGGGGCGGTAGGCTCACTCCTTACCACGTGGGACTTAATAGGTTAACTGGTGAAAAGTGGGTATGTAATTTACACCCTTCTAACCAATCTCTTTGAAGGATAATGGGTGTGACTATATGCACATATATATGCACATATGTATGTATGTATGTAAATATCTATGTAAACAACAGATCGATAGGATTTTCTATTAGTCGTACGCTTAGCATATAGCGAAACAATTATAAAACACTAGTAACAGTTAGTTGGGTGACTTGAACCTTCTACGATGATTTGTTTATCTAACCAATTTGGTAAGTTTACCTATATTTTAAAAATATAGTTTTGCTATGTATCTAAGCAGACGATGTTTGATTATTAAGTGTCATTCAGAATATTTATTATTTTAATTGTCACCTTCCTATTTATGATAATAATACTATGAGTTTGTATAAATTATTATTTCTTTGTTACAGAAAATGGAGTCGTATGATGATCCGATATTATTTTCACAAAACGCGCAATCTCCTTAATGGAGATTAGAAGAAGATCATAATAATGATTTAGTTAACAAAATTAAAATAAAAAAAACTTTACCCAAACATAAGAAACAGTTGAATATTCAGAATAAAGTCCATAGAACGAGTACTCCCGGAGCACCACCATCATTTGTAATGAACAGAAAATCAACGAAGGCAAATAGAGTTTTAATAATAAAAATTATGAACATAAATGATTATGAAGATCAAGAAATTGATAGTGAAAATATACTTTTAAACGCACAATATGTTGCAGACGAAGGGTACGACGAAATCATAGACAGTGCGGAGAGTTTGGTTAGCAAAATTTCTAAAAAAATTTGTGGTTATAGTATAGGTTTTTAAGACAGTTTAATTGTAAAAAAGGAATTCTGTTTATAATTTTCTCATAATCTATATGTCTAGTGAATAAAGTATTTGGGTAAGTTATATAATTTAGTATTTTATTAATCTTAATAAATCCCTACTAATGATAAAGATGAATGTCTCGCTATCATGTCTTATGTTCAAATCCTATACACACCATACATTAATCTTTATTGATTGTCGTGATTTAGTTAAAGACGTCAACAAAATAGAGCACTGTTAGTTTGCAAACCTATTATGACATATCTAGGTTTTTCGATTTGAGTTGAAGTTTTAAGAGACCACGTATGTTTTGTGGTTTTTGGTAATAAAGGATATTCGTATAGATCCTAATTTCTGAACACTAATTGTTTGGATCTGTCTTTGTCTAAAACTTTTAACAAATTAAGTTTTTCCATATCAGATACCTTAACATGAAGAACAAAAATACAAGAGTGACTAGATCCCATGATGAGTAATCCTGTATCGAAAACAATGGAGATTCTCGTAAAGCTGACTCGACGATTCACGGCAATCGTTCCACCGAATAAATTGGACAATACTTTGGTTCTCGCCGGCTGGCGATTCCTTGGTAGTGTAAGTATGTAACATGCCTAACCAAATTCTTTTCAGTTGTGATAGCTCATTGAGCTAAACCTTGGTTAGGGCCCTGTTCCACTAAATTTATTTCATGTACTGATTTTGATGTTGTACAATTGTCGCATTCAGATTTAAATAGGTTCGGCTTATTAAAATTTATATCTGTTAATGGGAAAGCACTCCGCTTGTAGTGAGCGAAGCGAAAACCTTGGTTAGGGCCCTGTTCCACTAAATTTATTTCATGTACTGATTTTGATGTTGTACAATTGTCGCATTCACATTTAAATAGGTTCGGTTTATTAAAATTTATATCTGTTAATGGGAAAGCACTCCGCTTGTAGTGAGCGAAGCGAAAACCTTGGTTAGGGCCCTGTTCCACTCTGTTATTGGGAAAGCTACTCCACTTGTAGTGAGCGAAGCGAAAACCTTGGTTAGGGCCCTGTTCCACTCTGTTATTGGGAAAGCTACTCCACTTGTAGTGAGCGAAGCGACACGAAAAGTGGAGTAGCTTTCCCAATACCGTACTACTTGCGTTTTTCTGCATAAATGCAAATTGACGCGTGTAGCAAGATTTTTTCATGAGAAATAATTAATATTTGTCTATGAAAAAACTAGCATAAACACTGGAGACTATAAATTTCGCCCGATCAAGTAATTAAACGAACATTTTAAAAAATGTACTTCGTTTCCCAGCATTTTTTTTTGTCATAAACTTACTTTATTTGATGTTTAGAGTACGTACCCTTCGTTAAGGGTAGCAACGAAAAAACATATGTATATGCATGTCCTACTTCCTTCTAATATTATAAACGCGAAAGTTTGCGAGTATGGATGGATGGATGTTTGTTACTCTTTCACGTAAAAACGGCTGGAGCGATTTTAATAAAATTTTATATGGAGTTAGCTGACATCCTGGATTAACACATAGCCTACTTTTTATCCCGGGAAAATATTTTTATCCCGGATAATTTCGACTTTTTGTTTTTTCTGCAGTCCACTAGTTATTGCATATACATACACTAGTTATTGCATATACAGGGTGTAACAAAAAGGGTATGTTAAGCGAAAAGCTACGTAAATAGCTCACTGTAGAGAACCTATAAACAAAATATGAGACTCGAAATCACATGTTTATTTTTCCCGATAGTATGGGGAATTTTTAAATATCTCAGGAATTTTCATACAATCTTGAAAAATAAACAAGTGATTTCGAGTCTCAAATTTTGTGGATAGGTTTTCTACAATGGGCTATTTACGTAGCTTTTCGCTTAACATACCCTTTTTGTTACACCCTGTATACACGGATTTTTCCTTCATTTATATAAGTACCTACATAGAAATACGATACGATGTTACTGTAATAAAACTTTTTTATTACATTGGTAAGACGATCTTAGATTAGGTACATGTCAAGGGTATGCTAACTACAGTCCATTTCATATACACACTTAAATGGGATATATAAAAAAAACAATTTTTACCGGACAAGGCTGTGCTTCACAAGTTCACTAATATATGTAGTTATATTAGTGAATATATTTGTCTAACTAAAAGAAAATCTATGAATAATCACATAGACACTAGCTGCATAGCATAGAAACAGTAAGAGAGGGAGTGCCTATACGAGTGGAGGGAGGAGGGCAAATGTCAAATGTCAAGCACTTTGTTACCGGATAGAGGACCGGAACCTTATTAAAGTTTCATCTCCGGTGTCACTTGTTAAGATATCATGTTTGGTACTTACGTTATCGTTGATTTATTGTGTAGCTTCATCCCCATATCTATATAAATATCTATCTATAAGAGATATCACATGTTATCTATCCTGTGCTGATGCGGGGCTTCACTTGAATACATCAGCTGCATCTCTTTCCGTGCATGTCGTAAGAGTCGACTAAGGAACTCGGGCATTCTCACAGGCGATGAGCTAGCAACTTGTTACTGATCATTAACATGTGACCCCACAACGCCGAACGTGACTGCGGGATCTCCTTTATTACCCTGCAGGGGTAGCTACCCCATTTCGGGAACACAGCCGTGTTTGTATGTTTGTATGTACGTACACACGAAACACCCTTATGTTTGTGTCCGCGTCGAGGCGAAAAACATTAGGCCCATATACAGAATGTTTTTTCGTTGCCACCCTTAACGAAGGGTACGTAGTACTCTATACCATAGAGGAATAAGATTCCTCTATGTCTATACATAAAATAAAGTAAGTTTATGCCAAAAAAATGCTGGGAAAAGATGTAAATTTTTTTGAAAAAACAATATTTATTAAATTTTATTATTAGTTTAATTATTATTAGTAGTAGTACGGTATTGGGAAAGCTACTCCACTTTTCGTGTCGCTTCGCTCACTACAAGTGGAGTAGCTTTCCCAATAACAGAGTGGAACAGGGCCCTAACCAAGGTTTTCGCTTCGCTCACTACAAGTGGAGTAGCTTTCCCAATAACAGAGTGGAACAGGGCCCTAACCAAGGTTTTCGCTTCGCTCACTACAAGCGGAGTGCTTTCCCATTAACAGATATAAATTTTAATAAACCGAACCTATTTAAATGTGAATGCAACAATTGTACAACATCAAAATCAGTACATGAAATAAATTTAGTGGAACAGGGCCCTAACCGAGGTTTTCGCTTCGCTCACTACAAGCGGGTGCTTTCCCATTAACAGAGTGGAACAGGGCCCTAACCAAGGTTTTCGCTTCGCTCACTACAAGCGGGTGCTTTCCCATTAACAGATATAAATTTTAATAAACCGAACCTATTTAAATGTACAATCTGAATGCGACAATTGTACAACATCAAAATCAGTACATGAAATAAATTTAGTGGAACAGGGCCCTAACCTAACCCTATGCTTCGAACTGGGTGATCTGTGTTTAACGTGTAAGCAAGCATATGCTTGCGTGTAGTCATAATTGTTATGCGATTGATTTTATTTAATTTTTATTTAATTTTATTAGGTTTATATCTTTTTCAACTACTATTGAAAACCTGACAATATTAAAACCACTATCATTCAGTCAGACATAACTGAAGTTTTCAGTTATATATAAGTGAAAAGTCTATTCTAATTATCAGCTCGCTCCACTTGTTTTTGGTTTTCACATTCGCATAAATAACAAAAAGCGATCATCGGTAGTACTCCGTCTGGTTCGTCATAATCTTCTAATTTGTGATTCGTTGGGTGTCCGTTACATGGCGTAAAGTATGGAAGAATATCCTTGTCTTCGATCATGCTTTGGGGTAATAAACCATTTATATACCATTTTCTGATGTCGTTAGTGAGATATTTTAGAATAATCGATTTATCTAATGACTGAATAACTTCTTTACATAGTGTCATGTTTGTACTTGCATTAATAATATTTATTCGTACTTTGCGTCCAACCACCTGTGTTTATATTACGATAGTGAGAAGATATATGAGAATGAAATACTTAAATATATATATATATATATAGATAATAAGGGAGCCCTATGTCCAGCAACGGACTGCAATAGGCTGATGAAGATATATAATAATATAACAAAAAATAATATGCATCATTCCTCCATTATCAACCATATTGGTAAGAAGACAATCATTATGAAATTTGTAAAGCAACCTCAAACATTAAGCGTTAAAAACATTTGTGTTGAACCGCAAAATGTAAGTCATCGTCATAACAAACTATTGCCGAATACAATTCGTTGTATTATTTGTGGGCCTTCGAATTGTGGGAAGACTAATTTAATGATTGGTTTAATTTTACATGAAAAGGGGTTGAAGTTCAATAATATTTATGTTTATTCCAAAACTCTTTATCAACCAAAGTATATTTTTCTTGAATCAGTTTTGAAAAGAGTGTCTGGTGTATCATTTCTTAAGTTTAGTGAAAATGATCAAGTACTAAGTACACATGATGCCAAACCTCATTCTGTAATAATATTTGATGATATTGCTTGTGAAAATCAAAGCAATGTTCGAGATTATTTTGCAATGGGTAGACATAAAAATATAGATTCCTTCTATTTAAATCAAACTTACAGTAAAATTCCTAAACAACTAATTAGGGATAATACTAATTTAATTATTATTTTTAAGCAAGACGAAATCAACATGAAACATATATACGATGAACATGCTTACACAGATATGACGTGGTTTGAGTTTCGGAAAATGTGTGCAAAAATTTGGGAGAAACCATATAATTACTTAGTAATCAACAAAGATTGTAGCAAGAACAAAGGATGCTATCGTAATAAATTCGATACTTTTGTAGTCTTTGATTGATATTTACATATTTATTATGTACATAAATATATATATATATATATGAATGTTTTATTCTTACCATATTATTATCAATTGACACACGGTAGATAGCATAACAAATTTCAAAATGGAACAATCATTAAAACATAAAATTGTGAACGCTGCTGAAGCTGTAAAGAGAAAAGTTCGCAAAATGCGTGACCTCGAAATGGATCGTAACAAAACATTGGAATCGGTCTTCAAACCTGTAACAGATCCTCTTAACGAAATTGTTCAACACAAATACAACACAAAGGTTTATAAGAAATTAAGTGAACCCTTAATGTCATCAAAAATGGAGGATGAGAACAAGTCGGTTATGAATAAAACATTAAAAAGAAAATCAAGCATCACTTATGACGATTATGCAACAGAGGAAGAAGAAATTAATAACGATGAAACTGATGATGAAACTTCTGACGGAAATGAATCTTTTAAGTCTATGGATTCTTATGTTGGAAAAAATACATCATCGTGGTCTTTATCTTCTGAGGTACTAGATAACGTACCTTTTGGAGTAAGAATTACGAAGGGAAAATTAATGCTTGGTTCGAGTCCAATCGAATTTAATGATAACAGTATTGCTGTAGCAGGAAAGACGTATGAAACTACATCGGGCTTAAAACAACTTTTGCTCAAGAAAACCCCTGATCTAAGTATTATAACAAGTAACGATTTTAAAAAATATAAGACGATGTTAATAGATACTAATGCACATCGACGAGACTATGATCAAGAAAAACCTATAAAAAGTAATAAGGGTCAGAAGTACTTGCAAATTATTAAACCACTATTCCGTATGAGTAAAGAGTCACCTAGTACTATCACACAAAGGAAAGGAGAAGGTTTACCTATTCAGAAGCAATGGAAGAAAAATGTAGATTTTGTATATTGGGATGATCCGAACGAACTTGTTGATAGGTTAAAGTTGATGATTGCATCCAAAGATGCTGGTAACACTGGACTAGATAACGAAATAATATCTATTGTAGAAGAATTACGTGAGAGTGGTATTGTCAATCAATAAATGTTGATGTAAAACTTAGTTTAGTTCACTTTACTTTCAACCTTTCAGCTTATTTAATCTCAACATGAATATCGATAAATTCGGACACCACGTTCATAAAAGAATGCGATTTATGGATATGATTGTAAATGAAAATAATAATAATAATAATATACTGAAATCGGAAAATGGAGAATTTAATTTAAAATCAACAAGATTGAGGGGTGTAAAAATGCCTACTGAATCAGATGACATTGTAAACAAAGAATCTGTTGACAAAATTGTGTCAAAATTTTACACGAAGGAGGAAGTTGACTCTTTGCTTAACAATTCATCTGCAAATATTTTACATAACATTGAAACAATGATAAAAGCTTTAAAAGCATCAATACCACATCTTATCGATCAGTATCTTCAGAATATTTACAGTAACACGAACAAGGATCGAGTTAGACCATCATAATGATAAAACAACAAGTTGTAAATGAAATTCATAAAGCTGTGCGAAAGAATTTCATTCGAAGGTCTGTTATGTTGAAAGGAATTGATGACTTATGGCAAGCTGATTTGATTGATTTCCAAGATTTAAAAAAGTTTAACTCAGGATTTAATTATATTTTAGTTGTGATCGATTGTTTCTCGAAATTTGCTTGGGCAGTACCGGTAAAATCAAAAACTAAAACCGAAATCTCAAATGCCTTCGCAAGCATATTACAAAAATATCATCGTCATCCTAATTATCTACAAACTGATAAGGGAACAGAGTTCTATAATGATGTTTTTAGAAGGTTGCTATTGTCTGTAAATATTAAACATTATTCAACTTATTCGACTAAAAAGGCGTCTATAGTTGAACGATTTATTAAAACATTAAAAAATAACTTATTTAAAAAATTTAGTCTAAATGGAAATTATAAATGGGTAGGTAAGCAGCTGAATGATGTAATGTATACATATAATAACACAAAACATAGCACCACCAACTTCAAACCAACAGATGTCGATATTTCCAACACGGTACTAGTAATGAAAAATATTATAAAATCTCAAAATAAAAACAAGAAGAATAATTTCAAAAATAAGTTTGATGTTGGTGATTATGTTCGTATTAGTAAATATAAAAAATGTTTTGAAAAGGGGTACACACCAAACTGGTCAACGGAAATATTTACAATCAAAAAAGTTAATAATACCTGCCCTATAACTTATTTAATAGAAGACCAACAAAAGCAACCTATATTAGGTGCTTTTTATGAACAAGAACTTCAAAAAACTAAATATTATAATATTTATTTAATAGAGAGAGTTATTAAAAAGAAAGGTAATAAATTATTTGTGAAGTGGCTTGGTCTAAGCAATGATAGTAATAGCTGGATTGATAAAAATGCTATAGTAAATTAATAAATCCGGTATATATTTAGCGTATAATTAAATGTTCTAACATTAGTTATTAGACAATGCGTGGTGGAGGACTTGTTAACACAATCATAAATAATCTACCATTTGAAGCACATTTACCTGGATACAACTATTGTGGACCAGGAACCAGATTACAAGAACGCTTATTGCGCGGAGATAAAGGAATTAACGCGTTAGATGAGGCTTGTAAGCAACACGATATTGCATATAATAATCCAGATTTACCCGTGAGACATAAAGCAGACTTAGTACTGCTTAATATGGCTAAACAACGCTTAAAATCGAAAGATGCAGGTAAAGGGGAAAAACTTGCATCATGGTTAGTGAGTAAAGTAATGAAAACGAAATTAAAGAGGGGAGCGGGTGTTAAGTCATTTAAAGAATTAGTATCAAATATACGATCTCAAATTCGAAAAAAGAAACCTAAAAATACAAACACAGCTATAAAGTATGCATATTTAGCTGCTAAGAAACTTTACTCTAATAAACATAAAATCCGAGTACCACGAATCATTCCTTTACCCAAAACAGGAGGAATTCTTCCTCTAATACCGATATTTGCGGGATTATCAGCTTTAGGAAGTTTGGCAGGAGGAGCAGCAACGTTAGCTCGTACCATCAACGATATTCGACAAAATCGCCAGGGACCTGAATCGCAACGAAAGGAAACAATATCAATAGGCAAAGGTTTATACATCAAACCGTACAAAAAAGGAAGCGGATTATTTGTAAATTGTTCAAAAAACTAATCACGAGGCTACCCAAGCGTGCTTTGAGTAATATAGATATTCTGAAGTATACAAAAAATATTCCCTATTTTCGCGGAGTGTTCATGAAAGATCAGTTACCACCAAAAGTAAAACGCAACGAATGCGGAATTGTCAATTTAGATAATCAAGTTAATAATGGTACTCATTGGGTAGCTTACGTCAAAGTTAATAATTATTGTGAATATTTCGATAGTTTTGGTAATCTGAAACCACCAACAGAACTAGTTCAGTATCTCGAGAATAACAATATTTTATATAATTATAATAGATATCAAAACTTTAATGAAGTTAACTGTGGACATTTATGTATAAAATTTCTAGAAAGATTTTGGAATAAACAGCAAACGTCTATATAAGTTAATCTTCGTTATTTTATTTATCATTTTCACAATGACCTTTACTCTATCCATAACTGGAAACTCATCTGTCTTATCCACGTTTTATTCACCCACTCTTCAACTTGATGGTGAATATGAATGTGCTCTAGTGTACTTGTCTACGTTTAATTCTATTCCAAATATTGACAGTAGAAATAATAAATTTTATTATGACAAAAATAAATTAATTGAAATTCCAGAAGGAGTGTACGAACTTCAAGATATTAATGATTACATAAAAAGTAATATTAAAGATGTATCTTTTCATTTAAATTGTAACAATAATACATTGAAAACATCTATATTTTGCACTAAGGATGTTCATTTTGAGAAAAATAATTCACTTGGATCATTGTTGGGTTTTGACAAACAGTCTCTCAAAGCTAATATAATACATGTGTCACATCTTCCTGTAAACATTTTATCAACGACAGTGGTACGGGTTGAATGTGATATAGTAAGCGGATCATTCATTAACGGAGAACCTAGTCATATTATTTATGAGTTCGCTCCAAACGTGCCACCTGGATATAGAATCATAGAAGTTCCAAAAAATATTATTTATTTTCCAATCAATCAAAACAACATTAATAGTGTTAATATCAGGTTGTTGGATATAAACAATAATTTAGTTAATTTAAGGGGTGAGGAAGTACAACTTTATTTACATCTCAAGAAAAAATGATAGTCTATAATAAATATGTAAGTTCAAAAAGTAAAAAGTTCAGTTCACATCAAGCTATCTCAAAAGGAACACCTAAACCTAAAATTCAACTTACTCAGGAAAACATAAACTTTCTCAAACAAATCGGATTGATAAAATGAACATGTTGGATATATTGTCGACCCCAGTCTATGATAATACAGTGGACAGCATCGAATTTCATTCTTATAAACCATATATAACTAGTTTCAACAGGAACGATGAGATTCGCATACCTATTAATCAACAAGATTTATACATATTACCATCAGCGAGTACATTATATTTGGAAGGCAAAGTTATCGTAAACAAAAAAGATAGCAAAGACGTAGCTACGAGTGTTCATTTTACAAATAATCCTTTGCTTTACTTCTTTCAAGAAATTCGGTATGAGCTAAATGGTATAGAAATTGATAAAATAAAGAACGCAGGTATCACTACTACTATGAAATCATTACTTTCTATGAATGAAAACGAGTCAAGAATGTCTAAAGCTTGGGGATGGGATATTGATGGTACGAAAAATGTAAATTCTGGTTATTTTTCTGCTTCTATACCCCTCTCTTATATTCTCGGATTCGCTGAAGATTACAAAAAAGTTATAATAAACTGCAAACATGAATTAATCTTGTTGAGAAGTAATACTAACCTGAACGCTGTGAAACTGAGCACAGGTGAAGTATTAGACGATATCGAAATCACCAAAATTATCTGGCGTGTTCCACATGTTAAGGTATCTGATAGGGAAAAACTTAATTTGTTAAAAGTTTTAGACAAAGACAGATCCATACAATTAGTGTTCAGAAATTGGGATCTATACGAATATCCTTTATTACCAAAAACCACAAAACATACGTGGTCTCTTAAAACTTCAACTCAAATCGAAAAACCTAGATATGTCATAATAGGTTTGCAAACTAACAGGAAAAATAATGCGAGTGCAGATATGTCTCGTTTTGATCATTGTAATTTACGAGAGGTTAAGGTTTATCTTAATTCGACTTATTTTCCATATGAAAACCTTAATGTAAGTTTTTCTAAAGATAATGTTGGTTTATTATACGAGCAATATGTTAAATTTCAACAGTCCTACTTCGGACGTCGCATGGAACCTTTACTTAACCTCAAACAATTTAAGGATATTGCTTCGTTGTTTGTTATCGATTGTTCTAGACAAGTAGATAACTTGAAGACGGGAGCTGTAGTGGACGTAAGAGTAGAAATAGAGAGTGATACTGATTTACCCGATAATACTTCAGCTTACTGTCTTATCCTTAATGATTGCATAGTCGAGTATAAACCATTGAGCAGTCTAGTCAAGAAAATATCATGACTCCTGATATAATAATAGTTGATATCCAAGGATTTAAAGATTTAAACAATAAATTTATCATAAAAGAGATGGCGATAGCTACTCCGTGTTATACACAAACATTTTTAATTAAACCGCCGTATTCGTTTAACTACTTATCTTCACAAGAAAAAAAGCAAGTGAAATGGTTAGAAAGAAATCGTGGCATTTATTGGAGTGAGGGACACATTGATTATAGAGAATTTAAACGTATTATCTCACCATACTTACAGCATAAAACAGTTTTAATGAAAGGTGGGGAAAAAATAAAGTGGTTGACGGAATTGACACCAAATTGTAACCCACAAGATGTTGGAGAAAAGGGGTGTAGTAATTTATTACAATTATGTAACCAATATTGTAAAGATTATGATTTTAATTGTATTTTTCACACAAAGCACTGTGCTTTAAAAAATGTACTTTGTATTAAAAAATGGTACATCGAAAATAAAAATATCCTCGAATTCGATTAAGTAATGAAAAATAAATATTATATATAATTGAGTTATCTATGTGTTTGATTTAAGCCCGCAGCAAACAGAAGACGTAATTAACGTGCGTTAGAGCGTTAAAGCATTCCAACCGCGCTGTGTTGTATTGAACTAGGCTATACCTATCCTGTCAAACAGAACGATACGCGATGCTCTAACACAGCGTTATGAACGGATGAACGGTATGAATAAATCGCTTACACCGTACCGCGTTAATAACGCTCTATTTTGTTGGCGTCTTTAACTAAATCACGACTATCAATAAAGATTTTAAGTCCCACGTGGTAAGGGGTGAGCCTACCGCCACCTAGAGACTTACTTATTCCAAACGTGAATGTAATCTAGTAATATTGCTTTGGTCATCAAATTATATCCACATGAACAACGCGTAACACTGACCTATATTTCATTTCTGATCATGTTACAACAAGATTATGTAAGATGCGTATAGGTATACTATGAATAAGGTGATTCATAGGTACCTACGCGACATATCTACTCATAGTTTTATTACTAGCAGCCGCACGCGACTTCGTCAACGTGAACTCAATAGTCTATGTGTTCAGATGTAATTTTAAGCTATAAAACTGCTAATTATCATCAAAATACGTTCACTGGATTTTTCGTTGAAAAAGTAACAAACATCTAATCATCTTTACATTCTATCAACCTTACATTTATAATATTAGTAGGTTATTGAGATTTTATCATTTTATCTTCTATCAATCTATTTTATTAGAAAAAACTGTCTTAATGCATACTTAGTAGGCATGCATAATTACATCTCGCTTCTACTAAAAATCCTATTTTAGAGTTCATGGTTACCCTAGGAATTTAAGGAAGGAATACAATACGCAAATAAAGAAACCTTAGATAGTTCTTATCATAGACCATTTTGAACGATGTCGCGTTGACAAATACAGCATAAGTTATTAGCTGAAAATTGATACAGTCAAACAAAGCCTAACAATAATGGTGTTCACACAATATAAGGTTGCTTTGTAACAGTACGAGTATATTGGGTGATGATGTGTAGAAAAATATGTACACTTACATAATAATAATATATTTGATAATCAGCCTAGTCGATCGCCGCCGCAGATCAGCTCTATTTTGATGCTCCTGTGAAACTGGATACGGGTCTTTTCTGTAATAAAATATAAAATGGTTATGATTGTTGTACTATTTTATGTGTGTTCATACTGTTGGAACACCACCTACATCACAGAAATAATTCTACATCCAACAGTGGTTACGAGAAAAAGTAGTCTAAAACTCTTTTAGACTAGTTGTTTAGTTAATAATAACTACTTTAAAAGTTAACATTTCAGTTTAGGTTCCTACTCAATTGTATTAGCAATGTTACTATAAATCCATATAACTATAGATCTCAACAACGTAAATTGCTAGGTTTCTTCATTAGCTTATGATATCTATGTTATATAATACTAGCGGACACCTCAACTCCGCCCGCGTGGACTACAGAAAAAAGTGTCAACCCATAAGTATAAAGTGGTTTACGTACTTCTAAGTAAAAATCTGGTTTTAAAACCAAGGCGCGCAAATACGCACCATCCTTATAAGGAACTATAGAGTGTTCTCTCAAGCGATGAAGCTAACAACTTGTCACCGACCTTATATATCTGACCCTGCTACGCTAAACGTGACTGTAGGGATCTTTTCGATCATGGTGGCCATCTCAACTAAGATTAGCCGACTGCGCAAGATATAATTATAGTGCGCAAGTGTATGCACAAACACAGAACAAGAACAGTAAAATTGTTTTAACTGATACATACCGAAAATGATTTAACGAAGAGCAGAGTGACAAAGCACAGAGACGGTCAGCAAAATCCCAGCTTCGGCTTCTATTCCAGAGTCGTGGTGTGGTGGTGACAGCTCAAGTCCAGAGACGGTGAACAAAATCCCAACTTCGGCTTCTATGGCGGTGATGACTTGCTTCAGGTTCAGAGCGCTTCTACTTGTACTTTTAAACAAGGACTGGAACGAGTGAAGCATGTTTCGAAATGTTCGTGTTTTATACAATTCCTAAATTCGAATAATTAATTATTCAAACGAATTATGTTTCATTAAAATCGTTTGTACTTACTACCATTTGCTTTAAAACTACATAATTACAAATTTGTTAATGCGGATATTTTTTTACCTTCAAAGTAATAATCACATTTAGCTTGCATTTTTTGAATGAGTATTATATTGAATCACTTTTATATTACCAATTTATCATTGCATTTGGTAATTCAATATGGGTACACTGAATGTATCTAGCTTGCACTTTTTTAGCGGTAATATTAATTAGGTAAATATTTTAGGCAAACTAGAATAAAATTTGAACAAATTTAAATAAGCATTTGATTACCTCGATTTCATTGAATAATTATATTTAGCTTGCACTTTTTGCACAACCTCATTACTGTTTTTGTTTCACAAATTAGCATTTGCGTTTGGCTATTCAATTTATGTGTAGAAAATGCCTCTAGCTTGCACTTTTTAGCAGTATATTTGATTTTGTCAATATTATTTTCGCCAAACTAAGGTAAAATTCGTGACAAATTTATTAATGCAGGTGTTTTCCTAATAATTACAAGTTTATTGCATTTTTTAATCAACATCTTTATCTTTGTAAAATTCGACATTAAAAGGCCGGTTTAAAATGGTAAACCGTCACAAACAACCCGGACTCATCCAAAGGACTTCATTCAATAGACTCAAGTATAGCTGCACTTCTAGCCGAGATCCTGCGCCTGACCAAGCCGTGAACATCTATCTGCACTTCTAACCGGGACCCGCTCATAGCCAAGACAAGACTTCGAAGCCTAGCAGCACTCCTCGTAACGCGGTTACAAGTCGAGATCTTGCTCCTCACCAAGAAGCCGTGATCATCTAGCCGCACTCATAGTTGTGACCCGCTCATAGCCAAAACAAGACTTGGAAGCCTTGTTCATCTAATCGCAAGAAAATTCACCCCGAAAATGTAAGTCATAGTTAACATCCATTTCAGTTGGTTTCTGTGGATCATTTTATTACATTCACGTTTGGAATAAGTAAGTCTCTAGGGGCGGTAGGCTCACTCCTTACCACGTGGGACTTAATAGGTTAACTGGTGAAAAGTGGGTATGTAATTTACACCCTTCTAACCAATCTCTTTGAAGGATAATGGGTGTGACTATATGCACATATATATGCACATATGTATGTATGTATGTAAATATCTATGTAAACAACAGATCGATAGGATTTTCTATTAGTCGTACGCTTAGCATATAGCGAAACAATTATAAAACACTAGTAACAGTTAGTTGGGTGACTTGAACCTTCTACGATGATTTGTTTATCTAACCAATTTGGTAAGTTTACCTATATTTTAAAAATATAGTTTTGCTATGTATCTAAGCAGACGATGTTTGATTATTAAGTGTCATTCAGAATATTTATTATTTTAATTGTCACCTTCCTATTTATGATAATAATACTATGAGTTTGTATAAATTATTATTTCTTTGTTACAGAAAATGGAGTCGTATGATGATCCGATATTATTTTCACAAAACGCGCAATCTCCTTAATGGAGATTAGAAGAAGATCATAATAATGATTTAGTTAACAAAATTAAAATAAAAAAAACTTTACCCAAACATAAGAAACAGTTGAATATTCAGAATAAAGTCCATAGAACGAGTACTCCCGGAGCACCACCATCATTTGTAATGAACAGAAAATCAACGAAGGCAAATAGAGTTTTAATAATAAAAATTATGAACATAAATGATTATGAAGATCAAGAAATTGATAGTGAAAATATACTTTTAAACGCACAATATGTTGCAGACGAAGGGTACGACGAAATCATAGACAGTGCGGAGAGTTTGGTTAGCAAAATTTCTAAAAAAATTTGTGGTTATAGTATAGGTTTTTAAGACAGTTTAATTGTAAAAAAGGAATTCTGTTTATAATTTTCTCATAATCTATATGTCTAGTGAATAAAGTATTTGGGTAAGTTATATAATTTAGTATTTTATTAATCTTAATAAATCCCTACTAATGATAAAGATGAATGTCTCGCTATCATGTCTTATGTTCAAATCCTATACACACCATACATTAATCTTTATTGATTGTCGTGATTTAGTTAAAGACGTCAACAAAATAGAGCACTGTTAGTTTGCAAACCTATTATGACATATCTAGGTTTTTCGATTTGAGTTGAAGTTTTAAGAGACCACGTATGTTTTGTGGGTTTTTGGTAATAAAGGATATTCGTATAGATCCTAATTTCTGAACACTAATTGTTTGGATCTGTCTTTGTCTAAAACTTTTAACAAATTAAGTTTTTCCATATCAGATACCTTAACATGAAGAACAAAAATACAAGAGTGACTAGATCCCATGATGAGTAATCCTGTATCGAAAACAATGGAGATTCTCGTAAAGCTGACTCGACGATTCACGGCAATCGTTCCACCGAATAAATTGGACAATACTTTGGTTCTCGCCGGCTGGCGATTCCTTGGTAGTGTAAGTATGTAACATGCCTAACCAAATTCTTTTCAGTTGTGATAGCTCATTGAGCTAAACCTTGGTTAGGGCCCTGTTCCACTAAATTTATTTCATGTACTGATTTTGATGTTGTACAATTGTCGCATTCAGATTTAAATAGGTTCGGCTTATTAAAATTTATATCTGTTAATGGGAAAGCACTCCGCTTGTAGTGAGCGAAGCGAAAACCTTGGTTAGGGCCCTGTTCCACTAAATTTATTTCATGTACTGATTTTGATGTTGTACAATTGTCGCATTCACATTTAAATAGGTTCGGTTTATTAAAATTTATATCTGTTAATGGGAAAGCACTCCGCTTGTAGTGAGCGAAGCGAAAACCTTGGTTAGGGCCCTGTTCCACTCTGTTATTGGGAAAGCTACTCCACTTGTAGTGAGCGAAGCGAAAACCTTGGTTAGGGCCCTGTTCCACTCTGTTATTGGGAAAGCTACTCCACTTGTAGTGAGCGAAGCGACACGAAAAGTGGAGTAGCTTTCCCAATACCGTACTACTATTATTAATAAATTTATAAAACAATATTTACTTGATCGGGCGAAATTTATAGTGTCCAGTGTTTATTCTAGTTTTATCATAGATATATATTAATTACTACTGGATGCCCGCGACTCCGTCCGCGTGGGCTACAGAAAAAACAAAATGTCGAAACCAAAATATCCGGGATAAAAACATTTTCCCGGGATAAAAAGTAGCCTATATGTTAAGTGAGACCTGTCACAATATATTCGTGAAAACTGCATCGAAATCGGTTCCGCCGTTTTTGAGATTAGCGTGCACAAATGCACAGACAAACCGACAAACAGACAAAAATTTCAAAAATCATTGTTTTGGGTACTATTGCGTTGATAAAGGTCTACTATAATATTTTTTCTCATTATACCTTTCATGTACAGACTGCGATCCGTTACATTTTTATTATATGTGTAGAATAGATATAGATTTCTTGTGAAAAAATCTTGCTACGCGCGTCTATGTGCATTTATGCAGAAAAACTCGAGTCCTATTTACTCAAGTTTGGACCTTAATATCTTGGGAACCAGACACTTCCCAGGTATTGTTCCATGGAGAAAAATGATCGTGTTGATGTGGAGATACCGTAGTTTTCGGGAACGTTGACAACAAAAAAACATCCTATTGAGGACCATTACTACACTTTTGAACTTACACAAGGGCACGATTTACCTAGGTATACTAACTCTTAACTTTAAAATATTTAAAATAAGTATACTTTTACCTACTGAATTAGTATGTATGTACCTACTCGTATATATATAATACTAAAAACTACGGACAGACGGACAGCAAACACCTGCCGTTGTTTTACAACCATAGCCGACGTTTTACGAGCTTTCCCCGCGTGCTCGGATGAAGTAGACTTTTCTTTAAGTAGCATTTGATGACCGAAGTTTCCATCACTTCATTGCGTCCAGTATACTTTTGGTGGGATGGAAATAGACATCCGAGAATTGCGACTCTAAGGTGTATCGGAGAACATATCTTATCTGCCTGAAGAAAAGCGCAAAACTATCGGGAAGTAAAAGGTCCCCAATATCACTTCATTGCGAGAATTGGGATTCTAAGGGGTATGGGAGAACCTTTTTGCATGAGGAAAAGCGAAAACTCTGTCAAAGGTTTCTACCTACTAAATCCTCATCAGACAAGCTTTAGTCCTAACTTGTCTCCTTTCCATCTAAGTAAACAACATGGAATACGTACTTTAAAAAGTACTGCGTAGTAAAATATTGCGACGTTACATTAGATATTTTTAACTAGGTTTTGCCCGCGGCTTCGTCCGCATGGACTATGTAATGAAGCCTAGGTACTTTCAACTAAATATGGGCGAAATTTAAAGATTCGTTTAATAAATATAGGTAAAGCGTGAAGAGGTAACAAACAAACAAACTTACTATCGCATTTGTAATATTAGTGCGTATAAGCTACCGTCGATATGATTTTCTCTCAAATATAATTTATTTAAGAAAGAATATCCTTACTAGCTTCGTTTAATATGAGTGTATTTAATTAGTTTAATGGAGCTGTTAAATAAAATTTATTGTTAATTTTATAGAGGGAATAAAGTAAACTGTGCAGAGAAATTCAGATTTTTTGTAGGAATAATACAAAGTCTTCATGAAGTAAAAGGAATCATAGAATAAGAGAGAAACCCTAGAATAGGATAAAGTATTCTTGCAGACCACTGTAATTAAGTACCACTTGGGTCAAACTAAATTGGGAACGCTAATACTTTAACTAGATTAAAGTGTATCTTTTAGTCTTCATCATCATCATCAGCCTATTGCAGTCCACTGCTGGACGTAGGCCTCCCCCAGGGCACACCTCAAGACTGCCATGAGGGGTATTTGCCCATAGTCACCACGCTGGGCACACGGGTTAGATATCTACCTTTTATACCTTTTTTATACATAGATTTGATTTCCTGCAAATAAGGTCAATTCCTGCTCTCGTGTTATGTACGCTTGAAGAGGTAAAATAAATTGTGAATGTGTGTTTAGCGTGTAGCACAATATGCTTTAGGATATATTTTTCTTGATGCTGTCTTTATTGAGATCAAGTTTTAAACAGACAGCATCATACTTCAGATAGGCTATCATCTAACCATTGGAAAAAACAAGCCCTATCATAAGTTTTATAAAATAAATCGAATAAGACAATTTTCCTGATAGTTTGATGTCAACAGTGGGGTAAGCACAAACCTTTTTACGCGGGGCGTAACGCTAGCTAGCGATGCGTTAGCAAAATCTATGGGTATTGACAGTTTGACGTTACGGACTATCGAGAGGTTAGTGCTTACCCCTCAGTTGTATTTAGCGGGGGTGTAACTTTACATAAAGTTTATTTAGTAGTAACCGATAAATTATTTGTGGACACGTGGATTAAGTTATGGTTATCAGCTAATATTTAGATCTCATATTTGAACGAGTACTAAAGCTTACACGTGTAGCACAAATCTTTCGCTTCATATTAACCACACTTTAGGACTACACCTAGTTTAAAGTTTCCAACATTTCTCCATCTGACACAACTTCTAACGCTTCAAACTACGTTCCATCAACAACA
This sequence comes from Carposina sasakii, assembly GCA_014607495.2. NCBI lineage: Eukaryota > Metazoa > Arthropoda > Insecta > Lepidoptera > Carposinidae > Carposina > Carposina sasakii. The sequence goes on along the minus strand of CP053163.1, from coordinate 3,337,322 downwards.
TTTACGTTATAGCATTCCTGATAGTCGCTATCTTGTAAACACTAAAGTCTAGTTTATGCTGGATACGTAAACGTGACAGTACTTTTAATGGTAACACTTGTACGGTCTTGGACGGTCGATATCGTTGCGTGTGTCACGAAAACACGAATGTCACAGAATGGAGCGCGCATGTTAAATGACTATTAAGTTTTTGATAGTCTCTTAGTACATCGTGGTAGTTTTAAAACAAGTAATACAATATCTGTTTCTAAAAGATTTATGCTTTAAAATTAACGCTGTATTATAAACTGCCGATGATTTTGAAGGTCCGAAACTTGAAGGGGGGGAATACAGGAACTTTGTACATACGCGAACGAAGTCATGGGCATCATCATCTCTATATTTATAACACTAGTTAGAATTAAACGTAATATTTATAAGCAGGCACAGGTGAGCGATAAATTGGAGATAAAAACGGGCTTAGGTATACAAAAGTTGGTTGTTTTTACTTCCAAAATTACCAATAAATTCATGTCATCTAACTTACTTAACGTGGTGAGGCATGAAATACCTATTAGGGTTATCGCCAAATGTAACGTAATCTAATGAAAATATCCGGAACTAGGTCATAATCATGAAGGAAATACTAATGGGAGATGCGAGAAGCAAAATGACGGACGAGACTAGAGGTCGTGCGTACGCAAAACCACGCTTTCTTTACGGTGCAGACATGTGAAATATTTCTACAATGCATATAACAGCGCCGTTTTCCTATAAAACCAAACACTATACCTATAAGAGTGACTCAAAACATATCCCAATATGTTCACAAAATAAAAGTAGCGGTAGGATCATCGAGGAAAACTGAAAAGTGAGTGTGTAGTAAGTAATATGGTAAATTGTGCCCATATTTTGGGTATCTTGAATGAATCTATGCCTAATCAATGCGATCGCCAATGTAGACCACGCAGCGCAGTATGGACAGTCACTGGTTAAAATTTGTCTCCTTTCTATGAACAAATGTCAAGACAGCTCCCTGTACTTCCTACTTGTTCATAAAACGTGCTGCTAGGGAGCGACAGTTATTCTAACTAATAGTTTAATTGCTACTTTTATTAATAACTTTAATTGCTACTTTTACAGGATGTTTTTTTGTGGCCACCTTTAACGACGGGTACGTATTCTATACATGAAATAAAGTAAGTTTATGCCAAAAAAAATGCTGGGAAAAAAAAAATTTTTTTGTTGAAAAAAAAAAATTAAATTCCTTGATCGTGCGAAATTTATAGTGTCTAGTGTTTATGTTAGTTTTTTTATAGACAGATATTAATTATTTTTCGTGAAAAAATCCTGCTACGCGCGTCTATGTGCATTTATGCAGAAAAACGCAGTCTATTTACTCAACTTTGGACCCTAATATTTTGGAAACCAGACACTTCCCAGGTATGCTTCCATGGAGAAAAATGATCGTGATGATGAGGAGATTCCGTAGTTTTCGGAAACGTTGACGACCAAAAATCACCCTGTATTACCTATAGGTATGTTGAGGTGGTTTGGGCATGTGGAGAGGATGAGTGAAAGTAGACTGACAAAGAAAGTGTACAACGGAAGAGTGGATGGAAGAGTTGGAAGGGGAAGATCTCGCCGGACTTTCACCGATCAAATTGGAGAAATTCTAAAGAAAGGTCAGGTCAAGAGTACCCTAAACCGACGAGCGTGCATGAAGAATATCATGAAAGTAGATGAAGCGAAATATGTGTGTCAGGATCGTAGCAAATGGAGATCCGTGATCTCTGCCTACCTACTGTATAGTTTTTAGTACCTACCCACGAATGCCCACGATACAATGACTGGTAGGATCTTAACGTGGGACTAGTTAAAGTCTTGCAAAGTGAATATTTATTTATAGCGGTCGCCCACGACTTCGTCCGCGAAAGGGGGCATTGCACCCGTGCGAAGCCGGGGCGGATTGCTATATACCCTATAGACTTCCTCGATAAACGGGCTATCTTACACTGAAAGAATTTTTCAAATCAGACCAGTAGTTCCTGAGATTAGCGCGTTCAAACAAACAAACAAACAAACAAACTCTTCAGCTTTATAATATTAGTATAGTATAGATATAGTATAGATTTCATTAATTTATACAGGTTAACCACATTACACATTTTCCCAAAATTATACCTATCTCAATTATTATGTTCATCCAATAATAACTCATTCACACTTGCCCTACATAAATCTGATTTCGATTTACGATAACGTTATGTCCCCGAAGCTATAAAACTTGATGCTATTACCCCTTTTGATGTCGCCAGTAGAAAGAATTTCAATTAGATGTCTCTTGATAGAAAGGAAACGTGCTCTTATCACGACTACGACGCCATAACACTTGAGGGATTTATATCAAATTGGGTATTTCGAAATAGCAACACAGTAAATGTTCTGCGATTCCGTTCGCGTAGATTGGGGTGTAGAATACATTTTTTGGAAAATATACCAAACCCGGATTGGCCTATCACGCATTCTCGCCACTGCAACTCTTGTAAGCCCGGATCAGCAGAGGCGCTCAGAAATTTGCCAATAAGGCATAGAAAACTTAAGTATTTAAATTAATATAAAAAACTAATTATAACAAGTGAAAAAATGTTCCAACCTTGCCTTGCAGTTCGTTTGCTATGTAAATCACTTCGTGATCAAAATTGTACACTATTATTAGTGAACTGTGAAAAACAAAAGTTATCTTCACCTTTGATCCTGTGTTTCGCATTGTGGATGACAGATTTTCTTTATATATCCCGAGACCACTCATTCGTAATCATTTTTATAATTTTAATTTTAGCAATAAATCCTGGCATCTATTTGATACAAGCCATTTCCACAAATCTTACAACAAGTCTCCTGGAATAAAACCTCGAATAAAGCAACTTTGTTTGCAATCTCATTAAATAGTGAGGACTATCAAAATTGTATCTCTTTACAAAACTTTGGATAGTTTATCTCAGCCTCAGTCGAACTTGAGTAGACTACGCCAATTTATATGAATCTGAGATAGAATGAGATAGGATTACATCATTCTGACGGCAGAAACTTATGCCACTTGTTAGTTTTTAACGAGTTACTGAGGGTATCGCTTACTCGTGGTTGCTTTCATCTTCTCTTAGCTGATTCAGTGCTTCGTTTCAATAGGCCAGGCACATCAAAATATAATAATCATACCATTCTTTACAGCAGGGGTCTTTGATAAAGTAATAGTATCGATATATCGAAAGTATCGATCCTCCCCGTAGAGGTTCATCATCGTTTCGTTTGCTTCGATAGGCGCATTCATCAAGTCACGTGATGAATCCTACCGCTGATGGGAGTGTTGTGACAATGAACGTCGATGCCACTATTTAAGCAATTATTATAAACATAATTTGTTGTAATTATATGTATCTTTTTGATTACTTTTTTTTACCATTTTATTTAATAATACAAAAAATGTTTCTTTACTGACACAATTTCTTTTTCATTTCATCTCGGTTGGCGGTTTTCTTTGACAGGTTCTAGACCAAAATGCGGTGAATTGCAGTATATTGAATTATAAATTGATGTCAGTACTTTCAGATTGATTCAGGGTCGTAGTATTTTACTCGCCAAGCGTATCCCTGGCTTTGATGGGTAGGATAGGATACCTAGGACGAGTTTACGATAAATACGAAAGTAGAATTCTTAAACATGAGTTCGCAATATTTTATGCTCTATTTTGGGCTGTTTACCCCAGAAAATTTTCTGATATAAAAGGGCAGAGTTGCTTTCAATCATTTCCATATTTCGATACTATTACTATTAAACTATTATAGTATTAATTACCTTTATTGAAAATTTTTGTCAATCTTCTTTTCAAGATAGAGATAATGATTTTCTTAGGTACTCACATAATTTAAAATCTTTGCACCATCTAATTCAGGCGATAATAATTACTTATTTCTCTGAACCACTGCCGTCAACTGCATCTGACAACATTAACAAGTCCAATTATAGTGGGATTGCTTTTAATTTCCTTGTGAGAGCGTTCATTGACTCCGAGAATGTTATTTTTATAATCATTTTGATCAGTCCAGTGTACGATGCTGGAGTCATAACAGCTTCGGTAATATGTTCTGAAGACATTTATGACCAAATGCAATGAGAGGTTCATTCCCAAATCGAAGAACCAAAATTTAGGTCATGCAAAATTTTGAAATTTAATTGAAATAATATGCGGCTATCCAGTATAGTATAGTACTAGTAATTTGCTGTTCCGTTAGGTAGAATATTGTTGTCAAATAGCCAATTGCTATAAGTACGAGTAATAAGGATTGGCAAAACGGTGGTGAAAATAAATGGTAGTAGGTATAGGCCGGACGTGACGAGATTTAAACACGCTATTCTCGATTCTGTATATAGACATTTTTTCTCTTAGCTGTTTTATTTTCTTACTAGCTGTTACCCGCGACTTCGTCCGCGTGGGCTATGTTTTTCTCCGTACTACCAACTATATGTACCTATGCAAATGAGGTAAGAAACGTGAAGAGGTAACAAAGAATAAGTAGAGAGAGGTAGTTGGGATGCTTGTTAAAGAAAGAAAAGAATGGCAGCTTAACTAAGCAACATTAAGAAAAAATACAAATAACCTTAATACAACAATACAATAAACCTAAAAGCCCGTCTACTCCACAAATCATCAATTTGCTACAGTAATGAATGCCGAACACATGTCTGTTGATCGCAACCTTCGCGATTCGGCAGGAAATTACTTCCCAGGGGTATCGTCGCCCCCACTAGCTAATGTCCTACGCCTGCTTGGTTACACAACAGGGTATTTTACTTTTTGCTTTGTTTGTGGTGCTATTTTTTATTAGTTGGTGTCTAGGGTACTTAGCCACATTTCCAGTACCATCGGAGTTAACTCTCGATAAAATGTCGCAAGTAAAATGTATGATTTCGCTTTTTACAAATAAAATCGGAAATTTGATTACTATGGAACCTGAAGATAGATAATGTAGATTTTAGCATTTTCGCTTAGTAAATTAGATCAGTTTAAAATTAGTTTTGCAACCAAAGTTTAGTGATGTAGAAACATAGATAAATTAACAGATTGTTATATTACTTGTAGATGACTCTACTTGTGTTTTCTCTTATTCATTACATTTAATTTAATATATGTAATAACAAACTTTTTTATAAGTATCTACTATATTTTATTGTATGTACCTTTATCACGCCTGTAGGTATAGGACGTTAGCCTTCAAATAAACAAGCTTGGAAGCTTCTAGTAGAACTCAAATATTGGTTCCGTCCTAAGCACATAGCTGGATTTGTGAATTCAGGGACTTAGGATTAAATTGGGTTAAGTAAGAGGGTAGTTACATCTACTTTTCCATATTTTTAATCTAAATTTTATGGACACGCTAGAAATTAATGATGCATGACATCTAATAATTTGTGTCTGCGTGTTTACAAAAATCCTTGTGAAACACTTTGTGAAACCTTGTGTAAAGTAAGTACAAAATGTGTTTATTTCCAAAAATACATATGTACCATCAACAATATTTTGTATTTACTGCGAATCCTACACTTGGAGAACCTGTATCATACATAGGATTGTAAATAATGTATATTTTAATACACTGATTGTGTATTAGGTACTACTGCAACCACACATATTTTATTATTGCATTGATGAATGAATTTGATAAAATCATTAACATATCTGCAGATATTGACATTACTAAGCTGAAGTACCTACTTACATACATACATATAATCACGTATTTATCCTTTACGGGGTAGGCAGAGCACCGAGGGCCGATAGAACCACATAGTGCAACTTCTGACCAATTTTGAGGGTATAGTTGAGATGTACAAGTTCGGTTAGTAATGACAGGTGGTCAGCCCATCGCCTACAAAACACCTAAGACCCTCTTGTCCCTCTACTGACTTGTAGAGTATGCCCGGGACGAGAAGCAGCTGTAGTATTACCAATTAGAGGATTCCTCATCTATTTTCAGTGTTCAGGTGAACCTTGCTTTATAGGCCGCAATCGCAAACTCCGCAAGGGCAGTGTGAAGGGTGGTTCATGTCTTGGGGTAGTTTTGTATCGACTATAAGGCTTTATTGCATTGAAAGCCTTGAGATCCCTTGACCCGTGTTTGGCAGATGTTTTATCTTTGACTTGACTTTGAAAAGTGAAAGCAGTAGTCATAATATTCCATAAGAGGGGCTAGGTTTTGATCATATCATGTTTCTTTTTGATCAGCGTGTAACGGAGATCCAATTAATGATAAATTGGAAATGTTAAATGATACGAGATATGAACTATGATCATTTTTATAATTCACTAACGGATGCCCGGATTAGTATAGCTTATTACATCTTATTCTGATGTATCTATAGCTACGTGTCATAAAACAACGTCCAAACGACTACATTTATATTTATAATATTAGTGGAATAGGACTTTGGTCATTCATAAAAAAAATCTTGCCAAGTCTCTTATGAGCTTGAACAACTACAGTGTACTAGGTATAGGTACAAACATTTTAAACAAAGTTCCCTCAAACCAAGATTAGGTTCTTGACATTGCCCGTGACTGCGTAATTCGGCCACCCTCCAGTCTTCAAGGTTGTCAGCACACGCGATATGCTAATACACCCTTAGTTCCGCCGGAACTTGCCATATATCTACAGGTACATATATAGGCTATACACGTTTTAGTTTTCCTGCATAATGCGGCTCATGAGTCGACAGTTTCCAAGCATTGTGCTAATACGTTCACCTTTTTAAACGCTATAAGGTGGCGTCTGAATGGTTGCGAATTTACTGGCGGCGCAAACATTATTATACAGGGTGTAACAGAAAGGGTATGTTAAGCGAAAAGCTGTATAAATAGCCCACTAAAGAGAACCTATTCCCAAAATTTGAGACTCGAAATCACATGTTTATTTTTCAAGATTGTATGAAAATTCCTGAGATATTTAAAAATTCTCCATACAATCGGGAAAAATAAACATGTGATTTCGGATCTCAAATTTTGTGGATAGGTTCTCTATAGTGGGCTATTTACATAGCTTTTCGCTTAACATACCCTTTTTGTTACATCCTGTATGTTTACCTATACATAAACAGCTACGAGTATGTGTAGGGGGGTGCAGCCGTTAATGATCAGTTAGTAGGTGCGCAAATATTAATGTAATTGCTATCTAGGTATCTGATAGGTACAATGGATATCAGAGTGCTCTAACCTGACATCTAAGGTATTAAGTACATAACAAAATTTTACTAACCGGTTAGCTCTTTGATGTCTATCTCTAGAGTAAGTATGTGATATTGCCATTACACAAAGAAATTGAAATTGCTGTACTTATTTATTTTTACACGAGGTATTTAGAGGTCGTTTTAGTCCTTTCGCCACGAAGTTCAAATTTATAAACTATACACAGATTAACAGACAGAACCTACAAAGTAATTAATGAGGTGTATGTACAAAAGAAAAAAAATCAAAGGCGAGTTACTGCTATTATTATACTATGCAAATGTGCAAAACATCAATTCTTCATTGTGTGTAATTAAGTCGTGATTGACTGACCTACTTACACATAACTTTCGACCAATCACCGACCTTGATTCGTGTTAAAACGTTAACATGTTTGCCGTTAATTATAAGGTATTTGCTACCTACAGAGAAAATCGCGGGTAACAGTTAGTATATTGTAGAATATTTTCCATAACCATCCTTGGAAAAACCTTGGCCCTTCCTCACGTTTTTCAAATCCTCAATAAAGCCTTGGTGAGGGTTAAGACTTTCATTGCCATTTGCCGGCCTTTTCCCGTTCACAAACGATTCCTACAACGGATTTCTGAATTATGTAAGTAATCGTTTACTCTTGCTTATTGGCCCATAGCGTTTACTCGTTATTGACCTATGTTAGATAATGTACCTACTTGTATAAGAGAATTGGACTTGTTTAATTTGATCATAATAAACATAACAGGGATCTTAATGTGGGACTAGGTCAATGTGTTGTGAAGTGTGTGAATATTTATAACATGATTTATCGAGGTTTCCAAATTCGTTTATCAGATTTACCAATCGATTGAAATTATATTGAAAGTACCTACTTAGGTTTGGTCAGGAATAATTGGTACCTACCATTTAGGATTGCCCTAAAGGAAATTGCCCGGATCAACTAGAGCCAGGTAAGCTGGGTATAGTATAATTACATCCATACGTAAACGGACGGCCGTTTTCAGTAACACACTGGTTTCTGGTAATTCCTTTTTTACCTTGTATTTCAACTTGTATTGGAACCTTTTTTGAAAATCCTCTTGTAAAGGTTATTAGCGTGGGTGTATAAAGTCTACACATATATAATAGGTATACAATATATTTTGGTACTTTACCTCTATAAAATTGAACAACATCACACATCATGTCACGTCAGAAAAGAAAACTATTGTATTTTAAATACCTACTAGTTTCAAAGAATTTTATTTTTTGTCGCACAATAAGTATTAAAAGATTATGTAGTTCTTTCTAAGCATTCTTATAAAAATAATTTTGTATATGTATATAGGTACATACGTATACAGGGTGTGTGTGACAGCCAGGCAAATACTGAAATACTTAACAAGTACCATTGTTTTGAGTTATACGACAGTATTATTACTCGCAGGAAATGCATTTTTAACCGACTTCAAAAAAAGGAGGAGGTTCTCAATTCGTCTGTATGTATAATTAATTTAATTATCCGCAATGTTTCCTTTCCGAGCAAATTGTTTCAGGCCATCCTGTGACTAGTTAAATGGGCTTATTGGTTATTGTGTGATACATTGTTGTTTTTTAGATCAGTTGTGACCCTCCATTGGGGTTGATCAGTTAAATTGGACTTTTTTGGGACATACTTTTTTTTTTAATCATTCCAAGGTCAAAAAATTGTTTTCAAGTCATTATCTAAAGCCTACTTAAACGAACACTATTTTTTTCAAAAAAAAAATAGTCGGCCAATTTGGAATTTTCCTGTGAAAATTTTCAGTGGTTTTCGCCTCAGAATCATGGTCTGAAGTCGCCATATCAATATTTGCCTGGCTGTCACTTCCATCATGTACTTATTAGGTAGTATAGTTAGTTATAACACATAATGGTTTCCAAATTGCAGTTAAATAAAATTGCTTTAAATGGTGTTCCAGCAACATCTATTAATTAAGCTTTAGCTAATTGGCGTTAATTAAATAAAACGTAGGCTTTACATTAATTTACATATTTTTCGGCTAAACTATGTCTTGGTATGTATATTTATATTTTTATATGAAATCTAGCGTTCTATAACACCTATTTAATTTGTCCTTTATTTCACATTCGCAAGCTGCCATCGATCTAGAATGTTTTAATTAACGGAACAAGTAAATACAATATTTTATTAGAAGAACACCTTTCTAAAATAGACTTGCCTGAAAGCTATTGAAAGCCCTGAAACATCCTAATCTTAGTTCTTTCCGGGTGTCTTTACATGGGTGTATTTCAGTCTCGGACCATAAATTTAAGTAGATGACGTCGAAACAAGTGGAAAATACATTAGATATTATTAGTTAAGCATTATGTACGACTAGAATCATCATCATCAGCCTATTGCAGTCCACTGCTGGACGTAGGCCTCCCCCAGGGCACGCCACAAGACTGCCATGGGGGTATTTGCCCATAGTCACCACGCTGGGCAGGCGGGTTGGTGACCGCAATTTGTATTTTGGACTATGTTGTCAACAGTGGAGGCGCTGCTGCCCACCTCCCGGAAACCCTTAATCGCCTCGTACGATACCCACGGGCAGATATGGGGTGGTACGAATTCTACTTTTTGGGACATGGTATTTTACGTAATAATACACTATATGTTACCACGTAAAAATAACATAACTTAGTACATATGACATGAAGGTCATATCCCCCAAGGAGGTTGGGCAGAGGTGTGCAAATTACACACCTACTTTTCACCAGCTAGCCTATTAAGTCCCACGTGGTAAGTGGTGTGAGCCTATCTGTCTGTTAAAATGCAAAAAATGTTTAGTTGCAATATTAGATATAATATGTTCCGTTTTTAAAAGATTGGTTCTAAGATTTAAGTTCTTTTGGTTAGGGTCTATATCTCTAAAGGCACGTTTATGTTTTTCTACTATTATCAACGTCTTTAAGCTAATATTGTTCAGCTCCAGAGTACAGAATACCTTAGCTTATTCCAAAATAATTTTTTCACGAATTTTCCGCTATTTCCTGCCGTAAATTTATGCGCAGAATTCGACTGTCGAAAGAATGATATCGTGGCGTGGCATTTGAATACGGGTTGGAAGATGATTTATACCTATTTTCCACGTGATGGTCATGAAAAATTAACGGCAATATATGAAAATGTCATGTTAATTTACTGTTTATAGCAGGGATTCCCAAACTTTTATCTCAACTTTTTATAAGTTAACTAGTTCGACTACAGTCGAAAGAATAGATAGTCTCCCGTGGACCCCTGGGGGTCCACCAAGACCACTTGGCGTGGCATTTGAATACGGGTTGGAAGATGACTTTGTTGTCCGTCTGTTCCGTCCGTCTGTCAAGACCCTTTTTTACCTATTTTCCTACGTGATGGTCATGAAAAATTAACGGCACATATACTGTTTATAGCAGGGATTCCAAAACTCATAACGCGTAGAGGTTTTTTCATACCAAATACTCAGGTCTATAATACCTTTAAGCTGTAGCAAATCAAACTTCTATGTCAACGCAATCAAAAGAAACAGCAATTTAAGCTGCATATTTTGAAAGCAAGTACTCGCAAGGGAATCAAAACCTAAAGGGTACTTCCAGTCGACCTAGAATCTTGAAATTTGGCATGAAGCAACGTTAGCACACTGAAAACCTTAAATTTTTAGTTACATTACAAAATATATATTTTTTATAAAATATAAACTTATTACTTTTTGGAGCTATCAAGTTGAAATTCATATCAAGTACTTAGATCTAATTGCCTTTAACCGTGAAAAAAAAAAAAAATTATAAGTCAACGCAAAAACGCAAAACGCAAAAGACCAGATACCGTGAAACTCGCAACCACACGCAAGGGAATTAAAACCTAAAGACCACTTCCCGTTGACATAGAATCTCGAAATTTGGTAAGAAGCAATAGCTTACAGCACAGGTAACAGAAAAATTCCGAAAAGCTTAAAATTTTAAGTAGTTATACACCAAAAAATTGTGATTGTAAACAAATAGTTACAGCAATGACCGCGAGTTATTATACTATGTATGGGGAGGGCAACATTTTTCAAACGGCAAAGACGACCTCACTCACATTCCCCGATGTTTTGGTGAATGTAGCTGTATAATCTAAATGCGTCCTAACTGATTAAAGTGTTATACTTATAATTAAATTCTGACATTATTATATTTCGTTATTATCAGACAGCTTGCTTGTATTGTTTCCTGGCGAAGTTTGATGGGATTTCCAATTGCAAAACTTTGTAAAGATATAATTATGGCTACAGTTGCATTAATCGTCAACGAAAATACTATTTTACGTATAATACCTACGGTATGCCCCCGATGGAAGTTGTTTATTTCATGCAATAGCGTTTTCTATTTACAATTCCACTACCTTTTTCAGTCCATTTACCTGGTTCAAATTTAATACTTAATTAATATTTTTGAACCAGATTTCTAAATAGTGACTAAAAAACTTAGGGAACCACTGGTTTATAGTCTTATATATCCCAGGCAAATAGATAGAATACTAGTTTAACTAACTGTTTTTTAAAAACGTATGTGGTATTATTAACGTATTTTGACTAATATATATATCAGTTTATTTGCTGTTCTGCGTAGATCATAGTGACATTATCAACGGTCATAGTTTATTACTAATAAAAGCAAATAGCCGTTGACAGCCTCTTGTGCCAGTTACAAATTGTAAATGATTTCCTCTCAATTGACTTGTCGTACTATCGCGAAATTATACCGACTACAATATGCAATAATACTACAACTCGCCATTGTGATACTAATATTTTCTTGTAGCATTAAGTTCGCCTTTTTATAACTTTATAGTGCAATAAACAATTTTTTATCTATCTATTTTAGAATTACTAGTGGACGGGTAACTCCAGCGACCGCGTCGACTGCAGAATAATTGAAAATTTTCTGATATTAAAAGTAGCCTACGTCCTTTCTCAAGCTACAGATAGATAAAGTTACTTTCGCATTTATTAGTGTAGCGGAGACATCTATCGGATGCAGGAGAGAACCACAATCGAATGCGAAATCCTAGAACGCGATATCGAAGTTTCTCACAATGATTGGAATATATACATGGGCCGAACAACAACTAGCGGCCTGGTGGGGCCGGAAGCGCTTCCCTTTTCACCACCCCCATATTCTTAAGGATAAGGATAGATTAGATACAAAGTCTCAGAGATTTCGTTCGGCTGGTGTGGTGCAACTGACCCTAACAATAAAACTAACAAAGTGTGGGTACCTAACACACAGAGTACCTATCGTTTGTATAGGTAGTAAATAATGAATTATAAACACATGGACAGTATCAATAGGTTTGTTATACATAAAAGGTGTTTTGTGAACCAGAATATCATTATTATAAATATATTATGAGTGACATCGGACAGTGCTGTTGGTTCACACGAATCGATATTTGAGAACCATAGTAAACGGAATTTGGTTAGAATGATAGCTGACGTTATTACTTGTGTGGGATCGAACCTAGTACCTATAGAGGAGAGTAATACAAATAGATATACAGGGTGTTTGTGACAGCCAGATTGATACCATGACTTCAGACCATGATTCTAAGGCGGAAAACACTGAAAATTTTCTGAATTTTTTTATATTTAGTTTCGTTTAATTAGACCTTAGATAATGACTTAAAAATAAAATTTTAAACAAAATATGATTTTCAAAAAAAAGTTACCCTCAAAAAAGTTCAAATAACTGATCAACCCTAATGGAGAGTCACAAGTGTACCAAAAACAGTAATGTGTCACACAATAACCAATAAGCCCATTTAATATGCCACACGATCGCCCGTTTCAGTATTTGCCCGGCTGTCACCTACACCCTGTATGTATGAATTACGGTAGATTTTATAGAATAGAATAGATTTTTATTTGAAGATTACATAGATACATAGATACAATAACAACAATGAAACAAGACAAACAGAAACGAAGACAGTGAAAAACATATAAAAAGTACAACATAAATTACTAGAGAGCCTAATCATTTAATTTTTGACCATGGTAAGCCTAAACAGTGGATTTATATGAAGTTTATAAACAGGATTGTCTCTATTGTGGAAGTGGAATGACACTATAAACTGCTTATAGTGGTTTCACGCCCTCGCTATGTAAACCATCTTGCTCATGGTCATACAATAGAACGCACAGAACACCCAAGAATTCGTATCTAGAAATCAGTAACTTCACTCATTGGAGCTGAGCGCTCTAATAAATCGGTATTGAGTATCGCGTGAGGAACATCTCATTTGCTATTCTAAGCGGTTGTATAGACATGTGTCGCTATGTCTTAATCGGACAGGTACGAATTACTGATTTTCTAGTATTACATAGTCTTTGAAAAACATATTTTCTCGAGAACAGCATGGTATTAAATCATCTTGTGCTGACACGGCCCTCATCATGCGGGGCTTCACTAAATATATAATCTGCATCTCCTCCCATGCATGTAGCAGGAGTTGACTTAGGAACTCCGGTGCATTCCCTTGGCTGATGAGATAGTAACTTGTTACTGACCATTAACATCCTGACCGCGCTATGTTAAATTGTATCTACACACTTGTGCACTATAATATCTCCTGTTAGTTTTTTTTAAATTTTTTTATTCTGATTTATTTTATAAGCCATACATCATATGATGAAGTCGGCTTATTTATATTCATTGGGGTTAGTATCACATCTTAGTTACGCAACAGTTATCGGTGGTATAGAATAGGTACACATATATAAGTAGCTTATACTTGTTTATACAAAACTCTGCACAATTAGTTAATCTTCTATTTTCTTATTTTTTCCAGCAATGGAGGGCGGCGCGTGGTGCGCCCGTGACATCTCCCTGCGCGCGCAGAAAAAGTTCCTCTCGAAGGTGGGAGGGTCTGCCAGCGCGCGCTCACTGGTGCTGGATGAGCAGGCTGCCAAGCTGTTAGATCAGGTGAGCTTCAGAAGTCTGTTTTACATACATTTTGGTCAAGGTAGTGATAATGTTAAGTCGCGCTGTTTTAAAAGTGTCTATGCGAGAATGCGCTATGTACCTACCTACGCCTTATGACATCACCATTACCTGCTCTTATCTCATTATGTATTGCCAAAGATTAAGGCCTTATACAGGGTGTAACAAAAGGGGTATGTTAAGCGAAAAGCTATGTAAATAGCCCACTAAAAGGAACCTACCCACAAAATTTGAGACTCAAAATCGCATGTTTATTTTTTCACATAGGATGAAGAATGATATATTGAATGATATATATCACATAGTATAGAGCTGCGACTGCTTCGCTATTATCAACTCCCCGACATAATTCTGGTGCCTAGGGGTATGCAGTCAAACTATGGAACGATTTGCCTCACTCGATAAGAGACTACGGTTGAGACATTCAAAAATAAGTTAAAGGATCACTTTCATGCACTGGCCACAATTATCTGCTGAAATTGTATTATGTATTTTTTTCCTATTACTGTATGTTATTATTTTATTTTATTTTATGTCTACCCATCTATTTATGTATGAATATTTTATTTTGTTTATTATAGTTAAAATTTGTACACATCATCATTACCTCTATAACTTTTAGGTCTCACTTTGCTTTCCGGTATGCTGGAAGAAACCTCTTGCAGAGATAAGCACGCTTTTGTATGCATTCCTTTTGTAAATTTCTTTCTATTGATTGTTATGTTTTGTGTACATTAAAGAATAAGTATGAAGAATTCCTAAACAATTCAGGAATGTTCATACAATCTTGAAAAGTAAACATGTGATTTCCAGTCTGAAATTTTGAAATAGGTTCTCTATAGTGGGCTATTTACATAGCTTTTCGCTTAACATACCCTTTCAGTTACACCCTGTATTTATTATACAAAGATTTTTTACTCATTACAAATCCCCAACAAATGAGCTACTCAAAGACCTACCATTACGGGCTACTTAATAAAATTGATGTGGTTAAGATTGTCAAAGCTGGTAGTGACAGGGTCCTGCTGCCCAAGACCTCTCTTGGGCTCGAAGCCCAGTACGAATTTCTAAGAAACAATAGAATTGACGACGCATCGGTAAATTTCGAACGCTTGTTATTTTTATTGCCATTGCCCTTATAAGTTCTACCACAGAATAGTACTCAGTCCGCGATCGATATCTATTCTATTTGGATCCTCTATTAAAATCTCCGATCTAAATAAATAATAGGTCATTTTGTGAAAACGCTTTCCTAATTATATTCCATACATTATGTTATTATATATTATATAGCGGCATTATAAAGCGGTGCCGTCAAATAGCGGCCCTGAAGGAACTTTCCACTTTTTGCCATGTTTAAGATGTCTTTTCACATTTCTACGGCCCCTACTTATACAGGGTATAACAAAACGGATATATACAGAACCTATCCACAAATTCGTTCGAAATCTCATATTTATTTTTCTAGATTCAATGGAGAATGTTTATACAATCCTGAAAAATTATGAGATTTACATAACCCTTTTATACACCCTGTAGGTATATGACTGCAACCGTAGCTTAGTATTGACGTTAGCTAGTTGTGTTATATTTTATCGTGTCAAGACATTAGCAGCGAATATCGGAGATAGGGAAGATAGATAGGCAGAAGATTGTGCATCTTCTTGCAAACACTTCACACAATCCTTTACCCATTTTTCAGTTCCTTACCGTCCTCCGCGAGCGGATAGAGAAGCGCGAAGCCGACAAGCTCATCAAGCACGTGATAAAGGTGGCGGTGAAGCTGGGCGTGCTGCGGAGACATAACCAGCTGTCTGCGGCTGATGAGCGCGCCTTGGCGGCTTTCCGGTCCAAATTCCATGTATGTATAGTTAATATTAATTAGAAAACGTTGATAGTACGATAGAAACGAGGAGTGTAGTTTAAGATGTAACGTGCAAGAAACAACTTCCGTCATGCTTAGTGTCCACCACCGGGCCTCACACCCTCCACTGACCTCATAAATCTGACGACCCTTGACTGCAAGCTCTCGATAGTCCGTAACCCCATCGCCGTTATATGCTTAGATTTGGCTAGCGAGTCGATAGCGTTACGGCGCGTAATAAGGTTCAAGCTTATCCTACAGATTCGAACACCTAGCATGATCAGGTGCATAGCTGTTACTCCGATATTACTTATTATGATGTTAATATGTTAATCCACAATGTTTCGACCTTGGAATGTTTCAAATGTTTAGTAACTACAATGGGAAAATAAATGAGCTATAAGGTAGCCTCAAGTGAAGGCTTGAAAACTTGTAATTCCATATCTACCTATTGGCCACATGACAAAATGCATACTTATTTGAAACTCAAGGTTAGTAGATTTGGAATGGAATCTAATAAGGTGGTTTTGATGTTACAGACTGTCCTGATGGCTGTGGTATCGTTCTGCGAAGTGGACTTCTCTTACGACAGAGGGTTCCTGCAGGACGCTTTACGCGAGTCTCACCAGTCCATCAAGTGAGTTTCTACTTTACTTACTTTACTGTATAATGTAACGTTCATATACCTAACTTCGCAAGTGTGTTGTAAGATATTTGCTGGCTAAAAGCTGAAGGATCACTACCTGTCCATTATTTGAATAAGCTCTCATTTGTTTCTCTCCTTTTTTTTCTTAATGTAGTTATGTAGTTTCTTAGAATTAGTTTAATTGCACATGTTACCCTGTATTTGTTAACAATTTCTCTTTACTTGCTTGGCTTGCTGGAAGAGATCTCTTGTAGAAATAAGCTTGCCATTGTACATGCATCTCTTCTTTTATGTTATATGCCTATTTCTTTTGTGTATGTGCAATAAAGAATAAGAATATTCGTGCAGATTCGTTAATGTGCAGTACTTGCAGTATTCTTATATTTCTTCGTTAGTTGATGCAGTACGTATTTCAAAGTCTATAAGTAGTTACTACGTATAGATAGAAGAGCTGTAATAAATAAATAAATAGATACGGCTGTGTAACCGAAGTGGGGGGTAGCCAGAATTATTGCAGGATCATAAAAACGATTTCACAACCACTAGCATTTTAGCTACTAGCTAGACTAAAATTATACTCAAAGGATTTGTGAGCCCAGGAGTATCTAGGACCACTGATTCAATGCTTTAATTCCCAAAAGCTCATATAAAGATAAAAAAGATAGACTACATAAGAAGTGTAGCTTAAAAAAACCTTTTTATTTCCAGATCAGTAGTAGAGAGGCATCTCACCGACAAATCGGTGTCTCGTTTAGGAGGAGTATTCTCTCTTGGATCCAGAGCCGACCTCCTGGACTCTCTCTTCGCCGGTCACGTAGACGATGACGTCTTGAAATTGGCCCGCATGCTCCGCAAGGAACTCGATAGAGGCCTCCTATAATACTAGACAACACACTCCTGTGCCGTCCTAAACAAACCTGTGCGGTGAATATACCACTGTCCGAGTTTTTGGGTCCATAGGGACCTTGTTATCCTCAAAAGTGAGGATTTTATGCGCTTGGCGTATTATGGAAATAGTTTGGTAGCAAATGAAAGTGCACGCAAATTTGCAGCTACATTGATGACATTGGAAGTACAATGTTTTCTTAACAGTTCTGTATTAGGCTGATTATTAAAAAAAAAAAACTGGCAAAATGTATGTAGTTGCAAATTTTAGAGCTTGTTTTCACTAGTCGCACAAGTTTTATGTTCATTTATATTTCATTTAATATTCATACACCAACTGTACTTACCTACATTGTACAATCTTATACACTGTAGGTACGCCTATATTTACTTTCTATATACGAAATATATGTAAAAGAAGGCACTAATATTAATATTCGAGGCTGGAATCAAAATAAAACGACTAAACAAGACTGTCAATAAATACTCGATTTTTTTGGTATGTCTCACCTTTTCAAGAACATGACAATTTTATTACAACGTACCTACAATAGGTATTACCTACAAATTTTTCGTACTAAGAAACTATAATATTGTAGCACCTAAGTTTTGTATTATAATAACTTTATAAAAAGTGAGAAATTATTTACCTTTGTTTATTACCTTTGTTCAAAATTGCAGAATTATTTTTATTTGAAACCTATCCACCTACATGTCGAGTTTCAACTCTTGCCTAATGATTGCAATATCTTACTTAGTTTTAGCACTTGAAATTGATACGCATTTATTTGTAAATAAAAAATGACTAATTTTACTACACTAGGATACCTATTTATTAATCTCACATATTGAATTTCTTTAATTGTAATCTCCTTAATTTCGATAAAACTAAATGAAGTTTGTACCATTTTCCATTGAGGTAAAAGACTTTGTTTTATCTCCTATTTTTTCCTATTGTCTAAAGAAATATATAAGTTATTTTTGAGTTATTATGTCTTCAAATATTTATGTATCAACTAATCTGCTTATTCCAGTATTAACCAATAATGTTTATTTAATGGCTTGTATATGACGCATAACATAACTTATACCTAATATATATATCTATATCAATGTATAAATAAGAAATTCAACCGACTATAATAATTCGGACCAAAACTAATATCTGAACAGTTCAAACATATCTCATATATCCCATATCTGTTTTAGCAATAAAAATGACACTCGAATAATTTTACAAGTTATTTAAACTATTTAGCGGTACACCTAAGTTAATGTACTCAGTATATCTTGCCTAAACACTATCACTTATATATACTATTTGACATTAATGTAAGTTTGTATTGAATGTTATAAGATAGTAGCTGTTGTCAGCGACTTCGACCGCGTGGACTACATAATCTATCTATACATATAATAAAAATGTAACGGATCGCTGTCTGTACATGGAAGATATATGAGAAAAAATATTATAGGAGACTTTTTTCAACGAAATAGTTCCCAAAATAATGATTTTTGGAATTTTTGTCTGTTTCTCCATTTGTCTGTGCGTTTGTACACGCTAATCTCAGAAACGGATGAATCGATTTCGATGCAGTTTTCATAAATATATCGTGACAGGTCCTACTTGACATATAGGCTACTTTTTATCACGGGGAAATGTTTTTATCCCGCATAATTTCGACATTTTGTTTTTTCTGTAGTCCACGCGGACGGAGTCGCGGGCTTCCACTAGTGTAGCCTATGTTCATCTCCGTACTACTATACTCGTATATATGAAAAATGTCAAGACGATTGGTTAAGTAAGTATAGCGTGAAGAGGTAACAAACAAACAAACTTACTCTCGCATTCGTAATATTAGTTGGGATAGATCGCTATTTATAAAAGCCCTTTATCAAAGCGTATGAACGAAATCGGTTTTGTTTCTCATCCAGATGTTATTTGGATCCAAGCAATAAACAAATAAAAAGTTTCTGTTTGAATTTAATACTAGTAATTTCTAGTTTATTTATAATCTCTATTATCTCGGTCATAATAATTCAGCTACGGTGAAAAATTTACTATAGACCTATCTTCTGTGACAAAATCAAGTTGTAAAAGAAAATAAAATGCAATTAGAAAAGTATTTAAAATAAAACCATAACCATTCAAGAATAAATTTGTGGACGTGTGGACGTGAACTCAGAATTCTAAGCGATCTATCTCTTGTACCTATATAAAATGTGTTATTTGTTATACTGTCAATAATCATCGCAGAAAATTCTCTTCTGTAGAGGCTCTTACTGTCCATTTGTGACAGGCTGAGCTGTAGGAGGAGCAGGAGCTGTAGCTCTTTTTCATTCGAAGTCTCCTCTACGTTAGGGTTGCCATCTCAAAACTTTGAAAACCAGGATTTGAAGAAGAATAACCAAGACATTTCGATTTAAAGCCAGGATTATACATGTGCGAGTCCAGTGACAATACGATTGGCAAAAGTAAGAGGCATGTTAATTTCAAAACATAGGCATGTTAAGGCTTTTAGAGGTCACGCTTATTTGCGTCATGGCACAGGCGTTTACCCGAGGTCTTGACTCTAACTTAGGACGATGCTTAAAAAATATCCAGGTTAACCCAGGATACCCCCAAAAGCAGGACATGTCCTGGGAAAACAGGACGGTTGGCAACCCTACTCTAGGTCATCTATATTTTCATAACATTTAGAATATTCTATGTACCTATTCATTGTCTCGATGTTTATCACTTGCATTAAATCATAATCATAACCTTTATTGAATCATTAACCATTTAAACTCTTTATTGTATCTATCATAAACTATTGTAAATAGGCGAAATTACTGCTATATGGAGTTTTCTGCCATATGGAGTTACTCAACATCTTTGATCTTGCCTCTTATATGACCAGCAGGGTATGTTAGACGCTACTATAATTTTAAATGTAGACCTAAATGTTATTGTTAAACAAACATCAATGATGTTTAGAAAACTTGATGTTAGAGAAATGCGTCCATTATCATTAAAATATTAAATCACACGGGGACATTTTGCGACGTTGGGGTGCGTTTTCATTATGTGTAAAGGTGTTAATCAAAATGGAGTAATCAACTATGCTTGCTCGTTGTGTCTGCTCACATTTTGGTACTAACATATTTATTTTGTATTTTACCCAGATTATACAGTGTGTAACAAAAGGGTATGTTACCGCTTTGTTACACCCTGTAACATCGCCACCGTTTCTAAGAACTATTTGGTGCAGTCACGGTGATACGCACTCTACTCACACAGTGTCCATCGAAATGCATTTTCTTCATATAAATGTATGCTGTGTAATACTGTCATAGTAGAAAACTATGTGAATGGTATAATATCCACAATTTTAAATAACATCTGACTGTTTTAAATTCATTTAATAAACTTGGAGGAAAATCTGAAGCTGTAGTTTGCTAAAAGAGTTACTGACTCAATTGAACAAGTATCAGCTCTAACCTTATCTAATTAATTTAATTTGCTCATGTCAAAAATATGCAGGTATAATGTAAAAAAGCGGATTCTACAATCATCCTTCACTGGTGGAATTAAATTGGTTAAGGGCCGATTGTTCCAAAGGTCAGATAGCGTGGGTATCTACATGAAGGATAAAGTTCATGCTATCTCTATCTTGGTCAAGTTTTAGAGAAAGACAGAATCTTTATCCTTCAACTAGTTTTTTTTATTTTTTTTTATTTACAAAAAAAATATCTGGCCATTGGAAAAATCGGTCCATAAACCAATTTTAGTTTGTAAATCTTTAGTTTATAACCAAAAGACGTTAGTTAATTAAACAATCTCATGTACGTAGTATGTTTATTCATTAGAATACTGAAATATGATTCTAAGAATTATTTAAGTATTTATTTAATTGATTAGTACTTTATTTTAATCGTTAAGCTGTGTTATATATATGTAATAAGATTTGATATCAAATATACAATTGATAAAATACTTTCGTTTAATTAAAGTTACCCACCAACCCTTTATCCTCAAAGAAGTAGGGCACATTCACTTTTTCTTTACTCTTGATAAAATTTGTGTTAATTTTATAATACGAATAATTGTCAATTAATTTCTCCATTTGAAACGGGAGGCTGATTATATATATGTACCTTACTTGTGTGCGGGGCGAGAACTTTCACAATCTTTGCTGTAGCATTACTACCGTTTTGCTACTAAAAATCACACAATCAGTCCACGGAAACGAACCCAATAGGATGTTTCCGAATCATTCTGAAAGTATCTTAAGCTTTTAGCGCCAGTCTCATTCGTTATCTAGCAGATAACGAGATTAACGAGATTCTTTGGATCCTTAACGAATTTGAAGAACCCTCTATGCATAAACAAGTGACTATTTATTCGAGAAAGTTGTGTAAGTATAGAAGATCTATCTATCTACATACCTACTTATAGATAGGTATATCCCGCTGCTGAGTAAAAGCCTCCTCTTTACTTAGCCACTGTCTATTCTGTTCTGGGTCAAAAAATTATGGAAATATCATGCCTAAATACCTACCAATGACTTTATTTGTTAGTTTAACTCATAGCAAGAGAGAATGAAATTTACGGCCCAGTGGAAAGTATTCTCGATGAAATAAAACAACAATTAATGTGAAAGCACCAGTCAATAATTTATTTACTAAAATTCCCTTAGTATACAAACTGATAGGTGAAAGTGAACGGCACACGTGGAAAACACGCTGAAACCACGGAACAAATTTAAAGAGGAGCTGTGAAAAACTACACAACGATTGCTAACGTAGCCTACGCTCATCTTAGGATAATTTTTGTTGTACTTTCAAACACTTGCAATGCTGGCACTGTTTATTTATTTATATATAATTTATCATCAAACGTGCTTAAACCAACTCCACTTTATATCTCTCCATGGCTGGAACAGTGGAACAGAATTTATGTCATTCCATTTGGAATTTTCGTTGTTTGCTTGAATACCGATTGACACTGGTGGAAACGCTACGGGGATCGTGATACATCAATACTATGATAACCAACCGTCGCGGTCGTCAGTTTATTGAAAACTGATGCAAATGAAGTAGGTACCTATATATTATTATGTATGTATTTTATTTAATTTCACCTAGTTAATAGCACTGAACACGATGAACTATCTCAAAGCTTACTCTGAATCCTTCCAACCATATGTAGAGTAAGTTAATGATGTACGTACGTCACAGAATACTATATACTCTAGACGTACGTATCAGACAATCTTACACCGGCTACTATTTAAAGGAAGTCGTAGCTGCGTTCTATAGGTAGTATCCTTCGCCTGCCTTCTTTAGTACCTTGCTTACTAGGGAACTTAGTAAGTACATCTCGCCTCTTATTATATAAGCATTCTATTTGATGTAGATAAAATTCTTTATTGTACTACAAAAAACATTATGTACAAGGCTTAATGCCCTGAAAGGACACGTGCTTCGACATTTTTCCACGTATTTTATAACGGCAAAGAACGAACTTAACTACTGTAAATAGTTGAAATACCTGCATCATCTCTATCAGTTTTCAATATAATAAAAAGTTGTAAATACAAATAATTTACAGCTACATTTCTACTACATGTATTACAGAAATAACATTTACAAAATGCAAAAACATGACATTGATGTATTCATAATGTGATAGTAGAGAATATTGATTGGTAAATCATTTCATTATACATATACTTACCTATTTACTTACAATACATTACGACCTATTAAAGTAAGGAGCAAGAATTTTCAGAGATAGGTACTCTTACTTTTTTAACTCATGCTTAGAACTATAGCTAAATTACTAGTATAATCCCTACAAACCAAATAGTTTTTCGCATCGTGCCGATGCGATATCATTAAAATCATATTATATCTGTGACATAAATAAATAAAGTAACATACGAGTAGGTACTTAGATATATCTTAAATACATAATATAATAGTCTGTGGTTAAAATATTATAGATGCATCAGATTAAACCGTGATAGTTCATTCAGATATAATATTCGGAGCCTGACATAGACAAAAAGAACTTAATGTCTTGTTGGTCATGGCCATATTAAACATAGATATAGATAGATAGATAGACAACCCAAAGTTGGGCCCCCTTATTACCTAACTAGCAAAAGCAAAGCGATAGCGAAAATTGTACAAATATCGCTGATTACTTGTCAAATTCGCATTACGTAAAATTAATTTCAAAGGAACTTTGAATTTTCAAGGCGAATATTGTACAATTTTCGCTATCGCTTTGCTTCAGCTTTGCTATTGCTTTTACGTAATCAGGGGGGGGGTTGTTTAAATTTCAATGCTGATGGTTAATTATAAGCTTTTTTTACGATGGTGTGTGCAACCATACCAGTGTTTTCAATCTTTCTATCAGTTGGAATACTTATACAGGGTGTAACAGAAAGGGTATGTTAAGCGGAAAGCTACGTAAACAGCCCACTGTAAAGAACCTATTCACAAAATTTGAGACTCAAATTCACATGTTTATTTTTCCCGATAGTATGGAGAATTTTCAAATATCTCAGGAATTTTCATACAATCTTGAAAAATAAACATGTGATTTTAAGTCTCAAATTTTGTGGATAGGTTCTCTACATTGAGCTATTTACGTTGCTTTTCGCTTAACATACCCTTTTTGTTACATCCTGTAGACATTTTTAATATAATATATAAGGAGACAATAAATCAATAGCCACTTTTTACAATGTTTTATTAGCTGTCTCCATATCACGAACATTTTTAAGCGATCATTTATTTACAAATACATGTTTGGAATGTAGGAAGTATGGGTAACTAGGACTAACATAACATCAATTCACCATTCGAAAGTCTACATACTTTGAGAATTTTACCATCAAAATACATAAAACTTGTAGCTCGTGCATTAGAAATTGTACAATCACTTACACAAATGTTTACATCTGTATTTAATATAATATTAAGACTTAGATAAGTATGAATGAGTAAAATGCGCTTATTGTCCCTAATGTATGCAAATAAGTTATTTCATTGAGCTCTAAGTGATTATACACACAATATTTTGAATGCAAGACATAACTTACTAGCGTAATTATAATAATAATTGAGAATTGCTGCTCTTTAGGACTTCGGATTAGTTTTTATAAATAGAGATCATGCGGTGAAAGCTACAGTGGTCATGCGAGTTTCGTAACTCTATAAGGTAGACATTTATGACTAAAAGCTCAAAGCCATTGAAATGAGCATGTAGGTACAATTATCTTAATTAAAAGTAATTCCATAGTTAAACGTTAATTTTAATATAAAATAGATTTTATCTGTCTATCCTATAAACTATATTATAATTTGTTTATCAGCTAAATATCAATATCTGAGTATTGCCCATTCAATAGTGTCTACGCTGATATTTTAGACCTGAATCGCTATTTCATACAATGTCTGTGTTCGTGTCAATATTCGAGCATAAACAGTATTGAGTGCTCAGATAAATGGTAGGTAATTGTCTACAATTACTTGATTTTACATTTGCCTTAAGCATAATAAATCTACTTTTTCGTATATACGACCAACTTTTTTGTTGACTAAATTGTTTATGAGTTTAGTCCATATTTTATTTATATATGTTATTTATTAGATATTTTATTTGTTATTTAAAATCAAATGCCAAGATTTAAGAGATGCCTGTTTAGTGCTTGTATTAAACAAGTAAATTGCTTTCAAAAATGTCGGTCGCATATGAATCCGTAACCTAAGTTGTGTAAATACCAAGATCAATTGGTTATTTACGTGGTTATTTACTAGTAATCTAAACACTACTTTAGGTACCTGTACTCTGTTCAAAAAGATTTCATTTACATTGATTGAAATCATTATAGATACCATCTTATTCTATCATAAGTCCAATAAACAGTTATTATATGACCAACCCCCGAAGAAACCGCCAAATTTATTACACATTGAAAAAAATCTACAAATTTTGCAAGTAAAATGCAGAAATTTTACACGTAGATATGTAAGTTATAAGTTCCTATATTTTAAACGTCATTGGCCAACAGTGACAAAAGTTGTTAATATTTTGGAAAATGTAACACTCGTGATTTAGTAGACGTCTAATTTTATTTGCTAACAAACACAGCGAAGTTAATATTCACGAAAGTGTAAGATGAGACAGTATCAAAATTTACCAACACTTTTTGTCAATGATTGTACAAGCAAGACGTAAGGAAACTCCCCAAAATACATGAATATATCCTATGTAACGTTAAACATTTATTATTTAATATCTAACATATACGTGTTACAAGGATGAAGGGTTATGAAAATGTGCGTAAACCGACAAATGTAAGCTAAGAGAAATTAAGAAAAGTATAATTTTCTATCTAATATTAATATACAGATTAATACTAAAAATCCGGACCTCGGACTTGGCCATTCCTCGTATTTCTTCGATACGTATCTGCGATATCTTTCGTGCAATCGTAAAAAGTGTAACAAAGAATAAACCCCTAAAAACAATTCAGAAACAGGAAAATCATTAATAAGGAAGTTAAATTAATTCTGGATGATAAACGAATATGATTTGTGAAAGTGTAAGTATCGGTATTTACACAGTTTATTATAATAGTCGGACTTATCTAGAAAATCTCCATTTATGAAAGATATAAATTATTTTAAAATTACATTTTGATTTGAGTATGTTTCTCAAAATAATAAAACAATAGGTTTAAAAATAATTTTATCAATGATGAATAGAAATATAAGTCAGTACATAGGTAGACATTGTGTTAGCTGTACATATCTAGAGGTATAAAACAAATATTGTTATTATTTACATAGTTTAAAAAATAATACCTATATATTGCAGTTTTCAAGATTATACGATCATTTCAAGGGATCACACAAACAAACAACTTAAAAATTGCTAAAACGTTGCATTAGTAGCACTTTTATTGAAACATCATAATTGTAGGTACATTGTCGTAGAAGGTACAAACTATTGTAAAGGACTTTAAAGGTGTGATTAACACATAAAATATAAAAGTACTTAAATAACCCTCCTTCTGGCGCACTCGGGTAAAAAGAAGTAAATGTGGCCAACGAGATGTCAATAGTCAAGTTTTGGTAATTAGATAACAGAATAAAAACTAGCGGATATATGTGTAACATAAATCTTAGCCCATTTTCACACGTTCCGCTTTCTGAGTATAAATCCTGTTTTTCCGTCCCCGTGAGAATATTAGATAATACTTCCTTCAAAATCTTAAAACAAACTTCTAACCCCAGTTTTAACCCCTTGAGGGTGGAGTTTCGTAAAATCTATTATATGCTGATGTCTACATCATGGGAACCTACCTGCCAAATTTCAAGTTTGTAATTGTTATAGTTTCTGAGATTTCCTGATTAATCAGAGTGATATTTCGCTTTTATATACACATTTCACTACATATTGTAAAACAAAGTCGATTCTCGCTGTCTATCTGTTCCTATATATGCTTAGATCTATAAAATTATGCAACGGTTTTGCTGCGATTTTTTTTTAAAAAAGAGTGTCTCAAGAGGTAGGTTTATATGTATATTGCTGTCGCTGTATTTATATATAGGTAGATATCCCTGCACCGCAAACTAGAACGTGTGCAAAAGGGCTTTATAGAAGTAAACCTAAATGCCACCTACCCTCGCACCTCACTGGCCTTTGCCCCCTCACTCACTCCTTCAGCTTGTGCCAGTCGGCGATCTGCCGGCGCGGCGCCGCCTGAACCTCGCGCCAGTGATGCCGCGCGGAGCCCGCGCCCGCACTGCCCAGCTCCAGGCGACCGATCACCTGAGGGGATACAGCTTGATGGATACGATGGTAGGGAAAACATACGATTATCATTTCAATATACATGGCTGTGCTTCTAGTAAAAACAACTAAATTATCTAATTATTGAAAAAATAATTATCATAAGCTGCATCTCATTCCGTGCATCTCGTAGAAGGCACTCAGGGGTGTTCTTTCAGGTGATAAGCTAGTGAAGCAGTACCATAAAGGATATTATGGCCCTGCAGTTCTTACTACCCTATTTCGGGAATACGGCCTTGTATAAGGTATAATATCTATATGTATAGTCCACTATACATAAAAAACATTTCCTCAAAATTTACGACTCGGAATCTACTATGGACAAAAACCCCCCTATTCTAGTTTTGAAACTGCTGGCAGACGTAGGTTTTCCAGGACACCCCACTGACATCACACTGTCGAAGGGCCAGTTATAAGGTTACCTCGTTCTTGGTGACCCGATCCCAGTCAAGCACGAGTAGTTCAAGTGAGACATGGTCGAGGCTGGCGTTGGGCGCCGCCGGCACCTCGAACACGAACGACTCGTTGAACACAGGGTTCAGGGTACGTTTCTTCACGTGCGTCTTCTTCTTGGCGATGCGCTGCCCGTTGTATAGGAGGTACATTTTCACGTAGCTGGAAAGGAGAAAGTGGTTAATTTGTTGTTGACCCTGACGTAAAGAAACGACGGATGTCAAAAGTCGGTGTTATGTGTGTAATAAGTATGTCTGTCTGTGTCATACGTAGGCTGATTTCTTAATATCCAAAAGTGGACCAGTGCGACGCCACGACGAAAATTGTGAGTTGCATTGCTACCTTGATTATACAAGTTGGCTGGTCCAGGCTTTTTTATTTTCAACATTTGGCTGGTCCATACTTGTATAATATATATAAAACTTGTAAATCAGGACAAATATTAAAATGTGATCACGTTGATTATCTGAATAGGGTTTGTGATTATTCCCGTTCGTTTCACCAGTTTCGTCCTAAACGGGAATTTCATAAAATCTAAGCCTGAATATAAAAATAGGGCGTTCTAATCAAATCGTCTTTATAAGGACAATGGGCTCTAATACTCACGGGTCGGCCAGGCCGGTGACGTCCATCTTGGGCAGGTTCCTCGCCTTCAGCAGCACCACGGTGAGTCGCGCGGCGCCCGGCTGCCAGCATAGCGACACCAACACCTCGCCGCGGCCCACGCGCAACATCTACATACATACATATAGTCACGGCCATTATCCCCCAGAGAGTTGCTAGGCAGAAGTGTGCAAATTACATACCCACTTTTCAATATTCGCAGCATCTGACCAATACATAATGTATTTGGTTAAAATATCCTGGGTTTTGTGGGCTTCCTAAGAATACGTTAGCTGCGTCTCCTTCCGTGCATATCGTAAGAGTCGACTAAGGAACTTTGTCATTCTCTGTGCTAATGCGGGGCTTTACTAGGCATCTCCTTCCGAGTATGTCATAAGAGTTGACTAGAAACTCGGGTAGGTATTATAGATAAGCTGATCACTGATCATTTACATTTGACCCCGCTATGATAAATGTAGTTGTGGGTTTTTCTATATAATTAATTATCTATTATATTATATTGTATGGATCATGTGTCTGAAATAAATATTATTATTGTTATATAATCCTGTAGTTCTGGCTACCACTATATGTGTATAATTTAATATCGGGATTACAGCGCCGCCGGCCGTGTCTATATGGCGCCTCTCCTGTGCTCCTATTAATATATACCTATATAATTTAATTTGGCGCCTATTCAATGGGCGGGCCGGCCCTGTTAATACAAGCGGTATCCAATATACCTACTTTGATTGTACTTTTAATAATAATAATAATAATAATATACAGCTTGTGGCGAGCTGTTGGGAGGTAGCGCCGTACTCCCGGGGGAAGGTTCCTCATCTCCCAAGTGACGAGGAAAACCTCTGCCTTGCCTTCGCCGGCCGGGCAGAGTTCGCGAGAGCTAGAATGGAGCAGTAAGTGGAGTTGGCTTCGGATCCAATTATGTTGCCCCCTTTGTCGCTCCGTGCGTGCGGCCGTTTGGCATGAAATGAGCCTCTGCCACCAAACAATTATGAGACTTGGTTGTAATGTTTGCTCCTAATAATACCAACCCCACCCAATATACCTATATCTTTACCATTTAGGCACATGGCGGGGCTCGGGTGTATCTATTGTGCGGTCGGGATTTGGTATCCCACACCATATTAAAGCCTGGACCGACTGCTCAAAGGACCGGGATTTATCGGATGGATACAATAATAATAATAATAATAAGCGGTATCATAATAACCTATTCTAATACAATATTTCCCTGCCGGCCCTGACTTCCCATTATTAATACAAGTTACTAGGTATAGTTAGGTGAAGAAAAATCCTAAAGTTAATATACCTACTTTAGGTATTACAAGTACTTTTGTTACATTATTTACACTCGCCCCAGAAGAGAAAGAATGATAGAGCTGTATCGTAAACTGCGCGAAGAGAAGCTGACTCTCAATTCAAGAGTGATATAGTTTACCACCCCTTACTCTATTAGTGCCTAGTAGAGTAAGTACAATGAGATCGTAGAAGGTTACCTTCAGTGTGCGTGGTTGGACCTCACGGCAAAGCGCCATAGCCTCGCCGCTCTGCAATGCTAACGGAGCCAGTGGTGCCACCACCTCTCCTATTATCTCATCGCGGGAATATCTGGAAACACAAAAATACTAAGTGAAATAACTGCTACTTGCTTTGTATATTACCAATAGTAATTAAAAGTCGTCTATGGTCGTCTCCATATCGTTCCTCAAGCTTGGAATAACTTCGTAATGCAAGCGAGAACTTCTTTCTATTATTGCTTCACACAGCGTTTCTAAATTGTCATTTCTGCTGCGTTTCTGCTAGAAAATTAATTAGAACCCAAGAGAGGGGCATGCAGGATATGATACCTGTCAAAACTGAGCACGACAAAGTGCAGTGTGATGCCGGCGAGCTGCTGCGGCGTCAGACCGTAGAAAGTGAAGTCTTCGTCGTAGACCGGGCAGCGGGTCTTACGGACCACTCTGTAAGTAGAACATTAATTTACTTCAATACCTTACAATCTGATTTCTAGTAGAATCTAGAGAGTTCCTAATTAAGTTTTACAAACCAAATGGACTTGATTTCTAGTTAGTTAAGTATCGCCGAGGCTCAAAGATTTGAGGGCTTACCTATGAGCTCGCGAAACGTTTTCTTATGAAACATTGATTTCATTATAAAAGTTTCTGCTTTCTACAATAAAAAAAAACACATCCTGATTTAAGGGTAATAATACAGTGTCTTACCTAGTCTTAACCTTGTGTTGTTTGTCGGGCAGCAGTTGCAGCTTGACGTAAGGGTCTGGTCCGGCCGGCTCACGGCCTGGCAGACCCTGGCAGGAGACCACGGATACCACCAGCGCGTTCTTCTCGGGCTCATAGCTAGAAGATCAGAAAATTGCGCTTGTCTTACATATAAGTAGTATTGAGTACTATCATGTTATCAAAGAAAAAATAGAAATTATTTCAGAAATAAGCTCTCCGTTATAAAATAGTCATGTAGTTGAGTATACAGGGTATAACAAAAGGGGTATGTTAAGCGAAAAGCTATGTTAATAGCCCACTATAGAGAACCTATTTCCAAAATTTCAGACTCAAATTCACATTTTTATTTTTCTATACTCGTAGTATGAAGAATTCCGAAACAACTCAGAAATGTCCATACAATCTTAAAATATAAAAATGTGATTTCGAGTCTCAAATTTTGGAAATAGGATCTCTATAGTGGGCTATTTACATAGCTTTTCGCTTAACATACCCTTTCTGTTACACCCTGTATAGAAAAAATTAAAAATATGCTAGTATACTACATACTTGTAACACAAGAGAAATGT
Source organism: Carposina sasakii (assembly GCA_014607495.2). NCBI lineage: Eukaryota > Metazoa > Arthropoda > Insecta > Lepidoptera > Carposinidae > Carposina > Carposina sasakii. The sequence goes on along the minus strand of CP053163.1, from coordinate 3,305,943 downwards.
TAAGTGAAACTCCAAAATGTTAAATTATCTGCAGCATTTCTTTATATATTCCTTCTGTTACCCTGAAGGTATATGTGGCCTCAGGTCTACTCGTAAATGAATCAAAATGGCTCCAAATAAGAATGTTAAATAGACTTATAGAGCCAATTATAGCCGAAGAAAACGTTTAAAACTTTCGGCTCGACTTTAAATACAGGCTTAGTGTAGCGCAAATAGCAATAAGTATAAATTTGAATTTCCATACATACTCGTAGCTCCTATTTAATATAGTTTACCTAAACCTACGCAAACTCTTCAAAATGATGTACAATTTATCTTAGGCTAAAAATAACATCTCAGTTTCAAACTTTGCTAACGAAATACTTGTTGTTTACTTTACGGAGCAAGTTAGACTTGTCTACCTAACTCAAATTTATGTAAGGGTAAGCTTTACCTTCACATTTATATCATATTTACTTTTCATACATAAGCTTTAGTGATGGTTACATAATAACAAACATATAAAATTTCTAATGGTTATTTGGAAATCGGTGCTAATGCAGGCCTTCACTACAGTACATCAGCTGCATCCTTGTCCGTGCATGTCGAAAGACTAAAGAACTGAGGCCTTCTCTCAGGCGATAAGTTAGCGACTTGTCACTGATCATTTACATCAGCTGTCCCGCTATGTTAAACATAAGATCTCCTTTATGATCTTGCAGTTCTGGCGACCCCATTTCGGGAACACAGCGTTATGTATTTGGAAATCTAGATGGTGTTTATACTGTATAAAAGATTTTGAAAACGTAATGTTTGTAATTGCTACCTACAAGTAGCATCGTATTTCGTAGCACGCTACGCATAACAGCATATTCGTAGTTCAATTTACAATGCGGTGCATTACTGAGTTCCCCTGGAAAATTCCGTGTACTGACTCTTCGCTTGAAGTTTTCGTTACAATAGCATTCATATAACAAACATTGCATTTGTCCACTCGTACATTCGCTTGTCATCAAAGCAGTATTCCTAGACAACACTGGTGTGTCCAAACCCTATTATCTACCTGTCTAACTAGTAACAATAAGGGGTATGCTATAAAAATAGGCCTCTATAAAGAGCTTATCCACAGAAATTGAAATTTGAAATCGTATGTTTATTTTTCAAATTTGCATGAACATTCCTGAGCCCCTTTAGGATTTTTTAAATATCGCCAAACATACCCCTTAAGTTACACCCTATGTAATAGAGAATACAAATGTCCCTTACCCTGTCCCAATACTATCTAAATATCTACATTACGAGTAGTGTGAATGGAACCTACATAAACAACACCCACGAATTCATTGGGGATGAAGAGTGTCCATTCAACCCCTTTTAGTAAATAAATTACGGCTCTAGATGCCAATATCCATTTGATATGGACAAGTTAATAAACCCTTTCTAAGTATAGTCCTCTATGGAGAATCCATTTATTTATATAAAAAGGCTTGCCAACAACATAAATATAAAAAAATATTTATTATTAAAAATCTGTTCAAAAAGTTTGAGATTCATACGAGTAAGCAGTCTAAAATTCACGAGTGCGTTATTCAGGAATGTCATACAATTAAAAAGATAGATGAATATCTACTAAAATAACATCCAGGTGACAAAACAAATACTAGACGTAATCATTTAATGCATTTCTAGTTTATGCGTTGTACGAGTATAAATCCTGTGCTGATGCGGGGCCTCACTAGAATACATCAGTTGCATCTCCTTCCGTGCATGTAAAAGTTGATTTAGGAATTCAGGGGTGTTCTCTCTGACGACAAGCTAATATTTGTCACTTATATCATATACATCCTGTCCCCGGATCTTGCAGTTCTGTCAATCCGGTTTTCAGAACACAGCCATATGACTATGATGTATTTAACTAACGTAGACCCCATAAATGTGTTTAGCAGTAAACCATCATGTCTGCTTCATCCCGCATAAACCTTAAGAAGAACTCGTAAAATCTAAAGACAAACATCACTTTTTACTGCTTATACGTTAGACACGTACGTCAGACGCAAAATTCTAACCCAATTTGTACTCTAAATCCACTGAATAAGTAACTCTAATGCAGGTAGACGTCTATTTATATCTTTAGACTGTTTACGGCCATGTGACGTAAAATTCGATACGTGTGAACCTGAAGGACATAGAATTAGGTTTGTCCCACTTTCACAAAAGCTAAATGTTAGATTACATTTTTTCTGCAAATAAGCACATGTGCTGTCTTACTTTTCTTGGCGTAAACGTGAATATTTTTTTTAAATCTTTTTTTTATTTATTATTTCACAATCAATCATTACATAGCTGTAAGAAACAGGAACACCATTTAAACCATTCAGGTTGGTGTGTGATGCAGTCTGCTCATTAAAAATTGGTAAACATAGTTTTATATAGGTCATAATAAATTTGTCCAGGATAATAGATACCTACTTATTAAATTTATCGTTATAGTTATGAACTAACCTATAGTGGCATGCAATTCTCAAGAATTGAATTACCTACCTAGTTTTGTGATATATAGCTAATGTTTTAAGTTTGTTTTTGATATTATAAATCTAACTACGTTATTAAAAAAACCTCTAACTAAACATTGTTGAACAATTCTAAACTAATATAACTTGACGACAGATATTTCATGTGTTTTGCTTTCATGTCATTTAAAAAAAGTTTAACGCGTGTTTAATTTTGACGAAGTATTTACGCCTATTAATTTTAACACTTATATTTTTTTATTCTTAGGAGTAGATAGAGGTTACCTACATGTGTTAATCAGAAAACCTATCTAAGTTATATACCGTGAAGTCTTTTATTCGGCTTTATTTCATATACAAATGTCTGCGAAAGCACAAAAGATAGGCTAGATATTCCAAATATTTATGAAGGTAGTGTATTTGGGGAGATACGCTCCGGTATTTCAACATTGTACCTCCTATATTGTATTGAGTTATCTTGTACTCTGTTCAGGCTCATTGTTCCGTCCACAAAAGGGGATATTGCAAAGTTTATATTCCTATAGATACCTACTTATTTTATGCACTATTCCTTAAACGCAATTATTTTTAGTACCAGAGATGTGTTCCATACATTCATAATTGCATTATGTCACGATAAAATACCTGCAAACTGTATTCGCCCACCCAATTTAACATATTAACATCGTAAGTAGTTTTTGGAAGAATCTGCACAGGTAATTAGATGCTCGTCGCGCAATCTTGAGTCATCAGATTTGATGGTCAGATAAGTAAAGGGTGAGGAAGCGCCGAGACACTGGGGGTCTACTCTGAAATGCCGCTTTCGAATCTTTCGGTCCGACCGAAGCCCGACCGAATCGAAGCCTTTGACAGCCTTTGACCCTACTACGAAATTGCTTCGGATTTATTCATCCGAGTTCACAACTCATTCGGAACCATAGAGAATAATTCACATTGACTAATATTATAAGCTTTCTATTATCTAGCCTTATACTGTCAAATAGAGTTCGATCGGACCGAATGAAAAAACGGCGCGACTGATCCGATCGAAGGAAGTTCGTAGTAGGAAACACTACCTATATATTCGGCCGATACTTCGTTTATCGTCACTTCAGAGTAGACCTCCAGATTTTAACTTTCGAATAGCAATACCTGACACAATCCAATATATATATAATTTCTATTATTTCTAACGCATAACAAAAGGTTTTGTACTTACTATTTTTGATAAAACATATAGAAGATTAAAATACAAAGTGATGTGTGTCTGTTGGCATCTACCTATAAAACGGTGAAATTGGACCAGGATGCCGCAATATCGATTTTACCGTGGACTTTTCAGCCGCTACGTTGTGTATCAAAGCAACTACGTCACGAAGGTTTGCTATCGATCGTGGTCCTATTTTGTTACAAAATACAGGAAATGTTTGAACTATTAGATAGAGAGACAGTAGAGAAAGGTAGATACCTACATACGAGTAAATGACGCCTCTCTTGATCCTGGCTCACAGGAGTTGCAGAGGTGGAAATGAGTGGTGGGCCAATCCCGGAAAAATAGTCATAATGAGTGATAATAACGGGGAATAATATTTGTGGTTTTGAAGGACGTATTTGGGACGCATTTCGACTTCGGTTATTGTCTCATATTGTTGAAAATGCCTAAGCAACAGACTTAGAGGACTTATCGTTAGTATTTTCGGTATGCAAATACCCATTTATTGACGAAACTTTAGACACGTGAAGTGGCCCAGTGGGCCTGCCGAGAAACATTATTAAAATGGCGGTCCAGCAATTGTGTTTCAGCTTTTAAAGTTAGATATTCCGGAATTCCAATCCGGAAAATATACAATATACAGCGAATGGTATAAAAAGGATAAATCGAAAGCACTAGGTCAAAATCGTGCACCTATTAATGGGTAGGTGACTAGGTATATCAATATTTATTCAATCCAATGACGTGCTATGAACGTCACGCACTCACCATTAACAGCTCCATTAAATTGGGTATAATTTCTATGGGTTCCATAGAATTATGCCCGGCCATGGTTTCAATTTAGTGTAAAACTCGAATGAAATATTTAAAACAAGATAGTAATTAGTGGAATTTTTTGGGAGTTTACTTTGTACTAAATATCATCCTGATTAAATTCTTATATGTTGCAGTCCGGGCGGCCTAAGCTCAATTATTCCCGAATGAACTCCTAATGGCTTTGGTTGAACTTTGCACTTATTTCACTATGTGAGTGTATAGAGATAGTTATTGTCTGTAAGATCGCGCTAAGTTTTGCTTCAAATCTCAGCTTAGGCAGCGTAAACAATATAAGGTACATGACATGAGTGATGAAAATTGTGTATAGAAAACATTTAGTAACAAAAAAATAGTAGGGTAAATAGAGGCTTTACAAAACTTTCATGAACAATTGAAATTCTGCCATATTCAGTATCAATCTATTGTAAAGAGCTATTGTCAAGCTTTTAAACTACATCGAAACTACGGAGACAATGGATACGATTGTCATTTCATTTCATCGTATGTATTGATTCGCCATTGTTTTCGACAGCCGAAAAGTTATACTATAGTTGTCATTAGAACAATTAAGTACTTCATCTATATCTATACTAATATTATAAAGAGGTAAACTTTGATTGTTTGTGTTTGTTTATTTGTTTGTTTTTTTTTGCAGCGAAGGCTCCGAAACTACTGGACCGATTTCAAAAATTCTTTCACCGTTAGAATCCTTATTGGACCCGGATAAACATAGGCTATAGGATTTCGTATAATTTCCACTGGGCTGGAATAAATATGAATTAAATACTTTTTTTTTTTACCATTTGACGCATGGAGGTATAAGTTTGACATACACCATAGAATAACAAGTCCCCAGAAGGAGTCATCAATGACAGATGTATTCCGGGTAGTGAAGCAAAAACGAGTCAAAAATCTCGCACTTTCCGCTCATCTTACCCGCCTATATATAGATACAGTAAATATAGATGATCAGTAAATAGGTTGTGACAAACATTTCAACGACACCTACATGCTTCAAAAATAGACGACTGTCCAAACGTATGGCGTTCAAGAGTCGAAATTTAGTGATTGGGCGTTTCGAGGCTCACGTGTGGGCTACGGGCAATCTGTTATTTTCGGAATAATTACGTTACAGCTGTGAGCCAAATTGTCACACTACGTACCTGATCAATGACAGGACAAACATGACAGATTAAATTTGTTTTTTTTGTTTGGTTTATCCCGAAGAAAGAGCATGAGGAATACAGCATCCATATAGCCATTGTTTTTAGTACTGATGATTTCTGAATTTATGATGGATAATAACGATGATGAATGGAAACGTCGGGAAAAACCTCAAAAATGAGTGTAAAATTACTCAAAATCAAAAAGAATTGCGAAAACAACATACCTACATAACCCCACGAAGAAACGGACACATACAAATAAATTTTAAAATTCACAAGTAAATTACACCCACTCCCTTTTGGTGTTTGTGTTCGTTAGTGTAAGAGAGTACGGACGGAATTCCCAAAATTCCCACGGGAACTGGACAAACGGGAATTCCCAATTTTAATGAAAACCATTTGACACAATATAATTATGAAATTTGGTAGGGAGTGTGAGGAGGCACTGAGAACGTATTTCTCGAAAACCGCTTTAAATATAAAGCAGAAATCGGGCATGTAACGAATATACATGCCCGATTTCTGCTTTATATTTATAGCGGTTGGGAGTGCGAGGAAGCACTAAGAACGGATTTCCCGAAATTTCCACGGGAATGGGACAAACGGGAATTCCCAATTTTACGCAAACCACTTGACACATAATGATGAAATATGACAGGTATATTCGGTAGTGCGAATAAGGAAGCACTGAGGACATATTTCACGAAATTCCCACGGCCACTAGTTGATTTATAGAACAGAACATACACAGATCAGTATTTAAAAAATGGATTTCAATAAGTTTCATATATACATACATATGCCTTTATCCCTTACGGGGTAGGCAGAGCACCAAGTAAGTTTCAACTGCTATAATAATATCATCATCATGCATCATCTATGTTTTATGTTTAAGTTTAATAGAAAATCTATTTATTAATAGAGCAAAATCCCAGACGTTACTTAATTATTATCTCTAAAATAATATATTATTCATATACCTAGGGTATCTAGTATTAGCACGTTGAGTTTGTGCATACCTACTAGGTCGGGTTGAGTCGATGGCCACCTCATGGTACCAAGTCCTAGTAGGTAAAACAGTACTGGAACCTTAACGTATATGCACCATAATACCATATTGAATATCACAGAAGAGCCATAACTATTTCATTCTATTCTTCTCTCCTATATGGTATATACTATACAAGATTCATCCAGCGGAATATTTCGCAAATAAATTTGATGCATGATCCATTATGATCTATTTCCGCATTTAACAGTATTTTCTTCCTTCAATAGGAGTACGCTAGCATCTTAGCTAGCATGTTCTCCAAGAATAAAAGTCACGGAATTTATTTAAGATATGAAAATAGGTCAACAAGCTTATTGTTATACGTTTACAGCCTTCAGTTTCCACGTTTCAGGATCTTCGCAGAAAAGCATTTTTCTGTTTTCTATTTTTATTTAAATATCTCGTTGCTTGTTCACAGGAAATCATTTTTTGAAAGGCGTATCTTTTTACAAATTTATTATGAACCTAAATTCTAGAAACACTAGTCGATTAATAATTACAACTTATTGACAGGTTACAGGCATTAATTAATCCATATTGACGGTCGCGTGTCATGTCATAGTCACGTCGCACTTGTACAAGGTGTAACAAAAGGGGTATGTTAAGTGAAATGCTATAAAAATAGCCCACTATAAAAACCTATCGAGATGAACCAATAATAGATAAGATTGTATTAACATTGCAGCTTAGAAATTTCTCCATACTCCGTATCTAGTGAAAAGTACTCACCGCAACTTAAAATGCAGGTCTCCCAGCTTGTCATTGTTGTTCTCGGGCTCCAAGGGCTTGATCTTCTCGGTGAGGGTGGCATCAGCTAGCTCCTTGCTGAGCGGCGTCGGCTCGGGGCCCGTCGGCGACGTCGGTGTGGTTGCTGCTGACGGCTGAGGAAAAAGTCTTTTTTGAAATATTTATTTTTTTTAAAAATCCTTAGTATACCCTATTACCTAAATTGTCTAGGTACAGGGCGTTGAAATATGGCACATAAATACTACCTATAAAATTTAAACTACCTACTTTGGATAAAATTCCGATGGGGATAAAGTTTACGTAGTGAAAAGATAAAAAATATGAGAATGGATATTTAGAAGTTACTCTTTCACACAAACGACTAAACGGATTTTGATGAAACTCTGTTATTTGGTACTTGGCTTATAAACCCATACCAACAGTTCACGTGACGCTAATACAAAACAATGTATTAATCCGCATTTCACTAGCACGCACAATCAATACCTACCTAGTAAAGTAACTTCAGACAACATTACTGAAATTTCTTTAGGTAATCCGAGAATTCCACCACCCACAATTGCTGTTCTAATACCCTATTTTATTTTTACAACCACATGACGACGTCCATTTTAGTCCAATAGGGGCAAAGTTGTGGGCGTTGGTAAAATGATTATGTCGCCATTTTATGTGCCGTCGTTTTTCCTGTTGTAAAGGTATCCAGATCTAACCGGCGGCATACTCATCGTGGGTGTTTGGAAAACCGGTAGAAAGTGGATAGAGCTTTTTACTATTTGTGTCAACGTATCGGCCTATTCATGAGTTACATAAAGTCGCCGACTATCCCAAAGAGATTGGGCTCGGGAAGGAGTGGGGTAATAACACACCTTTCAGTCTATTTTGACACTTGTATGGCAAGGAAAGAGCCTACTGCCAGTTTTCAGACATAGAAATAAATGAATCCCAAGTTTTGTTACTTATAGGTATTGTAAATGATACCTAGAGATAAATTTCAGGTTTTACTGGTGTTACGAGTAGTACTAAAGCCAATTATAACTAAACTTTACGGGTTGATGCAAGGTATGTAGAGGATCTTAACGAGGCTCAGACGCCGTTTGATTGGCACACGTATTCAATATGCTATTAACCATTACATACTAACACTTGCAGGGACCTTGATTAATACTTAAGCTTACCATAGACAATCTCCTCAACTTACCGGGTTAACAGTAGGTGTGAGCATCGGCTGCGGCTGCGGTGGCGAGGTGGCTGACGGTGGCTGCGGGGCGGTGGGAGACGGCGATTTGCGAAGGTAGTGGGTGGCGGATCCAGGGGAACGCACAGCAGTGGCGCGTCGGGGCGGTTGGAACACTAGCGCCTTGTCCGGACCACGTTTGCTTCCTGTTCCATATAGATGGGGTTAGAAATAAATATCCACACAGTTTATAACACGTTAACCCAGTCCCGCACTAAGATCTCTAAGGTCTTGTATACTGCACGAAGCAACGGTATAGAAATACATAGAGCCAAAACTCGAACTGAGATTCGAATCCAGGACATATGGCCTGGCAGGCAGCAAAGTACATTGATCGGCTGTCCACCAAAAACGAAAAAATGGCTAATATTGGTCTATGATGGCGATGGTTGATAAAAGTGCAGTTTTCATTCTAGTAATGAAAAGTTGGATACAATTTTGTACACCCATGTAGCTACCTAAGTAGATAATAGAACAAAAAATCTTAAGTTGATAGACCACTACCTAGATTAGGGTTGCCAACCGTCCTGTTTTCACAGGACAAGTCCTGCTTTTTGAGGTGTCCTGGCCTGGACTTTAAAAACCAGGACCGGATACTGGATTGTTTTTAAGCATCGTCCTGGTTTTTAAAGTCCTGGCACATTCACTGTTGACCCCGATGTCAGCCCCCTTAAAAAAAGGTTTTTAAGGGTGCCGACATCGAGCAAATAAGCATTAGTGGCACCTCTAGAAAGCCTAAAAGAAGCAAATACGTAGTCACCGGCACTGAATGTGTTAAAGACCTATGTTTTGAAATTCGCACGCCACTAACTCCCTCCAATCGTATTGTCACTGGGCTCGCACATGTACAGTCCTGGGTTTTAATCGAAATGTCCTGGCTGGTATTTCTTCCTCAAATCCTGGTTTTCAAAATTTGAGATGGCAACCCTAACCTAGATGGACAGTTACATTATCGCCGGTAGGCAGTGGATGCGGGAGGCACAGGACCGGAGTGGATGGCGTAGGGAAGAAGCCTATGCTCAGCCTGATGATTATAAAGTTTTCTACGCGACTTTTACATCCTCAACGTTGTTCCACAGATGAATGCCATTACTAGAAATAGTCGATTAGTGAGTTAAACCATGATCTATTTTAAGTAACTACGTACTTAGCTTATGAATTAAGTACATGATCGGGCATCACTCATCGTCAATCACTGTCACGGCGATCGGAGTTTTATATCGATTACTCGAGCGATTACTAACGGTATTCACATTTTCATCCGTCGGTATTGCTCTCGGCTACGATTGACGACGACAGATTGACGTAGTGACCGGAGTTCCAATGCTGGTGGGATAAGAATGCCGATATGATATGCAGAATTTGTCAGAGTAAGGCAGATAGTGGTAAGGTCTCCGCAAGGATTGACTTGACTTACTAATTTAGCCTTATGTACTTATTCAGCCAGGTAGGAAATTATTTAGGATCCAGCTATGGTCCGTCTACAGCACTTGTATCAAACAGATCTATGTCCAATGTCTTACTAGATTGACTCGCACGCCATATATAGGAGTTCTGCCTGTAGTTAGTTGAAGCAGATGGCTGGATCGGAAGGGACTTTAAAGTCAAAACAAGAAAGTGTTACCAGAAACAATCCCGAGTCCGTTCGCAAGGTAAGAGGGAGCAAACCTGCACATATGTAATCTTCCGAGCGGTATCGGATGCCGGTACGCCAGCAAAGGTACTTGATGTGACGAGTGATAGGTCTCATATCTTGGATTCCAGACCTGCGATGAAGTTATCGCACAAAAGTACAATACAGTACTTTTAGACATGGAGTTACGCATAAATCCCATGATGCCTTGGTCACTATTGAGTCAATGTGAGAGTCGAATAGCAACTTGGAGTCGTGGTATATTCCAAGGTACTACCCTAGCTGGATACCTCCCTTACTACGAACTGTAAGTCATGACACTACATGTTCAAATCCAGATAGTTCAATAAACAGTATCAGCCTGCATCTCTATTTCACTCTTCCATCATCACTCATCGTCAATCACTGTCACGGCGATCGGAGTTTTATATCGATTACTCGAGCGATTACTAACGTATTTTTTCTTACTTATAAATCGTATTCACGAGTATATTTTCATTGTAGTTATCAGGTGTTAGAAACGTCGGTATTGCTCTCGTATTGCTACGATTGACGACGACAGATTGACGTAGTTGGTGGTGACCGCGTCATAGGTCCTGGGTTCCAATGCTGGTGGATCAAAACATTGATAAGAATATAAATATTTCTACTATAATGCATGGGTAAAGGTTGTTTACGATATGATATTTGCAGAATTAGTCTATGTATTTATATACCGTTGCTTGCTTAGTGTTAGTACCCACAATAACCAGAGTCTGAGTGTGGGTCTCACCACCACAAATTATCTACATTATATTTTTGCTACAAGTTTATTGCTAAAAGTTTAATAGGAACTTAGATGCCTACCAAAACCTTATAAGGTGCATTAAACTACTTACTAATAAAATTTATCAACACCTCAGTAAGCTATACAGGTATATACAGGATGGTCTAGCAAGGCAAGTACTAGAACAGCATAAAATAAGAAGAGCATACCAAGTTTATGAGCAAGGCTATTCCTCCTCTTGGCGACCCAGCACGCGATGGCTGCCAGCAGAGCCACCACAAGCACTGCGGCGCCGCACACGAACACCCAGAACCCTGCGCCGTGGTGCCATTCACCAGCTGTAAATAAACAGGGGAATTAACATCTTGGGAAAAATTTAAATAATATGTAATTAGTAGGATATTAGTAGGATTAAAAATACAATCAAGTAATTACTTCAAAAATAATTTGTGAATAGGTAAAAAGTAATTCTACCGAAATGGCATTGGAAAATATCACGAATTTGGAAAGGTCGCAGCAATTAAGGGAACCATTCAAATTAATCTAGAGATTTACGTCGAAACGACTCTTCGTAAGCACTATTAGGAATATTATTTTTTTTACTCTCATTTACTTGAAATTACCTATAAGCTGCATCTACTTCCGTGCATGTCGTAAGAAGTCGACTAAGGAACTCGGGCATTCTCTTAAGCAACTAGTCACTGATGCTATACATGGATCTGTTTTATCTGCAGCTATCCCATTGTAGAAACCCATCCATGTCTATACTTAGTATATTATAAAGTTATTTTACACCAGCTGTATGTAGCACTAACATTTATATAAGGATGAAATGTAAATAATTTGTGATAAATGTGTTATAACTAACTTAGAACTACTTAGATCTATGGCGTACCTGTGGGAGGTCGGTTGACCATCCAAATTTTTACAGGATGGTCAGCCGATCTACCTTATCAGGTAGCGTGCCCAAAATGCTGGCTGCGTTGCTGCGCTGAATGGCTATGCTTATTCTTTGGCCTAAGTAGCAGCCAGCATTTTGGTCACGTGTGGACTCTACGAGCCGCCCGGCCAGGTCCCTGTATGTTTTTTTATTTATTTTTTTATTTACATACACATAACTAATGTTTTTGAGCCTCGCCGGTCCCCAAGGGCCCATGGTCTCTACGCCGAACGGCGCAAATAAATAGCCTCTGTCGAGGCTGGAATATTTGCGCCGTTTGAGGGATTCCGCAGCTTCAGCAGCGCCGCCTGCTTTTTGCGACGTTTCAGGGAGATGGGACGGTGCCAGTGTGTCCACGCATGTAGCGTCCCATACTAAGGGCCGTCCCTGGAATGAGTGTCATGCCGTCGGGCCTTTTTCCGTCATCGCGCGTTAGGCCATTTGGCGCTAGCACGGCGGCGATGTTCGCGGTTCCTAAAGCTCGGCGGATGACATCATTGATAGCGCTATGGCGCGCTATGCGGCCCGCGCTTCTGCTGCAGGATAGCCCATGGTGGCCGAGGCGCTCTACCGTTTCACCACAGGCGCATCGGTAAGGCACTATACATGGGGCAATGAAACGGCCAAGCGGAAAGTGTTATTGTCAAGTAACGTTCCCAGATTACTTGACGGAGGGGCCTGCAGCCAAAGATGTGATAAATAAAAAAAATATTTATTATTATTTATTTTATCATTCGCGATTCTGTAGTTTTAGCTATCCTATCTTTAAGGACACAGCCGGTAATATATTATTATTATACATGTAAATAGGCAGGCAGTTGAGGCAACTGATTTTGCCTGTATCTGAATGCTCTCTTTTTAGGTTTTTCTATGTTCTTTAATGTATGTATGTGTATATACAGGTGATTTTTGGTCGTCAACATTCCCGAAAACTACGGAATCTCCTCATCATCACGATCATTTTTCTCCATGGAACATACCTGGGAAGTGTCTGGTTTGTCTATGAAAAAACTAGCATAAACACTGGACACTCTAAATTTTGGCCGAACATATAATTAAAAATATTTTTTTTAAATTTACATCATTTCCTAGCATTTTTTTGGCATAAACTTACTTTATTTGATGTATAGAGTACGTACTCTTCGTTAAGGGTGGCAACGAAAAAACATCCTGTATGATGTATGCATTTTATGATAACTCCAAGAGCATTATTTCACACCAATAATATCTAGGTGAACTGGAAATTGTAACTATATTATATGATAGAATACAATCGCATAATATGGAGAGTTTTCACAAGAGTTTTCTCGTTGACCTAATTGACAATGCGCTCAAACTGGGAGGGTATTAGAGTTCCGTGGCTAGATATTTTAACTAGCCAAAAAATTTTTAAATAAACTAGTTCAAACTTACTTGGTTGTCGTATAAAATAGGGTCCTATAATAGTATGATTATTAAAAGTGCCTTAATTAATTTCGAGGTTGTGGCTGGAGAAGAATTCTCATCGATTCATACTTTTAAACGGATTATATAATAAATTTTATGCTTTCTCAAACTCAAATACACATAGTAGAAATTCGATCTTAAACACTAGCAAGTAAAAGGGATATTTTTAAGGTTAACTAAAATCTTAATTGTACGAGTATTCTCATATTATATAAAAATGTTATTGTTTTATAGCTACTGAACCCGACGATTCTAAGGAAACAGCCTTGGCAAGTTTGTTTATCAGTTTATTTTCTTGGTACAGTAATATTACATTCTCGGAACAATGCTTTTCATCTTAGCTACGATTAATGCTTTACTCCTAACCTTTCCTTTTATTTTGGTACCTTGTGATATGAGGCTTCACTAGAATACACCACCTGAATATATTTCCGTGCATATCGTAAGAGTCGACTAAGGAACTCCAAGGCGTTCTCCATCTGGCCCCACTATGTCAAACATGGCTGTAGTATTTTTTTTGTAATCGTGCAGTTCTGACTATTCCATTTTGAGAACACAACCGTGTGTATAATTTAGTTTATTTCAGTAGTATTCCACTATCGGAGTATGATATTTCACCTTTCCGACACAGATAGACAGACATAGCATCCGACTTCGGAAGCAGCCTGCATCCAACCGACGCCTGCAACCTTGGCCAGGTCATCCGTCCACCTCGCGTAAAATAATGTAAAAGTGGATATTTATTTACCTGTAACGACTCAAAGTCGTTCATAAAAGATTAGGGTGAAGTGAAACACTCGCTTCTCTGGAAGCACTCGCATCAATGTCGCTGCTCGTTGACATTGTGACATGACCCTGAAGCCCCTTGAAGAATCACTGAGCAAATACTAAAAGGAAGTGATCTACAACGTCTGCCAATTGTTATGAGAATTGAAGAGGGAAGGAACCTTGCATTACTCCTTACGAGAAGAGATGGAAGCCGGGTAGCCTGGGAGTTTAGCCAATGAAACAATTATACGAGTGGTAGCAAAACTTATCAAAACATTTCCATTAATAGCCTTTATACGTGTTTGTGATGATGTCTAACCGCTATTAAAGGAACTCATTCGATGCATTGCCTAAGCCTGGATTTTAAAAAATACATATAATCACGCCTTCATCCCTTACGGGGTAGGCAGAGCACCAAGGGCTGACAGGACCAATTTAAAAAAAACTTAAAAATAAAATACTCGTAGATGTTTTTTTTATTTGAAACGTGATCATCGACCTTCCTTAAACGTTAAGTGACCACCACGCAACTGATTCTATTCTTAATTCTTTTTTGTACACAGAAAAAAATCTATCGATTTAGTTAGAGCACAAACTTTTTTTAGAAGGATAGTAAATTTTCTGCTGACGCGAAGATACAAAATCAGCCAGCAGAAAGCAGATTTACTTTACCAGTGCTGAGTTCATACTGTACTGTGTAAAGTAGAGATATATTAATAGCATGGATATATTAATTTTCACATCTCCCTATTTTTTCTACATCATACCTATATATTGAAATTTTGTTAAGCCATATCCGACTTTATTATAACGGCATACGGGCTGTGTTTTCGGAGATTGCTTAGCAATAATATTTAACTTTACATCGTTTTAGTACTTGCGTAGGATCGTTCAAGTTTATTACATTATATTATATATGTAGAAGTAATATAATATGCCGACACTCTGGCATATTATTTTTTATTACGTATATACGTATATTTAGGGGCTTTGGGGAGTTTGATTCATATCTTAAGGACTTCTAAAAGTCAACCTCACCTGCCTTGCACTTGAAACCCATACGCTATAGATTCTATAAACTGGCGCTAACAACTTAAACAGGGTGTAACAAAAGAGGTTGTCAAGTTAAATGCTATGAAATGACATCACATGTTTATTTTTCAATTCTTCATACTATCACGAAAAATAAACATGTGATTTTAAGTGGGCTATTTTCATATCATTTTACTTTTGTTACATCATGTATTATCTGCCTACCCCGTAATGGATAAAGGCGTGATTTATATGTATGTATTATCTATTCGTTTGTATTCGTATAATTATTGCCATCGGATTCCTTACCAGTCACTAGATTATTGTCTTTCAGTGCCTGACAAGCGGGAATACGAGTAGACTCGACCCTTACCACAACCACTGTTTATAAATTTGCACATTTCAACCCGTGGAAGTTACGCTTTAAATTTTAATACTTACTTACGTTTACTTTTATATTAAGTATTCAACAATATAATATCAATAATCTATTTCATTTCAGATTCTTTAGCAACAGAGAAGAATTTTAAGAAAACCAATCCTTATCATCATCATCATCATCAGCCTATTGCAGTCCACTGCTGGACGTAAGCCTCCCCCAGGGCACGCCACAAGATTGCCATGGGGGGTATTTGCCCATAGTCACCACGCTGGGCAGGCGGGTTTGGCTTTATTCCATAATATATATCAGTGAAACCTATGGATACATTTTCGCGGTACGTTCAAGTTTATCAAGAAGTTATTAGTTATTTATTTATATTTATTTACTTCGTACATGTGTAGGTAGATACTGCATGCATCAACTGTGTGTTATTCTGATGTGTAATCTACATAAATGCCAAGTTTCATCAAAATTCATCACCCAAACTTTCGGTTCTACTTATAATTAGTAGGATATTCATACAAAGTGAGCTGGCATTTAAATGAAGGTACTTATTATGAAAAACTTAATAGAAACCAAGCTCTGAATTACGTTAAGTAACTTTATGTAATTTGTGAAGTAAACATGAAATTTAGATACGAAATCACAGTTTTGATTAGCACAACTGACGAATTGTAATCTCCGGCCACAGGAGCATGCGGTTCATTCCAAATTGCCTATTCGCGGTTGCACCCAACTATATTGAGTATTCATGAAATACCTTTAGTTTAACAATGTAGGTAGGTACACTTCTAAAACTTATGCAAAGATACTTTAAGAATATAAAATGCTGTAATATTATATGGAGAAGGATGGAGATTTCTTAAAAAACTCAGGAATATTTATACAATGTGGAAAATAAACATGTGATTCGAGTCCCAAATTTTGTGGATAGTTTCTTTATAGTAAACTATTTTAACTAGCATTTTGCTTAATATATCCGTCTTTTACACCCTGTATAAAGTCCGGTTTTTTGAGGCTCTCACAACTTACACGTCGAGTCTCAAACGTACCTACCTACACTTTGAAATTATTGAGATATACCTATTGGTCGTGTCATCAAACTTCTAAAACTTTCGTGTCAAAATATACCTACCTACAATTTAATTTTGTCCTAACGAATTGTATAGGTATTTCATTCGATATTTACAGGTGTCTTAAAATGCGAAACGGGTGGTCAATAAATCTGGGGAAGTACCCGGTCAGGGGGTCAATTCTTGAAAAGTCTCGAATTGGAACGAAGTCGAAACGGAACCGTTATAGACGCTCAGAACAAAGCAATAATTACTTAACGTTTTTATTCTGTCATACTTGTCACCGCTGCATGCTAAAATATACCTTATAACCGTAGAAAGAAGTCAAAGCTTATAACACAAGAGGTAAGTAGGTATATATTGCTTCGCACCGCGTTTCGTTAACGGTTCGTTAGTGGTTGCGTTTCGGCTTAAAAATTTTCAAGAAGGGGTGCAACACAAGGCGGTGACATTTCGTGATGTCAGCCCACGCAGGCCCATTGAAGATACTCGATTCGAGATGAAATGAGTTTGCACGAGCCGTACGTTAAATATAATGTTTTATTACACCATATAGAATCCTAAAGGTCATATGAATATGGAGCTAAAAGTACATCGATTGGTACAAAAAAGCTAATGACATAAAGTTATAAAATCCATACATACAATAGATACGCAGCTGTATTCCCGAAATGGGGTGGCCAGAACTGCATGATCATATCTTACTGCCACGTTTGGTAAGTTGCTAGCTTATCGCCTGAGAGAATGCCCTAGTTCCTTAGTCGACTCTTACGACATGCACGAAAGGAGATGCAGGTAATGTATTTTAAATAAAGCCCCGAATCAGCACAGGACAATTGGTTGACAGGAAAATGAAACCCGAAAAGGAATTAAACCAGCCCAAGTAGCATGACCTGCGAAACACGATATGATAAACCGATTTATCGACATTTAGCCTGTCAAAATACGATAAATAATAGCCGCCATGTTAAATTTTGTATAGAAACGATACGATATCCACGATGCGTGGTCATGCTTGGGGGCCAGGTACATTTCCTATTTTCAATTTCACTTTCCAATTTATAGAACTGCCTAAGGGTAAAATATTGACGTCATAATATAACCAAATCCACCCACTCTTATCGACTAACTAGCTATAACAACAGATACAGTTAAAACGATTCTTGTGTTACCAATGAACAGAAATCGAATGAAAAATATTTTGTTACAAACAAAAATATAGGAAAATGAAGACCAAAAAGGAATTAAACCAGATTCGATTCTTCTTTTTTAAGGAATTTACATAACAATTCATAAAATTGTACTGCCGTAAATCTATACCTACTATAAACTAAGTAAATAGTTAATTTTTGAGTAAGTACCTGCAGAAAGATGAATTTAGTCAATTCGCATGGCACAAATAATATTTTACAAATACATGAACTTAAAATTTACTTACCTGCTTTCGTACCTATTTAATTTTATCATGTAAGCAAAAAAGAAAATGTAACATACCTATGTATATCAAAAAGCTAATTCTTAAGTATGTCAGATTTCGCATACCTATATAAATGGTTTTACCTTCTTAATCCTGTTCTTTACAAAGACCCTATATCCCAACCTCGGCAGGTACAGACAACATGTCACTTCGATCAAGGGCAAGATGGGGCAAGTTTCACTTATTTCCCAGGGGAAAGAAAATGTATTTTTAGACCCAAGATGGCCGATATTGTAACTCGTATTAGAAGGACTTCGACAAGGAGAAGTTCTTGAGTACCTATTTCAGTTTAGACTTAAAGTAGACTTCACTTTGTATTGGCAATCGATCGGTATTTGTCGCTTAACCGAAATGTGTGCCAAAAATAAAACTATCTTCTTGTTCTTACAAAACAATTTAAACATTGTTTAAGCAAAACATTATCTTAAATTGTACAATGTTTTGCTCATATTACCTACATTATATTTGGCTGTCAAATGTCAATTTGAAACAAAGTCTAACTTTAGACACAGTTTTGCATTAATAACACCGTCAGTTTTAACATTTGTAGGTTTATGTGAACGAAATCACAGGAAACAACTAGCTTAACTAAACTTTTCAACTAAGCTTGCTTTGTTAACTTTTAACAAAAGCACGGAGATAAAGATAAAGACAACAAGCTTTAGGGTCGAAAACGACTGTCCTAAGAAACCTACCAGGAGGAGTCTTATGTGGGGAGATTATAGTCCAAACCTCTCAAAATACCGAGATACTGGCCGCGGAATAATTATATTATATGCGAGAATACCTATAGTAGCTATCTATAGGTATTGTATGTACCCGGACTTATAAAATCAAATTGTTACTTTTAAAGACATTAGATACGTGGGTACTGTAAAAGTATTACTATATGTTATATTGTAATCGTCATTAGATATTTACTACAATCGCGAAAGGGACTATACATATAACGTCGTTTGGCATCGACGTTCGTTGTCACAACGACAGCGGCTGCAATTCATCACGTGACTTGACGAACGCGCGAGAATGAAGGGTTCCTATTGGAGTAAACGTGTCGTTAACGAACGATTATATCATGAGATAATATTGCTTTGTCTAAGGCCCCTGATATTATTAATTTTCATTATGTCATGACAAATAATAGCTAACTAGAAAATCACCTAGTTAATAGAAACTTGTAACATCGTAACCAACCGTTTTAAAGATTCCATCCCGCTATTCTTTAAAAATGTCACAGAATAGAGGTAAATATCAAATGTTCCTAGATTTAATTAAAGCTTATTTGACCTTCGGCCTCCACGTGTAGACTTAGGTCAACTGCGACACGTCTGGGTCAGGCCTTGTTCCACTGCCGTAAACAATACTAGAATGAGCAAATAAGGTGCTAAATACCATAAACACACCAATCTTACTTAGGTATTGCTATTTTGGAAGCTTTTATAGACTTAGCACTTTGCGCTGTAACATCTGTTACATTACGACTGCTTACTTATGCACAAGTCACGGGTTTGCTCTGTCGTCCTCAGCCTATTGCAGTCTATTACTGGATATAGGCCTCCCCCAGAGCACACGGCTCAATCTCCCATGTTTGCATTCAAGTTACCACCAGCCGCCCTCTTTAAGTCGTTGCATCTCAGTATGGTACTATCTATGGTATGGTTCTAGCATGCTTAGTGTTTGCCGCTTTACAAGTTTACTTATCTGCTGCGTAAGCGGTCTCAGAAAAACGGCCTATATGAAGTAAAATATGCTGACAAGACAAACAAAAATTATTTATATTGAGGTTTAAGCTGAATCAGACATTACCCTCCTGTTATTTATAACATTAAACTAAATGAAATATCAATGTTTAGAGGATAATCTATAAATAAACATAACTTAATCCTGGCTTGAAAACTAATTCCAGAAGCTTAAGGTTTTTCGAAAATTTATCTATGTAGGTAGATAGTTAATGCCAGCAACGGATCCCAAGGTCCACATTATTATAACATGTCACCATGTTAACCCGAACAACGAGCGTGTGTGATGGGCAGGATTAACCCCACCCACGGGTATTATGTATAATGTATAACCTAAACTAGCCAGGGCTATACAACGTATATTAATTAATTAGCATTAAAGAATTGGTATGACATGGTTTTGCTTGCGTCTTCGGAGGAGGAGTTGCAGGAGATGGTAATAAAAATGCATGGATCATTTGAAAGTAAAGGGATGAAGATGAATGTAAGTAAGACGAAAGTGATGGTTTTTGAAAAATAATGCAATAATTGCAAAATAATGATTGGCGAAGAAAGATTGGAACAAGTGACTGAGGTCGTATATTACTTTGTTTACAAGGGATGGTAAGCATTGACAAAGATATTGTAAGGAGATTGAATGCTGGGAATCGGGTGAATGGGGCACTTAATTCTTTTATGAGTAGCCAGAAAGTGTCGCAAGCGGCACGTCTGGCTGTTCATGGAGGTGTTTTAGTGCCGACTCTTATGTATGGAAGTGAAAGTTGGGTATGGCAGAAACCAAAAGACCAAAGTCAAGTGAATGCAGTGGAAATGAGAGCATTGAGAAGTATGTGTGGAGTCACTTTGAAAGATAGAATGAGAAATGAGGTGATCAGAAAGAAGTGTGGTATAAATGAGGACGTGGTGACGAAGATTGAGAAGGGTATATTGAGGTGGTTTGGGCATGTGGACAGGATGAGTGAAAGTAGACTGACAAAGAAAGTATACAACGGAAGAGTGGATGGAAGGGTTGGAAGGGGAAGACCTCGCCGGACATTCACAGATCAAATTGGAGAAATTCTTAAGAAAGGTCAGGTCAAGAGTACCCTAAACCGACGAGCGTGCATGAAGAATATCATGAAAGTAGATGAAGCGAAAGAGGTATGTCAGGATCGTAGCAAATGGAGATCCGTGATCTCTGCCTACCCCTCCGGGAAAGAGGCGTGATTATTATGTATGTATTAATTAATTTAAACGTGACGAAGTGCCATTTTACTACCAGTAGGTAAACTTGTGATTTCTTCACTTATGTTTGTGGCAACAACATTGAACATTAATATAAACACATTCCAAAAAACCTGGTTATCTAAATTGTGTGTCGTTTGATCCTAACTATATAATATAAATGCGACATAGCTCTGTCTGTCTGTCTTTCAACCTGTCTATTACTACAATCATGTAGTCTAGAGTCACTGTGATCGTAACTTTCTATGACGTAGGTATTACGTAGCAACGTACCTCTGAGTTTAATGTATGGACACTTTATTGTCAGATATCCGGTCTGCCCGAATGTTCCATACATTACAACAGGTGACGTGTACGCACGTGTACGCATATCCGGTGTGCATTATGTTAGTAAATAACATGCAATAAATTGCTTATAAATTAAGTAAATATTTTAGTTAGCTAAACTTTGAAAGTAAAATTACTTAATAATAATATTATGTGTATTTTAAATGTAGAGAATTTACTAATTAACATATAATATCTAACAGAGATATTGCAACTCTGTCGAAAGTCAAACATAAAGTTCAGATGGATTTTTGTGTGAAATATGTTATATTATACATAGAGTTTATTGCGCATGTATTTTAGTAAAAAGTACTTGTAAATAGAAGGGCAAATACGAAATGTGGTCATTTTCAACGTAGGAATACAGTTTTAAAAGTAAAATTTTTTAGCTACGCGGATAGATTCAGTGGAGAATCTTATTTGGTACACCCTACTCTTTCTTAAATTTGCACGTATCCTAAATACACATCTACATGAGTCCGAGCAAGATTTATGGGATACAGTCGAAGCCCTCGTCCTCAGATATATTCAAATTGTTTTCCCAGGATAGACATCGGTATAAGGGTAATATAAAAAAAATTGTACCTTAACAAAAAGGAAACAAAAATGAAGAATGTTACAAAAATGACAAGTGTTTTACTGAAAGGAAACAAAAATGAACAATTAGGGATATTATATCATACTCTAAATAAAACAGCATGGTATTTCAGTTTTTTTAATGATATTTTTTACTTTTTCATCTAGACTCAATTTTTAATTGTATACTTAAATCTGAAATGAATTATTTATAACTTAAACAAATTGGAAATATATTTAGTTTTATATTTTTGGCTTATTGTAGTAGTGTGGTACAAAAATCAATTATACTATCATACCAGTAGAAATTTCCTCTGTTTTAATGTAGTCGATTAAGAATATACCAAATCATATAGATAGTTAGACTTTATGTTGTATCTACAGTATAAATTCACCCTTAGTTCCTATTTGTTGTTCATTTTTGTAACGTTCCAAAAAAATGTAACAAAAAGGTTAAAGAAAACAAGTGTTGAACGTAACCTCAAATAAAATAAAATTTAAAGATAAGCTTCATAGTTGAAATCGTATATATATTTAATTCTTGTGATAATAACACAACAATTAAATTCACAAATAGTATTAAAATAACGTGCCTTATTAATAAACAAACGAGTGCGAAAAAGAAACGGTTTTTTTAGTTGAAAAAATCACCGCATCAAACAAACACAACAGACTCAGAGAAACTCTCGCCACAAAATGCCCGACGTTGCTGGCACTACATTATTGGCTGTTGGTAACAAATGTTGTGGAACCATTCGAAAATTATAAAAAACTACCAATTGTCATCGAAACAAAATAGATTAACAAAAATGAAGTAACTTAATGACACATAATCTGGTACCATATAATTATTTATTTGTTAATTATTCTAAAAAATTATACACAGTACAAATAGACTAAACCACAACTGATGTTAATAAAAGCTTGAAATAAATAAATAATATATTATATTACAAACATAGACTCTTTTGTAACGCAGGACTCATGAGGGACAAACATATTTGTATGGGAAAAAAATTAAGTTTTTAACAATAAAGGGACATTTTAAAATAAAGTTGCTTAATAAATGGTTAAAACTAATGTTATTCAGTCATTGGAATATACCATCAGTATATTAATAATGTTTTAAAATATATTTATTCACATAAAATGGCCAGAATTGAGCATGGACATGGAAATGTACAATTTTTTTTTATATTACCCATAAGCTTTTAGTAACTCTTACGCCTTTTATTATGTATTTTAGTACCTCTCACATATAAAACTAGACTCACTCACCCTTCGCTTTTAGAAATATAAACATCTACCCATATCTTAAACGTGTTGGCATGAAAGTTCTGTTGTATCTACCTATACAATAAAAAGCTAAAGCACCTTTGGTCAATTCATCACTGTACTTACTCGCTCGAATGCAAAGGTGTTTTTGGAGATTGACAAGGTTTGTTTTTCATCGTAGAAGCGAGATGTCACTCTACACTGTTTGTAGAGCAGTCTCGCTTCCTCAGTGGAAAAAATCCTGCTCTTTATTCTGAGGTATAAGCTGTATACTTGGCAAGTTTCCTCAAAATCAGTTAACTAGTTTTTGCGTGATAGAGTAGCATCCTCACAAACTTTCCAACTTATAGTATCAGTATGATTGTCGTGAGTACGTCAAAATTATAAAGCCACACCTACAATGGAAATAACACCATTATGAATCTCCGAGTTCTTCTACTATCCTCTTTATTTATACTACAGTCTCACTGGCCTTATAAGAGGTCAGCGCAAACTAAACTCAATTACTTACAAGTAATTATGTTGGGATAGACACACGCTGCGTCATTTCCGTCTCTCTATGTATTTTTCGGTTTTATAGAGAAGCTATTTGGGGGATTGCTGCATCTAAGTAGGTATGCCTTTTCACTAATATTACAAACTAGGGATCTGTCCCGGCTTTGCACGGGTGTAATGCCCTTTCATGTGAGCGGCCGCTATATTAAAGTGTTATTTTTAGACTTATTCAGGCAATTTTTTTTCTCCGTAAGAACCATCCTTGTACTTCAAGAAATATTCTAAAAAAGAATTAGCGGAATCGGTTCAGCCGTTCTCAAGATTTGCGCTTAGCAACACATTTAACGATTATTTTTATATTTCATAGAAGAAGATGTGCTAGTTTATAAGAATTCATGTTTGGGAGTTTATTAGTTTTTCTCGCAAAAACTACTTAACGAGTTTTAATAAGACTTGGCAGTTATTTAGGTTATATATGAGCATAACATAATGATCTTCGCAGTCAAATAAAATGCATTATTCTGAATGACTGATGGGCCGTAGAAACCTAAAATTTGGAGTGTCTTCTTTGTATAGCGCCTACTAGTATCTACTATCAGGCGACATACAAATTACTACTATAGGTAGTTTCACGGTAAAAAAGGAAACAAAAAAGCGCAATTTACACGGACGGAGTCGTGGGCGTTCTCTACTACTCTATAAAGTTCGAACGAAGTCACAGGCGGCAGTTGCTAGTATTCCATGATATCCAATATGGCGTCCACAAGCGCCATCTGTCGGCAACGTCCGACACATCACGTACCGCAGGAGCCTATAATTCGATTCCTTACAAGACCCTTCCGGACATAAACTAGTTACTGCAAATATATTTAATTAGGCTCCTACTTCGTGTGTGTTGCGTTTAGTCCTGTTTGTCTATGGTCTAACAAATAAAACTAGATTCATCAGGTTACTTTTATAACCGAGTATAAAAATAGTAGATCAACTATGTAATCAATCTGTTATAAACTTCACGTTCGAGTAAATTTTATAAATCCCGTTTCCTAGCCCCCACTCCTTACCTATGGGAATTTAGTGGTTCTTGGTATTCCCCTACACATTCCGAGGAACATACATAAATCTTAAGCTTTGATTTCCTATGAAAGCGGTGCCGTTATATTCTCTAGAAGTCAAGAAGGAACTTATCACATTTCAGCACTGCAAAGATGGAACTTTCTTTTTGCGTTCGTACGGCGCCGCTTTTAAGCTTTGATTGTTATAATAATATCACCTGAATGCGTTTTTATGTAAGGTTATGTAGAGAGATTTTCAGACGGCAATTTCATGCCATTTCCATAATAATATTGCATATTTCCCCATGGGATTATAAGTACTCCGCGTAATTAAATTCCGAGGTATGTGAGATAATATTTTAGACTCTCTATAGCTGGGCGAATATAAAATAATGTATTGTTCGCCGAAAGTGCTATGAATAATGTGTGTTTTGATCTAGTTAATTATCCCATCATGTGATACTACTAACATAGTCATAACTAACACTAAAGGAACTCCAATTGTACGAAATAAATTGAGGTTTTTTTATTTATCGCCTCAGACTTGCAGTCAACTAATTCCACACTAAAAAATATTATGTACACTGTGCTAAGAATATGCATTATATTATTCGTAAGTATTGTAGCAACCAATACTAGACTAATTGTTGCCACAAGTATAGCGCTACAGCCTGCTACGGCAAACTACGAAATGCTACGAAACCGTAGCAGACTACGACGTAAAATATTAGTTCAAGGAAGCAAGTTTATTTTGTGCTGACTATAATTGATATACAGAATGTAAGAGAAGAGGAAATGTTAAGCTAAATGCTATTAAAATAGTCCACTATAGATGACCAACCCACAAAATTTGAGACATTTTTATGAATGACTTAATAATGTTCACACAATCTTAAAAATACGAACTTGGCCACGGCATATGTTTGCTGTTTGATGATTGTACAATATTCCTAAAAAGTGTTTACCCAAAATCAACCTAATTTCAAATAACATAGTATGAAATAAAGCCTACATAATATTGGCGTGGGATGTTTGCCGTCGGTAAAGATATGAACAAAGTGTAGTGATTGTGCCCAAAATTATGTGTGTTGTTAGATTATACGTAATTGTAGTGTCATTTTGCCAAATTACCGCATAGTATTACGTTGTGTAGATAAATAAGGGTCAGTTATTTAGGCATTTATTAATATTTATATGCAGGGTGTAACACAAAGGGTATGTTAAATTAAATTCTATGTAAATAGCCCTCTATGTGTGAACTTATCTACAAAATTTGAGATCCGATAGTCTGGTCAGATTCCTTAGCTAAACAGCTGCTCATAAATTCTTGAAAAATAAACATTTTTAGGTCTGAAATGTTGTAGACTGGTTCTACATAGTGGATTGCTTTTAGCATTTTGCTTAATACCTGCACCCCGTGTGTTACAGCCTGTATATAAACGTTATTAAATGCCTAGATATATAACACTCATTTAGCTAGATAACGTAACACTATCTGTAAATATAGCTTTGGCTTATTTTATACTAGAGAAAACACATAAGTATGTGAAATTTATTTAAAACACACTGGTAAATGTCAGCGCTAACATTTTTTACACCACTCGTGTGACGTAGGGATTCGGCGGAAAAAGCCGGAAGGGTGCAGGTGTAATTTTCTTGTGAAAATCAAAAATTATTTGTAAATGGCTTGCATGTGTCCGTAAAGTGATGTTTTCTGGTAGATAAGTTATATTTTGATTACTTGTGATGTGAATCTAGTGCGTGTGCATGGTTTTATATGCAGGTAAGATGAGTAAAACTTTAGCCGGAATACGATCTCTTCATGGGCCCATGTAAGTTATTTCTGCAATTATTTTTTATTTTGACTAACTTTACACTTGTTCTTGAGGATTTTCCCGACGTTTCCATTCATCATCATCATTATCATCCATCATAAATTCAGAAATCATTTACTAAAGACAATGGTTGTATGGGCTTAGTTCCCCTTGCCTTTCCTTCGGAAAAAACTAAACAAAAAAAAATCGTGTGACGTAGCTGGTATTTTGAATACGTAGAAAGAGTAGAGTTTGAATATGTATGATTGAAGTTTGAGTTGACAATTAATAAAAGAGAGAATGATTTAAAACTGATCCTCTCAAAATTAATATAATATATTCATGATTTATAGAACTGCTATCTTCTTCAGCCTATTGCAGTCCACTGCTGGACGGAGGCCTCCCCCAGGGCACGCCACAAGGCTTCTGCCACAGGGGGGTTTTGCCCATACTCACCACGCTGGGCAGACGGTTTGGTGACCGCAGTGTGATTTTCGGACTATGTTGTCAGTACGGGAGGCACTGCTGCCCACCTCCCGGAAACCTTTAATCGCCTCGTATGATATCCGCGGGCAGGCAGGGGTGGTGCAAACTCTACTCTGCCGGCACCACGCGTCTAAAGAACTGCTATAACTTAAATTTATCCCAAATAAAGTTTGGTACCTCTAAGGTACTATTTTACTTCATTTGTCTCTATTGATCAGGTCTATATTTGAATGATCCTTATAATATCGTAATATTCTTGTCACGTATAAAATAAGACAATTTCGTCTGGAATAACTTTCTTCATAAAACAAACAAAATAAAATCTTTGAAACTGTCCCAGTCTGGAGTTTAAAACAAAATTAATTCCGAACTACCACTGAGTTACATACATACATACATATAATCACGACTTTATCCCTTTCGGAGTACGCAGAGCACTAAGGGCCGATAGAACCACATGGTGCCACTTCTGACCAGTTTTGATGGTATAATTGAGATGTACAAGTTCGGTTAGTAGTGACCGGTGGTCAGCCCAAGCCCTACAAAACACCAAGACCCTCTTGTCCCTCTACTGACTTGAACAGTATGCCCGGGAAGAGAAGCAGCTGTAGTATTATACGTTTTTTTTAACTCCCAAAGCAGCATAGAAGAAGGTAGGTGAGGTAGCCAGAATTACAAGATCATAAAGAAGATCCCTCAACCATGTTTATCATAGCTGAGACATTTAAATGATCGCTGCTAGCTTATCGCCTGAGTCGACTCTTACGACATGCACGGAACATGCAGCTGATGTATTCTAATGAAGCTTATTATTAAATGTGAATCAAACAAGCAATACTATACGATGGTGAATGAGTCACCATAGGTGACTAATCCGTAATTAAAATATCGATATATCATAAAATAGGTTGTTAAAGCTATGCTTCATAAGATTTCTGTGCCGTTAGGTATATAGCGTCAGCACGAATGCTAAAAACAGCTCTCTTTACGGTGTGGACGTATCAAATGTCCCTTTATGGCCACCATATGACGGTACCGCTATTCTAGGAAACCATAGCTTTAGGGCCAATAATTCCAATAGCCGGTTAAATCTATAAAAAGGATTAAGGATAACCTGGTTTGATAAATATTCAAAAACAAAATAGCATACATAACGTTAAGTACTTGTACTATTCATTTAAATTGTGATGACATTTTCTTTTGTTATAATTATGATAGTTTTTGGTTGTTATTATGTAGGTAGGTACTTATATCTGTTTCAGTACAAATTGTTACAATGCTAAGTAAAAAACATATACAAATATGTACCAGTCAGCTTACAAAATCAACAAAACTGCGCATCACCTCGGACCCACAGTTTCCATATCCATATTTGTTCCGAAAGGTTTCCACAGTATAATCAGAGATTTTTATCGATGTTATTGATCAAGAACCAATTTATCGCGTAGATTGCTTAATTATATGATACTTACACGCATCAATAGCTGTGATATCGGGTCCATCATGAGCTAGTATCTTCATTGTAATGGCTCCAGGCAGTACGCTGCTTGACACCGACACTTTGATGGTATTTAGTCACAGAAGCACTCAAAATCTGGTCTCAAAAGAATATTTTGAGACCGAGAGGCGAAATCGGGCACAACAGCCTGTTGTGGGTATTGCACTATCGATTGATTTGAGTTCCCTGACGAACGCCTGCGTACTCTGAAGCAGTTTTCGCATGCGCGGGAAAATTGGCCGCCATCTTAGAACGGAAAGACGTCATTTGACAGCTGACGTTGTTACCCCTGATTCCTGCAAAGCCTCCAGGCTAACCTAATCTAACCCCTGAGCCATATCCATGCATATTATGTCTTGTTTCGTATTGCTAAGTGCTGGCGCATGTAAAAGTATTGGCTTTAGGTACATTCCCAATGAGCCGAGTTCATAATGCATTAAATACAAATACTTGACTTTCTATTACTAGTCTTGCAGCTGCTACAAGTGCTGACTGCATCTGTAGAATTAATTTGCTGTCCAAACGCCTCAAGGCTAATGCTATAGGGAGGTTTTTGCCCATATGCCCACACTGGGCAGGCGGGTTGGTGACCGCAGTGTGTTTTTCGTACTACTTACGTAATCGGTTGACTAAAGTAAGACCTAATACTCGTAATAAAACTGTATACAACCATTCTACTTTTTTCCTTTCAATTTATTTTGAGTTCTAATTTTATTTAATAAATATTTTTCTGTGCATGTTCCACGCTGTTTAGGTACCAATATAAAAACGTTGGCAACCCCTACGCTGCAAATGATGTCTGTAAAATGTACATCACGTGTTCTATCATGGATGTTGAACGTACTATTGAGATAGACCTTTATTTGATATTGACAGGCTATAATCGAGCACCAAACCTAAAAATAGTTTAGGTACTATTCTGAGATATGGTTTATATAATGTAACGTTGTATAGTGATATGGGGATAAATAATGTAACAACTTTATGGGCGATAGTGAAGCAAATTATCGAAACCAATAACAGCTACAATTCACCACGTCACCATCGTCATTTAACGAACGCGCTAAACGAACATTTATTTGAGGAAATGTTTCAATAACTTTGCGAACTTCGCTGTCGGTCATAAAATTCTGTTATTACATTGGCGAAACCCCGCTAAGCTTGGATAGTAATTTCGTTTTTAAGTATCAAAGAGTAGAAGACTTTGTTAGTAAGAGGAGATTTTGTTAGAAATGAGACACGGCATAAAAACGATTTAAAATAAACGTGCCATTTATTATAAATTAATTTTTATTGAAAATCGTAAATAAATTTACATAAAATTATTAATAAATAATGATCATTACATCACGTAAGTGTACAGTGTTTTGTTCCTGTGGAGTGTAGCTGTGTTGGTGTGGCTGTGTGTATGTGTGTGTGTAGTGTATGCTCTGGAGGGCGGGCTAAGGTATTTAGTATCCAGCCAGCTCAGCAAAGGTGGAGTCCATCTCGTCAGCCAAGCTCTTGTATCTGTCCTTGTTGATTCCGAGCTCATCTGAACAAAATTAAACAAAATTAGAATGTCATGTCTCACATATTTCGATACAGACCTAAAGGTGAATGTTAAACAGTATGTGGTTTAGGATTTAAATCCCAAATGGCTAGACATGTGTCGAGATAAAATGTATTACTATTTTAAGATGAAAATGATAATTTTAGTATAAAATTTAAATAAGATTTTATAGCAGAAGCAAGTGGCTTTATAAATGCTTTATACTATGTTAACTACCTTTATTGCTACGTGTAAGAAGATAAATAAATATTACCTTTGAAGCATTGGTCCGCGGCGGTAACAGCAAAGCATAAGACATGTTATTCACAACACATAAAGCAGGGCTTAATACTAAAACGATTCCTAAAGAATTGTCAGCAGTTGCGATGATTACAGAGTCAGTTTCTCTAAATGGTAGTGACAATCCCCTAATCATCGAATGGTTAGGTCAGGTTAATAAAAATAAGTTAAGATATCTACGTAATCTACGCTATGGTGTATATGGTAAAGTAATTTGTAAATTGGAACATTATAATACGGAATTATTGTGTAATTCAGCTGGTTTTGGAGATTCAAGATTGGGATAGGGTTCAGTGAAGAAATAAATTTGGTGTCTCCAGACTTCATTGGGATCGTTAATTTCGTCTGTTTATAAAAGAAGTTAATCTATACAAGAATGGAGTATACACGATAGGGAACAATGTAGATGAGTATGTCGCTAGGTCTTCTAAAATGGTAATTATTGGGTGTTTGGACGGTATTATCTTAAACAAAGAACTAAGGGCCGGTTAGTATCCTGTGAGTTCGGCGAATGTGCCGTCCAGGTCATCGCATATCGCCTTATATTTCTCCTTCTCGGTGAACAATGCGTCTGCAAAATTTGCCATCACATGGTCAGATATGATAGAAGCCACGAAGAGTCTGAACTAGTACCTGTACAATGTTACGTATTACACTAAAATTATTAGATGTTTTTATCGACTGCCAGTCAAATAAAATTGTTATTCTGCCAATTAGAAAGCTTTAATGGGAGAAGTAATAATATCCTCTTTATGTTAAGCATTGTTAACATCTTTGAAATTCCTTCAAGTATAAGTATTAATTTTAGAACTTTAACAGAAGTTAGATATATCAAATACATTACCTTCTAGCCTGTCGACTTCCTTCTGTAGTTTCTTAACGGTCTTCTCGGCGTATTCAGCGCGGGCCTCAGCCTCCTTCAATTTGCTGGTGAGGGTCTTCAGTTGCTTTTTGAATTCTTCTACGCGCTGGTTAGCCTTCTCCTCTGATACTTCCAGAGATTTTAGGGAGTTACCTACGACCTAGGTAAACAAATGTTGGTATAATAGCAAATCATGAGAGATTAGTCAACAATACGTATTTTATAAATCAGAAGGCAACTTCGAGATCTAGGTATATCCAGTAATATTAGACTAATTTCGCAGTATTCCGCAGAAAACTCCTCCGAAGGCTCCCGACTGCACAGGCTCCCGAAGCACATGACATAATATTGTCTCCCTCTGAAACCAGCATTATCTAGTGGATGTAAGTTTTTATGTTAATTTACCTTCAATTCCTCCTCAAGTTCTGAGATCTTGGCATCACCAGACTTGACACGGTCCTCAGCTACTTCAAGCTCGTCTTCAACGAAGGCCAGTTTACGGGATACCTGACAAATAAGATCGGAGATTAGCCTAAATAAAAGTAAGTAAGTTGTTTAATTTTATTCAATGTAACCATGAGTTACATATTTGTAGCCAGATTTGTTAGTACCTCTTTATTGTAATGTTGTTAAATTCATTAATGTATTCTAAGACCCTTAGAAACATCCATGCAGAGGTGAAGAAAGTAGGGAAGACCTTGAGCGAAATAAAACGCGACGCTCAGAACCGAACGGGATGGCGGACATCTGTGGAGGACATCTGCCCCAGTTAGGGGTCACAGAAAAATAAGTCAAGTAAGTCATTCTAAACCTTACCTCATCGGACTTGCCATCAGCGTCTTCAGCGAGCAGACGAGCTTCCTTCAGCTGGTTGGTGAGCTGGTCCATGCGCTCCTCGTCTTGCTGTGCTCTGTTTTCTAATACTTTGCACATACTGAAATATGCAAAAACATAGTTCAAAAATGGTCGTAATATTAGAATAACTCCAAACAAATATATCCTAGGTACACAATTTTGAATGACTGAGGGATAAAAGTATTCATGCCAGCCCAAACCGCTGATCATAGAGACCTGACTTGGAGGGTGTTTTCTTTGTAGCACGTAGGCATTTGATAAGAAAGAATTTTCCGATTGGTATATACGGGAAGCGGAAGAGTGAGGGTCGTGTAAAATAAAATAATATTTACCGGTTGTTCTCATCAGCAGACTGCTGGGCTTCAAGCAGCTTCTGTTGAGCGGTGCCGGACCTTTCCTCGGACTTCTCGAGGTCTTCCTCAATCTGCTGGACCTTCCTGTTGAGGGAGGCGACCTCCGCCTCGGTGGCTGTGACCTGCTTCTCGCGCTCCTCGAGGTCCTTGTTGGCCTGCTCCAGCGTGTTCTTGTTGCGGATCAGATCCTCTTCCACCTGGACGAGCTTCTTCTGGAGGTCTCGGACTTCCTCGTTGACCTGGGAGGGTATGCTTGTTAAACTTTTGTGTTGAGATGATAAAAAATATTAAAATAGATAACTTTACCACTGCCAAAATCTTGCTCTTTTCAATTATTCTTTTTCTCTCGTCCACGTTACTTTCAAGTAAAACTAAAGAAAGGATATTTCTTTTAATTCTGTTGTGCTATACTGTCTTATTATAAGCTAAAAACTTTAGTAGCAGAAGGACTACTTTTCGACCAGTTACTTCGTCAAATTATTAGCGTCAGAGCACAAAAGTCAACATTACCAATAAACTACCAAATGAAAGTATGCAACGTGACAAATGCAAGGTCTCCAGATAGCAAAATCTTGGTTTACTCGTACCTTCTCGGCGCGGAGGTTGGCATCCCTGGCCTGCTGTTCGCAGGTATCTGCCTTGTCCATGGCATTATCCTTCTCCAGCTTCATCGCTTGCATCTTCTTCTTAATCGCGTCCATGGTGGCGGTTTTGTTATTTTACTGTCCGATTGAAAATAAACGCCAGTTACTGGCCTGAAAAAGAAAATATGTTTTATGATGTTATTTAGGTTTTTACAGGTAGCTATTCGAAGTTTAATGAATAATGGAAAAGTACGGTTTTTGGACATTTTCCTATAAAGAGCATAATTGGTTATGTCCGAATGTTATATTATATCACTACAAGTACTTTGTGTGTGATCTGCCTTTTACCTTATTACAGCAAAAAGGCTGATCATATATTGAGACATTTGGTAATTGCTTGTTGCATGTTCTTTTAAGTGTTTTATTAACG
The DNA here is from genome assembly GCA_014607495.2 of Carposina sasakii. Classification (NCBI taxonomy): domain Eukaryota; kingdom Metazoa; phylum Arthropoda; class Insecta; order Lepidoptera; family Carposinidae; genus Carposina; species Carposina sasakii. Next base: position 3,272,309 of record CP053163.1, on the reverse strand, counting down.
GGACTTGGATTAGTGTAGCTGAAATTAGGCTTTATTTTAGTAGTAGGTATGTGATATTATAAATTATAGGCATTACCCGAAAGTGGCGTATATTTTGGCTCATCGCCAGCCGCCAGATGTAAATCATAGCCATTGAGCTCTGAATAGTCGGTTATTATCAAAACCTAATTATCCTATCTATCCTCTCCTATGTAGGCACTTCACGATAATAAAGTACAATAGACATGAGATTTCAAGTTTGAAGTTTAGATTACAACCGAGGTAAGCTAAGCCAAATCTAATAGTCGTCAGTGCACATTTTAAGTAAAAACAATTTTCCAGATTGAATGAACTGTACTTTTCTTTCAATTTATAAGTTCATCTACTCATCTTCTACCTACATAATTTTATGTACCGTTTTAGATATTAAAAATAACAAGTATCAGACCTTGATTACATCACGAATTGATATTTGTTTTTTGAGTTCTAAAAGTTTACTTTTCGCGAGTCTTTAATCATCTAATTCTGGTGTATAAGATGTAGGCGGATGTTTTTATTTTGCTAATGAATGTGGGTGTACACGTTACGAACACTTGGCAAAAACTGCTCAAATTCCGGAATAATTAATCCCCGATTAGTAGGTACACAACACACATCTCTTATCGAAAAATAATCTCAAACATAGGATAATGTAAGTGTGAAAGTTTGTGAGATTGTTTAGAAGTTTGAATATTACACTTTTTTTACTCTATCATCTAAAAATGACCATACGTTTTCGATGAAATTCGGCAATTACTTAAGAATAACTAATTGTAGTAATAACTGGCTTATGCAGACGAAGTCGCGTGTGCCAGCTTATAAACTCTTATTTTGTACAAAGTAGGTATATTCATTGAAAATCACGAGAAAAGCTTGGTACAGACTTTATCTCATCGCTATGACCCTCGTGGGACATTATTATCTAAGAAAATATCTTCTTCATTTTCTGAGAGGCATCTTTTTTATTTTTCGTGGACGGTCGTTTGTTTACATAGCCAAGAATTTTTATCACGTAGAAACCAAAAATACACTATACCAAACATTTTTTTTAGTATAGTAATATTCATTTTAGTAGGTACTAGACTAACGCTCGTATTCATAGTGGTATTTTTTCCCTTGCCGTATCATCGGCTAAGAATTAAATATTTCAATGATTGTATGTGTTATTGAAATCTGAGTAAATAGTAATTTACTAGTATACTAGGTAGTTTTGGTAGAGATGGTTGATACTACTTTATTCTTACGAAAATATCTCTTTCCTGACAAAAAACTGAATATAATAGAAAGAATATGCTGTTTATGTAGCAGATACTCGTGTAGACCATAGTATGTTTTCATTACATGTACGAGTATTACCTAAACAAAATACGTATGACACATAGCTATACCTATAAGAAAAACTTGCGTAGTTGTTACGAGAGTCATTAGTTACTTTAAATAAAAGAGAAAAAAGGAAATATGTACGTACATAGTGTGAGATATATCTCATATATAGGTAATACGTGTACCTAAATAATATGATATAGACAAATTTTATGCTATCATAAAATTTAACGTTTCCCGTAAACTTTCAGAAGCGGTATCCGCGCTATCCCGACGCGTCGACGCTAGTTGCAAAAATACCGTGCTATGTGACGTGGCATGTATTTTTGGCGGCCTGACAACACCGAGATATTGTTTACCGAAATAACGGACTTCGGCAACAGCTGTTTCAGAATCCAACCAGATTTTATGCGGTTTAGAAAGTAATTTTATGTAGCAAGATTGAGAATTATGTTTAACTATTTACTGAGTTAAAATAGATAATATGATCTGAATCTAAAACCTGTAGGAGAACTGATTTACTAATCAGAAATAAATATGAAGTTGAAAGAATTTTATTATAATCGAATTCCAAGCTATGTAACACTCAAATAAGTATGGCTCTACTGCATGTACTCGTAGTGACGTGAATTAATGTGCATAAATAAATAACTGAATAGATATTTGAAGTTATCTTAGAAACGTTTAGAAACGACTCCTAATCCTACCACCTAAAATCTTTAAAAAGCTCGAAATTAATGTTCATTTAAACGTATCTAATTGTAATTGTTATTAAGGAAAAGAACACGCAACTCAATCAGTATTAACCTCAAAATCCACTTGCAAAATCTGACCTAAATGTGGTCCAATACACGTGTTGCTAACTAAAAGCAGTCTGTGTATAACAACCAAATAACACTTTAATGCAGATACTGTATAATTTTAAGACATATCGATTGAAACGATAAGTAAATATTTTTTCTTTTACCATCTTGCTCAGAACCCTAAGCACGTAATCGTTTAAAAATATAGAAATATCTCACGTAAATGTAAGTTAACAGAAAGGGAAATATTCTCACTTAAACTTTCCGCATAGTTTGCGAAGTGTTAAAGTTCATGACGTAGGTCTCGCTGAAAGAGCCAGTTTCAATTAACGAGGGAAGATCGCAAAGTTTAAGTATATTGTCAGTAATTAGAAGTACAGTTTCTTGGAAACAATATAATCTGATATAAGTCTAACTAGCAAGCAATGTCGAATTCCAGATTAAAATAAACTTGTCTAGATTTAACATATCTAAGGAGTTTTGGTTCTGTTCCAATATTTTTATGTTGTTTTATACGAAGAATCTTTACAGAACGTGCATATATTCTTGCTAAAATAAGTACAGGTTATAATTTTGTGTTTATATGAAAAGCTTTTAAACCTGATATCCATTTTTTATAGCACCGTCTAGAAATATGCCCCACATTTCAATATCACAAACCTTACCTCCAAACGGACATGAAAGTCTTCTCATACATATCAAAACTTTGTACATAAAGAGGCAAGAGGTGGCCATCCTCAGAATAATGGCACCCTAGGGACAATAATCATTGAACATAGAAACTATCGACAGCTTCAGATTTTATAACTACATACATACATGTATATAATCACGCCTCTATCCCTTACGGGGTAGGCAGAGCACTAAGGGCCTATAGAACCACATGGTGCCACTTCTGACCAATTTTGAGGGTATAGTTGAGTTGAGATGTGCAAGTTCGGTTAGTAGTGATAGGTGGTCAGCTCATCGCCTACAAAATACCAAGACCCTCTAGCCCCTCTACTGACTTATACAGTATGCCCGGGAACTATAACTACACTGACTAAAAAAACAAGCATCTCACCTTGAGCATCCGAAATTATTTGCATAACAACAAATCGTGAAATCGAAGACTTACGAGTAAACTGTAAATCGCCTAGTTCGTATACGTCGCATGGAATTGATTTCACGAATACATTTGTCGACCTGAATGTTTCCACGAGATCGTGTTAGTGTCGCCAGTGAATGCGTTTGAAGTTGTGCCAAACCCTCGTAGGTGGAAATGTGCTACATCCAATGAGAATGGTAGGTACACGGTTAATAGGTGAGATAGGTACTGTCTCTAGTTTCTCTCGCAGTGTTAAACACTGTTGAGAACCTTAAATGGTCTTTTTGGGTGTGTCTTTTGATACTTTCTTGATAAAACGAAATACATGACATCGAACTTGACTGTATTAAGTTTCTATAGAAGAAATTTGACAAAAATAAAGATGATCAATTAATTTAAAAGTGTTAGTTTTAATCCAGTTATGTCCTGAAGTTATTTGTAAAGTTAATCCTATTCAAATGGGTTGAAATAAATCAGGATTATCAAGAGCAGTAACTGGACACTGTGCATGTAAGGAATGTCTATCCGGTGTATCCGTGTCTGTCCTAATTACATGATATATGGGCCAGCTCAGTGTCTAAATAAAAATCGAGACGAGTTTCCTCATCTCGCTAAATAAATGCTGGTGTTCAAGCAAGCCGCAAATAGGCAGAGTGGTGGCGAGGGGCGGGCGCGCGGGGGGCAGCACTATTTTCAGAGAGGTCGCGCGCGCACTGAAATCCGAGTCACTTCACCGGGGAAACTCGATGCGCGCGCTTCCCAACTATTCGCAAACCGACAAACTAATCTAGAACTCTTCCATCAGACATCTCACTTGAAATACCGTCGGATATCGCAGCACAGATTCATTATTATTGCGGTGTAAGTTAGCGAAGGGATCACACAAAACTTGGCAAAGCATCCAGCGTGGATACTCCACGCGTCACGGCACTGATCGCTGGCGTTCGGCAGCTGCAGTCCAGGCTCCAGCGGCGCGGTGGAGTATCCAGCTGCGCGGTGCGCGGGCGCAACTCACCTACTCGCGGGCTATTCACACGGCGGAGCGACACGCACTGCGCCGCGCCCGCCCGAGCGGTTCCTCCGCGCTCCCGCCCGACTATTTTCGGTGCCAAAAATCCAGGATTCCGATCCGCCATCGCATTTGCGCGTCGATAGCCCGTCGCGCTCCCTCGTGCGATCTCTGCAATTATATCACTCGATCGACAGATCGATGTACCCTTTCGTTGTCAATGTCGGCTAAAGCAGGTCGTGGACCGAGCTGCCCTGATTCATAAGTGGTCAAGATGTTTGTCTAGTTCCCTTTTGGATTGATCTCATTGATGGCGGCGTTGTTTTTAACTATTAATCATGTCTGGGCGGCTTGAGACCTAGTTACAAAACGTCATGATGTAGTTTTGACTAAAATTTCATCCTGCAGGTGGATAAACATCAAAATAGTAGACATGAAGTAATTTTAAGGTTCCAGCTTAAAGAAAAATCATTAAATATTGATATTACTAAATTAATTAGCTCTCAGCCATTTTTAAATACCTAAAGACCTTGATAGGTCGGTACCTACATAAAATAAGATGTTACTCTACCACCTCCAGGATTGGCCCACCACTCGTTCCCGCCTCTACAACTCCTGTAAGCCAGGATCAACGCGACCAGAAAATGCAAACAAAGCGTAGAAAATCCCGGGGGGCCTAACAAGCGACTAAAAAGCATTAAAACTAATAGAAAAACAGAATGTGAAGACTAACTCTACCATTTTCTTTATACTTATTACGTGTAGGTAGGTTGCTGCTTATTGGTACGTTCCGATGAGTAGTTCTGATGCCTACTCATAAGTGACATAACTACTAAGTTTCCTCAAAGTCCGTTCGATAGTTTTTGTGTGAAAGAGAAAAAAACGTCTATTATTAAAAACTTTCTAAAATATAATTAGTACCTATTCGTAGCGCTGGAAGTAGCATGCTCCTGCCGTAGTAGGTTCGTAGTTCGTAGCACGTGCTACGGATAGACCAGCCCCCTTATTACCTAACTAGCAAACGCAAAGTGATAGCGAAAATTGTACAAAAATCGCTGATTGCTTGTCAAATTCGTATTACGTAAAATGAATTACAAAGGAAATTTGACATTTCAATTCGAATATTGTACAATCTTCGCAATCGCTCTGCTTCGGCTTTGCTATTGCTTTTACGTAATCAGGGTGCGGAGTCGTATCGTGTAGGTCCTTTATTTATGCTTATCGAATTACGTTACTTACGTTGCATCTAAAATTCTAAATAAAAAGTGTACTAGTTACTGCCTGCGACTTCGAGACGACTTCGGCGTGTACTTCAGAATGTGGAATGTTCTTTCAGAATGCATCAGTTTCATCTCATTCCGTGCATGTCGTAAGAGTCGACTAGAACACGGGCATTCGCTTAGACGATAAACTAGCAAATTGTCACTCATCATTTACATCTGTGGGGTAAGCACTAACCTTTTTACGCGGCGTAACGCTAGCGACTCGCTAGCAAAATCTATGGGAATTGACAGTTTGACGCTAGCGTTACGGACTATAGAGAGGTTCGTGCTTACCCCTCTGTCCCCGTCCATCTCCTTCATGATTATGCAGATCTGGCTATCCCATTTCGCGAACACAGCCGTGTCTAGGTACATACCTATTTGCATATTTTCCAGGAGTGTCCCAGAAAGCTGGCATTGACTCTTTGGCTAACAATGCTGATTCTTTAAAAAAAATAATCCAGCGGCCATTTTGGTCACTTGCATTTATTTCATAGCAGCTATTCAAGCATGGTTGTTCAATTAAAAGTTTTGTTACGATGGCAACGGTACGTACATGTATGAATAGTTTCAAACTCTAAAAATAAAACGAGATTGGTATATTATTTAAAAAGTCTTTTTTTATTCGACCAATATTAAAAGCATTAAATATTTTGTAGAGAAGCTACATTGCCTAATAAAATAAGCATTTATCCTTAAAATGATTAATTACTGCTTAAAACTAAATGTTAAAAAACCTATTACAAATTGCAAGTATGGATTACACCATATGAAGGTATTTTATAATAAACAAACATTACTTCGTACAAAATCTAGCTTATATTGGAGTACATATTATGGCAGTTTTCTTGTTAAAAGTGTAATAGTACCTAATACATAATATGTCTGTATGTCACTGAGTTTATAACAGAGCACAGTCTATTAATACAATAAATAGAGACTATATTCCTTTCCTTCGTTTTTAAATTTCACTTGCAAATCCGGTTATTGCTCTATTTTTCCATTAATTTTATTAAAATTATTTTTACCTAATATCTACATGGTGTAACAGGAGAACAATAGCCCCAACCAGAAACTATTCACAAAATTTGAGACTCCAAATAACATGTTTATTTTTCCAAATTGTATGAAGATTCCTAAGCAAGTAAGGAATATGTTGAAAATAAACATGTGATATAATGGATTTTTTTTTGTAAATTTTTGCATAATTTTACCCCTTTTTGTTAAATTTATTTTGGTAGAGCTCCGTCCACACGTGTGAGGAAAAGTTAGTCATAAATTCATTTTATAAGAATTGAACCCGCATTACCGAGTAACAAAAAGCTGTCGCCATTTTAAAACTGGTCAATGGAGTAAAATGTAGGCCACATGTAACTGCTACAAATAGCTCAGTGACGTAAAGACAGTTGACGTAAAGATGAAGGAAGGACAATGAGGAGATACGATGTTCAATGTATTGTACATAATATGTCACCGGAAGATAGCAAGATCCGCAAGTTTTAAAATTTTCTAGGAAATTCATAAACTTTCCTAGGATTCTAAACGAAAGATAAATTGTATTAGTTTACGGCTAGGTACATTTACGGAAATTCATCAATTAGCGACATCTTGCGGTAAATTTATAAACTAACAGATATCCATTCGTAAGATTCTAAATGGTTCTATCGACCAATCACAAAAGAGCTATTAAACTTTCGTCCATGTCACTGGCGGCGCTAAGGCAACTTTATTTTAAATGAACTAATCTTTTTAGGTCAACTCTTCGTTATCCTTCCTCCATGTTTCAGAATAACATTTTCAGTTTTAATACAAATAGCTAAGTATAATACATAACCAAGCTGATCTGAGTCGTTAGCTATCGCTGATATTCGTTAGTTATAGTTTCATATTGCTCGCTTGTGTCTACGCAATAAAAAACAAAGAAAAATGCATTCTAATACCCACTTTTTTGTACCATGAACGTGTTACCAGCATACGCAAAAGACGGACCGTGTTATTACAAAAGAAATTAAACATTCATACAAAAAACAGCAGTGCCTAGATACTTCGTAAAGACTACTTATTCAGTCAATCGGCAATCACCAAAAGTATTTAATCAGTAGGTAGTTAGGTGCCCTACCTACCCCAAACTAATTAGTCGTTCTCCTCCCAACCAAGGTATGACATACACCAAAATGTTTAAAATACATTGGTAATAGGGTCGATTTCGGCAGTCACACTTAAACCTTAACCTAATCTTAGTCAGGTCTATCTCTCTCCGTTCTTAACATAAATGACTGAGAGAAAAGGACAGGTATGGCTAATTTTACGTTTAGGTTTAAGTGTGACTGCCGGAATCGACCATATTATACTATAGTTGTCAAACCATATACAAAGCTATCTACATATAAAAAAGGTTGCGAACATAGCAGGAGTAATACCAAGAATAAAATAATATGATAGACTACCTACTTGTACCAGTGTCATTGAATTTTAGCAAGATTGATTTAGAATATATGAAAGTAAGTTACTACATCCATTTAAATTTGTACAAACTGTTCAAAAATATCTTTTTTTACACCAGAAATTTAATAACAATTATGCAACAACCATGCTCTTTATTTCGAGACAGTGCCTACCACCTACCAGCCTATCTACAATGTAATACACCGTAGATGTATGAAGCCTAAGACCGCATTCACCTTTGCCAAGGTATGCCACGTGGTTTGCTGAAAGAAATCTATATTGGGGATAAGCACGCCTTTGTACATTATTATTGTTTGTATACTTACAATAACGAATAACATTGCTCGTGGTTTAAACTCAATGAATCATCTCCATAGAACTGCAGTAACTGTAGTAAGATTAAAATGCAGATTATAGAATTAAACATTTGGAAAGTTTTTTCTGGAATGCAACCATGGAATGCTGTATAATCTGGAACGCTGCTTTGTAACCATCGTGTGCACTGTGCGAAGAACCTCAAGCATCACACTCACATCATTTAAAAACTGTTCATCATATCACTTCTTCACGAGAATATACTCACTCGTACAGTATGGCTGAGAAATTTCTAGAAACTGCGCTCGCATTAAACAATTTTATAGGGGTTTTATAAATACTAGCGTTAGGTCTTTTCTCTAGACTGGACTATTTGATCTCAATTTAAAACTGGATTTCCAGCTTGCGTTTGAAAAACCAGCGCAGTTCTCTCTCATAGAGAACCAGAGATGTTTTCGTCCCCTATGTTGAAGATTTATCATTACTAGACTAATTTATGACGGACGAAGGATACTAAGCATTAGGTAGAATCAATGGGTCTCATAAATGTGTCTCATACTAGAGTAATAGGTAGCTAGTAGCAATCTTACCGAGAAAGGCTGATTCAGTATTTGGTATGTCGGAGGAAACGATATGGACAGATGCAAATCAATGTAGCTTACCTACATAGCGCAGTACCAATCAATCAATGGTAGTTCCCTACCGCCGTCACCCTCCTGTCTGAGATCTAACATTTATACAACAATGAAGTCCTAAACAATGCAACTAGCGCCATTATTCGAACGGCCAATTAGTGAAACTAACTCTAACAAACGAGGGTACTCCCTCCATTTTTGTCTCCTCTTTACTGATAAGGGCCTTCCTTCACAGTGTCACGCACGTTATCACGTGGTCAGAAGTGTATTACCAAATACTATCAGCTTTACAGAGCTTATTCATGTTGACATATAGACGTCGTTTCCAACAACTTAGAACTTGTAA